>OY728145.1:578002387-579263502 GCA_963277665.1 Viscum album
TATTCGACAAAATCCAAGACCTTGCTGATAGAAGGAAGCCGATCCGCATTCTGTTTGTGATCCAATGCGGGAAAAATAGATTCCTGAAGCCGCTTCAACTTGCTGCGAATGAAGGCACTCTTCATCCGAGCCCCTGACCCCCAAACATTCTAGATGATTACTGAAATCATTTAAGAAGGGTATTGGTTGCCTTGCGGCCTAGAGAAAGCATTGAAAAGTTACCTGATTTTACTCCTGAATTGTTACCGGGAAGCTCTTTTGCTCTCGCATGGGTGATGCGCCCGGCCTTAGGGGAGTCCATGCTGCCTCCACCATATGCCCATTAATAGAAGGACTAGACTCCATAGATTTTTCCAAATCCACTGCCTCCCCAAGAACAACAAATTTATTTTGTAGGAACAGTGAGGATACCCGAGGTGACACATGCCCCTCCTCCAAACAAAGAGCAGAAGATGACTAATTCTTCATAGGGATCCAAACCTCATCTGCGGCTTCACTCGCCTATTTAGAATGCATAGGGCACAGAGAAGAAGAACATCCCAGATCAAAATTGCCCCCATCAAGCATCTTACCATCCATCGGGAGGCAGCATGAAACCAGTGTCCTCCACCATGAAAGACGCAAGTCTTCAGCAAGTGAAGAGGGATCTCTGACCATAGGGGATGGAAACCTGTCAAAAAATTCCAGCAAAAATGAGACCGCGATTAAGGAAATTTCAGAGCAGGTGAATAGCTGTCGGCTTATGTCAGAAGGACGAGTATGCAACACTAAAACTCCAACAGAAAAATAAGCCTTCTTTTGATCGGGCACATGGGGCAGGTGTGCCAAATTTGAAAATCCCGCCCACCCTACCGGCACCAGAATAGAATGTGGAGGGTGAACATCATGCTCAACAGACACAACACCGGGTTGTCCAGCCTCCTGAGGAATTGCTGAAGGGCCTGAAGAAAGACTCTGATTAGAAGAGGATCTAGCCTCCAAATGCGACGACGAGGGATCCATCCTTCTACGATGGTAAAAATCCACAGAAAGTCCTTGGAGGTGGCATCCCAAGCAGAACCTAGGAGTCGCCTGAATGAAAAGGCATTTCCACCAAACAAGACCGTCACCAGCATAGATGAGAATATGGGACGGAAGCTCCTTTTCCGGGTCCACCTCCACGCAGATCCGAGAGCATGACGCCAATTATAGACACTTGTTGCTATCATCCAAACAAAGAAAAGAACCAATAGCGTTCCCCACATACTAGAGAATCAAAGGGTTCTGAAGAGGGAGAGGAAGGCCTAGAAACTAGACCAAGACCTCCACAGCACTAGACTCCTTACCAAAATGGGCATCCCATGACCTCCTTCATAGCGTGAAACACCAGTTTCTGCAGTGCTGAATATCCCCCCACCACGCTTTAATGAAATCCTCTCTTGAAAAAAGGTGGATATGGAAAGCTGTTCTGGACAGATCCCAAACCACTAGTGGAAGATCTATATCCCAAGAAGCAACGAACACCTTGAAGAAAGAAAGGGAAGGTTTCTCGTAACCAAACCTTTCAACCAGTGTTAGAAGGTGGTAACCGGACGCATCCTCAATTTCCTATGATGAAAGGTCCACCACCAGGCACCCGTCCACCCGATCCGCACAGCTGGAGGCCAGAGGGATGCTTGAATGCCCGGGAAGCCGTCTCTAGACAATCGTGCATGAGGACAGACAAGAACCTCCTCGAATAACCGATCCCCAATCGACCAAGTCCCACCGGAAGAAGACGGCCACGTAGGAGGAATTTCAGCGCCTCCCCACTGCGGCGCCCGTGGTAGGATAAGAGTCATTTTAACTAACGTGTCCATTTGTATTTCCACTATCTGTTTACTCCATTCCTTCGATTTGAATTTCAAGACTGATTTGGCCTCGCGTTTTGCGAGACGGGTCGATTGATCCTCGCCTGTGGCGATTGTGACGAAACTCTAAGATCCCGCTCTGAAATCTAGCACTGCGACGACCACAACGAATCGAGCTACTACGAGAACAACAACTGAGAATCCAACGAGTATGACTGCAGCGTCGACTCCACCGAAAGGCATTATCACGTTGTCCGCAAGTTTCGGCCAACGCAAAGGCGTGAGTTTTCTCTCCGACAACTGCTTGACTCCAGTGGGATTTCGTCTCAGTTTTCGATAGTCGTTTTTGTACAAAACAACAACAATGTCTGACGAATGTGGTGTAACTCGTCGAAAATATGTATTCTATTTTTGTTGTTACGATTTATTTTTTAGAACTTTTGTGTTATGAGCTGTTTTCTATAAATGCTATATGTCTATCAATTAATTTCGAATTCCATTTTTGTTGGTGTACGGTTCCTCACTTGAGGTTCCAATGGAACGTCTCCTGGAAGTTTTTGCAGGTTTCACTTTAACATGCACTGACACCTCTACCAGAAGTTTCCACGGCAGGTTCCACTTTAAATCATTTTGTAGTGTGGAATTTCCGGTGTGAGTTCCACTGGAAGTTCTAGAGGAACTTTCAGTTGAACTTTGACTCGAACTCCCAGTGGAAATCCCACCGGAACTCCCAGTGGCACTCCCACTGAAACTCCTGCCGCAACTCGCAGTGGAACTCCCAATGGAACTTCCATTGGGGTTTTGGAAAATTAATTCAATATGAATATGCTTATACTTTTTCAAATACTAAATTTAATCATTTTTATAATAAACATGTGTTACAATTGTAATGAGTATTTCTTTTAATTATATTTAACAGTAATATAAGTTTCATAAATATACATTTCAGTGGTAGTGTGGAAGTTCTAGTGCTAGTTCCACTGGAACTTCCAGTGGAACTCCCAGTGGAACTTCCATTGGGGTTTTGGAAAATTAATTCAATATGAGAATGCTTACACTTTTCCAAATGCTAAATTCAATCATTTTTATAATAAATATGTGTAACAATTGTAAACAATATTTCTCTTAATTATAATTAACAATAATACCAGTTTTATAAATATACATTTTAGTTGTAGTGTGGAAGTTCCAGTGGCAGTCACACTGGAACTCCCACTGGAACTTCCATTGGGGTTTTGGAAAATTAAATCAATATGAAAATGTTTATACTTTTCAAAATACTAAATTCAATCATTTTTATAATAAATATGTGTAACAATTGCAATGATTATTATTTTTAATTGTATTTAACAATAATATCAGTTTTATAAATATACATTTGGAACTCCCACTTGAATTTTCAATTGCTAAATTCAATCATTTTTACATTAAATATGTGTCACAATTGCAATGAGTATTTCTTTTAATTTTCCACTAGAAGTTACACTGGAAGTTCCTATGGGACTTCCAGTGGAACTTCCTGTGAGACTAGTGGAACTTCCAATGGAAGTTTCAGTGGGACTTCAAGTGGGACTTTCAGTGGGACTTCCAGTAGGACTTCCAATGGAACTTCCAATAGAAGTTCCAGTGGAACTTCCACTGAAGTCTCAATCGAACTTAGAATTTTTCTACCTTCTATGCTATAATTTTGTGGATGACCCCCATAATTCCTTAATTTTTATTTTCAAGTGTGCATTTTAGGTCAAATTTGACCTCCTTACAAAGACTTTTACAAGAAATAAAAGATCAACTGAAAGATAGTCATAGAAATGCTTTGCGCACTACTCCATTTTGGAATATGTTTGATGCGTTCATATCCAATACAATAACAACATCAAATTGTAAAAAATAGAATATTTCTGTTATGTATGTATTGGATAACTACAATCCTTTAACAACTGCTTTCCGATTCGGTGGAGGGGAAATATATTTCTCTGAAACTGGTATCCAAAGGATCTTTGCAATAACCGAAGGTCAAATAGAAATGGACGACTCCTACTCGTTCAAACCAATGAAGACATCATTATTTGTAAGGAGATTTCAAACTGGTGTCAAGTTGTTGACACATAAGGCAATAAAATCAGATCTTTTGGAAGCAATAAAGGGAGATGAAGAACCCGATCATCTTGACATAGTAGCACTTCTATGTTTATACACATGTGCAACTGTTTTCTTCCCTACTGCAGGCTCTTACCTAAGTTGGGGTTTTATCAATTATGTGAATACTACAAGAGACATGAGAACACTAAGGTGGTCTCATGCAATACACCAATAATTGATGAGATCGATTAAAGAATTTTACACGCACCGTGAAAGGATTACAAGGGAAATTATTACTTTATTGGTAAGGATTAATATTTAATTTCAATTAAATATATAATATACTCTTAATATGATTCTTTTTATTGTAGTATTGGTATTGTGAACAAAGTGGAATAGGGAAAGGGAATAAAAAATCAGCCAATCCACCTTTTACAAAGTGGAGCCTCTCTGATTTTGATACTGCTTTAAAGAAACTGAAGATTCATCAAGTTCTAGCTACAGAGGTAAGTGTACCACTTAAAAATATCAATTTAATGGTTTTCTAAACCATGACTATGTCAAAAACAAAAATATTACATATAAAAAAATCAAAAATTGAGGAGGAGCCACCAACGATTAAAGAAGATGAAAAAATTAAGGAGCCACCAATGGTTATGAAAGCTTCTATTGGACAACAATTAAAGGGGGAACTAGAGGATGACAGAATAAAAGTTCTTACAAAAGAAAATTCATCCCTAAAACGAAAACTGCATAAAATGGAAACAATTGTTAAAAAACTGGCCGCAAAAATTAAAATACTGAAGCTGTTAGTAAGTGAGAATGCTAGAATAGAGGAAAGAAAAAGAGAATATAACACATAAAAGAGTCATTCTGTCAAGGAGGAAACCCGGACATAGGGTGCAATTGAAGCTGGAATGCAACAGGATCCTCCTGAAAAACCTGCATCTCCCTTCGAAGCAGAACAACAGAAGGAAAACTAGCAACTAGGAGCCAAGAAAACTGGGATTGAGGAGTCTACAGATCAACTGTAAGAAGATGTTGAAAAAACCACAACTTTACCTAAAACCAGCCAAATTGGACAGATAGAAATCGAGAGTCACCAAACAAGATCAATGATTAGAAATGTGAAGTCCAAATTTAGGAAATAGAAGAAATTGGATTCCTCTTTTCAGTATCAAATCTGATACACAAGAAGAAGAAGAACAATATGATAAAAAAATCAGTAGAACAACCAAGTCAGATGGAAAAACCCATTGAGTTAGGTAGTGTTTCAACGAAAACGAAACCAAAAAAAATCTGTTATAGGTCTGTCAGGAATACCTAAATGGGTCAGGCAGAGTAGATGCCTGCAGAAAAAAGATTATGAGCAGCTGAAAAAGATTCTCTAGATGGAACCAGGATGGTATGTCTGCCCTTCATTTCAAGGATTTCAATTCAATTCCCCTAAAATTTATTTGTTTTCTTATACATTACTATTATTATAATGTAGTCAATATGTATGGGAAGCTAAGAATGACTTGTATTCTGTTGGATTAGATGACATTTTCCAAGTTTTCACCAAAATCATGACAAGTAGGAGGGTGATCTTAATTTAACCAAGCTTACTATAAACTAATATTAAATTAGTCTCACATCCTCTATTATTTTTTTATTTATATAAGGTTATATATGCCTATACGCAGCTTATCAAAAATAAGTGTAAAATAGAGAAGATGACTAGAATTTTTATAATAAATCAACTATGATTACAAGTGTTTCATTGGTGAATATAATATTATCTACATTTTTTATGTTTTAAATATATTAATTAATATTTTGTCTTACTATATTCATTTTTACAAAGCATTATATTCAGGAAAAACAACAATTTGAAAGAGTGTTTGGTAGAGAAACCCATAAAAGAAGCAATGCAGTTGAATGACAAAGTCTTCATCCTCATCAACACAGACAATCTGCATTGGACTTTGCTTATGTTTGATATTGAAAAAAAAACATTTCAGTTACTATAACTCCATGCAGCCTCACATGGGTGATACTATAATTGATTTTTACCAACAAGATGTTTTACAAATGGTAAATTATATACTCTTCAACATAAAACGCATTTTCATATACACCAACTTACTGAAAACAATTTATACGACCCTTGCAGAAAACATTTATTGAACAAGTCATCAGACAATGGAAACCCGAATACTTAGAGATGACTGCTCCAGTGCTACCATTTATAGTGGAAGATAGTCCTCAATAGGGGGATGCAACATTAGACTATAGGGTAATTGTTTTTCATCTCATTGAGAAGCAGGCAATAGATCAAGGGTATAACAAGAACCTATCGCAAAACTAAGTTGACGACATGAGCCTATATATGGCGTACTGTTTCCTTACAGACACTGTATATAGTTGGAATGAAGCCTCATATAGAAGCAGGAGTTGTCTTGTGGAAACAATACGGCTGGAATGAAGATAACAAGTTAAACAGTCAGGTACAATGGATATGACATCAGAGTACAATTAAAATGGTTTGGAAGGTTTCAAACATTTATATAGCCCTATTTAATGGCTGTTACTGGTCCCTATATTTAACAGTTCTTAGGTTTTTAAACTGTTGTACTGCCCAATTTAATGACGGTTTGTTTTTATTCATATGAATATTTCTTTATTTGGTTTTCTATTATAATTACAATGGTTTTATATTTGGTGTTGGTTATTTCAACAGTTTATATTTGCTGCTGGTAATTGGGGTTTTTCTATTATAATTGTTGTTGGTAATTGCAGTGGTTTAAAAGTGGTGTCAACATTTGCAATGGTTTATATTTGGTGTTGGTTATTTCAATGCTTTATATTTGCTGTTGGTAACTTCGATGGCTTATATTTGGTTTTGGTCATTGGGTTATATTTGATACTGCTAATTGAAATTGGTGTTAGGAATTACAATGGTTTATATTTACTGTTATTAATTTCAATGGTATTTATTTGGATTTGGTAGGTGGATGAATAGGTATGTTTACATTTTTGCTATAGTGGGAATATTATCTTCTTATGAAGGGAAACATTTTCTTCTGAGGGAATTTATTTGGTTTTTCTGTTAGATTTGATTATGCTAATTGCAACTGGTAAGTGGATGAATAGTTATGTTCACACTTTAAGGATATTATCTTTACTGTTTATAAGACTGTTAATTTTGACCAACATCTGGATTTCATCAGAATATGGAGAGTCTCCATATGGAAAGACTTGGCTCGAAGATCCAATAACTCTTACCTAGTCTTCTGGATTTCTTCATCAAAATTCAAGAACCTAGATTTATCCTATCCTCAAAGAACAAATGCACACAAAATTCTAGAACCTGGATTTATCCCATCTTCATAGTTGAATACACAACAAATGCATACGACATGTTTATAAGTTATTGAAGTATCCTGATTAGCCACTAAATGAGGCTAATATTCATTGTTAGTACACATAATATTCATGTTTTTTATTATTCATAAACAAAATTTTAGTGCATTTTACACTTTGAACATCATTTCACATTATGATTGTAATACCTTCTTAAAATGCACTATTATGTGGTACATTTTTTAACATCATTTGAAGTACCCAATGATTCATATAATTTTAAGGAATATAATTATACATATTTTGATTTTATATTTTTGGAAATTGATCTAAACTCCAATATTAACATGTTTCATTTAGGGATCAATGGAGAATTCATGGAAGAAGATGGGGATATTTTGTGATGAAAGGAAGCAATTCTAGAGAAGGCAGATTGGACACCAGCCCACTGATGAGACATTGGGGCCCCACATACAGGCCCAATGAATCCCAAATTTCGTGGGATGCTAGAAGACATGTAGATAAACATATAACTCTTCATGATCCAATGCTAATTCAGCCTTCATGGTGTCCATTTAGGCAGACTAAGTTAGAGATAAAATTCTGGGCCCCATTCTGCGGCCCAGAAAACATCCCACCAATTAAACTATATATCTAGAACCATGACTCCTTTTTGGATGATATTTTACAGGATGTTATCTAACATCTGGAGGGTAATTTAAGTCTTCTATGTCCCACCCAAATTCGGCCATCTAGAAGGTGTTTCATGCGCCTCTGTTTGGTGGATGCAAGCTGGATGCCTTTTCGGGTCAAGGGTGGAAAGTCTTCTCTCCCTTACTTTCCACCCACCTATGGCCTACCACAATTAATTGAGGAGACTTGGACTGTTGGATGCTCGACCCAAGGGGTAAAAAATTCCTATTTAAGGTAGTGGTGTTGGAGGATTGAAGAATCTTTTGGTGCTTTGTTCAATTGTAATGTTATGCTGCAATTTTGTTGTCTCAAATTTGTCTTTCACATGTAAGTTGTTCAATTCACTTTAGTTTCTTAATAAAAGTTCTTCTTATACTCTTATTATATTATTATTCATATCACTTTGATATATTTGGATCAAGGTGTGAATTTATTCACACCAAACCTTGTGAAATTATTCACACAACGGTGGAGTGATCATTTTATTTTTGTTGTTCTCTTTACTCCTCCATTTCCTCCCTTATGAGTCTACTTTTCGCTTCCATTGAAACCATGAGATCAATGGAGGGATAACCCACTTATGGGTTGATCCAAGGGAGTAGAAAGGGGCTGTATTGGGTGTTATTTATCACCCCATTAATGTATAATCACTTCTTTAATTGATATTTTTATTTGATGATTTTTAAACTCCATCGTCCTTGTTGAATTTAAGGCCACACACTTCAAGTGCTAATACGAACCTTTACCTTGAAGTGCTCAAAACTTTGATCCTTCAAGTGTATAGGTGATTAGTATTAAAGGGTGTAGGAATTAAACCAGTAAGTGATGATGTTGTTTTATCTCCTTAAATGAACCCATCTCAAATATAAGAAATTGAAATCATTAAAAAGGAAATACGTCCAATCCACCGCGAGCGATAACCTAGGATCAACTCATTCTTTTAAATTGAATTCACTTAAGTCTCTTAGAGTTCCTTTAAACCCATATAAAATCAACCCAATTTGGCCACTTCATAGCCAAAAACAGTCCATAGAATGTACGTGTCTATAGGTTACTTCTTAGGTCTCTGAGGATTTGATAACCCAAGCTAAACTACAAGGACCGTCCTACCTTCTTCTCTTGGGTAAATTTGAGTGAGAATCAAATTTTGGCGCCGTTGATGGGGACCCAAGTAATTCATCTAAACACCCATTCTATTTTCCACCATTTCTTCTTTTCTCATCCAAATTCTCTTATCTTGTCCCTTTCTCATTTTTTTCTTTTAGCGCATGTTTGCCTACACCCACGATCAATCGAACCGTCTAGTTAGGGTGGATAGTCCCAGGGTTGGGGAGTCAATTACACCAAAGGAACTCTTTCTATTAGATCCTAATCATCCTAACACCCCCGAGTCAAAAATTGAGTCCATTTCAATAGAAGTTCTTCAAAGAAACCAACTCATAAACCCGGGTGGGAACCAAAATGGAAACCCAAATGAGTCAGCCCCAAACTTGGGGAATGCGGTCGATCAAACCATGAATGACTACCTACCACCTTCTTGGACCAATGCCCCCTCATGCATTAGACACAATTTCCTAGGAGATTCCAACTACATATTTAAACCTCATGTCCTAAACCATCTTCCCACATTCAATGGAATGGAGTCCGAGATGCCCTACCTTCACATTAAGGAGTTCAATGACATTGTAGAAACCATGTGTCCCCCACATCAACTAGAATCAGCTAAGATGAGGCTATTTACTTTTTCTTTAAAGGATCGAGCTAAAAATTGGCTAAAAAATTTGAGACCATCATCCATAAACTCTTGGGACCAACTACAAAGAGAATTCTACAAAAAATACTTTCCCCACCACAAAAAAATTGCACATAAAAAAGAGCATCCAAAACTTTTTTGAAAAAGAGGGAGAGTCATTCTATGAAACATGGGAGAGGTTCAAAGACACTCTAAACATGGTTCCACACCATGGTTTTTCTATTCTTGAACAAGTGATAATTTTATATGAAGGGTTGGGTCCGGGGAACAAACAATTCATTGACATGATGTGTAATGGAACCTTTAAAAACAAAGCCCCAAATGATGCTTACAAGTATCTAGAAAGCCTTTCTGAGCAAAACCAAACATGGGGAACTTCACCTTATTCTAAAAAGACACAAAGAACTACTGGAATTCATACACTTAGAGAAGAGGAAAGCCTTAGAGATAAACTCGCAGCACTCTCTAGGAAGGTTGAAGAAATAGACCTTAGGAAAGTCCATGAAATCCAAACTGTTGACCCTGTTTGCACAATTTGTAACAAACATGACCATAAGATAGACAACTTCCCAACCATTCCATCCATCAAGGATGTTCTTTTAGGAGGATTCCCAGTGGAAGTAAATGACTTGAACTTTCAAAATCCTCAATACCAAAACAACTTCAATCCTAGGTATAACGACCACCCAGGCTTCTGCTGGAAAGATAACCAACAACCTAGCCAACCACAGGGACAAAATCCTTACCCCCATCAGAACTACCAAACCCATAACCAGTTCCAAACCCAACCTATCCAATACCAACAACCACCGGTCCATTTTCAACAAACCATCCCACCTCCAAAATATCCCCCTGGGATAAACCAACCTACTCAAGCACCCACCCAAACTATTCCACAAAGCCTACTAGAACAACTATGCAAACAAATGGAGAGGATGAACTCAGAAGTCTCTTCCCTAAAACAAGAACTTAAAACTATGAAAACTGGAAAGGCACCCATGCCTACTCAGGCGGTTCCATCCTCAACTTCAATGGGAGAGTCAAGTTGTACTCAAATAACTCATGAACAACTAAAGGCTGTGACTGTTTTAAGAAGTGGGAAATCAATTGAGAAACCTGAACAAATAATTCAGAACCCACCTGAAGATTCAAACTTGGATGAAAATTCAAATGAACCCCAAGATCAAACTGAGGAAACTGATAACAATGTGAAAGAAACAACTCCTCAACAAACAGCCCCACAACCTGTACCATTTCCTCAACGCATTAGGGGGAAAACCAAGACTGAATTGAGTGAAACATTGAGGGAAATATTTTCACAAGTCAAGTTGAAAATTCCCCTTCTCGATGCCATCCAAACCATACCTACCTACTAAAAGTACCTTAAGGACTTGTGCAATTTTAAAAGAAAAATTTCACATAAAAACTAAGTCCTTTTGGCTGATAATGTGAGTACCACCATTCAAGGGACCATTCCTCCTAAGATGAAAGACCCAGGTTTCCCTTACATTAATGTTGAACTAGGAGAGAGCAAAGTTGTCAAGGCCTTGTGTGATCTAGGTGCTAGTGTTAATCTCATCCCATATGCTGTGTACTGCCAGTTAGGCCTAGAAGAACTCCAACCCACATCTGTCACACTTCAACTTGCTGATCGTAGCATTAGGTTTCCAAAGGGGATTTTAAAGGACATTCTAGTAAAGGTTGAAAACTTCATCTACCCTGCTGACTTCATTATCCTTGACAACCATACAAACTTAGGAAATAAGGAACAAACCACAATCATCCTTGGTCATCCTTTCCTTGCAACAATCAACTCTGTTATCCGAGTTCGAAATGGAAACATGACCATCACCTTTGGGAACATGAGTATAGACTTGAACATCTATAATGCAAGCTCACAAATAGGGGATGACGAGGACATTCATGAAGTAAACATGATAGGGAGCATTGATAATGAATCCATCGAACATCAAGGAATATTTGATGAATGTTTAAGTCAGGATGAGATTGATTTCCTTTGTTCACATGAAGGAAGTTTATCTCCTTGGCTTGAATCATTTTCAAATTGCTCATATGATGAAGTTTTAGGTCCAACAATCAGTGAAACCTTTCAGGAAACCACTTTCATGGAGACCACTCCAACATCCTTCCCTAAATCTTATCAGTCCAATCTAGTAGCTGAAACTTCTACATGTGGGGAATCAATCCTATCTAAAACTTTAGGAAATAAAATTGATCTTGATCCAATGTCCCAATATTCTGCTGAAATTCTGAACCAACCTGATCTTGAATTGAAGGAAATTCCTGCTGCACTAAAGTATGCCTTCCTAGGAAACAATCAAACACATCCTATTGTCATTTATTCTTCTCTTGAATCCAATCATGAGAGGATGCTTCTAGATTTCCTTAGGAAGCATAAGAAAGCCATTGGTTAGACCCTTTCTGATATTCTGGGAATTAGCCCACTTATCAGGACTCATATGATTGTTCTGGAATCTGATTCAAAGCCATGTCGTCAACCTTAAAGACAACTCAATCCTAATCTCATGGAGGTAGTAAGAAAAGAACTTCTGAAATTGTTAAAAGCTGGTATCATATATCCCATAGATGAGAGTGAATGGGTGAGCCCAATCCAAGTGGTTCCAAAAAAGGCTGGAATCACAGTGATAACCAATGAGGATAGAGAGATTCTTACAACAAGGGTGAGTAGTGGATGGAGGGTCTGCATTGACTATAGGAAGATAAACTCATTCACCAAGAAGGAACATTTCCCCTTACCATTCATTGACCAAGTGCTTGAGAGAGTGGCAGGTCATGCATTCTAATGTTTCTTAGATGGGTACTCGGGGTATAATCAAATTGAGGTCTCCCTAGAGGATCAAGGGAAGACTACATTCACATGTCCATTCGGTACCTTTGCCTTCAAACGCATGCCCTTTGGTTTATGCAATGCTCCTAGAACCTTCCAGCGGTGCATGATGGGAATCTTCTCAGACATGGTAGGGGATTTTCTAGAGGTCTACATGGATGAATTCTATGTGTTTGGGGATACTTTTGAGGGATGTCTACAGAATGTAGAGAGAGTCTTGTCAAGATGTGAAGAAAAAAATCTGGTCCTAAACTGGAAAAAATGCCATTTCATGGTTAAAGAGGGACTAGTTCTAGGCCATCTGGTCTCAGGTAGGGGGATTGAAGTTGATAAAGCCAAGGTTGACATCATTCATCACCTTCCATCACCCAAAACTGTCAAGGAAGTGAGGTCTTTCTTAGGACATGCTGGTTTCTATAGAAGATTCTTCAAGGACTTTAGTTCAATCTCCCACCCCCTTTGTGATCTCCTAGTAAAGGATGCTCCATTTGATTGGATAGAAAGCTATGAGGGTTTATTCTCAACCCTCAAATCCTCTCTCACCTCTCTTCCCATTAAGAAATCTCTAATTTGGAACCTTCCTTCTGAACTTATGTGTGATTCCAGTGACTTTGCCGTTGGAGCTGTGTTAGGAAAACACTGTGATAAAACTCCTTATGTCATTTCTTATGCAAGAAAATCCTTAAATGATGCCCAAATAAACTACACCACTACTGAGAAAGAGTTTCTTGCTATTGTGTTTGCCTTAGAGAATTTTAGGTCCTTCTTCTTAGGATCCCCCATCACTGTGTTCACTGACCATTCTGCACTAAAATAACTCATCCAAAAACAAGATGCTAAGGCTAGACTGATTAGGTGGGTCCTTCTCTTACAAGAATTTGACCTCACAATCAAGGATAAAAAGGGTGTTGAAAATTTTGTAGCTGATCAACTATCTAGGATAGAATTCAAAGACAACTCAAATCACCTTTCTGTGTCTGATTCATTTCCTGATGATCACCTATACTCTGTGAGTGACTACCCTTGGTATGCCGACATAGCCAATTTCTTAGTTACATGAGTCATTCCAAAATTCTTAGGGACTCAAGCTCGAAGGAAATTCCTTTCTGTTGTTAGACACTATGTGTTTGATGATCCATGCCTCTATAAGTTCTGCCCTAACCAAGTCATTAGAAGGTGTGTCCCAGAATCTGAAAAAGAGTCCATCCTTAAATTCTGTCATAGTGAGGCATGTGGAGGTCACTTTTCCTCTAAGAAAACATCTGCTAAGATTCTTCAATGTGGTCTTTTCTGGCCCACCCTCTCAAGGGACTCCTACACATTTTGTCAAAGCTGTCCTAGGTGTCAACAAGTAGGGTCCATCACAAAAAGGAATCAAATGCCACTCACTCCCATCTTAGTGGTTGAAATCTTTGACTGTTAGGGAATTGATTTCATGGGTCCCTTCCCAAACTCTAGGGGATACCTCTATATACTCTTAGCTGTTGATTATGTCTCAAAATGGGTTGAGGCCATTCCCACTAAGTCCAATGATCATAAAGTTGTGATTTGATTTCTGAAAGAGAACATATTTTCTTGATTTGGAATTCCTAGGGCTATAATCAGTGATCGAGGAACCCATTTATACAACCATCCATTCTCTTAACTCATGTCTAAGTATGATATTTCTCATAAAGTGTCCACTTCATACCATCCTCAAACCAATGGTCAAGATGAGTTAGCGAATAGGGAGATTAAACAAATTCTTGAGAAAACTGTCAATCCTTCTAGGAAATGTTGGTCTAAGAAACTCTTAGATACTCTTTGGGAATATCGTACAACATACAAAACCATCCTAGGAATGTCACCATATAGGTTGGTTTATGGAAAAGCATGCCATTTACTTGTTGAAATTGAGCATAAGGCCTTTTGGGCAATTAAGAAAATGGATTATGACCTCTCATTGGCCGGAACAAAAAGGAAATTAGATCTCAATTAATTGGAGGAATTAAGGATGGAGGCTTATGAAAATTCAAGGATCAATAAATCTAGAGTTCAAGCCTACCAATCTAGGAATATCAAGGTCAAACATTTTGAACCGGGAAAACTTGTGCTCTTGTATATTTCAAAACTTCATTTACTCCTGGGAAAGTTAAGGTCTAGATGGTTAGGACCTTTCATAGTGCATCATGTGTACCCCCATGAGGCATTAGAGATTCAAGATCCCACAATTGGTTACATTTTCAAAGTCAATGGTCAAGGATTAAAACCATTCTTTGAATCATTCAATAAACAGGAAATAGAGGTTGAGTTAACAGAGCCAACCTATGAACCAGGAAAAACTTGATAGATTTAGGGTCCATATCAGGCTAACGATGTTAAACAAAGTGTTGCATGGGGGGAAACCCATGGTTTTCAAGTTTCCTATCATTTTGTTGTTTTAATAAAATTTATATTTTAAATAGGATTAATTAATAATTTTTATTTAAAAAAACTGTTGACCTGTTCTTCTATTATGAGTATGGATGGGTATGAAAGGGGAGCACCGTATTCATCCATGTCACACAGTGTGATCCCTGAGTAATACCTTACCTAGAAAATTAAAAGAAGACAATGTATCATTAGTTTTATTTAAAAAAACAGAAAAACTGGAAAAACCATAAAAATAATGATACTTGGAATTAAATAAGTCGTTGTGTTGTTTTTTTTGCCTGGTTTGTTCTTCTTTTTATAGTTCAGGTACTATTTTGGGTGATATATGTTCAATCAAGGAGGTGCCTACATCTCCCAATAGATCAAAGGATTAATTTGGAGCAGCAAGAACTTCAACTTCAACCACCAGGTGATTTCATTCCAAGATCCTCAGTTTCAATTTCTTATTTTTGAACTTCCATTATCTGCCTCTACTCCTAAATTTTCATTTTTCAAACACTGGGGATAGTGTTGTTTTAAGTTGGGGGGAGATAAAATAAAAAAAATACTTTTGTGTCAAAAAAAATTGAATGATTTGAAAAAAAATGTGTAAATGGAAGGAAAAATTCCTTTAACTTTGAACATGGTAATACACATTGTACACTTTGAAACTGAATATCAAATAATTTATCATGCCCTAATTCTGATTTTAATCCTTTTATAATTTCATGAGAATAGATTTTGGAAAGTGTGGTTGTCCAATGTGATATTTCATCATTTATATTTTCATCCAAATAAAAAAAAGATCACAATGAACGTACTTTGGATAGTGGGGTTTTATTTTAAGTTCATGGGGTCCCCCAAATAAATAGCATAGGTTTGGTGATCATTTTAGTTTAATATTATTATTCAAAAAAAATTAAAAAAAAAATTGCGCGTAGAGCAATGAAATGACCTAATACGTGGCTTTCGGCACTTGGGAATCATGACTCCATAGTTGTCTGGTCCAGAGTTAGTAATTTTATCTCTATTTTTGGTAATTCGAATTTGTTTTTGACTGAGTTAACTCAAGATGATGCCCGAGTATGTGGGCTTCACTTGGTGCCCTAAGGTCTTTGAGCCTGAGAGTCATCGGCAAAGTCTCGCTACAGGAGTTGACTCTTTTGAGTGCAATTTCAATTACCATGGCAAAATTGCAAAAAACAAAAAAAAAACAAAAAACAAAAACAAAAAAATATGATACAAAAAAAAATTGAATACTCACCTTAAGATTGAAATGTGATTCCACCTAGCGCTTCCATCATTTCCCCCTTGAATAAAGATGAACCCCCATGTCTATTGTGATGCACAACCCATCCTCATACTTAATTGATATTGGATGAAATATGACAATGAATTTGAACAAAGGAATGGGCTTGGGATTGGGATCTGCTTATGAAAATATCTTGTATGGGTTTCATGATTTTTTGGTATAAGGGTTTCTGGTGATCATTTTGTATTAAAATGTTTTTGGAAAAGGGAATTCGAATTTCATATTGTTGAGATATATTTTGCTCGGGACTAGAAAAACTCAAGTTGGGGGGTGTGATTAGCCACTAAATGAGGCTAATATTCATTATTAATACACATAATATTCATGTTATTTATTATTCATAAACACAATTTTAGTGCATTTTACACTTTGAACATCATTTCACATTATGATTGTAATACCTTCATAAAATGCACTATTATGTCGTACATTTTTTAACATCATTTGAAGTACCCAATAATTCATCTGATTTTAAGGAATATAATCATACATATTTTAATTTTATATTTTTGGAAATTTATCTAAACTCAAATATGAACATGTTTCATTCAGGGATCAATGGAGAATTCATGGAAGAAGATGGGGATATTTTGTGATGAAAGGAAGGAATTCTAGAGAAGGCAGATTGGACATCAGTCCACTGATGAGACGTTGGGGCCCAACATACAGGCCCAATGAATCCCATATTTCATGGGATGCTAGATTAAATGTATAGAAACAAATAACTCTTCAATATCCAATGATAATTAGGCCTACATGGTGTCCATTTAGGTGGCCCAAGTTAGAGATAAAATTCTGGGCCAAATTCTGCGGCCCATAAAAACAGCCCACCGATTAAACCATATCTCGAAAAAAATAACTCCTTTTGGGCTGATATTTTACAGGATGTTAGGGGACATCTGGAGACTAATTTATGTCTTATATGGCCCACCCAAATTCGGCCATCTAAAAGGTTTTTCATGCGCCTCTGTATGGTGGATACAAGATGGATGCCTTTTCGGGTCAAGGGTGGAAAGTCTTCTCTCCCTTACTTTCCACTCACCTATGGCCTACCACAATTAATTGAGGAGACTCGGACTGTTGGAGGCTCAACCCAAGGTCTCAAAAATTCTTATTTAAGGCAGTGGTGTTGGATAATTGAATAATATTTTGGTGCTTTGTTCAATTGTATTGTTATGCTGCAATTTTGTTGTCACAAATTTTTCTTTCACATGTAAGTTGTTCAATTCACTTTAGTTTCTTAATAAAAGTTCTTCTTATACTCTTATTATGTTATTATTAATATCACTTTGATACTGTTGTATCAAGGTGTGAATTTATTCACACCAAAACTTGTAAAATTATTCACACAATGGTGGATTGATCATTTTATTTTTGTTGTTCTCTTTACTCCTCCATTTCCTCCCTCATGAGTCTACTTTCCGCTTCCATTGAAACCATGAGATCAATGGAGGGATAACCCACTTATGGGTTGATCCAAGGGAGTATAAAGGGGCTGGATTGGATGTTATTTATCACCCCATTAATGTATAATCACTTCTTTAATTGAGATTTTTATTTGATGATTTTTAAACTCCATCATCCTTGTTGAATTTAAGGCCACACGCTTCAAGTGCTAATACGAACCTTTACCTTGAAGTGCTCAAAACTTTTATCCTTCAAGTGTATAGGTGATTATTATTAAAGGGTGTAGGCATTAAACTAGTAAGTGATGATGTTGTTTTATCTTCTTAAATTAACCCATCTCAAATATAAGAAATTGAAATCATTAAAAAGGAAATGCGTCCAATCCACCCCGAGTGATAACCTAGGATCAACTCATTATTTTAAATTGAATTCACTTAAGTCTCTTAGATTTCCTTTAAACCCATATAAAATCAACCCAAGTTGGACACTTCATAGCCAAAAATAGTCCATATAATGTACGTGTCTATAGGTTACTTCTTAGGTCTCTAAGGATTCGATAACCCAAGCTAAACTACAAGGACCATCCTACCTTCTTCTCTTGGGTAAATTTGAGCGAGAATCATATCCCAATACCAATCCATTACAACCAAACTTATACTATCAAATACTATCACATCCTCAAAGAACGAATGCATAAAAAATTGTAGAACCTATATTTATCACATATTTACAGTTCCATATAGAACAAATGAATACAACACATTTACAATTTCTTTAAGTATCCTAATCCCACTGCCAATCCATTACAACCAAAACTGGACTATTAGATACTTCAACCTATACATTCTTCAATTTAGTCATTAAAATTTAAAAATCTACTCCCATACAATTTTTTCTACACTGACCGGCCTCTTTCAATGCTATGCCAGTAATCTACATCACAAGCTGAAGTTCCAAATTGGTGGACAAGTCTTCCTACAACAAAAAAGTACAGAATTACAAATGGTTATAGAAAATAATTCTCATAAAAAAATTACATGTGAAACTATTTTTTTATCTCCAACAAAAAAATATGATCTTTCTTACTCTATGACTCCCTGAGTGAAAAGAATAATGATATCAGATAACATATTAACAATAAAAAACTACTCTTATAAATGAAATGCATCATAAAATGAAATCATATCGTCATCATAGCAGTAGGCTTAATTTTTTTATTCAAATGTTTCCCCTTTCAGCAACTATTTTCTAAAAATATTTTCAATCTATCTCCCCTTTCCTATTTGGTTTCTTTTTAAAATAAGCCTTTCTTAAAATTTTGACTGAACTAGTACAACCATTAACTTTATCCGCTGATGTATTTATGATAGACAACTCTTTTGTAAAATTATTGAAATTCGAGAAGGCAATTTCATAACCCATGTCTGTCTCACTAGATACGATAATTAACTTCATTATCATTCATGCTAAATCATTGTAACATTTTGTTACAATTTATTTTCTATCATCAAGTACCTCAACAAAAGATCTTTTGAATATCACAATATTTCTAGCCAATCAGGTCCATCTTCCCAAAATATATTTTTCAGGTATTGCTCTCACATCAAGCCGATGATTTTTTTAAAAAAATGACAACAAAGATACCCAATAGACTCAAAATTTTGACAAGAACATTCAACAATTTAATTTGAAGCTTTATATGATACACAAAATTGATCTTTACAACGAACCGTTCTAATAACATAACTGAATTGAAATCCAATTTCAAAATAAGATATAAAAAAAGCACCAATAAATTGATATTCATGTTGAAATAAATCAAATATATTTTGTGTATATCTAGTAGAAACCTTGAACATCAATGCATGGTAAGGGTAAATATTATGAGGCAACTTCTCCCACATCTCAAATTCTGCCTTTGTTTCATGATACCAATTTTTTTCCAACAAACGCTCAAACTGCTTAAAGAAATCAACAACACTTATCTTTTGATGAACATAATCTTTAAGCAATCCATTAAAACTTTCACTTAATTGAGTGATGCAAATACCCAATGTTAAATCATCTTTCAAAAATCAATGCACCCACTTTTTTTACAATACGAATACATCATCTAGCCACTCCGATTTACCATTCCCATATTCTTCTCTAAGGGAAGACCACACCTAATCAAACTAATTTTCATCATGGTATTCGAACATACACTTCTTAAATCTACTTAGAAAACTAGATCCATCTTTCATCTAATTACCTAAATGCTTAATTCTATTTTGCATCAAATGCCGCGAACAAAGACAATTTTGAGCTCCCACTAAAACTACAGAAATAGATTTTCCCATTGCTGCATCCTGATTAGTAAAAATATTTTGAGGACTCTTCATGTGATGAACCTGTAATTTTTTTGAAACAACCAAGAAAACTAAGTCATGGTTTCATCATATAATAAAGCTGACCCAAAAGCAATAATCTCCCAATGATGATTGAACCCCACAAAAACACCTAACTACATGTACTCTTTATTAGTGATAAAAGTGTTGTCAAACATAACAACATCTACAAAAAACTCATAATATGTTCTCATTTTTGGATTAGCCTAGAAAACATTACTAATTTTCCCATTCATGTCAAACTGCATAGTATAAACAAATGATGGATCGTCCTGACTTTGTCTTTCCATGTATTCTAACATGCAACATGCATCACCATGAAGAAAATCTCTTTTTTCATTTAGACCTTAAAAAATTAAATTGATCAACACATGTGTACCCAATAAAATCTTGACTCCCTGCAATAGTTGTCACCAAAAAGATAGAATCATTTGGTTTAATACCCGTAGAAGCATTCACATCTAACTCAGCTACTTGTGCTTATGTTATTTTTCTTTGGGACCTCATCATATGAATTGATGCAGGCCTGTGAAAGGGATGGTTATTATATTCAAAAAATATAGTACATGCTTATTGTCCATAAGATAATAAACTAACCCCCATTCTAGCAAGGAAAGCTGTACGTGTCTCAGCCCGAGGAAATTTCACCATACTATCAAATTTGTCAACATTCCTATAACCTTATTTACTACATGCATAAAGTCTTGATGTGACAATTGATTTACATATTATTCTTTTATTAGAGTATTGTTGGCATACACTAAACCCATTTAATCCCCCCATACGTAACATAAAAACATTGTGCTTCATCAAGTGACTTGAACACCATCCCTACAACTGGTTTAGTAGAAGCTGCTATAACATCAATATCACCATCAACAACATTACAACAACCTACAACAAATGAATTCAGTTCAAAAAAAGTAGATTAACTTTATAATATGATTTAATTTGTTTGAAAATATATAAAATATATGAACAGAAATGTAACTAAATAATAATTAATTACAAAAAACATATATATAAAAAATATAATATTATTTTTCTGAAATTATAAATAAAACAATTTATAAAATATATTTTCTAGTGGAAGTTCTAGTGAAAGTTATAGTGGAAAATCCAGTGAAAGTTTCAGTGGAAGTTATAGTGGAAGTTCCACTGGAAGTTCGAGTGGAAGTTCAAGTGGAAGTTTGAGTGGATGTTTGAGTGGAAGTTCCAGTAGAAGTTCCAATGGATGTTCTAGGGGAATTTCCATTAGAAGTTCGAGCGGAAGTTCCAGTGGAAGTTCCAGTGGCAGTTCTAGTAGAAGTTCCAATAGAAGTTCCAGTGGAAGTTTCACTTGATGTTGCAGTGGAAGATCTAGTGGAAGTTCTAGTGGAAGTTCAAGTAGAAGTTTGAGTGGAAGTTCGAGTGGAAGTTCGAGTGGAACATCTAGTGGAACTTCTAGGATCTTTCACTGGAAATTCCACTCGAACTTCGAGTAGACATCGAGTGGAACTTGGACATCAAGTGAAAGTTTCACTGAAAAACCAATGGAACTTCCATTGGACATCGAGAGGAACTTGGACATCAAGTGGAAGTTTCACTTCCAAAACTAGTGGAACTTCTAGTGGACATCAAGAGGAACTTGGAAATTAATCGCAATGAAACAAAAATATATATTACTTATAATAAAAGTACCACTACAAACTTCATCAAACAATTTTGGACAGATTTATAGAAAAACTAAGAAAAAACAAAATACTTTAAATAAACCCTCCCGCAATACCTTCATCACTATCCATTATAGGGAGAACCAAAACACAAACTTCAAATTGCACCTTGCCCTGCCCAAATGAAAATTCACTAAATATCCCTCACCATTCCTCGAGATTGACCTTGGACCTTGACCTCGACCGGAGTTCCACCTCCCCGACGATTTTCCCTACTCCGCAACCCGGTGCACCTAGCCTGAACGAAAATGCGCCAAATCCCTGGTGCGCTCCAGTCATTTCATGCACGCCCCATTTGTCTTTGATAGGAAAATTCCCTCCATTACCTCAACCCAAAAGGATGGTGCCACCTATAAAAAAACACATAAAGAGATCCCCACAGATGACTGGATCATCCTATAAAAAGGGGTACTGGAGATGATAAAAATTATCGATGGTAGCTCTGCCTATGGAGACTATAGTAATGAGGGAGAAAGAGTTAGAACAAAGGGTTTCAAAGCCACATACACTAGAGATAAATTCATTAGGAATGAATAAGAAGTCAAGTTCAAAATAGTAATGATTTTTCCTGAAAGTAAAACATATTTCTTTTTAAAAGTTTTGTATTATAAAAAAAATGTATTATAAGAGGAATTTTACAACATGTATTCTATGGGTTTGTTATGTAATAACTATGACGTAATTATATAAAACTCTGAACTTGAAAATATCCCCAAAATGCAAGAATGTGAATTCAATTATGGGTTGAATATGTATCAGGTCCTTATTGTTGGTATCAGAAGTCGATTTAGATAATTTTAGAGGATATGATTATAATATTAAATACTATTTAAGATATTCTAATTTTTTGTTATCATGATATAAAATTTTAATATCATCATGATGATTCATCTAAACTATGTTTATTTTTAATGAGTTTCCACAAAGGAAACAAGGAAGCTGAAGTAAGAAGCCACTAAGAGGGTGATATCCTTCAAAATCAGCAACCTGGAATGGTTAGAATTGGAATAGATATTTTTTTGTTATGATGGATTAGTTAACACATGATATAAATGTTAGTGGTATCTATGTGAGAGAGACACCATGTTCACCACAAAGGAATATGTATATAGTGGAGTATTTCATGAAATAACACCCTCCAACAATTAGCGGATATTCTGACCTAGTGGTAGGTGAGGGATGGATTAAGGTCTTGGAGAAGATCTTTAATTCCATGGGTTATTCATATCTTCAAAAGTTAACACTTGATATTTACCAATTTAGGGTGGAGATGGCCAGTGGTGGTCAATGGTTAAGAATATTAAAGAAATAAAAAAGATTTATTTCTTAGAATGGGATGAATTTAAGTATATTTTACTTGAGGAATATTTTTTGAAGGATATTAGACATTGGATGGAAAACAATTATTCGAATTGAGATAGAAAGAGGAAGGTTCAATGGCCACTTATAAAGAAAACTTCACTCGGTTGGAAATGTATGCACTAAATTTTATCTGGGATTTTGATAGTATAATTAATCAAATTTACTCATGATTAAAGTGAAGATATCAAAAGTAATTGGATTCTAATTAATTCAAAAATTATGAGAAATTTTTTCAATATTCTGAGAAGGTAGAAATAGAGTTCATCTATGATCACATGTTCTCTAAAAACAAGCATAAGACAAGGTCTAGATAGTGAGAAAGAAACCATTAAAGAAATATGGATGTAAGAAAATCAAATTTCTATCTTGTGATTTGTGTGATAAAAATAACCTTGGATAATATCTTATAAAAATATGGGAAGTGCTTCTGATGTAGAATGTTTGGATATGTGGATTGAGGATGCAAAAAAATGACCATAAAAATAATGAAAAGATGATAGTAAGATGCTTTAATTGTAATGAGATGGGTTATTATTCTAGTACTTGTACACAGATAGGAATAAAGGATGGAAATCATCTGGTTGATGAAAAATAGGTGTGACTAAATCCTTATAGAATAATTTGGAAGAAGTTAGATCATCAAATTTTGTGGTGTTAGGTACACTACATATTTATTTGGATTATAGTAATGTATTTTTTGATTCATGGTTAATACAATATTTTATTTTTTATAAATTTTCTGATAAATTAAAAATTTAAACTGAATAAATGAATCCATAACTTTTGGTAAAATCACAAAGGGTAATTATTAAGTAAAAAAAGAAATTAAAAGAATATTACCATTGTTGTATATGGAAAGACTTTACCTGAAAAACCTATTGTCTTTCCCCTTATAGAGTTTGATATTATTCTAGGTATGGGTTGGATTTTTGTTTGCCATGCTAATATAGATTGTAGAGCTAAGGATGTTGTTTTTCATAATGAATTTTTTTTATACAGGAATGAATTCACACCTTTAATAACATATCAAGAAGCTGTGAAACATTTAAAAGATGTAAATGAAATTTATTTTGCACATATTTTTTAGAAGATGGATTTTGTTTACATTAGTGATGTACCTATAATAAATGAATATCTATATGTATTTCCCAATCAGTTTCCTAGTTTTATACATGATTGGGAAGTTGAGTTTATAGTTGAATTAGTTCATGATTCTAATCCAACTTCAAAAAACCCATAACAAATGACATAAGTAGAACTTTTAGAATTGAAATAAATGTTACAAGAGTTTTTAGATAAAGGTTTTATTCATCCTAGAACTTCACTATGGAGTGATCCTATATTACTTGTTAAAAATAAATACAGTTCAATGAGACTTTTCATTAATTATAGAGGATTGAATAAAATCACTATTAAGAACAAGTATTTTTTTCCTTATATCAATGATTTTTTGATCATCACTAGGGAGTGAAGTGTTTTTTTAAATATTGGTATCAGGTTAGGATACCACTAGTTAAGGTAAAGGAGTTTTAAATTCTGAATACATCATTTTAGACTAGATACAAGCATTATTATTTTGTAGTTATTACCTTTGGGTTTTCTAATGCACTAGCTGTATTCTTAGATTTTATGAATATATTTTTCCATGACTATTTAGATAATTCATGGTTATGTTTATTGATCACATATTGGTATATTCTAAAATTCATGAGGATTATGAAATATACTTAAGGATTTTTTTCTAATCTTAAAAGAAAAGAATATATATGGAAAATTTAGTATGTGGGAATTTTGGTTATAAAAAATATCTTCCCTCATGCATATTATTTCTAAAGATGACATAATTTTTCAACCAGCTAAAACTAAAGTTGGTGAAGAATGGATAAGGCCCTAAAATGACCCAGAAATCCATATTTTTATTTAATTAGTGGGTTATTACTAGTGGTTTATTGAAAAAATTTATTGGTCATCTAGCCCAAATACTAAGTAACTCAAAAAATTGTTAAATTCATCTGGATGAAAGAGTGTGATGATTATTTCTAGGAACTGAATAGATGATTGATGAATGATCCAGTTTTGGACCTGCACTATAGAAATGGTGAATTTCTCATCTACAGTGATGCTTCATTGAAGGGACTTGGTTTTGTTCTTATATAGAATGATTTTGTAATTTATTATGTGCCATGTCAATTAAAACCCCATTATACTAATTTTCCTACACATGAAATTGAATTGGTTGTTGTAGTTTTTGTTTAAACATTTAGAGACATCATTTATATTGAGTAAAGTGTGAAGTATATATTGATCAAAAAAAATTCACGTATATATTTACTCAGATATAGTTGAACATGAGATAGAGGTGATAGTTGAAATTGATAAAGTATTATGATTGCACAATTATTTACCATACTAGAAAATAAAACAACATAACTAATGATTTGAGTAAAAAAAATAATGCATCATTAACTATAATACATATAGAATATGATCCATTGATTAATGATTTGATGAATGTTGTATTAGAAATTGTGCATGCAATAACTCCCTTTTTTTTTTGTTTCATGTTTCAGTACAATCATCTTTGTGAGAAAGGATTAATAAAACCCAAAAGGAATATAGTTTTTTACAAGAAATGGTTGAATATGTTAAAATGGGTAAGTTTATAGAATTTAATTTTGATGAATAAGGTGTTATCAATTTCGAAAAGAGGTTATATGTGCCTTGTTATTTCTATTTTAAGATATTATTTTTGAGTGATTCTCATAGCTCTTTTTTTCTGTTCATACTAGAAGCACTAAGATGTATTGAAACCATTAGAAATATTTCTTGTGGGATAGATGAAAAGATACATTACTAACTTAACCGTGAATTATTTAACATGTAAAATATAAAAATTTGAATAAAAAATAATGAAGGGTATTCTTTAGACTTTTTTAGTAATGGAGTGAAAATGGGAAAATATATACAAAGATTTCATGGCGATATTTCCAAATACATCTCTAAGTAATAATGTTATTTGTTTTATTATTTTATCTTAACTAAATATGTGAATTTCATTACCATTAGACATACTATGTCATTATATCATCTTTATCAACTATAACTCAAATATATAGTCATGTTACATGGAGTTCCTCCCTCTATTGTATCAAATTTCAATCCATGATTCACTTCTAATTTTTGGAAATTCCTTTAGAAAGTGTTGGGTACTAAATTAAAATTCATTACATCTTTTCATTCTCAATATCATAGGTAATTAGGGATAATGATTCATACCTTGTAATAAATTATTCATTAATATTCAATAGATTATTAGGGAATTTAAGATCAACATATATCATTATTTAAATTTTCATATAATATTTGTTTTCATTCCAGTATACTGATGACACCTTTTGATGCTTTATATGAAAATGGTGTTAGAATTCAACTTTTTGGGATGAATTAGGTGAAAGTATCTTTTTGGGATAGAAATGGTAGAAGAGATAGTTGAGAAGGTGACTATTATTCCACAACATATGAGGATGGCTCAAAATAGGTAAAAAAGTTATGCAGATAATCAGAGGAAAAATAATTCTTTTGAGGTAGGTGATTATTTTATTCTTAAAGTTTTTATATGGAAAATTGTTATGAATTTTGGTAAAAAAGGATGTTAAGTCTATTTTTGATTGAACAGTATGAAATCTTGGATAAATTTGGATTAGTTTATTAATGAGTGGCCTTATCTATGGGTTTATCTCAAGTATATGATGTATTTAATGTTTTGTTGTTAAGAAAATATCTGCCCAATTCATCCCATGCTTTTATCCATAAAGTAGTTTAGTTGGAAGAAAACCTAACATTATAGGAATAAATTATTCATATTATTGACTATAGAGAGTAGTTTTTATATAATAATGTGATTCACCAGGTTAAGGTTTTATGAAAAAACCATATGATTGAAGAAGAAACATTGGAATCAGAAAATGTTATGAAGGAAAAATATTTGAACTTATTTAAGTAATGAATAAACCATGAGGAAACAATTTCAAAAAGGGGTAATAATATAATAACCTAGGTAAAGTTAATATTCAATTTCATGACTTATTAGTATTTATATTTATATTAAGTAATTTTTCAATCAAAAAGGAAATTGTTTTATTCCAATTAAACCTATTTTATTATATTATATAGTTTTATTTAAAGTTTATTTTCCAAATTTTAGAATTTTAATATAAAAAAATTAATTTCATTCTATAAATTATTATATAAAAATTATCTTAGGGTGAAATTTTTCTATTTTTCTGAAAATGTTTATTTTTCATTAAATAGTGAAAAATTCTAATTTTTTAAAACTATAATTTATTTTAATTAAAAAAATTAATTTAAATGTACCATTGGATATTATTATAACATAAGTCTATATAATTTTAAATAATCTAATTAATTACATAATAATCATGATTATACCTTATTTTGGTACATGTTCATTTTTGGTCTTAAAAAACACATTTATCTGAAAAATGTTTTTTGTGACATTTTACATTTTAATCTTAATTTATTTTCTACCGAATCTAGAAACTGAATATTAAAAATTGGATTAAATATATGTAATCATTAGGTTTAAATTTGGTAAATAGGTTTCTTTTGGTTTTGGTCATTATGAATAGTAACCATAGTAAACATTTGTTTCCTCAATAAGGGTAAATTAGGTAACTAGTGTTAAAATAATACGATAAGGGTTAAAAAAACAATAAAAATTTAAATTTATATATTATATTATTGGGGTTCTATCATCCTCATCTAATATTCGAATTTATGGAAATTTTGTATTATTTTTCTTTGAAAATAGCTTATATATTATTTTATGTCAGAAATGTCACTCTCTTTCTTTTAATATATATAAAACTTTATGGCAGGGATAAAAAAACATATATATCGATATAAATATTTATTATAATTAGAAATTATTTTTTTCATGGTAATTTATTTATAATTTTTAGGGATAAAATAATTACTTTAAATGCTTACGCAGCTCTGCTATAGTGCTTGTGCAGACTATAGAAAAATTAAGTAAATAAATTTTAAAAATATAAAATTAATATTTTTAGGTGATTTTTAGTATCACAAGGATTTTATAGATCAAAATTACATATTATAGATTTTTTAATAGATTATGTTCAAATTCATTTGCTATCATTTTGTTTTGAAAGTCAAAATAAAGGAATACTTCAAAAATGACATCAATGATATTTTATAATAAATACAGTTTTATTAAATGATTTAAAATTTCTAAAAATATTATTTTCAGCCACATGAATGGTATATGGTTGAAAATATCAATCATGGTACATTTATGTGCCAATTTTACTTTTATAGTAACTTTATTGACCCTTAAAAAGTAAAAAACATTGATATCACATTAATTGTCAAAAGGGATAACTTAGGGTTAAAACAAAGAGATAAGGGTAAAAAAATATTATAAACTTATCCAAATTTTATTGTATGAGAATATTTCAACTAATAATAATTTTTATTTTCTAAATATATTATTTTTGAGATAAATTTTCCATGAAATTTAATTTATAATAATTTAATACTTTATGTAATTCCAAGAGTTCCCCTCCCCTATCTTATAAAAGGGTACCACATATCGTATTTTATTCACACATAAAAGCCTTTTATTTCATAAAATACCTACCCAAGTAAATTAATTAAATCCCTAATAACATACAGTTGGACATCTATTGATTATAAAACCATCCTATCAATGATTTAGATATAAACCTAAAGTGGTTTCTAAAAGAAGAGGTATAGTTTAACTGAGAATTTTAATTTTATTTATTCTTATAACTCCTTAAAATATTATTAAATTTGGATGAAATAATATCATTAGTACCTTCAATATAATTAGATATTATTATGTATATAGAATAACCTATATCCATCTCCTCTTACATCAAATGGAAAATGAAACCATTGTTCATGTGTAAGGTGAACTACCACATCGTGAATTGATATAATTAATTTTCAATCATCAACTATCATGGTTGGTTATTATGGTATATTTAATATATCATCCACCTTATTACCTTTACATCCATTGAAAAATGTTAATGTTGTTCATGATTCTGTGCGGAATACCTTCTCTACCAAATGATGTGATTCGTTTTTCATCACCACATCACATGGATGATATATATAAGTTTATTTAAATAGATAAATTATATTTATTATATAATAATAATTTTTTAAATATTAAATAATACTCACCTTATTTTCATAATATTCATTGAAAAATAGAAACGTTACTCGTGCATATATATGACCTATCATCTCCATGATTATAACATTGTTCATTTTTCATAACAATATTTCATGGTGGTTTTTTAGTATAATTGATATATAAAAATGATAATTATATCATGATTATTATTATTTATATTATTTAATAATGTACTCTTTGATCATATCCAACTTAACAAATTCATTTTAGACATATGAACCGAATATCATGAAAACATCTCACGTCAACTTAATTGATGAAGTAATTGAACATAATATGGTAATAAATAAAATAAAATGAATAATAAACTTAAAAAAAATTATTAAATAAGTAAATAATTAACATAATTTTATTATTCAGCAAGATAAACAACATACATGATGATTTATAATTGAGGCAATGGACACTTTACCTTAAAAACTCATTTCAAATGTTTTTAAAGATCTATTTTTATAAATATTTTTCTTCCTTATACATATAATTAAATTTTTATGGATTTATATATATAGAAATAAATGAATTATAATAGTCATATTATTTCAATTTTTTTTAATTTCTTTAATTTTTTGGAATGGAATCTTTTTATGTATTTTATATGTAATGTTTTGGATTTCTTTACAAAAGGAAAAAAGGAATGTTCTATTTTAACGTATATGATGTAAATGAATTTTCCCACCCCCATAAACATAATTTTATATTTTGATTCATTTATAAGATTAAATTTTTTATTCTAAGAAAAACAATTCTTTTATTCGTATTGGGTACTTTAGTTTTAAAAATGGGGTTTTAAAGAAAAAGGATATAACAATATTTGAAATTTGTTTACTTAAGGATTCAAAGGTATATTTTTATGATTTTGTTGATGGAAATGCAAGATTTTATGTATTTCATGAATGTTATAGTCCTTTGAAATTGTTTATGATGATGGGTTATCATGATATAGCTCATGATGATGGGTATGCCTGATATAGTTCATTATGATTGGTGATCTTGATATATCTCTCCAATGCATTGGATAATGATTATTTTTTCTAAAGAATTATGTTATAAATAGACCATAATGGTTATTACTATCATAAGGGTTCAATAAAGATGATGTATCCAAGAACCTACATTAATTGGCTATTCTTTCTCATGATATTTTTTATAGAAATCATTTGATTTCAAAAGGTAAGGTAATGATCTTTTTAAAGGAATCATTATTCTACTTTTGGGTAAAAATGTATGTTTTTAAGAAAATATTTTTCATGGATTCTCATGTTATTTAATAAACCCTCATGATTATTATTTTTCCATTATGTTTTCTCAAAAAGTGTTTTTTGAAAAAAATTTAGCTAGAAAGCCGATTTCATGTGTAAATAAATTATTATTTGAGATCAATGTTTATTATATTAAAGAAAAATATTTTTATGATATCATGGTTTTAAAATGGGCTAATGAGTCTCTTTATTTTTCATTTATGAACCTTACTGTGTTTTTTGTACTTATCCCAGGTTTTTTAAATTTTTATATCTTTTAAGGATGAGTTGGAACATAGAAGAAGTCAAGTTCAAAATTACATATATTTGTGATGAAAAGAAAATATATTTATTTTTAAAAGTATTGTATTTTGGGAAAATGTATACTAAGAGTAAGTGTCCAACATGTAATCTATGGTTTTTTTAAAGATTTATAACCTAATTCTCTAAAACACTACCTGAAAAGTTATTCAGAAAGGAAGAAAATGAACTGTTGTTTAAAAATGAAATCATGCCTTGAATAAGGACAGAGTCCTTATAAAACCTAGTAACAAATTATTTATTACCTAAGGTTCAATAATTTCATTTTAAAAGGTAAAGTGGATTATAAATGGAAAATGGTTTATATTCTCGACTATTTTCCATTTTCATATAAAATGATAAGTGTACCGCCCCGACCCCTCTAGACCAGAGCCAGTGCATTACTAATTAAATTGTCATGGTTAGAAGGAATTAAAATTCTAAAGGAATGATCATTTTAGTAGTCTTGGAGAAACTATATACATAGATGTAACTCAAATTACATTGTAAAAGGTTAAAAAATACAATACATAACAAAAACTAAAAACTACATCCACAAGAACTCAATAAATGATCTCCTATTCATCACCTGTTGAAAGTAAACAATGAAAGGGGTGATATAAAATGCTCAGTAAGGTTTATAAATAATGGAAGCATGAATCAATAATAACTGAATTGTAAACAATTTTACATAATCAATATGGCATGGTGAATAAATAAAAAACTCACGCCATTAATAAATTGAGAAAGAAACCGCATCCATAGATTTTGACATAGTGAAAACCTAATGGATAGAAATAACTGATAATGAATAAAGAGAATGATTATTAATTTTATGTCATGTATCTGGCACATGATACCATAGTACCATAAAAATGGTTTAGTTCTGTGGATAGAGAAACGTCTAATTTTTGGAAACAAACTCGAAGGGTTTGTCGCTAACTGATTTGTCTCATGAGACCTACTGATGCATCGAGGGGATATGGAAGCCCCCAACCACCTCTTCATGTCCAAATAATTCTTTATAAAAATATTCAACATAATAGAAATATGCCTTTACATTATCCATATAGAATAGATGATAAATATTCATCAATATTTCCACAGTCAAAACAACATTCAAAATAAATACCGTATGTAAAATTGTATACGGATTAGACAATAATCATATCCATGATATGAGAATATGGAAATTTAAGCGGAATATAATTTCAATTTAAAAGTGATCTCAAATTGGTAGTAGGTACACCACATAATAAAGAGTAGGTGCACAATACTAAGCAAGTCACAATGAAGTGAAAATTGAGACAAAGCTCGTTACCACATTGTAATCAATTGAGTCATATGACCAAAAGTTAATAACCACCAAATGAATCAAAAAATAACATGAATATAAATATAATCATGATAATATATATCAAATGGAAGTACACCTATACCACATATAAGATATAAGAGGTGAACAATGGAAATCCCACAGAATTGAAAGTGAGATGAGAAAAGCCCTTACAAACATTTTGGCATGGTAACGAGTGTTCTTGTGAGGGATTAATGAGAGGTAAAAGGGTATACCATTATTTATATATCATAAGGGAAGTATGGGGGAGGTGTGAAAACATACCCCTACATTAGGTATTAAAAATAAAAGAGCACAACATAGGGGAGATTCTTAAACAAAAGTGAGAGAGAGAATCAATTACCTTATACTTAAAGGTGTTATTTATTATTATTAACAACCTAAATAATAAAATTTAGCTTAATTAATTAATAATTAAATAACCTCATCAACATGAAATTGATATTTTATAACTTTATTAGGTTCATTAATGGCACTTTTGATGGGTTTATAAGATTCAATTTTATTATTTTGGTAGCATTTTCTTCTTTGGTTTTCATGATCCATTTACTTGTATTCATGAATGGATGTTTGTTTGAAATGTGGTTAAAAATACAGAATTTTTAATATAAATTATTAGTGAAATTAAATAGATAAAAATGATCTTATAATTATTCTAGTTATATATCATGAGGATGACTCATTCGATGAGTTAAAAATAAACGCTTGGATTTGGCATGGCGGTTTTATGCACAATAAACTTGTTTTGTATTATTATTCCATATTATGAATGTGTAAGGATTACAGAACATTAAAAAGATAAAATACATATATTATGATCTGGTTCAACCATTGAAAATGTTTCATGAGCAGTATTTTAGATAGTAATGCAAATTAAAAACTTGTCTTCCTTGAGTGTGATAAATTAACACATCTCGGACGGTGTTTGCATTTATTGCATAAAAGGAAAAGGAAAAGAGATATTATGATGAAATATTTCTTTAGAATAATGAAAATACATTACATGTAAGGTAATGGAATTATAATGGCATTTGGATGAGGTGAGGTGAGAATAGAGCGACAAAATAATAAAACTTGTAAAAGAAATTTTGAAAGAAAAGAGAAAAGAGGTTCACCTCTTGAGTACCCCTTCTCGAGAAACTCCTTAAGAATTTTGTTTCTAGCCTTTTGGTGAGACTAGAAGGTCTTGTACGTGGGGAGAGGTCTTGGGAAGAGTATTTGACAGAATTTAGGAAAGGCTTGAAGCTTGAGTGGTGTGGGAGGAAGAGGGGTGAGGGGTGGTTTATATAGTGGAGGGGAGAGGGGATTTCCCTATATTATAATCATTAATTTATTATTTCTTCTCAAGACAAGAAATAGTGAGTATTACATGAATTAGAATAGTAATAAGAGAATGTGAGTTTGAGATTTGGGTGCTTACATCACTCATGTTGTTAGGAATAGTTAATTTAATTTATAATGTATTTATATAGTAAATTAATGTATTTTACTATTCACTAAAAATTCAAGTATTTCAGAAAAATACCAAAAATCCACCATAACCATTTTTTGATGTGAAGAATCGCAAAATGAAGTCAATTTTTCAAAAATAATTTACTAAATATGATTAATTAAATATTTAATAAAAATCATTATTTAATCAAAAATATAAACACTTAATATATTCATCTCCATTTTTAAGGTGCCTAAATTTATTTATACATTTATGGGTACAAATACCATTCATAAAAGTCATATTACTATTCATAAGGGTAAGGTACTATTCATAATGGTAGGTTCATATTCATAAGGGTAGGTTACTATTCACCGAAAATTAAGTTAATTCTATCAGACTCTAAATATCATCCTGAACACAATCGTATATGACAGATTTTCAAAATTCAAATCATAGAACTGAAAAATTTAAGTTTAATGGCTATGTTATAACGAAGTGGTGTTTTGTAGAGACTTAGTGTTTCATGCATTCTATATGAAATTCATTTGTAAATTCTTGGGGTGTTACATCATCACCACCTTCAGGAAATTGCGCCCTCATAATTTTATTTTCTTATTAAAAAAGTGAGGGTGCCTTGATCATGGTTTCTATCTTGTTTTATCATCATCTTTCTCATGTAAATAAAAGGTCCATGCATTGAAAAAATGTTTTATAGATCCTTCAAAATCATTTGCTTCCTTCATCCAGATACACCTTGTACAACTTGGGTCATATGGGTGTTCACAAAAAAATAGTTTTGGAAAATAATTATTTATGACATATAATTTCAAAACATCTGATAAAACTTGATTTTTATAAAACAGTCAAACCAAATTTGAGTTGAAACTTTCAATCAATGGTCCTTTTAAAATTTTTTAAGTATATGCTGCAAGATTATATTTCAAAAGCAAATATAAATAAGTTGCACATAGGTTTCCATCTTTAGCACCTTTTTCAAAATCATAATATGCTTCAAAATCTTATGATAAGGTAAAATATTTGAAAATGCCTTGATAATATTCAATTTTCTTGAAAATATGAGAATATTGTGAAAATAGGATTTGATTAAATACAACCCATGATCCACGATGGTATCAAGGTATAGTGGAGGTGTTTGATATCTCAAACAATTGCTTACAAGTGAGTTGTATGTTAGAAAATGTTTCAGAATTGTCGGGACATGACTTTGCAATAATTATTGCGAGCAAGTCATCAGGAAGGGATAGAAATGTCATTTGAGATCCTCATCCTTCCATTTGTAACTAACTTTCCTTGATATGAAAAGTTATAAAACAAGGATTTAACTTAAAGAATATACATAGATACTAACCATATGTTTAAAGAAAACTCATAATCCCTAAGACCTACAGGTCATGTAATTGTCTCTAAGCCTTCTGGCCTTATAAGGGTTCCACCTCACCCCTTGAAAGATGGATTATCAAAAATAATAAGAAAATAAAGGCCTTCGGTCCATTCTGACCGACCTAAAGTTGTCTATGAGTATTGATTCCCCTTCTTCCATTAGATGCCATTTCTAAATAATGGCATACACTAGATTAGTTTATGAATCTAAAATAGAAAATAACTTAACATAGGTTGAAATTCTATGCATAGCTAATATCATAAACATGGTTTCTCTGAGGAAAAATTTACATTTCAATCCTTCATAATGGCTTGTAAAGAAAATATAAATTATCCTAAGCATATCCTCCAGGAGTGTCGTAACCAAGAGTGCAGTAAGGCCTGTTTTCGTGTACGAGGATACCTCGAGTCAAGCCCGAAACTCCTTGTTGGAGCTTTCACTCCTAGGTACGTCTATACCAGATCCACCTCTACCTGCTCATATCCAGACAAGGATGTATTGCTTGAAAGATCCACATAATATTTTCCTTACCAAAATATTAGGAAGTTCTTGTATGTTTGTCCTCAAATACTACCTCAGGGCTTTGTTCCCTAATCTATATTTTCTAATCTAGTTTCCAAGGTTCCTACTAAACTTCCTATGATACCAACTGTAATGCCCTGACCACTTTGGACCAGATCCGGTGCATTACTAATTAAATTGTCATGGTTAGAAGGAATGAAAATCCCGAAGGAATGATCAGTTTAGTAGTCTTGAAGAAACTAGATACATAGATGTAACTCAAATTACATTGGAAAAGGTTACAAAATACAATACATAACAAAAAATAAAAACTGCATCCATAAGAACTCAATAAATGATCTCCTCTTCATCACCTATTGAAATTAAACAATGGAAGGGTTGAGCTCAAATGCTCAGTAAGGATTACAAATAGCATAAACATGAATCAATAATAATTGAATTATAAACAATTTGATATAATCAATATGACATGGTGAATAAATGAAAAACTCATGCCATTAATAAACTGAGAATGAAACTGCTTCCATAGATTTTTTCATAGTGAAAACCTCATGGATAGTAATAAATGATAATTAATAAAGAGAATTATTATTAACTATACATCATGTATTTGTCACATGATACCATAATACCTTAAAAACAGTTTAGTTCTGTAGGTAGAAACCCGTCTGATTTTTGGAAACAAACTCAAAGGGTTTGTCGCCAAATGATTTGTCTTAGGAGACCCACCGATGCATCGAGGGGATTTAGCGGGACCCACATACCGCTGCATGTCCAAAACATTCTTTATACATATATTCAACATAAGAGAAATATTCCTTTACATTATCTGTGTAGAATAGAGGATACATATTCATCAATATTTCCACAGTCAAAACAACATTCAAAATAAATACCGTATGTAAAATGGTATACAACATAAACAATAATAATATCCATGATATGAGAATATGGAAATTTAAATGGAATATAATTTCAATTTAAAAGTGATCTCAAATGAGAAATAGGTACACCACATAAGAAATAGTAGGTGCACAATACTAAGCAAGTCACAATGAAGTGAAAATTGAGACAAAGCTCATTACCACGTTGTAATCAATTGAGTCGTATGACCAAAAGTTAATAAATACCAAATAAATCATATAATAACATGAATATAAAGATAATAATGATAATATATATTAAATTTAAGTAAACCTATACCACATATAATAAATAAGAGGTGAATAATGGAAATCCCACAGAATTGAAAGTGAGATGAGAAAACCCCTTACAAACATTTTGGCATGGTAACGAGTGTTCTGGAAAGGGATTAATGGGAGGTAAAGGGGTATACCATTATTTATATATCATAAGGGAAGTATGGGGGAGGTGAGAAAACATACCCCTTCATTAGGTATTAAAAATAAAAGAGCACAACATAGGGGAGATTCTTGAACAAAAGCGAGAGAGAGAATCCCTTACCTTATGCTTGAAGGTGTTCTTGATTGTTCCTAACGACCTGAATAATCAAATTTAGCTTCATTAATTAATAATTAAATAACCTCATAAACATGTAATTGATATTTTATAACCTTATTAGGTTCATTAATGTCCTTTTTGATGGGTTTAAGAGATTTAATTTTATTGTTTTGGTAGCATTTACTTCTTTGGTTTTCATGACCCGTTTACTTGTATTCATAAATGGATGTTTGTTTGAAATGTGGTTAAACATATAGAATTGTTAATATAAATTATTAGTGAAATTAAATATATATAAATGATCTTATAACGATTCTGGTTATATACTATAAGGATGACTCATTCGATGAGTTAAAAATAAATGCTTGGATTTGGCTTGGCGGTTTTGTGCACAATAAACTTGTTTTGTATTATTATTCCACATTATGAATGTGTAAGTATTACAGAACATTAATAAGATAAAATACATATATTATGATCTAGTTTAACCATTGAAAAGGTTTCATGAACAGTATTTAAGATAGTAATGAAAATTGAAAACCCGTCTTCCTTGAATATGATAAATTAACACATCTCGGATGGTGTTTGCATTTATTGTATAAAAGGAAAGTAAAAAGAGAGATTATGATGAAATATTATATTAGCATATTGAAAATATAGTACATTTAAGGTACTGGAATTATCATGGAATTTGGATGAGGTGAGGTGATAATAGAGCAACAAAATAATAAAACTTGTAAAAGAAATTTTGAAAGAAAAGAGAAGAGAGGTTCACCTCTTGTGTACTCCTTGAGAAACTCCTTAAGACCTTTGTTTTTGGACTTTTGGTGATACCAACAGGTCTTGGACGTGGGGAGAGGGCTTGGGAAGATTATTTGTCTGAATTTAGGCATGTTTTGAAGCTTGAGTGGTGTGGGAGGAAGAGGGGGTGAGGGGTGGTTTATATAGTGGTGGGGAGAGGGGATTTCTCTATATTACAATCATTAATTTATTATTTCTTCTCAAGACAAGAAATAGTAAGTATTACTTGACTTATAATAGTAATAATAGAATTTGAGTTCGAGATTTGTGTTCTTACATCACTCATGATGCTTGGAATAGTTAAATTAATTTATAATGTATTTATATGATAAATTAATGTATTTTACTATTCAAAAAAATTCAAGTATTTTAGAAAAATACCAAAAGTTAACCCTAACCATTTTTTGACATATAGAATCCAAAAATGAAGTCCATTTTTCAATTTTTTTTATAAATATGATTAATTAAATATTTAATTAAAATCATTATTTAATCAAAAATATAAACACTAAAAATATTCATCTTCATTTTTAAGGTGACTAAATTTATTTATACATTAATGGGTATGGATACCATTTATAAATGTCATATTTCTATTCATAAGGGTAAGTTAATATTCATAAGGGTAGGTTACTATTCATAAGGGTAGGTTAATATTCACTGAAAATTAAGTTAATTCCATTAGACTCTAAATATCATCCTGAACACAATTGTGTATGACATATTTTTAAAATTCAAATCACAGAGCTGACAAATTTAATTTTAATGGCTATGTTATAATGAAGTGGTGTTTTGTAGAGACTTAGTGTTTCATGAATTCTATATTAACTTTATTTATAAATTATTGGGGTGTTACAATATGTTTTAATGATTTTTTTTAACAATAAATTAAATATTGTTTAATATAAAATATTCTTAAAAACATTTTTGGGATTATTCACATAATTTACTTTAGAAACATAAAGATTAACATTTATTTTGAATTTTAATATTTTAAATTTTTTTTGACATTCATTTTGATTCAAGAAAATCATGAAATATTTTTAATTATCCTAACACATCACTTTTAATATTGAAATATTTTTTACTTTAGTTTTCCACTCGCTTGCACAAGTGTTTTATTAAAGAGGAGTAATCATTTTATGTAATTATTCCATTAAAAAAATTAAAAATAAATTAATGTCATAAATAATTTTTTTTCAATTTCATTATAAATTGTTAAAAACATTGATAACAAAATTATTCTTATGTATACATATTAGATATATTTAAAGAAATAGAGTGACATTATTTACTTGTCATTTACTTAAAATAATATAAAGGTCATTATCAAAGGAAAATGGCACCAAATTTCCATATTTTTGAATATAAGATAAGGGTGGTATAAATAAACATATAAAATGAAATAAAGGATTTTTTTGAGATATTTTGAAGCCTTATATCATAATCTTAATCCATTAAAACTTGTTCCACCCTTTACTAAGGTTTTAAACTTTTACGATGGTTACTATTCATTGTTACAAAAAAATTAAGTAAAAATTATTAAATAATATTAATTATTATAATTACAAATAACTAATAAATTTTATAAAATTAAATTCCTAGAAGTGGTAGAAATTCATTCTAATATCCATAGAGAAAACATGTAAATTCTTTTTAGGGAAAATGTATTTTTGAACATAAAAATTATTATTTTTTCTGATTCTTTGCCGAGAAAAAACCATTAGATGAAAGTTTATAAATTTGATTAAATACATGATCTACACATTATATTAAAATAATTCATTAATAGCGACTTATTTAATTTACTAAGATAAAATTCAATGTTCATATAAAAACAATTTTCTAAACAAATAACTTTTTTACCTTTAAATTATTTTATGTTATCTTCTATAAAATTGATAATAAATGTATGGATGACGTAATGGCCCAGACCCTCCTGGTCCATTAATTTTCCAAATCATGGTGTTTGGGGAATCTTGGGGACCACCAGTGACTCATTAAGGAGCTTTCCAAATTTCACATTGAATGAATGGTGGCACTGATTAGCATCAGTGGCACCGATGGGCATCAGTGGCACCGCTAGGCATCAGTGGCACCGATGGGCGTCGATGGCACCGATGGGAATCAGTTTCACCAATAGGTCATTATTGGCACCGAAGGATGTCAATGGCACCAATGGGTCATCTATTACACCAATCGACATCAGTTCTAGGGAGACGGTGCCAGGAATACGGTTCTAGGGCGATAGTGGCTCACCTAACGGTGAGTCGTTTCCAATTTTTCCAGGAATTTTCAGTTTTTCTCTAGTAACGTATATTTTGACATAAAATTGTTTAAATACCCCTTTAAAATCAGTTTATGTACTGCAAAATCTGTTTTAAACCACCAAGAGTTGAGCGACCCTTGAGTTACCAAAATGTGTGGCCTTTTTTTCCTTGGTGTCACACCCCTTGTTGTGTTTTACAATTTCACCCCTATTATGAATTTTCTCCATTTAAAGGAAATATATTAACTCACACATGTTATCTCCACCATCTCCAAGGAGAATTATTAAATCTCAATTAATACTAATGTGTGAAACCTCCCAACCGCATGGTCAAGCCATGATCCGACTTTAAATACTTTGAAATCGTCCCCCTGATTTTAGGATCTGGCCTCTTCTTAAGCCAAGATCCTCTCTTCTTTTTCCTTTTGGTTTCTCTTAGTGCACCTGAAGACTTTCTTCTAAGATGAATCATGAACCCGTTCTGGAGCCCTTCCCACTCAGCCATATATTCCTCATATTTCTTCCGCTGTAAGTTGCGTATCCCCAGTTCTTGGTGCGAGGAGAAAACTTCGATCATTGATCATCAAAGTAGAGGTTTTTTACTTCGTCTCTCTTTGTTGTGCATAATATAGGGTGGGTACGATGATGATCCTTTGGTACGTAGATGGAACTAACTTTAACGAAGATAATAAATGGACTGTTAAAGATTTAAGGGGTGAGAAAGTTGATGATGTTGTTATGTTATACCTCTATTTTTATGTTGTGAATTTTATGGGCTTATTTCCATTGAAAATCATGGTCGTTGGTGGTCCTTTATTGCACACTAATGAAGCTCTATTTTTTTGGATAACCTTGTGATTCAATGGCTGTAATCTGGAAACTGGTAAATCATATAAACTTGGTTGATTAAATGGATGATTGATGAATAAGATTCCCTATGTGATCACCCTGATTAACCAAATAAAAAGAAGGTACTTAATGAATGGTGTTGGTTAATTTTGGAAACTTTTTTCTACATTCTGGTGATAGGTATGGTTGCTCTGTCTGATGCTTTTTGGGGTGACGTGAATGGGGATGGGACCTCTGGTTTTTCAATTGTTGGTTTTTGAATCAGGGTCTATGCGGGGTTGGTATTTTGGGGCTTGGTTTGTTTCTAGTACTTAGAGGGATCTCACAGATCCCTTTTGTTGTTGTGACTTTACAAGAGAGTTGGGTGAGAATGCTTAAAAGCATGCTTGGCCATTTTTCCTTCAGTTTTTATTTTAGCTTGTAGTTATTTCTGTTAGTAGACCAATAGTAGAGTAATGTTTTAAAAGGAATCACTTGAACATGATAAAGAGAATGGGTACAATGGGGTAATTGTTTTCCAAAAATGGGTTGTATTTTGGTTGTGGCTGTAGTGTATTTGTGCATGTAGGGATAACAACAAGAGTGGTGGTGTACGAGATGGTTTTATGTTTCATAACCCTTAGGTTGGAATGAGTGATCAATTAACTATATGTATAATATTTAGTTCTTGTGTTTCTTATATGCACCCCACCCATGTTGAGCAATTCATTCCGAGCACCCCCATTTCATGGGGGAGGGTGTTTTTACCAACATTCTTATGAGTGGTTGGTTATTAGCTCTTTTTTGCTCCCTCTCCCAAGTATCCCAAGAACCTTCAGGCAGGCTATGTTGGCCTAAGGTTCAGTATGGCCCAAGAATATTTGGGAAAGGTGTGTTGTGGTGGTTGGCCCAGGTGTGTGTGGGAAGGTTGTTTCCCAAGTGTCTTCAGGATGAGGCCCAGGTGTCTTTGGGGGTGGCGGTGGTTGTTGTGGCCCAGGTTTCTTCATGAGTGGTAGTGGTTGTTCTAGCCTAGGTGTCTTTGGAAGTGGCAGTGGTGGATGTGACCCAAGTGTCTGTGGGTGTGGTTATGTGTGGTTGTGGTGGCCCAGGTGTATGCGGGCATGGTTATGAGTGGTTTTGGTGGACCAGGTGTTTACGGGCAGGATGTACGTATGGTTGCGATGTCCCATATGGTTGTTGTTGGGGGTGGTAGTGGGAATGTAGTGGGATCTGTGGGGAAGGTATAATGCGTAGGATGTTCTAAATAACTAGTGGGAAAGCGGTGTAGGGTACCCAAATATCGATGTGCTATTTCCTATTATTTTACCTGGTTTGTGTTATTTAGAGAGTGTTCCTTGGCGAGGCTGGGTGGGTAGTTTTCCTTGTTAGGTGTTTTGGTTACCTTTAATTTCTCGTGGGGAATTAGAATGCCTCCCCACTTGTGCATGATATCTTTTTGTTTTCCCTACTGAGTATACCTGTATACTCACCCTACGTATATAAAAATGCTTTCAAGTTTCTAAGAGGACTTCGAGGACCATGACGGACCTTACTAGCTCGGGCTTCGAGGGTTGTCATTGCTTCTTTTATTTTCTTTTGGTACTTCTTTTCAGTGATTTCTTGTACTTTGTAACACTTTATTTTGATCATGCATGTGGAAAAGTGTTTTTGGATATACTTTATATTTCAGTCTTGAAGTTTTTTGGGATTTACCATCTTATCTTCCGATCTTATTAAATAAAAAGGGTAATGCATTCCATATTACATGAGATTCTATACCATTGGCTCTATTCACCACTCTGAGGCTTATTTAAGGTGGGACTTGGGGGATCATTGTCTCTCCCTCAACTTGAAGAAGGAAGGGTCTGGCATTTTTCTGTCCCTTCCCTCATCTTGGTGAAGCCGGGTCATGATAGAATGGTATCAGAGGATGATAGTTGAGAGATAGAATTGAGTTCGAAGTTAGGCATAGTGAGAATTTCATGGGATGGTAGGCAAAAATGTTAGGCAATATTGGTGCATGAAATAGGCTAGGGAAGACTGACTAGGGAACATGATTTTAGGGCCCCCCTTGATCTGATGCAAGGAATCTGGACCTACCAAATAACCAAGTGAGGCTACACTGATTGTGGGGTAGAGACCCTTGAAAAGTTACATGCATTATAATGACTTGTGTTCTTGTGTGTTATAGGTGTTTTGGGAACTAAAATAAATAAATAAAAGTTTTAAGCAAAATTTAAAAGAATTCTTCTACAATACTCGGGATTAGGAATTCCTTGTTTACCTTGTTGTTATGGAACCTGAATGATGTTCATGAGTAGTGTAGGAAATTGAGTCCCAGTAGGATAATATGGCTGATTAGTGGAGGGATGATCGAGAGGAGGAGGAAGAATAGTGGTAGAAGATGCTTCGTGCCTTTCAGCAGTAGACCTTCGGGAAGTACGAGGGAAGCGTCTCAGACATGGAGACGGAGAGATGGATTGAGGAGCTAGTGATAGCTTTCAGCTTGATCTGGGCTCCAGAAGAGTATTGGGTTCCTCTGGCTATAATTCAGATGCAGGGAGCATCACGTTAGTGGTGGATGCTCTATCTTAGGGAGAAGAGGGAAGATGAGGTTTTGTGGACTAACTTCGAGATGAAGTTTCGGGCGGAATTCCTTTCTTCCACCATGAAGGATGAAAAGAGACAAGAGATGCTCTCCCTCCAGCAAGGGAGTATGACAGTGAGGGATTTGGAGATCATGTTCAAGGATCTCCTTCGTTTCACTCCATACCCCTTCTCGGATGAATAATCGTGGGCAAGGCACTTAGAGGAGGCACTCTAACCTTCCATGCAGTACGCTGTTACTCCCTTCACTCTACTGAAGTACTTGGAGATTCAAAAGAAGGCTGAATTGGTGGATAGGATGCACATGATGGTAGGTGTTACATACGAGGGGATCCATTTGAGATAGTCAAAGGGGAAGGACATTAGAAACATACCTCCAGCATCAGGGCCTTCTAGGTTTTGACCGGAGGGAAGTATGCCTCAGCAGTTCCAGTTTTGATCTCTCGATCCTCACCCTTTCTCTACGAGCCTAGGACCGAGGTGATTTATCTATGGAAGTTGTGGGAATATTTGGAATCAGTACCAGGACTGAGTGAAGTACAATGGAGGTGGGAAGGTTCAACGACCACCTCAACAATAGTAGTTTCCAGCCAGAACTTTTCAGCAGTAGTAGTAGGGACAGTGAGCTCCCACTCCTCTGAGAGTAGATGTTGTAGAGGAGACTGACCTCATGGAACTCCTTAGGGACCTTGACCAGGGAATGGGTGAGGAGGAAGTTGACATCCAAGAGGCCGTGGAGCTGGGCATGGGCAGTTTCACGCAACAGAGGCAGTTGTTCCAGTAGGGCCGAAGGTCATTCGAGGTACGATCGATTTGTTTAACACTCTTTACCATGCCTTGTTTTATTCAAGAGATTCAAACTCCTTTTTTACACCCATTCTATCCCATTCCTTGGGACTAGGCATATAGATAATTTTTATTCCCTTGGTGTTGATCACACCAGTTAGAGGTCAGACTTGCTTGTTTGATGTTTTTTCGGGGATGCAGACTGATGTTGGGGCCACATCAGTCTAGTGGGGATCTTCTTTTGCTACAGATTCAGCCATACAATGTCATCCTAGGCATCAAATGGCTATTTTCTGTGAACTCTATTATTGAATGCTTCTGTAGAAGGGTCGTGTTATTAGATATGGGTGTCCAACGTGTGGCTTTCATGGGAAAGTGGGGTTGCCAGGAGGGAAGCTGACTTGTGGAGACCCTTATTTCTTTACTAGCCGAGCTGTCTATGGAATCAATAGAATCAGAGATGGTGGAAGTTCTGGGGATTATTAGTGAGTTCATGGACTTCTTCCTCAAATAGGTTATGACTCTACCCCCTCGACGTGATGTTGAGTTCGATATAAACTTACAACCCAGTGCCCATCCGATTTCAATGGCTCCCTATCTAATGGTACCTTTAGAGTTATGGGAGCTATAGATTTAGGTTGATGACCTGATGAAGAAGGGTTTTATCCAACCAAGCGTGTCACAATTGGGTGATCCAGTCTTGTTCTCAAAGAATCCAAACAATGGTCTTAGGCTGTGCATAGACTACCGTAGGCTGAATCAGGTAACGGTCAAGAACCGTTACCCCCTCCTAAGGATTGATGATCTTTTTGACCAGTTAAAAGAGGAAGGTTAGTTCTCTAAGATCGACCTAAGGTCTGGATATCACTAGTTGAGGGTGATATCTTGAAGTCTTCTTTCAAGTGTAGGTATGGGCACTTCGAGTTCATGGTCATGCTTTTCGGCATTTCGAACACACCAGTTGTGTTCATGGGACTTATGAACTCCATTTTCTATGAGTACTTGGACCGGTTCATGGTCTTGTTCATCTATGAAATCCCAATCTACTCAAGATTAGAAGAGGATCACACCGAGCATATGAGGATAGTTTTGGTGGTCCTCCGACACTACCAGCTCTATGGGAAGTTGTCCAAGCACAAGTTATGGACACAATAGGTGCACTTCCTTGGACATGTGGTGTCCTAGAAGGGAATAGAAGTGGACCTGTAGAAGGTAGAAGTGGTTGTTTCTTGGACATCACCTAAGAACATGGCAGATGTTCATAGTTTACTGGGTCTGGTAGGTTACTACCAATGGTTCGTTCCAGACTTCTCTCAAGTTGCAGCGCCTTTGATGGCCTTGACCAGAAAAGACCAAGATTTTGTATGGAGTGAGAAATTCCAGATAGCTTTTAGTTATCTGAAGGGGAAGCTGGTCAGTACCCTAGTTCTAAGGTTTGCAAAGGAAGAGGTAATGTTTGAAGTGTTATGTGATGCTTCCGGCCTAGGCTTGGGGTGTGTGCTGATACAACAATGGGGAATGATCACTTATAGGTCTATGTAGTTACGTTCTCATGAACATAACTATGACACCCATTACCTAGAGCTTACAGCGGTTGGGTTAATGCTGAATATGTGATGACATTAGCTCATTAGGGAGCGCTTCATGGTCTTCAAAAATCACTAGAGATTCATATATGCCTTCTATTAGTGAGACTTGAACTCGTGGGAGCGGAGGTGGATGGAGTTTCTTCAAGACTAAGACTTAGAGATATCCTACACCTTAGTAAAGGGGAACATGGTGGCTGATTCCTTGAGCAGGAAGTCATAGAAGGATGGGGTTCGGGAGTCAGTAGATACTTGGAAGACAATGTAAGAGTTGGATGCTTTACATTTGGGCATGATAGTAGAGGATGGTAGAGGATGTATGTTTCAGATGACAGTGTAGTCTTCCTTGGTATGGTATGTGGAGGAGTCTCAGTGGGTAGACTTAGAGGCTGAAGTGATGTGTGATCGGGTTAGCCAGGGTGATGCTCCAGAATGGTGGTCAGAAGATGGCCGGAATCAGATGTTGTTTCATGGGAAGCTGTTTGTCCCGGTGGAAATGCGTGAAAGAGTTCCCAGTGAGTTTCATAACTCACCCCTAGTAGTACACCTAGGAGTTTCGAAGATTTATCAGGGATTGACAGGTCAGTTTTGGTGGCTCAGAGTAAAGTGAGCAGTGGCATAGTTTGTGGCAAGGTGACTCATGTGTCAGTTGGTGAAAGCTGAACACCGTTTTCCCGATAGTATTTTGTATCTCTTAGACATTCTTGAGTGGAAGTGGAATGATTTCTTGATGGATTTTGTCACAGGACTACCCATATTTGAGGGAGGTTTTTATTCCATCTGGGTATTGGTGGGCTTTTTGACGAAATTGGCTCACTTCTTAGAAATTAAGGAGTTGAGCGCAGTGGATGCCTTCGCACAAAAGTGCGTGTGTGAAGTTTTGCGGCTGCACGAGGTTCCTAGAAACATCATTTAGGATCAGGATTCACACTTTACTTCATGGTTTTGGAAGGGATTGTAGCATGCTTTTGGAACCTAACTATGCCTTAGCATTGATTTCCACCCTCAGATGGATGGGAAGATAGAGAGGACCACCTAGAAGTTGGAGGATATGCTGCAATCATGTGTTCTAGACTTCGAAGGAATGTGGGTATGACACTTTCCTATGGTAGAGTTTAACTACAATAATAGCTATCATTATACCATTGGCATGGATCCATTCAAATCCTTGTATGGAAGACTTTTTCATTCACCAGTGTGTTGGACATAGGTTGGGGAGACAGGTATTCTTGTCCCAGAGGTGGTGCAGAGCACAACAGAGAAGGTTCAGCTTGTACGGAAGAGGGTGAAGGCAGCTCAAGACTGGCAGAAGTCATATTCCAATCAAAGGAGGATAACCTTATAGTTTGAGGTTTGGGACCACGTGTTCTTGATGGTCTCCCCTCAACATGGACATAAGAGGTTCGGTAGGGGGTGTAAGATTTCTCCCAGGTTCATCGAACCCTTTGAGGTGTTGGGATGAGTCGATGAGGTGGTGTATCAGCTGGTGCTACCACCGTCACTAGAGAGGGTCCACAACATCTTCCATGTATCTCAGCTCTATCAGTATCTACATGATGACTGTCACGTCCTCGATTGAGGAGAGATGGATATCGAGGATGATGTGATGTTCGTGGAGAGATTGTTGAGGATTGAGGAACTTCAGGAGAAGGTTATTTGTGGATGAAACATTCTCTTGGTTCATGTGTTGTGGAGGCACAATGGACTCAAGGAGAGTACCTGGGAACAGGAGGTACATATGTGTGCCCAGTACCTAGAGCTATTTTTAGTTTTGATTTTGTGTTTGTTTTGTACTCGGTTGTGATTTAATGCTTGACCTTATTAACTATGAGATGGGATATTTTTCTTATTCTCTGAATTTGTGTGAAAATTTCTTAGTACGGGGAGGGGAATACCTAATCCCTAATCAATAAGCATTAAGATGGATGTGATTAAACCTATGTGGGTGAGTCAGTGCCACCCAAAGCGGATAGTATCTTGACATGTGAAAAGAGACTCCCTAATCCATGAGTCTGGACGGTGTGACATTTATATGTTTGTGTGGTTACTTGGGGTAGAAGAGAGGTAGTGTATCCATTGTTGTTTAGGAGATGGATGATGGAGAGGTGTTCCTAGATAATGAGGTTTGTTCCGACTTTCGAACAACTCTAGGGTGGTTTTTTCTGAGAGGTATCTTATGAGGTGGTTGTTCAAACCCCTCTCTTTTATTTGGGTTTACTTTTGAATTCTCAAGGGTGAGAATAGTTTTAGAGGTATTTGATGTAATGGTCCAAACCCTCCTAGTCCATTACTTTTCCAAATTCTGGTGTTTGGGGTATCTTGGAGACCATTGATGACTCATTAAGGAGTTTTCCAAATTTTATGTTGAATGAATAGTGGCACGAGTCAACGTTGGTGGCACCGATGGGTGTCGGTGGCACCAATGGGCGTCGGTGGCATCGATGGGCTTCAGTGGCACCAACAGGCATCGGTGGCACCGATGGCCATCAATGGCACCAAAGGGTGTCGGTGGAACTGATGGGTCATCCATAGCACCAATTGATATTGGTTCTAGGGCGACGGTGCTAGGGTGACGGTGGCTCACCCAACGGTGATTCATTTCCATTTTTTCTAGGACTTTTGAGTTTCACTCCAGTAACATATCTTATGATGTAAATTTTTTTAATACCCCTTTCAAATCAATTTAAGGCATGTAAAAGCTGTTTTAAACCACAAATAGTCGGGCGACCCTTGAGTTACCAAAATGTGTGGCCTTTTTCCTTAGAGTCACACCCCTTGTCGTGTTTTATAGTTTCACCCCTATTACACATTTTATCCATTTAAAGGAAATATATTAACTAACAGTTGTTATCTCCACCATCTCTGAGGAGAATTATTAAATCTCAATTAATCCCAACGTATGAAACCAACCAAATGTGTTGTCGAGCCACGATCTGACTATAAGTAATTTTAAATCGTCTCCCTGATTTTAGGATTCAGCCTCTTCTTAAGCCGACATCCTCTCTTCTTTCTTCCTTTCAATTTCTCTTAGTGCGCCTAGAGACTTCCTTCTGAGACGAATCATGTGCCCATTCTAGAGCCCTTCCTACTCCACCATAGAATCCTCATAGTTCTTCCTCTGTAAGTCGTGCATCACCAGTTCTTAATGTGAGTAGAAAACTTTGATCGTTGGTCATCTAAGTATGGGTTTTTTCTTCATCTCTCTTTATTGTGCATCATGCAGGGTGGGTATGATGATGATCCTTCAGGACGTAGATGGAACTAACTTTAAAGAAGATAATAAATGGACTATTAAAGAATTAAGGGGTGGTAAATTTGATGACGTGACTATGTTATACCTCTGTTTTTATGTTGTTAATTGTATGAGATTATGTCCACTAAAAATCATGGCTGTCGGTGGTCCTTTATTTCACACTAATGAAGATTTTTTTTGGATAACCTTGTGATTCAATGGTTATAATATGGAAAATAGTAAATCACATAAACTTGGTTGATTAAATGGATTCCTGATGAGTAAGATCCCTTGTGTGATCACCCCTTTTAACCAAAAGGAAAGAAGGTACTTAATGAATGGTGTTGGATAATTTTTGAAACTTCTTGCTCTATTTTGGTGATAGGTATGGTTGCTCTATCTGATTCTTTGTGGGGTGATGTAAATGGTTATGGGACCTCTGGTTGTTTAGTTGTTGGTTTGTGAATTGGGGGTTGTGTGGGGCTGGTATGCTGGGTCTTGGTTTGGTTCCAGTACTTCAAGGGATCTCACTAATCCCTTTTGTTGTTGTGACTTTACAAGATAGCCGGGTAAGAATGCTTAAAAGCATGCTTGGATATTTTTCCTTCAGTTATTGTTTTGAATTATAGTTATTCCTGTTATTAGACCATTAGTGGATGAATTTTTTAAAAGGAATCACTTGAAAATGATAATGAGAATGGGTATATTGGAGGAATTGCTTTCCAGAAATGGGTTGTATTCAGGTTGTGGTTGTAGCGCATTTGTGGAAGTCGGGATAACAACAAGAGTGGGGGTGTACGAGATGGTTGTCTATTTCAGAACCCTTAGGTTGGGACGAATGATTGATTAACTATATGTATAATATTTAGTTATTGTGTTTCTTATACACACCCCATCCATGTTGAGCACTTCGTGCCGAGCACCCCCATTTCATGGGGAGGGTGTTTTTCCCAACATTCTTATGATTGGATGGTTATTAGCTTCTTTTTTCTCCCTCTCCTAGGTAGCCCATGATCCTTCGGGCAGGATGTGATGGCCTAAGGTTAAATATGGACCAAGACTCTTCAGGCAGGGTGTGTTGTGGTGGTTGGCCCAAGTGTGTGCGGGCAGGTTGTTTCCTAAGTGTCTTCGGGATGAGGCTCATGTGTATTCAGGCGTGGCAATGGTTATTGTAGCCCAGGTGTCTTTGGGCCTGGAAGTGGTTATTCTGGACTAGGTGTCTTTGAGCGTGGTGGTGGTGGATGTGGCTGAGGTGTCTACAGGTGTGGTTATATGTGGTTGTGGTAGCCCAGGTGTCTGCGGGCGGGATGAACGTACGGTTGGGATGACCCATATGGTTATTGGGGGTGGCAGTGGGACTATAGTGGGATCTGTGGGGGAGGTCAGATGCGTTTGATATTCTAAATAACTTGTGTGAAAGAAATGAGGGGTACCCAAATATTGATGTGCTATTTCCTATTATTTTACCTGGTTTTCATTATTTGGGGAGTGTGCCTTGGTGAGGCTAGGTGGGTAGGTTTCCTTGTTAGGTGTTTTGGTACCTTTACTTTCTCACGGGGCATTATAATTCTATCCCACTTGTGCACAAGAGTTTTTGGTTTTCCCTACTGAGTATACCTATATACTCAACCTACATATATAAAACTGCTTTCAGGGTTCTAAGAGGACTTCTAGGACTGTTCCAGACCTTACTAGCTTGGGCTTAGGGGGTTGTCGTTGCTACTTTTCTTTCCTTTTGGTACTTCTTTTCAGTGCTTTCTTGTACTTTGTAACCCTTTATTTTGAACACGCAAGTGCAAAAGGGTTTTTGACTTTACTTTTTATTTCAGTCTTGGAGTTGTTTTAGATTTACCGTATTATCTCCCAATATTATTAAAGAAAAAGGGTAATTCCTTCCATATTATGTGAGATTCTATACACTTGGTGCTAGTCTCCACTCTGGGGCCTGTTGAAGATGGGACTTGGGGGTCATTATCTCTCCTTCAACTTGATGAAGGAAGGGTCTGACAGTTTTCTATCCCATCCCTCATCTTGGTGAAGGCGGGTCATGACAGATGATTATGCAGTTTTTTAGATTCAATACTAGTATATCAAAATCATATTTTATTAGCAATCAAATTACATAATATAGTAAAATAAAAAACATTGAAACATTGATCTTTTAACATAAAATGATATTATTTTTAACATTTAAATAATTTAATTTTTATTTAACATGAATTAATCAATACATTTTCTTTAAGAAAAAATTTTGTACATATTTTTCATAATTTAGTTATTTCTATTCATACTCAAAAATCTAATAAATATGTGATAATATTCACATTTAAATAAAAATATTTCCATAGCATATCACATTTCATTTATATTTGGTGTTGTGTGCGGTATACACTATCAAACATAGAATTTAATAAAAATACATTCAAAAATATTGATGTGTTATATTATACCCCTTAAGGAAATTGATTCCATAAAATTATATCTTGTTTCAAATAAAAATGGTTTAAAACATTTTTTAGAATCAATTTTAAGGGGTAGAGGATAAATAGAAATAAGTGGTACGAATTAATTTCTTTAATCCAGATTGATTAAATTTTGTTTTGAAAAAGAAATTAATGTCCATGTTAATGCTACAAAACTTATCATTTTATAAATATTTCTTAAAACCTGAATTTAACATTGTGAGACTCATCCGCATGAATGGGTTTTATAAAGCATACCTTTAATTCTGATCCATATTTTCCATATAAGACTCGATAGATTTATCTTAGTCTTTCTTGAGTTTGATGAATTACTTTACAATATTGAGATAGAATGTGAGAGAATATACTTACATGATTTATTCTCACAATTTCATGCATTGGTTATAATACAATCAATTTTCTCCTCTAAATCACATATTAATATGATTAAAAATGATGAATTTTTCATGTTAGAGGCTCTAAAATTATCATTTAATGGATCATAAGATCCAGGAAAAGATGAAAAATTACTCTTCCAAAATATACCCATGAAACAACACCAATATTGGTTAGAAAATGTTAATATAATATCCAATATGAATAAGTTTTTTACATCAACCTCTAAAACCTCAGAAATAACACCCACGATTAAATATAAATAATTTCATAAATAATCAACCTTAATACTCTTCCAAAATATGCTTGACCAAATTTGAAACTAAAAATAAAAAATATTTGATCACATATTCTTCCAAGATCAACTTAAGAGTTATACTTATATAACATTAATCACATATAAAATCACATACAATAAATTTATATACACTAATAATATATTCTAAAAAAAATACTAATCATTTCATAAAATAAACTAAATCACCATAATAGCATAAGAAAACATATGTCCTTCTATAAGTTAACTCAATCTTTTTGTGCCAAAAAATATATCATCCTAGAAAATGGAATATTTTTTACCTTAATCATATAATGTGTAAAACCCTAGAACATATTTCCTTAATGAATGTTTTGTTACCTTATTTATCCTCTTTGTTTTTTGGTTGAACCATGTTTGGGTGAATACTTATGGGATTTGATAATCATTTGGAATATTAAAGGTGAGTCTTGTGGCTTTCCTGCTAAAATAAGGGACAATACCCTATGTCATGAGAGGCTATGTTGCAACACTACAAGGGAGCTAATACCACACAATAGTGGAATGGGTTTGTACCGTTGTGAATCTACCAAGGCATTTTTCACTGTAGCCATCATCATGGAGGGAGGTTCTAGGAGGCTACATCGTGAAACATAGAAGACTTTATAGAGCCTATTTTTTGTTAGTTATAATTGCTAGAAAAAATATTTCATGAGTTTTGGTCTCCTAGAATTATAGCCCTGAATGGGTTGTTATGAATTGAATTCAGGGAATGTGTTTTGGAATTAAATTGAAGCCTTCATTTTGAAATTGAAGAGTGAGTTCAAGAGGCCTTTAATAAAGATTTTCCACTTAGGTTGAGACCTCCATATACCTTAATATTCATCTTCAGATTTATCATTTTTATAGATCTCAATGGATATAGATGCAACTCCATGTCGCAACCTTCCTTCTTACACTAAAGAGGTTGAAACCTAGCTTACTCCTACACCACAACTATTACCCTCGGCCACGATGGATTCTTGCAATGAACCTATAAACCATTGAGACACGAACCTAGACAATTTTGATATTATTCCAATATTCCCCCTATATTTTTGTGTTACACCCAACATCATAGCGTATTTTTACAACACACCTCTATGCTATAGACCATGTATTTCACCATAAAGACCCTTGGTTTTCTTGTAGAAATCCTCCCCCCTTCTTGGACCGAACATGAGGATTCCTTTTAACGATGATCGATGATGGGAAAGTTTGGTTATACCTATTTTATTTTTCCCTATGTACCTTACTCTAGAACCCATGAAATTTAGGATTAGAATAAGTTCAAGGAGTCCTTGGTGTGAAATCATATTCCAATTAGTGTGTGAGTGTGGTTTGGGTGACAACATCATCGATGAACCTTGGCACTGACATTTGAAAACCTCAAAGTAAGAAGTTCCTTACCTTTTTGGGATCTTATTTACACTTTTTACCATTTTATAACAATTTTTTTGGTCATTATTGATTATTATTTAAAGTGGGTATGTGCATATCCTATGGGATCCTTATGTGTTTCTTGATTCCATTTGTACGATCATACATTTTTATTCATGTTTGATTATAGTCACATGTGTTGTCTTCTTCTACCTTTACCCATGATGGTATTTTTTACTTACTAATATATTATAACATTTTTTTGTGCATTTGGAGGTATTGTTCTCAGTTCCTAAATGTGGACCATCATCACATGTTTATCCCATGGAGAGGTTGTGTGCATGATTTTTGAAGATGCTGATGATAGACCAAAGCATATGGCAGGGACATGAAGATGCCTTATAGTTGTCATGTGTTACACTCAAGGCCTAGTGGATGTATATTAGCATGATCACTTAGTGCCTAGTGGATGTTGATGACATAAATCACTTGATGCCTAGTGGATGATGAGTAGTACACACACACACACATGATGAAGAGAAGTAATTATACTAGTGGATACCAAGGAGTATGAAACTCGAGGCATAGTGTATACTGAGTATTTTATTCACTCAATGCCTAATAGATGCTAAATAAATGAATCAATTGATTCTCAGAGGATGATAGATGACATTATTACTAGACTTGTGTCTAGTTTTTTGTTACCTTTGATATCTTGACTTTCCTTCCAACATAGAGTCGAATCAGGTAAAGCTGAAGCTCATGGTGGATTGGTTAACACATTATCAATTGGTTTAGATCATTATATTTCATGTGAATTTAGTGTTATTATGGAATAATTTTTTTACTTGAGGGAACTTGTTAAGGATTAATTGGTGGTGTCTTATTGAGTCTTGTACTCACACTCTACTCTGAAATTTCAATGTTCTTATAGATTTCATGACTATAGATCTGACGAAGGGATACGGCCCTATGGTGGATGGTTGAAAAGAGGAGCATTGACCTAGATCAGAACAAGATAGAATCTATAGTACCCATGGTTTAGTTTTTTATCATCACTTATTACTCTGGTTTGGATTTCCACATTGGGAGCCTGTCAATCTGAATGTCATATATTCCATCTTTATACTTCTGCATATACTCTAATTACTTATTTATAATTGTTATTAACTTTTATTTATTATTATATACTCGATGAGGTGATACTGAGGGTATTTTCTCCCCATTTATGGATATAGACCCCAACTACTAGTTGGTATCTTCTTTTATAAGAGGAGGCATGCATGAGGTCATGTGGAACTTATTATTAGACCCAGTGGTTCTGGTTAGGATTTTACAAACTGGTATTAGGGCACTAGTAATAACTAAATTTATTATATTTTCCTTGATTTGGGATAGGGTAGAATAGAGATAGGATAGTTGGGACTCAGGCATGGGAACTATAACATTTCATAGCCAGCATTGTATAGTAGACCTATGTGTTTCCATAACGTGGGGGAAATTATGTTTTGTTTTTACCATTAATTAAATTCATATTAGATGATTTTCATGATGTTTATTTAGTATTTAAGATATTTTAGGTGTGTTCATGCATCATGGCTAGTCATGTAGGTTCACATTCCATATATATACCTATTGTGTTGTTTCATTTTCATACATTAATAAAATTACTTGATTTGTTATCTCTATTAGAGATAGAGTTTTTGTGTGTGATATATATGTGTTTCCATGTTGTTTTGATATATCTTTACTTTCTTTAATTAGTTGAACTGAACAAGATTTTGTATCAATATATATATATATATATATATATATATATATATATATATATATATATTGATTGTGACTAACATGGAGGCAAGAATACACGGGTTAGTTCTGTGAGGGTATACCTTGGGTTGAGTGTAAACTCCTAGGAGAACCTTGTGTGATACCTTAGAATGGTTAGGATCTATTTATGTTCCTAATATTATTCATGTTGTAGAGATACCACCTTGTAGACTTTTGATGGGATCACTAGCTGGGGTAGCCTAGGGTGTTCTCGTTCTACCACAAATGGTTCTAGAGGATATACCCCATCATACTTATTTACCAGAATAGGTGATCTAGGATGTAGAGCCTATTTAGTCTGGACTATTTTTTTAGTGCTTGTCTAAGGTGCAGTTGCTCATAGGACCATGAACAACCATGCATGGGATTTCCAGCTCCAGCATCCTCTAGCATTCCAGAGTATTGGTGTCCTATCGGATGTAGGGGACTAGCTTAACTTTATCATGAGAATTTTTTAGCTATCCTAGACCCCTGATGAAGGGAGAGTAATTATTATAACCTTTATATTCCAAGGACCTGCCAGGAGATGTTGGACTGCCATAAATCAGGACGGGAGATGAGAGGGTCTTACCCAAGAGACCTTTAAGGAGCTGTTTTTCAAGAAATAATTCTATGAGATAAGGAAGCTAGACCATTCCCAAGATTTCATAGAGTTATTATAGGGTTATATTATTTTCTTTTTATACTCTAACCAATTTACAAAGTTACTTCTCCTTGCTCCTTTATTTGATGGGAATGAGTCTCTAAAGAATCAAAAGTTAGAGACATGACTTTTATGAGATATCATATGTTGGGTTAGGTGATTTGACCTAATTAAATACTCACATGTGCCTCATAAGGACCTAGAATTTTATAATGGATTGAAGGAGGATAGGGTGATATGTTTAATTTCATCCCATAGTGGGGCAGTAAATGAGCTTTCTCTCACTACTATGAGAGTTCATTATGACAGTAGGAAAAGTAAGGTCGAAAACTCATATCAGTGTAATAGTAGATAATAATAATTGAGTATAGGCTCTTCAACACATTCTATGGGTGAAGGAGGATTATTGTAGTGTTTCAAGAGTGGTAAGCTCGATCTTTACCACATTAACTACTCAACACCTCAAATCCTATGTCAAAAATGAGGAAAGACGAGGAATATTCAACTATTTTTCTCTAGATCTATGAGGATAGGATTCCATATAGTATTGAGGAATACATATTCATGGGACTAGAGATAAATTTTGGTCCCTTAATAGTAGAACAAGATGAAATGGACTTAGGTGAGTCACACTAAGGGTCATGAAACCATGGTGGGTTGTGACTATGCTATGGATAAAACCCTAAAAATGGTGAAGAAGAACTTATTACTCTATAAGTTGTGGTCTATAAAACATTTATTTAATATTATATCATATATGATACCAGTGTTTCCCTTTCTTATATATTTATGAGCTATGTCTAGACTTGACTTACTAGTCAATTTTTTCCCTAACTTATTTTCCCTGATATATTGTTGACTAATGACATTGAATCCATAGTATATGAGAGTAGTAGTCCATGATTACATAAGTTAGAGACTGATAAGGGAAATCCCATATCACTAGGTTTAAGGAAATCATGGTGGAATCAATGAGGGTTTTCACTAGGATTCTGAGAATTCATGACAAAATCTAGGTGATTTTTGATTTGTTAACAAAGACTGCTTGCTTCTTACCAATTAGAGAGAATCACTAGGTGGAAGAGACGAGAAAACTCTATGTTTGTGAGATCATACACTAACATAGAATTATATTGATATTTTTTTGGATTGAGATGCATGTTTTATGTTTTGGTTTTTGGAATGGATTTTAAAAGTCCCTAGGGAATCAACCAAGGTTGAGAACAAAGTACCATCCATAGAAAGATGGAAAATCCATGTGAACGATACACATACTAGATGACAAGCTATGAGTTTTCATACCGAACTTTGGTGGGGCTTAGTTTGATCATCTATCCTTGGTTGATTTGTCATATAATAACGAGTCTAGACTTTTATTATGATGGAAACTTATGAGGATCATTTTGGGAGGTCGTTTTGTTCACTACTTTCATAGCATGAGGTAGGTGAGGTAATGTTTGTGGGCCCCAGTTTGGTACATGAGACCTTTGAGAGAGTAAAAAAAATTCATAAGAGGTTTATCACTACTCATATCATACATAGATCTTATGTTGACCATAAGAAGATACCTTAAGAGTTTGATATGTGTGATAAATTTTTCTTGATATTGAATCCTCAGTTAAGGCACTGATGTCTAAGAAAACAGATAAATCTATCACCATATTTCATTAGACCTTTTAAGATCATCAAATGAGTGGGGAAGTGGTTTACCATCTGGATATTCCTTATTGCTATTGATGTATGAATGAAATGTTTCATGAGTCACATATTTGGAGGTATATGAATAATCCCATTCATGTTATTGACAATAAGGATGTTGAGTTGGAGCATGTTGCATCTTATGTGGAGCTTTTAGTGAGAATTATAGACTATTGAAAGAAATTACTTTGAGGAAAGATGATACCACTTTTCTAGATTTGGTGGAAGTATGGGAAAATCAAGGAGGATAATTGAGAATGAGAGGATGATGTTTGAGTTCAGTGGTCTGATTTGATTTAGTAGGAACCATAAGTACTCTTTTTGAGGATGATAAGTATTTAGAGGGGGAGAATTATAAAACCCTAGAACTTATTTCCTTAATAAAATTATTTTTACCCTATTTATCTACTTTATTTTTAGGTTGAACCATGTTTCAGTGGATGCTTATGGTATTTGAGAATATTTTAAAAGCTTAAAAATGTTTTTTGGATATCCCACCAAAACAAGGAATGCTACACTATGTTATGAGAGGTTGTGTCATAGTGTTTCAAGGGAGCTAATTCCACACCATAGTGAAAAGGGGAGGCACCGTAGTGAATCTTCCAAGGGAGTTTCCACTACATCCATCATTGTTGATGGTAGTTAGAGGATGATGTGCCATGGTGTTATAGACCACACCATAGAGTCTCTTCCATGTTAGTTACAACAACTTGAATATTTATTCATTGAGAGATGGTTTGTTGGATTTATATCCTTGAATTTTCTATTCTGAATTGAATTTGGGGAATGCGTTTTGGTATTAATTTATAGCTTTCCTTTTAAAATTGAAGAGGAAGTTCAAGAGGTCGTTTATGAGGATTTATTAAGTGTGATAATCCATCAAAATACCATGATATCTATTTTAAAATGTCTCTATTCTAGTGATATGAATGGTTGTAGAATAAAATCCACACTGCATCCTTCCTTATTACACCATAGAGGTTGACATCCCTCCATCTCCAATGCCACAACCATTTCCCTATAACATAGTTGGTTATTCCGGTATACCTCCAAACCATGGTGGTTGACACCTATTCCATCTTGGACTCCTTCTATCATGCACATATGTTTTAGTGTTACACCCTATTCCATAATAACTATTTTTATCACACCTCTATATAAAAATCCCTGTCTTACACCATAGAGACCCTAGATTTTCAAGTAGCACTCCTCTTCCCTTTTTTGACTGAGCTTGAGGATTAATTTTGATGATGATCGATTTAGTGTAAGTTTTCTTTTAACCATTTGATTCAACCCTCATTTTCTTACTCTAGAACCTATAACATGTCAGATTGGAACTGGTTCTATGATCCCTTAGAATGCGGATATATTTCGGTTAGTTTGAAATCATGGTTCGAGGGACGACATCCTTAATATACCTTGAAATTGTCATTTGAAAACTTTAAGGTAGGATGTTTTTTTACCTTTTTGGGATTTTTTTTACACTTTTTACCATGTTATAACACTTGTTTTGTTCATTCTTGATTATGATCACAAGTGGGTGTGTGTGGCCTATGGGATCATTATGTGTTACCTAATTACATATTTACATCCATAGCTGGTTATTCATGTTTGATGATGATCATATCTATAGTGTGATTCTACATTTACTCATAATGATATAATATGATTTTTGATATTTTCTACTCCTTTTATGTACCTTTGTAGGAATTATTCTTTGTTCCCAAAGTATGTGGACCATCACAACATTTTTATCCCTTGAAGAGGGAGTGAAAATGATTTTCAAAGATGGAAATGATTAACCAAATAAAAGGATATAGACACAACAAGGACTCATTGATGTTGTGTGTTATGATAAATTCCTAGTGGATATTGAGAAGTACGATCACTTAATGAATAGAGGATATCAAGTACATGACTCACTTGATTCTTAGTGGATGCTGAGTGGTACATACACATGGTGTCAAGTAACACAAATACCAGTGGATACCAAGTAGTATATCACTCTAGGCCTAGTGGATGCTGAGTGGTTATATCATTAGATGCCCTTTGGATTTCAAGAACATGAATAAATTTACACTCAAAGGATGTCTATCAACATACTCACTAGCCTTTTGGATAGTTTATTATTATGTTTGATATACTGACTTTCCTTCTAGTATGGAGCTTATGTAGGTGCATCTAGGGCTCTTGGTGTCCTGGTTAGCACACGGTCTCTCAGTTTGTGATTGTTAAATTTCTTTCACATTTATTTTTATAATGGAATAATCCTTTTTTACTTGATCACACTTTTTAACAACACATTGGTGGTGTCCCAATTCATCTTGTACTCACACCCTACTATGGAATTTCGGTGTGCTTTAAATTTCATGTCAAGGGTTCCAGTGAAAGGTAAGATCCCTATGGTGAACAATTGAGTAGGGGATCATGGAGATAGACCAGACCAAGGAATATTATTGGGGACCCACCATTTGTCTATTTATTTATATATTTATCTTAACTTATTACAATTGTATGACTTTCCACTTTGGGAGCCTGTCTATTTGTATGTCATGTATTCCATTTTTAGATTACCACATATACTATAATTATATATTTATTTTTGATATTGTATTTTATTTATTATTATCATCTTGATGAAATGATATATAGGGAATATTCTCCCCATTTATGGACATATACCTACACTACTAGTCGAATTCCACTTACGTATAGGGAGGAATGCATGAGGTAATGTGGTACTCTAGCATAGAATCATTGTTTTAGGTCGGGATGTTACATAATGTTCCCAATAATGTAAAATTATTCAAAAATAACTTCATTCACTTTTTCACTAATAAATTTTCAATATCATGGTAAGATAAACATATATTTTCATAATATGATAACCCATTTATTCCTATTAACAATAGTTATCTCATAATCAAAGAATACATTAATATTAAAGGTTATATGTTTCTTTCAACATATGTTCCCAATAATATTCCTCATAAGTAACTTCAAATTAAATAACATGTTAAAAATAAGGGTTACATATACCTTAATAATCTATTAAAAACCAATAAAAATTACCCAAATTGTCATCATTCACCTTAAAGTTCCATAGCATAAAACCTCAAAAGGGTATCTTTGACTTTATACTTATAATCATCCTTAAACCTATCAACATATAATAGTTTCCTTAACATTTAAATTATAATTATATGATAACTTCATTACATTTGAAGTTATATATATCCTTTTATGATTCTAATTGAGACAACCTGAGACTCATACACCTAGATCTAGTGCTAAAATTATATTCTTTATATACTAGCTTGATACCAATTTAAATTAAACCTTTTTAACCATACATAATTAAAATATCATAAGCCAATATAGATTTACTTACATAGACAAGACCTTTTTGGTTTTAAGTTTTATAGAATTAGGAAAAAACCTTCATATAACAAAACCCATGTCTTTCTCACAAAATGGGAATTTTTCCCATTATACATAGTTTTCTGTGTTTTATAAGAGGACTTAAACATCTCCCACAAAATTCTCCACACATGATATCATTCTAAACATATATTATATAATATCATTATTCATAACCTCAGTAAATGGAAATAGAAGAAATGGTGTGATCATATTTTCAATAAGGGTAAACATAAGAGATATCAATCAATGATCATATGTATGAAAAAGACTACCATAAGGGTATGAGATCACAATCAAAGTGTATGAGTATAAAATAATAGAATCCATATCCATCAAAACTTGGATATTAAAACATGATTCATGATATAAATATTTAATAACAAATAAGAGTCATATGAGTAACAAATCATGAATAACATGAAATCAATATTTTTCAAAGGAACCACTAAAACAAATAATAAGAATAGGTAAAACATTTTGGTATCATGGGACATCAAAATTTCATCATAGAATCACCTAAAAATGATAATTATAATATTCAATTAGGAGTAAATTTCATCTAGTTAACTATGTTATCTCTTAGGAGTTACTTATATTCAGTAAACTATACCGTCTCTTAGGATTAACTTCTATCCTGTTAACACTGCAACATTACCCAATACATTATAGAGATATATCAAGCTAACCCTTTATCATGAGCTATATCGGTGTCACCCATCATTATAACCAATGTCAGGCTCACCCATCATGATCAATAATTTTCAAAAACAATAACATGAATAATGTACAATGATATTTAATTTCATCCTAACATTCATAGAAACAACAAACATTCCCTTTATAACTTGATTAAACCACATAAAAGAAATGGGTTTCATAAATATTTCATCATAACAAAGTTAACCCAAGGAAAAGTAACAGGTTTTGTTGAATAATCCTTAATATATCATCATCATAAGAAATATATAGAAATAAAGTGTATGATATCATAGTCTCATAACCTTAGTTAATCATAAAAACACTTAATGTATATTTATATAGATGAAAAATACATTTAAAAGAGGATTTGGACATTTATTTGAAATCAAGTAAAATATCATTTTCTTTGGAAATCTTTAATACCCAATTTTTTTCAAGATATTGGTGAAAATATTTTATTTGAGAAAAGCATGAAATTTTTTAAAGGAAGACTCAAAGAATATAATGTTCATGATGGTGATAAAATCCATTCATGCTCTATATGTTGAAAGAGAATATTAATTTCACTCATTTGTGAAAAGTCAAAAGTGAGTCGTACATAAAACATTTAAAAATATTAATTTTAATAATTTTTAAATAAATTAAAAGGTATTAAAAATAACATTTCAAAAAAAAATTGTATATAAAAATTTCAGTAAATTGTTTTATGAACTTGGAAATGGAGGAGAATGATTCCTAATATGAAAAGAAGAAATAAGGTCATATTTTATGAAAAACAATTCTTGATCCTTTTTATCACAAAATTAAAATGGTACTAATACTTGATAATTATAGAAATAACATGAGGGTAAAAATATATTGGGTTTAAATAATAAGGTTCATATAATTTCCCTCAATGGAAATTCAAACAAAAATAGACTCAATTAAAAATGAGATAGAAACATAATCCTTTACCACTTTGGTAACTTTTGAATCATGACCACCATAAATAAATTAACTTCAAATGAAACATTAAATACTAGTAATATAAAATTTTTAATGATAAAACATATCATAGGGGTATTATATAGACTATAGAAGACCAAATAGGTGGATAACATGAAACATGTCCCAACTACACAGTATTGAGAGGAAGATCCCTATTAGTTTTGGTAATATTTAAATAAAAAACTCATAAAAGAGAGAAAAATATATAGATTTAAAAATACCTATAATATTTATTAAAATAATCCTAAATACATTAATATATAGTATACTTAAAAGAAATAAGTGGTGAATATGACATATGTCTCACATAAATAAAAGTTAAATGAGAAACCCTTACCTCAAGTACCATATTTCATCATATACATTCAAACATACCATAAAATAAATATATGTATATTATAAATCTATTATAAAACCATATTTATAATTTTATTACCAAATATTATTAAATTATTATTTATAATTACTCATTTATTATTAATTCCTCTTTAAAATCATCATTATGTGTGCTCACTGTTTCGTTTTTTATACATTTTTCAATTCAAAGGTTTTTCTACTTACACCTTGTTAATGGTTTAATCTGAAAAATAGTCATAATCATGTTATAAGTATTATATTTATTCAATATATACACTTTTATAAACATTCATATAAGGTGGTGATGAGAAATGAATTACGTCACTTCATTGAGTCTGTAGTGCGTACATATGCACAAGTGATGTTTTAAATTATAAATAGATAAAATAAAAGAAAGGTAAATTGTAATTCACCTTTCAAAAACAATAATTACATAATATATATCATATATATTGAATATATTTATCCTTATTAAAGTCCATATAAATCTGAAATTGAAAACGAATCACATTGATTCCTGGAGGTGGTAGTCTATACGTATGCACGAGTGATGTTATAGTCTTAAAATGGTTTGTAGGTTAGAAGTTAGAAAATATTTTATCTTTATAAAATCATTAAATACATTTATATAACCAAACATGAGAGGTAGTGATGAAAAATAAAATACATTGGTCATTGAGATAGTAGTTCATATGTATGAATGATGATGTTTTCATTTTCGTTCGGGATGTATGATAAATATATGACATTTTTTATTTTAACATAATAAAATTTCTGCAATATAATTATATTGATATCACTATGTTAATATTATTAAATTATATTTTTATGTTTTAAAAGAAGAAATAAAATTAGAAGGATTTGGTGAATATGATTACCTCTTCTTTGAGAAACCTCCTTTGGATATCTTTTTAATGATCCTTGGGTTGGTATTTCAAGATGATAATAATATTTTTGGTCAGAGTAGAGTACTCAAGAGGGGGGTGAATTGAGCATCTATAAAAAATTTCTATTTAAAAAGTTTTCTTAAAAGGTTCACCAATAAAAACAAATACAACCCAGTTAATCAAAGTAATATGATTATGTAATTTTGTCTATTTAAATAACTTCTCAAAAGATTGATTAATTATAAGTAATATTAATATCAGTTATTAATATTACTTTTGAAGCTATTCTAATAAGGCAAAATAATTAAAACTTCTTTCCAAGATTAAATATCAAAGTAAATCTAGTGATTTTTGAATTATACAGTAAAATAGAGAAAACTAAATTAAAGAACATAACAGATATAAAACAAGTGGTTCAGTATCAATCCAAGACCTAGTACACTCTACTTGGTGATCACCTTCTACCAAGTAGTTTATATTAATAAACTTGATCCACACATTGGATCGAGGTAAACATCAGTGCACAGGACTATCCAGGTCACACAACCTCTTCCAAAATTCTTCATGGGTATAGAATAACAGGTCACACAGGGACCTCTTCCACACATATCTATGGGATTAAACAAGTGTAAAAAGATATGAGAGGAAGGATATCTGGTATCCTTCAGTTTAGTGCATGAGACAGTGTGTGTGTTTTAATACAGACACACACACACTAATCAAAAGCTGAAAACAATACACAATAGAGAAAAGATGATGAGATAAGGTTATAAGTTCTGTGAGTATTATTCAATGTAGCTCTAGACTTCTCATATGAAGTAGATGTAAGAATCGAGTCATATTTTAAGAAACAGAGTATCAAAAGTCTGGTTCTCTGGTTTTCAGTTAGATCTGGATCATGTTCTTTGTGGAGTTGGTATTGTTAAGGTGTTCTTGAATTTGATCTATGGTATTACAACATTTTGATTTGATAATGCTTCATGTGTTCTTCAGATGTATCTTGTTGCATGTGTCAGTTCTTTTCTCAAGAATGATCATGCATCTGCTGCTCTAACACCCCATTTGTTTCACGACCACAATTTTTTTTAATTCTTAGAGTGCATGTGTTGAAGCCTACAGGATGCATGTATTCTACACCTCGTACTGTTAAGTGAAATGTATACAAGGAAATATTAATTATGTCAGTGCATTTAAAATATGATTGTTAGAAATTAAATTGAAAAACAACAAAACATATTAAAGAATGATGTCATAGTTTGTCTGGAAATAGTGTAACTTGGAAATGGTGTCACCACGAAATGGTGTCTCCTTCTTTTCCTTTGAGCAGTGAGGCAATTATGATGGCATGGTTTTATAGAGATCAAGAACTGGTATCATAGATATGGTGTTTGGTCACGATGTCTGGTTCACGGTGTCTGGTCATAGTGTCTGGTTCACTGTGTCTGGTTACGGTGTCTGGTTGCGGTGTCTGGTTCACGGTGTCTAGTTCACAGTGTTTGGTTCACAGTGTCTGGTTCACAGTGTCTGGTCACTGTGTCTGGTTCAAAGTGTCTGGGTCTTTTTCCAGAAAAACAAAACCGGTGGCAGACTCAGGGTTTTGTAGACTTAGCCAAATATCTGTATACAGACTTAAGTAGTGATATTCAAAGAATGGTTTAGACTTAATCATTCATCAAAGAAATCATTATATACCAAAGGTAAATATAGTTTACAATAATTAAACTTAATTTATAGAATTTAAGATCTTGGATAGGTTTATTTAAAGCATAAAGAAACCAGCCATGTGTACACAGGATTTGAGACAGATTAAACCAGATTAACATGATTTATAGAATATATAGGATTTTTGATCATTAAAACATGATTAACACATGAGTATTCCAAAAATATCCCCTTTTTATGATCACAAATCATGTGAGTGAGATATATGTTCTTAGTGAATGTGTCTCTCCCTTAGTGTGAATTTAGAGTGCATCTCTCTCCCCCTTTTGGGATTATCAAAAAGAGTACAAAAGTAAATAAGAGAATAGACATGAAGAGTACACAATGAATTAGATGTAGAAAAACGTGTCAGTACAAATAGTAGACAAAAAAAATACAAAAATATCCATATCAAAATAACTGTTCACTTTTCTTCAGCACTGGATGTGTTCTCTTTTCCCTTGGTAGCATTATCAGGAGAAGCCACAAGAGTAGAGGTAGAAGTTGAAGAAGGAAGGGAACCAACTAACAAAGAAGGTAGAGGGAGACCTTCAAAAACCAAAGGGGCCAAGGTAGGTGTAGTGGAAGGCTGAGGCAATTTTTGGTCAAGAATAATAGGTCTGATCTGACTCAGATCCTAAGACACAGACATAGAAGTGGAGCCAAGGGCATTGGATGAGAAGGAAGGAAAACCAGGTCGCAAGGGTGCAGCTACAGGATCCATAATAGAAGTTATATTAACATGAAGATAAGGCCTCAATAGCTTGATGAATTCAATAATAATATCACCACCATACTGCATCACTTTCTCAAATTCATCCTTGTTTTCTAGGAACTTTTCCAACAAAGGAGTGAAATCCTTCATATTTTGAACTCTAGTTTTGAAAGCTTGAGTGATAGGAGGAATTTTCAGATTATCTACAAGGTACTTGAAATGGTTTGTTATATCATGCTTAGAGAAAATCTTATTGAAGTATAAATACACCTTCTTAGTAATTTCTTCTTGATCATCATTTGAAATCTTGGAATGAATTCTTACCAGATCAAGAACTCTGTCACTATTCTTGACAACCACAGATAGAGACTCTTTGTCAAAACCACTGAGCACTGATTGAAGTTCTTCCTTAACAACTGTTCTAAGCATATCACTATCCAAGGAGGGTTGAGATGACTATCTAGAGGAACTAGAAGCTGTAACATCTAAAGTAAGATACTTCAGTTGATTTATAACTTTATGGAGATAACCCTTATACTTATCAGTCAACTTGTTAAGACCAATAACCAGCTCACGCATTTATTGAAATATTTACTTGTTTCTTTCAGCCGCTTTGTAAGATAAGAAGTTAGGTTAGGTTGAATCAGGGAGGAAACTTCCTGTGGAATCTAACTACCAACATCCTCGACAGGATGAGCAACAGGTTCTGGTATCAATTTCAATACTCTCTGCATATCTTCAACCATATCTTTGAGAGACTTAACTTCATCAATTATATGTTTTTTCTCAACTTCGACTTCTTGAATTTCATGAAGCATTTTTGGCTGAATCTACCAAGTGATCTTTTCTAATAGCAGGGAAACATATCTTTTACTCAAGTTTGTCACAGGAGCAGTTTGAGTGTTCATAATATTTTCAACTCCAGCCAACAAATTAGTTTCGAAGGATTTCCAATCATACTTACTTACTAAGGTAGAAGATTCTTGTGAATGTTAAAGAATAGGAGCTGAGATAGGCTCAAGTTACTTTACATAGACAAGATCAGAGACTGATTTCAATTGAAATACAATAGAAAGTTATGTACCTTTAATTAATATTTCTTGGGAATCATTCACATCAAAATAGCTAAGGAATTTATACTATGTATCCATAGATCTTGGATCTATTGGATTAGGCACATCAACATTTTCTATATTGGAGTGTTTCTCTCCCTCAATAGGTGTATCTCTTACATGAATAAGAGATTTAGATCCTTGATCTATTTCCAATATTTCATCCCAAATAGCTTCACCCATTTCTTTTCTAGACAATTGAAATGCTTTCTCCATTCTTTCTTCAGCAGATGGGATAATCTCAGGAATAACTTTTTCCTCTAGGTGTTCCTCAAGAGCAGATTCTTTCTCAAGAGAAAGATCTTCTTATATATGTTCTTCCAGAATAGCGTTTTCCCTTACACTAACAGCAGACTCTTCTTTAGAAGCAGTTTCTTATTCCAGATCAATAATTTCTTCAGGAATAGGTACTTATTTCTCAATTAAGACTTGAGGAGTAGTTTCAATGCCTTCCTGATCCAGGATAGTTTTCCCTATAGGTGCAACAACCTATTATTCTTCTTCCTCAATAGGACAGTCAGTAATCCCATCTAGTTCAAAACTTAGATCAGAGATACCCTTAGGTCTTGAGGAATGCTCAACTGGATTGAACTTTTCATAGACCCTATCATTATCTTCTACCCAGGATTTTCTTCACAGATTCTAACCGATTTTCATTCTTTTGACTATAAATTTAGAGTTAAAAAATTCATAGTCCTTAATGACTTCTTCATCTAGTCCAACCAACCCTTTAACATGAAGTATAACAGAGATTAATCTTGAGTAGAACAGGGAGGTTGAATTTGAGGTTGTCTTTATCAACTCACAAAAATGAAGTATAACATACTTAAATAGGTTGATATTGTGTCCATTATTCATAAGATATATCAAAAATAAATCCTGATACTTGAGTGTAGAAAAATATCCTTTTCTTGAACTGATCAGATTCTAAACAAACTTAAACAAAAGTGCGGTTTCACCATCCAGCTCAGCACCAATAGATCTTCTCTTAGTTTTATTTCCAATCAAGCTTCCCAAGGATTCTTCCAAAACAAAGATCACACTTAGAGGAGGAGGACCTCTCTGGTAGTTCTCAAAAATACCCTCACGAGGTATCTTTAGGCAGGTAGCCCAAACCTCGATGAAAAGGTACATCTTTGGCCATTGATCCAACTTCTCACAACAAAACCATCTTCTATATCAAAAAAGAATTGAAATAATTGATAAAACTGAGAAACTAGCTTTGGGTAAATAGGTATTTCATCTTTTGTGAACCAATCCACCCATCCTTTCTATTTTAGTAATTTTAGTACTAAATACTTACTTGACAGTAGCCACTTGGGGAAAATTTCCTTTTCGGGTACCACTATTCTGTTCACTAGGTTCGAATTTAAAGGACCTTCAGGCGCTATCTTCAGTGTTATTTTCATCTTCTTCTTTGATCATCACTTATCAGGAGTTGATGAAGATGGGTATTTCATTCTGGGAATTCAACGAAGTTTCGAGAGAGATAGAAAGGTTGAAGGAGGGGTTACAGTTTGAGAGAAGAGAGCTCAGGTGAATAAAGGAGTGGAACTTCAAAGGTTTTTATCATTTAGGGATATCAAGCATCGCAAAATCAAAATCACAAGAAAGTAAAAGAATAAAATAATTAATTACCAGGATATGGGTTATAATATGTAAATAAAATGATAAAGTGTCTTTACAGTGATACCAGAATAGACTTTCACAGTGAGACTGTAACAGGTTTTCACGTTGAGACTGTAATAAGGTTTTCACAGTGAGACTGTAACAAGTTTTTCACGGTGAGACAGTAATGGGTTTTCATGGTGAGATCTCTACTGTGAAGCTTCAGAACTGTGCGACCGTATTGTTTGAAATAGTACTGTTCTAGACAGTAATCTATAAATAGTAACTATGAGACCGTAAATATGAAACATCAAATTTTAAGATAGTAAACTTATATAACTGTTAGAGTTAGACAGTAATCTTAAGATATTGACTTATTAAACCATAAAATATGAAACCAGTAAGCTATGAAATAGTACACTTACTACTTAAGATTTATCATTCCCAATTCATGTATGATTCAATCTATTCTTTCAGAATTTAGTGGTTTGGTGAATATATCAGTGAGCTAATATTCAATTTTAATGAATTCCAAAGTGATATCATCTTTTTGATAATGGTCTCTTAAAAAGTGATTTATTACATCAATATGTTTTGTCATAGAGTGTGAAACATGATTTTTTGAGATATTAATAGTACTTATATTGTCACAATTTATGGGTACATGCCTGAATTGATATCCATAATATAGTAATGCGTGTTTCATTCACAAATTTTTTGCACAAAAACTACCAGCAGTTATGTACTCAACTTCAGTAGTAGATAATGCAACAGAGTTTGTTTCCTACTACACCATGATACTAGTGACTTGCCTAAAAAGTGACATGTTCCAAAGGTTCTTTTTATATTTAACTTAAAACATCGAAGTCAGCATCATAATAACTAACTAACTTAAATGATTATCCTCTGGGATAGAATAATCCTAGATTGGGTGTATGCTTGAGGTATTTGAAAATTCTCTTAACAGAATTTAAATGATATTCCTTAGGATTTTCTTTAAAATGAGCACACATACATACACTAAACATAATGTCAAGTCAGATAACAGTTAAGTAGAGTAAGCTTCAGATCATTCCTCTGTAAGTGGTTTGATCAATAGATTTTCCATCTTCATCAAGATCCAACTTACAAGTAGTACTCATTGGAGTGTCACTACTTTTAGTGCTATCCAAGGCAAAAAATTTTAAAAGATCCCTAGTATATTTTCATTGATTTAAAATAATACCATAATTATTTTGAAATATTTGAAATCCAAGAAAGAATTTTAGTTCACCCATTAAACTCATTTCAAATTCGTTTTTCATCATTTTATAAAATTCAATACATAAATAATTTTTTGAAGATCCAAATATAATATCTTCTACATAAATTTGAAATACTAAAACATCATTGGAAATTCATTTTATAAAAAGCATAGGATCAACTATTACTTTTGTAAAACCTTTAGAAATAAAAAAAGTACTTAATCTATCATACCAAGTTCTTGGAGATTGTTTTAAACCATATAAAGATTTTGATAATTTAAAAACATGATTTGAAAAATGGGGATTTGTAAAACCAGGGGGTTTCTAAACAAAGACATCCTCAGCTATATACCCATTTAGGAATTCACTTTTAACATCCATTTGATATAGTTTTAAATTCAGATGTGCAACATAAGCAAGCAGAATAATGATGGCTTCAATTCTAGCTACTGGTGCAAAGGTTTCCTCATAGTCAATTCCTTCTTCTTGACTATAGCCTTGTCCAACCAATATAGCCATGTTTCTAACTATATTAACATCTTCATATACCATATTTATAAACACCCACTTAGTGCCTATGGTAAATGTGTCAAGAGGTATGTCAAAAAGTTTTCAAACTTTGTTCCTTTCAAACTGATTTTGTTTTTCTTGCATAGCCATCACCAAAAATTCATCATTGATAACATCATTAATGTTTTTAGGTTCAAGTTGTTATAAGAAGACTTGATGTTCAACCTAATTTCTAAGAGAAGCTCTTGTTTGAGTTCCTTTATCTAAATCTCCTACAACAAAAACTAAAGGATGGTTCTCAAGAGTTCTAACAGCTCTAGAAAAAGAGGGACTAGTGATTTTAGGTTCTTCAACAGGTTTTGGTTCATTATGACCTAAATATGAAGAATTTCAAGAACTGGAAGTTTTCAAAGATTCCTTTACAGGATGTTTAGATGATTTTAAATTGATGTCCAGATTTGACACATCATTCTCTAGGTTCTATAGAGTGGTCTTTGGTTCATGTGGATCTGTTTCATCATATTTGACATGGATAGATTCTTCCACACATTTAGTTCTTTTATTAAACACTCTATAATATTTAATAGAGACTAAATATCCTGAAAATATTCCTTTATCACTCTTGGATTCAAATTTATCAATATTGTTCTTAGTATTAAGGATATAAAATTTTCTACCAAAAACATTGAAGTAGCTTACTTTGGGTTTTCTATTGTTCCATAACTCATATGGGTGTATTTTAAGAATGGGTCTAATCAACACTCTATTAATAATATTTCATGTTGTATTTATAGCTTTAGCCCAAAAATAAATAGGTAATACATATTCCCTAAGCATGGTTTTAGAAATTTCTTGAAAGGTTCTATTTATTCTTTCTATAACTCCATTATGTTGAGGTGTTCTAGGTGCATAAAAATTATAACTATAGCCATTATGTGATCAAAAGGATTCAAACTCTTGATTTTCAAACTCATGGCCATGATCACTTCTTAAGGATTTAATTATAAGTCCACTAAGATTTTCTACAGTTTTAGTATATTTGGTGAAATGAGAGTAGGCTTCACTTTTGTGAGCCAAAAATAAAGTCCAAGTATGTCTAGAAAATTCATCTACAAGAACATAAACATAGTGATTCCTATTTAAACTAGAAACTATAAATGGTCCAAAAAAATCCATGTAAACCAATTAGAGAGGTTGAGAATTTGGCACTTATTTCTTTGGTTTGAAGAAAATTTTGCGTTTCTTACCCTTTTGACAAAGATTACACACTTTATCATTTGAAAACTCAAGTTTGGGTGGGTCTTTGACTAAAATCTTTCTAGTTAGTTTTCTAAGAGAGTAAATATTACAGTGTCCTAGTCTCCTATGCCAAAGCCAAGATTCTTTGTGAAATACAGTTAAACATGAAGCATTTTGAGAAAATAAAGACTCTATGTTAACAGAGTATAGATTTTCATTTCATAATGTAGAAAAAACTAATTAATTATTTTAATTAAAAACATTTCAAGCATCATTTTTAAATTTAACATGAAATTCATCATCACATATTTGTGAAATACTAAGCTAATTATATTTCAATCCTTTAACAAAAAGTACTTTGGGAATTTAAACTCAGTTAGAGTTACCAATTTTTCCAAGACCAATGATGTTTATTTTGGAATTTTCACCAGAGGTGATATGTCCACCATCAATTTTTATTAAGTTATTGAAGTATGAATAGTCTCCTATCATGTGTCTTGAACACCCACTGTCCAAGTACCATAAGATTTTACAGGAGTTCTTTAAGAAACTTTCCTACAAAATAGTCAAATAAAAACAAACATTGGTACCCATATTTGTTTGGGTCTAGTAATATTTGTAACTAGTGCTTTAGGAACCCATAGATTACTCATAGTTTTCCTATAAGTATTACATAAAGTTATTGAAAAATAAAATCTATTTTTTCCAAAAAATATTGAAATAATAGAGAGTGTATCATAACTTGAAATAGATAAATGTTTTCTAGAATTAAGAGTAAATTTGTGTGTCTAGATTTAAAAACCAAATTAGTTCTTAAAAATTTCTTTTACCAGGTTGATAGCCAATACTAGTAGTATATTTATAAACAATCTGTTTACCTAGAATTTGTACCAAAGTATCTTTACCATTAGTAAAAATTTCAAGGTCCTTTTTTCAATTGCTCATTAGATAGATTTAGTGTATTGTTTTATTTGAATAATTGAACATTTTATCCCTTTATATAGTAAGTTCAGTTTTAACAGTTGAGGTAAAAGAATAATATTTCTTTAATGACCTGTATTTATCTTTTAGTTCATTACATGTCTCTTAAATCATATTACAGTAATCAAACATTTCTTCATTAGATATAATTTCAGAATCACTTTCATATCTAGAATAATAGGAACTATGTATAGGAGATTCCAATGTTACCTCAAATGTGTTTTTCATAAAACATATATTGGCTTTGTTATTCTGTTCATCATGTGAAGATTATGAGTCACTTGAACTGTCCTCAAAAGAACTCCGCATTTCTTTCATTACCTTTTTATACTTTCTATCTTTGTACTCATATTTATTTTTGTACATGATCTTGGGAAAGTCATCGTTTACATGTCCCTTTCTCTTACATTCATAGCATACTATCTCATCAGACTTTTTACTTCTTTTCCAATCTTTCTTCTAGCTACCTTTTTGATCATATCTTCCTTTGAAGTTAGGTTTTCTGAAAAATTTATTCTTCTTGTAAATTATATTAAAACTTCTGGCTAATTGAACCATCTCCTCATCACTGTAAGGTGATGATTTTTCACTACTGGAACTTTCTATAGAGGCTTCCAATTTACCTTTTTCTTTGTGCTTAGAGGTTGTGGTCTTAAATGCAACAAATTTTCTTTTGGGTTCATCCTCTTCTTCCTTGCTGACTTTCAACTCTTCTTCATACTTAATTAGTTTACCAATGAGTTCTTTTATAGGTAACTTGATGATTTCACATGATTCTATAATATAGATATAAGTTACTCTCCATCTATCAGGTAGGCATCTGATAATCCTCATGATCTATTCTTTGGTAGTGACTTCTCTTCCAAGAGATATCATTGTGTTGACAATTTTGTTGAACTTGAGATACATGTAAGAAATAGGATCACCAGGTTTCATTTTAAATTAAACATATTTAATAGTATAAGTATTAATTCACATTTCTTTCACACTAGAAGTTCCTTCATGTGAAACATAAAGAGTGTCCCAATTATCATAGGAAGTTTTGCATGCAGAAATATGATTAAATTACTCATCTCTTACGGAGAAATATAGAGAATTAATGGATTTGCAATTTTTATTGTAGGTATTCATGGTTGGGTCATCCCAAGTGATTCTATCAGTTGCATGAATATTATACTCATCTATAACTGAAGACCAAATTTCAAAACCCATACTTTCTAAATGCATTTTCATTTTAATTTTTCATTGGTCATAATTAGTTCCATTAAAGAATAGAGGTCTGTTTGTATCAGTACCTTCTAGTCTATTATCCATAATAAATAAATACTTCTAAAGAGCTAGAAATTTAGAATTAACAGAAATTTACAGATCTTTAAAGTGCAACTAAAATCACAGTTGAATAGTTTCAAAAATAGAGGCTTAGCAGGAATAATAAAAACCATTTGATACCAAATGTTTGTTAGAGTAGAGTACTCAAGAGGGGGGGGGGGGGGTGGTGAATTGAGTATCTATAAAAAATTTCTGTTTAAAAAGTTTTCTTAAAAGGTTCTCCAATAAAAACAAATATGAACCAGTTAATCAAAGCAATACTGTTATGATAGTTTTTCTATTTAAATAACTTCTTAGAAGATTGATTAATTCTTAGTAATCTTAATATCAATTATTAATATTACTTTTATAGCTATTCTAATAAGGAAAACAATTATAACTTCTTTCCAAGATTAACTATCAAAGTAAACCTAGTGATTTTTGAATTATACAGTAAAATAGAGAAAACTAAACTAAACAACACAGTGGATATAAAACAAGTGGTCTAGTATCAAGCTGATACCTAGTCCACTAAACTTGGTGATCACCTACCACTAAGCAGTTTATATTAATAAACTTGATCCACACCCTGGATTGAGGTAAACAATAGTGCATAGGACTGTCCAGGTCACATGAACTCTTCCACAGTTCTTTGTGGGTATAAACTAATAGGTCACATAGGGACCTCTTCCACACTTATCCATGGGAGTAAACAAGTGTAAAAAGATTTGAGATGAAGTATATCTTGTATCCTTTAGTTTAGTGCAGGTGACAGTGTGTGTTTTAATATATACACACACACACTTATCAAAAGATAAAAACAATACACAATAAAGAAAAGATGACGAGATAAGGTTAGAAGTGATCTGAGTGTTATTCTATGCAGCTTTGGAATGTAGGACCCCGGGACACCCTGAGAGGGGAGGGGTGAATCAGGGTGACCAATTTTTCTTTTAAAGTGATGGATCTTGTTCCTGCGTTGGTAGGAACTTGTTGAACCTATATGATGATTATGATTAGAATGCAAACATTCACATGCACAGAGAAGACACAACCCTTTTTACTTGGTTCACCACTAAGGGCTACGTCCAAGGAGCATACGCCGATAGGTTGTCGGTCGTACCTAAATCCACTATGCTTCACTAGCTGTAGATTACAAAGGTTCGGGTACAGTCACTCTGTCCCAGGCTCACTGCCTTTACAAAGGATCAGGGATAGCTCACTGCTTCGCTCGGGTCACTCCTGTTGAATCCCCCTGGCTCACTGCCGTTGGTGAAGTCACACTCAGTTTATAGACGTGAAGGTCTCTTCATCATTTGCATAATAATGCATCCTATGTTGTATGTAGATGCTCTATTGAAGTCCGATTCTCACCAGAAGAAGAATATCACTTTTCCTCGAATGTATAAGGTAGTCTCCTGGGTTTCGTGCAGCTCCAAACAGGCCGGTGGGCTTCAGCAAAACCAGGTGTGCTTCTCCAAGACAGTTGCGCAAGTCCCACTACGGCGCGCAAGTCCAAACTGGCGCGCAAGTGTAATCAATGCACCTGCGCGACTCTTCCTTCCCCGACTACAAACTTGCGCGGTCCACTTCCTTTCTCTTCCAAACCGCCTTGGGCGCACAGCCAACAACCGGCGCGCAAGATCTACTTGCGCGACAAAACTACCACCTGCGTGGCTCGACCACTTGCGCGACGAGAGGTCGAACAATCTCGAAGTCTTGAGATCCATGAGAAATGAGGAGGGGTGGTCCAGTATTTATAGGCAAACTGGACCCCCTACGCGGCAACGTGCAAGTCCCTCGACGACGCGCAAGTTTTGTCTCCAGTAACCTCTATCGCGCAACTCACTTGCGCGACCCAACCAATACTTGCGCGACCTTCTTTCCTTAGCCAAATTTTGACATTCTGATCCTCAAAAACATATGGCGCGCAAGTCTTCTATCCTCCAAGACCTCGGCGCGCAAGTACCTTTTCCAAAAACACTTAACTTTATTGGCTGATTTTCAAGCCCAAAAATTTGGCAAACACTGGGAAATGGTGCCACCTTCACTACTGTTTTCTTCTTGAACGGTATGATCTCTTTGTTGGTACACATCCTGAACTTCCACTGAGGATTGAAAACAAACACAAACCATACGCCAAATCATGCTCTGAAGACCCTGGTTCCAACAATCTCCCCCTTTGGGTTTGTTGGCAATCAGAATAAATTCAATAGATCTCTAACCATGAGAAAACCCAAAACGCAAGAATCAACTCAGCCAACACTCTAAGTCTACGTGAGAAATGCTCGATGTAGAAAACAAGTGAGGAAGCTTGAATTCGGTTCCAGTGTTTTGAAATTCTCCATGACGCCCGATGTTATCCTTCTTATACTTCTCATCACAATCTTATACTTCTCATCACGGATGAATTTCTTGCCTTGAATTTATTCCTTTCTCCCCCATTGACAATAAAACCAAAGACCAATAAGTTGTTCAACGTTCAGCTCAAGCCATACTCCCCCTGGATAGTATCTCCCCCATAAACCTACATCACAGCCATAAGCAGATAAAAACAGTTAAAACAAACGGGGAGAGGGGATTTCCGGAGCCTCCTTATGCAGTAGGAGGTGATTGAACACCGAGGTTCAACCGATGCTTCTCAAACATAGCCGAGGACAATGGCTTGGTCAGGATATCAGCCACTTGCTCATCAGTTCCAACATGATCCATTTTAATCACGCCTTGTTCAACCTTTTCTTTGATAAAATGATACCATATTTCAATATGTTTTGTACGAGAATTCTGAACCGGATTCTTCATAAGATCAATTGCGCTTTTGTTATCACAGTAAATCACCATTGGTTGCTGCACCTTATCACCAATATCTATTAGTTGCTGCTTCATCCAAAGCAGTTGAGTGCATGCCTTTGTGGCAGAGATATACTCAGCTTCAGCAGTACTAAGAGAAGTACTTTCTTGTTTCTTGCTCAACTAGCCAACACATTTCTGCATAATATAGAAAGCTCCACCACTAGTGGACTTTCTGTCTACCACATCACCAGCCCAGTCAGCATCAGAAAATGAGGATAATTCACTGTTCCTGCCTGCAGCAAAAAATAACCCAAAATTATGTGTACCTTGAATGTACCTCATGATTCTTTTTACTGCTGCCATATGTTCCTCTTTTGGATTACTCTGAAAGCGGGCCGCAAGGCATGTGGCAAAGACAATATCTGGCCTTGTCGCTATCAGATACAGTAGGTCTCCAATGATCCTCCTATACATGGTGGGATCAACAGAGTCCCCATCCTCATGCTTTCCAAGTTTAGTTCCAACTGCAATTGGAGTTGACATTGGTTTGGAGTCTTGCATATTGAACTTCTTCAGTAGCTCTCTTGCATATTTTTCCTGAGAAATGAAAGTGTATTCCTTCTTTTGAATCACCTGCAGCCCCAAGAAATATGTGAGCTCCCCAATCATAGACATTTCAAATTCTGATTTCATGTGATTGGAAAATTCATCCACTGATTTCTGCCTACTGCCACCAAATATGATATCATCAACGTAGACAAGAACCATGAATTGATCTTTTGGAGAATTCTTCACATAGAGATTGTGATCAACTCCTCCTATTTTGAATTCCAACTTCTTGAGATATGAATCCAGCCGTGAGTACCACGCCCGTGGTGCCTGCTTCAAACCATATAGAGCTTTCTTCAGTTTGTAGACCTTTATTTCATCAGTATCCAAAACAAATCCCACTAGTTGTTCAATATAGACTTCCTCTTCGAGTACACCATTCAAGAATGCTGTCTTGACATCCCATTTGATATAATTTATATCCTCTTTGGAGTGCCATGGAAAGGAAAAGCCTGATTGACTCCAGTCTAGCCACTGGAGCAAAGGTTTCTTCAACATCAATCCCTTCAATCTGGGAGTATCCTTTACATACCAGTCTTTCCTTGTTTCTGATAACACTTCCATGCTCATCAAACTTATTTTTGAAGATGCATTTGGTACCAATCACATTGTGACCTTCCATTCTCTGGACAAGATCCCATGTCTGATTCTTGTCAATATAATCTAACTCTTCATTCATGGCTTTTACCCAGGATTCATCCTTTGCAGCTTCTTCAAATGAGGATGGCTCCACAACAGAAAGAAATGCAGTTTGTGTGTTATTCCTCATCCTCCTTATCTGTGTAGGTGCATTCATGTCTCCAATTATGTTAGATGGATCAATTTCTGCACTTCAATTTTTCTTATGAGGTTCAGACGCATTCTCACCATCCATGATTTCTACATCAGATTCTTCGTCTGAGTCAACATCATGATGTGACCCTTGAGTATTTTGTACACCTTCCTCTATTTCTATATTTGTATTTATTTCATGTTCACATTCATTCTCATCTTCTATTTCATCATCATAGGTACCATTTGAAGTATTTGGAGTTTTTCCTTCAATGATCTTAACATCATTGCTTTCCACAATCCTCCCCAAGCATTTATTGAAACACTTGTAATCTTTGCTGTTCATTGGATACCCAAGAAAAATTCCTTCATCAGCATTGTCACCATACTTTCCTTGGTTTCCTTCTTTATTCCGGATGAAACATTTGCTTCCGAAAACATGAAAGTATTTCAATGAAGGATTCCTTCCATGCCAAAATTCATATGGTGTCTTTATTTCTCCCATATAAAGCCCTGTTCGATTCTGAATGTACACTACAACCTCAAAATCTTCTTTCCAGTAATGGCGAGAGATACCACTCTCAATCAGCATAGTCCTAGCCATATTGTTGACCTGTCGATTCCGGCGCTCAACAACTCCATTTTGATGCGGAGTTCTCACAGCAGCTACCTCATGCTGTATTCCATGTTTTTCTAAGTAATTTCAAACTCAATGAACGTTTATTCCCCTCCATTGTCAGATTGCAGGACTTTTATTGTCCGGCCTGTATCGTTCTCTGCAATCCGTCGATAAGTTTTCATACAATCAAGCACTTGTCACTTCCTGTGGATAACCATTACACAAGACATTCTGCTATAATCATCAATGAAAAGGACGAAGTACCTTTCTCCATAGGTTCTAGCAACATTTATTGGGCCACATACGTCTGTATGAATGAGATCAAGAAGATGCGATGCCCTTTTCTTCTTTGGTCGATATGAACTACATACCAGTTTCCCACGAATACAAGCATTACAAGACTTTTCCCATTCACGTTTTAGAATGGGAATATCCATGACTATCTTTAACTTAGATATCTTTTCCATGTCTTGTTGGTTAATGTGCCCTAGCCTTCGATGCCATAAATTGTTTTCTTCTTCAACAGACAAATAGCAAGAGTTCACTTTTCTGTCAACCTGATATAAATTTCCATCTGTTCTACTGCCTTTCATAAGAGAATTTCCTGTTTTTCCTTTTATGGTGCAGCCTTTTTGATTGAAGGTTACTATGAGCCCTGAGTCACAGAGTTGACTTACACTCAGGAGATTGTGGCGTAGACCGTCCACGTAAAGAACCTCAGTCTTTTTCAGCTCCCCGTTGGTGAGAGTAGTATTCCCACTGCCTTTGATCTTCAAAGCACCTTCATTACCAAACCGTACTGTTCCATCAACCTTCTTTTCAATGTTCATAAAAAGGTCATCATTTCCCGTCATATGGGAAGAGCATCCACTATCAAGGATCCAGGTGCTACTGCTTTTTGTAGCTTTGAGTGCTACTTCTGGAAGATTGGATTTCTCGATCTTCTTCTTCTCTTTCCATGAGATATTGGATTGAGCATAGGATACTGGTGGCCTTTTAATACATTCTTCTACATAATCTGATTCTTCATACCCATGATCTTCTTCCATAGGGGAAAAACTGTTTGTGAGAACAACATCATCATGAGGATGAGCACAATCCCGTCTTTGAGTTTTGTATGAATTCCTCCTGTCGTACCGCTGCCTGCAATACATAGCTTTATGGACAAAGTTAGAACAATTAAAATAGTAACCATAAAAGATATTTCTTCTATAATATGGAGGATATGAAATCGGTCTCCTTTGTTGACTTCCCAGATCTTCTCTATTCAAGTAGCTCCTTGCCTCTTCGCAATATGTCATGGTATGGCCCAGATAGCCATAGAACTGACACTTCATGTGAGGGAATGTCTTCTCACCTGAATTTTTCCTCATACCTTCATCCTTGTGAGAATAGTTGAACTGCCTATCATTTCTGAATGTTTGAGGATAATTTTCAGTTCTCCTTCTAGTTTGGATTGAGGGTTCCTTTTTCCGCACTTCAGGCAATGTTTCGACATGTTCAACCTTCATTTTGTCTTTCTTTTGGCTCTCTTTATTTCCAGCAGTTGATGTCTCAGCTTCATAGCCAATTCCACTCTTTCCCATGCAGGCGGGTCTTTGAATGCTCAAGATTTTTTCAACCCCATATAAACCACATTTGTCTCTTGCCAGTAACTCTGCATCTGAGAATCTTCTAAGAGGTATTTTCTCTCTTGATTCTTTTGAAAATGATTCAGTTTCAAGTTTACTTCTAAGAGTAACAACTTCCTCCTCAAGACCCTCAGCAGTCTTGGACTTTTCTTCCAGTCCTGACATGAGGTCATTGATGACCTTTCCCTGCTTCTCAATTCTCAGTTTTAGATCCACTACATCATCATTGCTTTCAAGGATTTTAGACTGAACATTCACAAATTCTTCCAGACGTTCAATTTCAGTTTCAAGTTCATCAACATATTCTGATGATTCTTTGACCATTTCCTTCCACTTATTACATCTCTTACATTTACTCTCAAGCTTGGAGAAGGCATCCTTAATTTGAATCTTTGGATTACCAATAGTAGTAGTCTGATTATCTCTGTCTTTATTGATTGAGGATTCTGATATTTTAGTGGTAGCCATCATGGAAGCATGGTTTTTGGTTTTAAATTCTGGTTCTTCTTCCTCACAAAATTCAATATCATCATCTTCTTCTTCACAGATAAAACTCTTCCTCTGCATTTTCTTTCCAGATTTGAAGTCACCCTTTTTAAAAAAACTTTTCCGAGGGTTCTTAATGTCTTCAGCTTCGCTCTCATCATCATCTAACTTTCTTTGGCACTGAGAGGCAATGTTCCCAACTCTTCCACAACGGAAGCATGCAATAGGTAGCTTACCTATAAATTTACCTTTTCCCTTTTTCAACTTCTTGGCGATGAGGGAAAGAATTTCTTTTTCTTCTTCATCTTCACCACCACTATCTTCTAAAAGTTTCAGTTTGTCCATGGCTTTGAATGCCATTTCCTTTCTCACGCGAGTCGTGGCATCTTCGGGTTTGACTCTCATCTCATATGCCACTAAACTACTTAACAAATCGTCCAGAGATAGTTTAGATAGATCTCTTTCTTCGAGTGCTGACACCTTTTCATTGTACATGAGAGGAAGTCTTCTCAAGATTTTCTTTACGATATCAATGTCTTTGATTTTTTCTCCAAGACCTCAAATTACTCCCACTAATTCAGTAATTCAATTAAAAAATGAGTCTGTATTTTCATTAGGGTGCATCTTTAGGTCGTCAAACCTGTTGTGTAAAACTTGAATTTTTGCCTCCTTTAACTTTATATCTCCTTCATAAATGTTTTCAAGTTTAACCCACATAGACTTTGCTGAAGTGCAACTCATCACCTTTAGATAGATCTGATCAAAAAGAGTTACAGTGAGTGCATTTTGTGCTTTAGCATCTGCATCAAGAATTTTCCTGTCTGTGTCAGTCATAGCCAGGCCTGTTGGATCAGTGACTTGTATTCCTTGCATAGTAGAAAACAAAACTTCCATTCCAAGAGATCTTAGATGAGATCTCATCCTATTCTTCCAGATCTGAAAATTATTTCCATCGAAGATAGGGACTCCCCTAACATTGACTGCATTCTCCATAGCAACAAAGGACATATTCAAATCCAACAACCTTTACGCTCTGATACCACTTGTAGGACCCCGGGACACCCTGAGAGGGGAGGGGTGAATCAAGGTGACCACTTTTTCTTTTAAAGTGATGGATCTTGTTCCCATGTTGGTAGGAACTTGTTGAACCTGTATGATGATTATAATTAGAATGCAAACATTCACATGCACAGAGAAGACATGACCCTTTTTACTTGGTTCACCACTAAGGGCTACGTCCAAGGAGCATACGCCGACAGGTTGTCGGTCATACCTAAATCCACTATGCTTCACTAGCTGTAGATTACAAAGGTTAGGGTACAGTCACTCTATCCTAGGCTCACTGCCTTTACAAAGGTTCAAGGATAGCTCACTGTTTCCCTCAGGTCACTCCCGTTGACTCCCCCTGGCTCACTACCGTTGGTGAAGTCCCACTCAGTTTATAGACGTGAAGGTCTCTTCATCATTTGCATAAGAATGCATCCTTTGTTGTATGTAGATGCTCTATTGAAGTCCGATTCTCACCAGAAGAAGAATATCACTTTTCCTCGAATGTATCGGGTAGTCTCCTGGGTTTTGTGCAGCTCCAAACAGGCCGGTGGGCTTCAGCAAAACCAGGCGCGCTTCTCCAAGACAATCGCGCAAGTCCCACTACGGCGCGCAAGTCCAAACTGGTGCGCAAGTGTCATCAACGCACCTGCGCGACTCTTCCTTCCCCGACTACAAACTTGCGTGGTCCACTTCCTTTCTCTTCCAAACCGCCTTGGGCGCACAACCAACAACCGGCGCGCAAGATCTACTTGCGCGACAAAACTACCACCTGCGCGGCTCGACCACCTGCATGACGAGAGCTCAAACAATCTCGAATTCTTGAGCTCCGTGAGAAATGAGGAGGGGTGTTCCAGTATTTATAGGCAAACTGGACCCCCTGCGTGGCGACGCGCAAGTCCCTCGACGCCGCGCAAGTCTTGTCTCCAGTAACCTCTGTCGCGCAACTCACTTGCGCGACCCAACCAATACTTGTGAGACCTTCTTTCCTTAGCCAAATTTTGACGTTCTGATCCTCAAAAACATATGGTGCGCAAGTCTTCTATCCTCCAAGACCTCGGTGCGCAAGTACCTTTTCCAAAAACACTTAACTTTATTGGTTGATTTTCAAGCCCAAAAATTTGGCAAACACTGGGAAATGGCGCCACCTTCACTACTGTTTTCTGCTTGAACGGTATGATCTCTTTGTTGGTACACATCCTGAACTTCCACTGAGGATTGACAACAAACACAAACCATATTCCAAATCATTCTTTGAAGACCCTGGTTCCAACATGGACTTCTCGGATGAAGTAGATGTAAGAATCGAGTCTTCCTGCAAGAAATAGAGTATCACAAGTCTGGTGCTCTGGTTTCCAATTAGATCTGGCTCGTGTTCTTCATGGATTTGGTATTGTGAATATGTTCTTGACTCTGATCTATATTATTCCATCATTTTGATTTGTGAATTCTTTGTGTGGTCTTTAGATGTATCTTGTTGCATGTGTTGGTTCTTTTCTCAAGAATTCTTGTGTGTTTGCTGCTCTAATACCCCACTTGTTTCATGACCACACTTTTCTTTTTATTCTTGGAGTGCATGTGTTGAAGCCGACATGATGCATGTATTCTGCACCTCACACCTCATACTATCAGGTGACATGTCTACAAAGAAATATTAATTATTTTAGTTCATTTAATAGACTCAAATATGACCGTTAGAAATTAAATTGCAAAAAAGATTAAAGAATAGTGTTACAGTCTATCTGGAAATAGTTTCACTTGGAAACGATGCCACCACAAAATGGTGTCTCCTTCTTTGCCTATGAGCGATGAGATAATTATGATGGCATGGTTGTATAGAGATGAGGAACTGATAGCACAGATGCAGTGTTTGGTCATGGTGTCTGATTCATGGTGTCTGGTCATGGTGTCTGGTTCACGGTGTTTGGTCACAGTGTCTGGTCACGATGTTTAGTTCACGGTGTCTAGTTCATGGTGTCTGGTTCATAGTGTCTGGTTTACAGTGTCTAGTTCATGGTGTCTAGTCATAGTTTCTAGTTCACTGTGTTTGGGTCCTTTTCCAGATAAACAAAACTGATGGAAGACTCACGGTTTCTCAGACTTATCCAAATATCTGTATACATACTTAAGCAGTGATATTCACAGAATGGATTAGACTTATTTATTCAACAAATAAATCATTATTAAACAAAGGTAAATATAGTTTATAATAACAAAACTTAATTTATAGCAATTAAGATCTTGGATAGGTTTATTTAAAGCATACCGAAAACAACCATCTGTACACATGATTTGAGACATATTAAACAGGATTAACCAGCTTTATAGAATGTATAGGATTTGTGATCATTAAAACATGATTAACACATGAGGAGTCCAACAAATATCAAGAATGTATATAGGGAATTTAATAAGAATTTTGTGAAAGTTTTTTTGAGATAAATGACTCAATAATTTGTGTAGAAGAGAGGAGATGAGGTTCACTTTTCTAAGCGAGGTGAGTGACAAGTTTGTAAATATATGAAATATTAATAAAAAATATCCATCTAACACAAGTAAAATTGATCAAAAGTTACATATATTATAATATAATGAGTATAAGGTCAAAATAATTTCAACCAATAATATTTACATATGTTTAATTGGAATTTGGAACATAATCACTTAGTTTAACCCCCTCGTTAACCCTTTTACCCTTAACCATAGTAACAAAATAATTAGTCATTTCAGGTTAATAATGTCATTATAAAAGAAAAAGTGGATCATAAGTGGATACTGTATGATATTCTTGACTATTATAAATTCTGTTAAAAAATGATAAATTTTTATTATTTTTAAAATAATGAATTAAATACTATTTAACTTAAAGTGTCATAATATTTATTTTTTATACTATTCATGTAATTTGACTTTAATTCATCAATATTACCATTGAAATTTTAATATTTAAATAATTAAATATATTTCATGTTAATCTAATTTTTTTAAATAATTTAACTTATTCTAAACACACCACTTTTAATATTTTAAAACTATTCAATTTAATTTTTCATGCACTTGAAAAAGTGACACATCTCTGATGAATAATCATTTTAGGTAATTATACGACTACCAAAATTTTAAATATAATTAATATAATAAACATATTTTATTAAATTTTAAAACAACCTTTTATAAATTATTTTTATTCTTATGAAAATATATAAGATATATTAAAAGAAAGCAAGAGCTATTTTGTACTTATTCATTACATAAAATAATATAAAGGTAATTGTCAAAGGAAATTAAAACCAAATTAATATATTTTAAAATATGAGATGATTTTTTCCAAAATAAAATCATCAAATGAAATAAAGTAAAGTGTTTGGGAGATTTTTATGCCTTATCCCATAATTCTAACCATTTTAAATCAATTTTACCCTTTTCCAAGGTGCTAAACTTTTACCACAGTTACTATTCATTATGACAAAAAAATGAAGATAAACTTATTAAATAATATTAATTATTTTATTAAAAATATTTCATCTATTTGAAAAGATTCAATTCTAAGAAGTGGTACAAATTAATTGTAATATTCATGGAGAAAACGTGTAAACCCATTTTAGTAAAAATGTATTTTTAAGCATAAAAATGAATTTATTTTGATTTAATGCCTAGTAATGCCCATTAAATTAATATTAATATATTTTATTGAATAAATTATCTAAAAATTACACTAAATTTATTCATGAACAATTATTAATTTAATTTAATAAGATAAGATTCTTAGGGCATATTAAAACAGGTTTATGAAAAATAGCTTTTTTTTACCTTCAAATGATTTTATCTTATCTTATAAATAATTGTTAATAAATTTATGAATGAATATTTATTTTTTAAATTAAATACCAATATATTAAAATCATTTTTCATTAGGGATCAAGATACATAATATAGAAAAACAAAATTCTTTGAAAAAATTATCTTTTAATATAAAATGATATTATTTTTAACATTTAAATAATTGAGTATTTATTTACCAAATGTTAATCCATAGATTTTCATTAAGTAATTTTTTTACATATTTTTCAAAATTTATTTATTTCTATTAATACCCACTAATCCAATGGCTAGGTGATAATAGTCACATTTAAATAATAATATTTCCAAAGTATATCATGATTTTTTAAGTTTAGTGTTACCTATTGTATATTCTATTGAAAATAATATTTATGTAAAAGTATTTCTAAAATATCAAGGTGTTATAACTAATTATTTCTAATCTATTAAATCCCATTTTTCAATGTGATATATAACTAACCTTGGTGCATTGTGTTCTATCTCAATACAAGAGGTGGGTTTGAGTCAACTCTCACTCCCCCACTCCCCTATATTACACTAAGATTCATCCCTCAATCGCAATTATTCTACTTATATGATTAGGGGATATAATAATAACTAATTTCAATGCAATAAAAATTAATTTTGATGAATTTCATAAGCACAACAGAATGAAATGAACATGATGTAAACATACCTTTTAATCAGAACCACCCTCTTCTATAGATTTAGCTACTCATGGTGGATGGTTTTTAATCCATGAAAAATCCAAGAATAGAAAAGGGAATTAACTAAATAAAAAATACAAATGTTTTGAATAATAAAAAAAATACTTAATTTAATTTTGTTAAAACCCAACACATAAATTTCATTGTTGCATAGTGAAAAATGAAAGGGAAAAAAACTTAACTACGAATCCTCTCCTATATTTGAATCAAATATTTTTTCTTTGATTCCCAAATGGAAAATCCACTATTAATACTCATAGAATCACTAAATGTGGTTGATCCTAGATCCTACCTCCTTTTTAGGATTTTTTTTATTCTTCCTGTATATTACAAGGAAAAATTCATCCATGAAATATATTCAAAATAGAGTCAAGTTCTCATTGAAAATACCCCATTAAAAAATATTAAATGATAGGAGAATTGATTTTAAAATTAATAACTTTCCAATTTTTATGGTGTATACCTAGTATCCACAGTTCAAACTTATTTAGATTTAACAAAAATGGATACTTCTATAGCGCAAAACAATTATCAGGGTGTAACTCCATAGTTAACAAGTATGTGAAAAATACTCGATTTGAATTCTCTAAAATTAGACACAACACATCCTCCATTCCTTAAAAATATCATTCTTGGACAGAATCATTTCTTCTCTTTAAACCTTGTTGTGACATGTACAAATGAGCTTTGGTGTGAAATAATATAGAACCCTAAAGCTAATAATATTGAGACACTTTTATTTCAAACACCTCCATGATGTAAGTATAATCCTTTACTATATCCATGCACTCAATACAAAACACTTTAAACCTTCAATGTGACCATATGTTTCAACCCATAACCCCTACGGCATGAAACCAAAACCATCTTTCATGATCACCCTCATTTATACTAATTTGAGAATCTCAATTATTTAGGAAAAAACCCTTCTCTACCACATCATAAAATATGTAACTTATATATCACAATAACATCTTTTATAGGGAAATATTTAGTCATAAATATAAATAAAAAAGTAAGATGAATCCTTTAGTTGAAATTCCTAAAATCATAGTGTAGTATTAAACTCTTCTTATAGATCGTAAACTCACTCTAATATCCTTTATTCTTCAAACATGATTATCATATGAAAAAATGAGCTTAAGTGTCAGATCCAATAGAATGCCAAACCGAGCCCCTGTATTATCAATAACCTCTATGATATAGGATAAATACTTTGTAAGTGCTTCTACCTCATGAATTAAAACTATTATTCATGCATGAACATGTACATAAAGAGTTTTTATGTGTTTTTTGAATTTTATTTTAATGTTCCTAGGTCAATTTTTTTAAAACTATATCTGAAAGGTAGCAGGTCCTCTCTCGCCTTTCAGTGAAAATAAACAAATAGTTTAATTATACATGCTTTTATATTTATAAACATATAGTTTTGTATATTATAATATATATATATATATATATATATATATATATATATATTGTTTTTGTTTTATTTTGTTTAGATTTATGTCATTAATATTTGAAAGTGAAAATTTTATGTTTTTAAGCAATAGCTTTTATGACATGTAAATATGATTTTACTTATTATATTTATTATTATTTTTCAATCAAGTTTTATTCTCAAGTATGTTCTTAGATGTGTCATTACTTGCTAATCTAACTAATCTAATAATTTTATTTCCTAGGTATCTTGTTAGAATTCAATTATATATTGTTTTATTCTACATTTCATTTAGTTAAATAATAATTTTTTTTCATTATTACATAACTATAATATGATTATTCATTATAAATATATACATTATATAAATATTTTTATATTTTTTTATATACTTACTATACTATTTTATTTAAATATTTCAATTATTTTGTTTTAATGAAACTTATAAAAAAGCAATATGCGACTTGAATGAAGGACATGTGAACAATGAATTTTTATACATCCACCATTTCTATAGGTTTGGAAGTGCTCTTAGATTCACATATTTTTTATTCTATTATTGACTATTATAAAGTTATATTTCTCCATTTTTTCATTTTTTATGTCCGTCTATTCTATAGAATTAGAATATACCAGTAAAAGGTGTAGTTTGAGTAGAAAGTATTCATTTTAGTGAGGTTCAATATCTAAGGTTAGTTTGAATCTATAATGTTCCAAAATCATTAATATTTTATTAAAAATAAATTTTAGTAGTACAACATGTTTTTTCTTTAAACTATTACGATGGTATTTATAATATTTTTTTACATTCCTTTCATTTTCAATTGTTTATTATATTTATGATTTTTTTATTTTAAACAAATTTTTAGATGATTTTTCTATGTTTTAATTTTTATTTAGATTAGTTTTAAAATTTATATTTTATTATATTTTAATGTTTCCTACTTGAAATTTAATAAGTTTTCCTATGTTTGAAGAAGTGAACTTTGAAATATAATAAAATATAAATTATGAATAAAATATAAATGAAAATTGAATTAGTGGATAAACATATAAAAATGGTTGATAGTCAAAATAATTTATTCATTTTAATAGATAGAAAACATATACATGAATGAGTAATATCAATTTCTATAATGAGGTTCCTTCCCACATGATGTTGTACGGATGGGATGCCTGTATCAAGAGCCCTAACATCCATGTTGGGGTGGAGTCTGATGTCCTAGAGAGGGATGATTCTCAGGAACCAGAACCTCAACCGTCAGATGATATTTCTATGTCTGAATGGGAGGAGGTTTCAACTAGTCATCATTATATGCACCTAATCCCTCTCTTTGTAGGGTAGTAGAAGGACCCTCCATCATCGTAGGGTAGAACCATACAGGCTGTGAAGCATTTGGCATTAAAGCTGAAGGCTTAGGAAATGACCCATGATAGAAGCTTGAAAATATATACATGGAGAAAAATTTGGATACACTTCCAATATAGATGAATCCCATGATACCTGATGCACATCCCCAATTGGCTGAGGATGGACTGCCAGAGGGTTGACCTCTGCCTATGGAACAGGTGAGGCCTCATGTGCAACACAACATAGTCTACATCATCGTCATCGTGGATCCTCAACATCAGCATCTTCTGAAGGAGGTTCTTGAGTTAGAACCTCCACCCCCTAGGATAGAACGTCATCTCCCTGAGGTGGATGACCAAAGATACTGTCATGAACCACATGATAAACGGGCATTATCCCTAGCTCTATAGCATGGATCATTGCCCGACTAGAAACCTCATCCTCCTCTGGATCACTCATGTGGATAATCTATTGTGCTTGAGTATGATACAAAGTGATTTAAAATGAATTATAAAATAGTATAGTAAAAAAAATAATGGAAATTTATTGACTTTCCATATCTTGAATCCCTCTTCTGTGTTAGGTAAGATTTAATACAGACTTCAATCTATACCATGACTCATACTTGACCTGCTATGATAGATGGAATCACATCGTAGGTACACCCTGGATATGAAGCGATGTTCTTCTTCCCAAGTGGTCGAGATACTGGGCATGTCCTCGGTTCTGGTCCTCATCCCGCCTCACCATCTGCTTCAAGTCATGAATATCTTGTAACTGTCTCGAAGGTAATGTAATGCACTGAACACAGCCAAACTGGAACATGACTCTATCAGGTTGGTGCCACTCAATTATATGAAAGTGAATTAGTGGAACTACATTCATAGCATCATGAATTCCATTAGTTCAATAGACAAGCAATTGGACCAATAAATCCCAGTATGGCATCCATGAAATCTAAAATAACATGTGAGATTTGTCAAAAAAACTCTTACCGAAATCCAAAAATGATGATATTATGAATTTTTTTGTCATTTAATGATTTTATATACTTACATTAGTGGGTATTAGATTTTACAACATGATTCGGTATGTTGAATCTTTGACAAAGCTATGTGCCTAAATCCTCCTATAAAATAGAACAATGAAAGTGATAAAGAATAAGAAATTAAATTCAATAAATTCTAATAGAATCAAAATCCAATAGAGATGAGTGATCATACCAGTGTCCATGCAGAACATCATGAAGCACCTTTATAGACCACGAATAACCAGTAAGATTAGGGTAGAGTGACGATATGCACTCCCATTCCCACATCTAAAGAAGGATCACACATCTTCCAAGATTTGTGTGATCATAGTGGCAAATTGTGCATAATGCTCTATAAGTGTAAGACAAGCATGTAGATCCCCATCTATTTGTACCTACTTAATCAAAGTTAAGTACATCCATTTAGAATATGTCATTAAGATACCACTTGAAAATAAGATGGATTTTACCTCACTTTCAAAGTTAGGATCATCTCATCCAAACTATGTTCTGTTGAAACATTCTAAGGTATTTCTTGTATGTTGTAAAGCATTCATGTGTTATTTAATCTCTTAGTTATTCTCTATTTAACTTTATATGATCATAATTTTCATTTTATCAATGATAAATAAACTGATTTGGTGTTTTCTCATCTTTTTTACCTCATTTTTCAAAACATTCTATAAATACTACTGACAATGTGGGTTAAACATATAATATTTATGATACTAAAATTTTAGAACATCTTCTTATATCCTAAAATATGATACTAATGTTTTGTTGTAAAATTTTTAACCATAATAAAGAAATTTTAGTAGTTTATAAAGAAAATATGAATCATCTAAAGCTATCCCTCAGGAGTGTCAAACCAGGCATGTAGTAAGGCCTGTTGTCATGTACCGGGTTACACCGAGTCACGATTGATGCACCATGTCAGAGTTGTTACTCCTAGCTATGTCTATTACAAATACACATCCACATTTTGTATCTATAAAGGGATTTTATTTCTTAGATAACCACATAATCTTTATGATACCAAAATTTTAGGACATTTTATTACATGCTAAAATTTGGCACTATTTTTTTATAGTAAATTTTTTAACTATCATAAAGATATGTTCAATGATTTATAAAAAGAATTTGAATCATATAAAACATATCCATCGACATTAACAAAACAAGTGTGCAATAATGGATTAATAATCTAAATCCCGGGAGTAGCAAAAAAAATTGTACAATTAAGCTTTTTTTTCATCCAGTTTTTCATTTTTCATCCTATGTTTATTCCATGTTAATAAAAATTTAATAATTAGTTAATCATTGATTAATAATTGGTTAATAATTATTTAATCATTATTTAATCATTAGATAACTATTAGTTAATCATTTTTAACCATTACTTAATCAATATTTAATCATTAGTTAATCATTACTTAACCATTAGTCAATTATTAGTTAATCATTTAATAATCATTACTTAATCATTAGTTAGTCATTGGTTAATCATTAGTTAACCATTAGTTAAGAATTAGTTAATCATTCCTTAATCATTATTTAATCATTCCTTGATCATTATTTAATCATTACTTAATCATTCCTTAATCATCCCTTCATCATTATTTAGTAATTACTTAATTATTATTTAACCAATACTTAATCTTTGTATAATCATTAGTTAATGATTATTTATTGATTACTTAATCATTAGTTAGTCATTATTTAATAACTCTTTAGTCATTCATTCATCATTCTTGAATCAATACTCAATCAATACTTAATCAATACTTAATCAATACTTAATCAATATTTAATCATTAGTTAACCATTACATAATCATCAATTAATCATTAGTTAATAATACTTTATTCATTCTTTAATCATCCCTTAATCATTATTAAATCATTTCTTAATCCTTAGTTAATAATTACATATTAATTAGTTAATAATTACTTGTTTATTCATTCCTTATTCAATCTTTAATCATTACTAAATCATAATTTAATCAGAATTTAATCAATACTTAATCATTAGTTAATAAGTAGTTAATAATTACTAAATCATTATTTAAAAATTCTATAATCATTAGTTAAACATTACTTAATCCTTAATTAATTATGACTTAATAATTAGTTGATAATATGATATTCATTAGTTAATTATTATTAGCTAATCATTATTTAATCCTAATGACATGGTGCAATGGGGATGAGTGATGGTGTAGAAGTTGATAGTGGTGAGGTGTGTCTGAAGTAGGATACATGGATGTGGATAAAAAAACCACTTTTCTAAATGATGAACAATTAATTAACTATGTTTTCCCATATCAGAATTCCTCCACTTAATATTACAACCCATGAAATTATATTGCTAGAAGTCAGTCATGATCCCTCCCTATGTCACAATTTAATTTAATGCTACTGAACCACATGAAGCGTATAGTGTCATGACATCAATCCCCTTTATTTATGCCTTTTATTCTCATGCAAATACCATTTTATCAACCCATGTAGGGTGTTTCTACACCTACAAAACCTTCCCCTAGGCATTGGCCAACATCCCTTCAGGGTGACATAGTGCCTTTGTATTTTTTTGTGAGTTATCCAAGTGTTTTATTTATTTTCCACCTCTTTATCTATTATATTTTTTAAATTTTCTAAACTATAGTGATGAGAACCAATTTTCAGTGAAAATTTAGTATTTTACTTATAAATTATCAAAAAAACATAGTACTCAATAAAAAATATATTTATTTCATAAACTAATGAAAAAAATTATAAATCTATATAATTGGAATTGAGATTAATAAAATCCATAAAGAATATATATATATATATATATATATATATAATCGGGTCATCAAACACCCCCACACTTAAATCATTGCTCACCCTCAAGTAAAAACCTCAACCTTGAACTCACCAAAGATCCAAGCACTATAAGGGATTTTTTCAAATGAGAATGTTAATAAAAAATGTTATAACTAAAGATATTAAAAGCACCAAATTCAATTAGAATCAATTTTCAAAATCAATATTCAGTTAAAATTCCAAATCCATGAAATTTTTTCTATTTTACTCACATCATTTAACATTTTATTGAATGTCCATGCCAATTATTATTTATCTCATCAAAATTCATGTCATTCATTACTTAAAAAAATTGATATGGAGTTATTCTAAATCTCAATAATGTTATATCTATCCAAAATATTGATATTCATCTCTACCTCAACATAAAAATTGAATAGAAAAAATCATGAAGGATTTTTCATTAAGGTTTTAGCATATCCGAGTCTCAAGGTGGGTAGATAATGATGTGAAAAATTAATATAAAATGCTGAAAAAGGAGGGTGACCTCTTAATTTAAAATTAATGATATTAAAGTAAATCTCAATAAAAATATTCTCCTCATTAAAATCCTCTTCAAAAGTCAATATCCCTCTTTCTTTCCCCTTCTCTCAATTAAGGTATACTTTTAGACAAAACAATGAAAAATATCATAGTTTTCTATCACTGTTTTTCCTGTATTTTTTAGTGTAATATGTATATAGAAAAGGTCCCATGACCTAGGATGTAAAACCAACGAGCATATACTGACACTAATTAGAGGTGTTTTTAAAATAATAGAGAAGGTGTTTTTAGTTATTGGTCAATCCTAGGTATCCCCCATACTCACATTTTTCTTTATTTTTTTCAAAAACTATAGGATGAAATAAACATAATGTTAAATGTAAGGAACATTTTCTTTACAATATACAAAAATAATGAAACCTGATTCTACAATTTAGCATAAAAAGTTCTAACAAATCCATGAAAATACCCAACTCCACTTTTAAGTTCAAATGAAAAATAATGTATTTATTCTAAATGAAATAGGGTGGGAAGGATAGATTGGATTGTAATGTATCTTCATATCAAGAAATTTCATGGCTTATATGGGTTAAAAAATGGATAGAAGTTTGGTATCTATCATGGATAAATGGGCTAAAATATATCAATTGATGGCCTCAATCACTTTTAACGCAGTTTAAAATCCTCATGTTTCAATAAGAAAAATAGGAATGTTATAGTAGTTCCACACATTCTGATTTCCATAAAAAAATAGGGTGTGAGAATGAATATTTCAAAAATGGATTAGAATCATCTTGAGAATGAGAATTAAAAATTTAAGGAAATAAATTCATGGAATTAATTGAAATCATGAATTAAACTCAAATCAATGGTTATTTTTTTCTTCAACTGAAAATTATAAAAAACACATGACTTTGAAAAATTTATACTTATAGATTCTTGATTTATTGGGATGAAAAATAGAAAATTTTACAATAATATGAAAAATATATCCTAAGTGATAATATTTCATAGGATATATAACAAGGAAAAAATATCCAAATGTAGGGTATCCAATAATTCCTCCCCCATACTTATCTGATCATTTTTCACAAAGTTAAACTAAGGTTAGGGATGTATAAAAATTTAAAATTTATGTATTGCACAATGAAGGATAAAATTATTTAAGAGAAATATAAATTATCCCATTTTAAATTATCATCCTTTACTTGTTCCCTATATTCATTTATTTGGATTTTGAATCCTAACATTGGATCTTCCTCTTCACCATAAAATCCTTATTTTTTTATTCATGGAAATTTCATATGTTGACCTATAAAAATTAATTAAGAATTAAATTTAAATAATCCATTCATTTTTTTTCTAAATTAGATGAGCATTGAACTCAATCACTAAGAGAAATACTAAATTAAAACTCAAATTAAAATTCATAATAAATCCTATAAAGAAATAAAAAAATGTATTCTTCCTGGAAGTAATTTATTTAAGATATTTAAGATATACCTTTACCTCAAGTGTCCTATAATCGGAGTATCAAATAATTTGACATGGTCTATATTGAGAAATGAATTGATTTTTTTATTATCCAATTTAATTCTTCTTCTCTTCCTTAATTAGTGTAGCTTTACATCCTTAGTTAGGTGTATTAGGATGTGTAAAGTCCAAATGAATGATTATGTAACTCATGGTTATCCCATAAATTATATTTTTCCACATGTACCACTTATTTCCACTTCCCGTTTGTGATTTCCATAACATGTATTCGAGGTTAAACTACGTATTACTGCTCTATCCTAGTCTTGAGGGTTTTATTAAAAAAATTCTAGTAATTTCTATGATATCTTCCTTGGTAACTTCTTCTTGTTTCCATCTTCTTTAATTTATTCTACAAACTTGTGATGTTCAGTAGATTCCTCACCATTTCTAGATTTTGGAGGGTATAGTTCCTTGAATTTTTTTAAACTCCCAACAATATTCATTTACCTATAGTTATGTGATATAATTTGTAATTCCATCAGTTATGTGGTCATTTTAAAGATTCATAGGTTATTATTTCATGATAATTTTAGTAATCTTAGTATTCCCCCTTACCTTCATAACTCCCTATTTAATTTTTTATATAATTGGTAGGTTGGATCTATGAACTTCAGTTACCACATTCTCCTTTAAATGTGTTGTATGTTCTTCTTTGTCCATGGAACTAGTGAGTGTATAATAATTGTCCTATTCATTGGGTTTTGGGGTTTATTTATCACATATAATTTTAGTAATTACCATGTACTCTTCCTTTATGGCTGTATATTTCTTATTATCTTTTTTATTAATTAATTTTAGCATCACTCCTCTTATTTCTAAGTGGTAGAGGGATTTATTTCTTAAAAATTTCAGCAGGTGCACTAAAATCATGATCCACTACCACTACTTCTCTTTGGACCTATTTAAGGTTGGTATCTACTTGGGGTTAGTCCTGTGACTTCTTATTCCCCAATATATCATGGATGAGATCTATCAAGGATTACACCTTTTCTTTTTTTAAGTGTAGTTGGGAGTCACATTCTGCTTTTTTCTTCAAGAATTTCAGTTAGTGAAAAAATTATTTCTCATTATACTTCATGTTTTCCTATTATTTAACCTTGTAAACTTTCTATATCTTTCATTTTTTAGAGATTTTGTTCCATACATCATTAAATAAAAAGATGTTTTCAAAATTCAACTCAATATTATTATATAATTTTTTTCATCTCTAAATCATCCCCTAATTCACTTTGAATTTGTTTTCATACTCCTTTATTTTTACCTCATTGATCATAGTGTACTTAAAGAGCATGTATATCTCCTTTCTATGTGAATTTTCAGATTTTAGACCTTCAAGTGAATAATTATACTTATTTTTATATTATTTATGGATGTTTTGAAAGTTAAAAACTTCATTACATTGTGAGTAGTTGGTCTTTGTCCAATGTTGGTTCTTAAAATCTCCACACCCATATGGTTTAAAATTATTCCATAATGTTTATCATTGTAACCACAATAGAGAATATTGCACTATCTATGAAGTCTTCTATTCTTGTTGACATGAAAGCTCATGTGGTGTTGTAAAATAATTATTCTACTAAAAATTCATCTTGAAAGCCTCAAGAAACACCAATTGTGTAAAATATAAATTATAATTGAAAATAAAAAATAAAATGAAAATACTAAACTAAAATTAAGAAATAAGAAAGAGGAAGGAAAAGACTTGACTCAATCAACTAATTAATTTACTTTCACTGGTATTTATTTCTTCCCTGATAATTATGAAAAAAACTAGATGTGATCCATATAATAGTTAATTCTTATAGGTGGATATAGTTTATAATTTATGTTTTTCCCAAAACTAATACTAACTACTAAGACTTAGCATATCTTAAGTGCAAGGTTAATCCCATAGGTAATCCAAGAAACATAGTGGTGATATCTAAACTAGTTGTTAGGTATCCATAATTCCATCACTTAATAATGAATTTAAATAAACTAATTAAATAAATTAAACTAAGAATAAATTAATATTAAACTATAATTAAACTAAATTATTAGAGGTAAATAGATTGTAATTGATTTTCAGGGATGGTTTTCCTTTATTTAGAACCACTCAACATCAATCATAAACATGATCCACTTAAACCACATGTGACTTATCATGTTAATTAATTATTCTTGTTTGACCACAAAAAATTCTACTTTGGTCATATGATCAATTTGGATGAGGTGATCTATAACTAACTTAGATTTATTTGGTTCTATATCAAAATAAGATGCATAGTTTAGTCAGTTATTTCTCCCCTAATCCCATATATTTCAATGGGTTTAATCCTATAATCATAATTTATCTTACATTATAATTAAGGGATAAAATAATATTTTATCTCAATGTAATAAAAAAATTAATTTAAAATAATTCATAAGAATAAAATAATTAAATAAAAACGACATACATATACCTTTTAATCAGAACCACACTCTTATAAAAGTTTATCTTCTCATGGTCAATATTTGGTCAACCAAGAATAAAATAAGAATTAATGAGAGAATATAATTATTAACTAAAATAATGTGTTAAATAACAATTAAATACTTACTTAAATTGTTTTTTAGTACCAACCCATTAATTTCAAAGTTACACAATGAAAAATTAAAGAGAAAATAAAACCTAATTAAAAACGTTCTACAGTAGTTGAATCCCCTATCACTTAAATCCCTAAAAAGATAATCCTCCACTCCTAATCCTAGCCTCTCTAAAAAATTTCAATCCCAGATCTCCCATCATTTTTGTTTTATTCTTATTTTTTTCTTCCTCTCTCTTACAAGGAAAATTTTATCCATGAAATGTGTTCTAAAACGAGTCAAGTACCCATTTGAAATATCTGATTAATTGTTTTTAAAATATAGGGGGATTAACTTTAAAAAAGGAGACCTATCAATTTATGCAGTGTAGACTTGGTCTCCATGGTGAGAAATTCTTAAAATATAAGATAATGGGTACTTATATAGTGTAAAAAAACCACCCATGGTCTAACACCCTGTCCACAAAAGATATGAGAAATCCTCTATTAGAGTTCTATGGAATCATGTGTAACAAATCCTATCTACCCTATAGATATAATCCATGAATAGAATATCATCTTCTCTTTGAACTAGGAGACAATTTGGAAAAAGTAACTTCAGTATGGGATCCTATAGAACCCTTATGCTAAGAATATCAAACCATAACCATTTTGAGGCACCTCTACAATGCAGCTATAATCCTTCACTATAGCCATAAATTATATGAAAAACTCTCTCAACCTTCATCATGACCAGATATTCAAATTTTTGTTCTCCTATGGCATACAAAATGAACTAACCTATATGATCACCCATATTTCTATTGATTTGAGCACCTCCATGACATAGTAAAAAATCTTTCACTGTAACCTCCTAAAATTTGGATCTTCTACAGCACAATAACCCCTCATATAGTTCATTATTTAGTAAAAAAACCAAAAAATAAGAATAAATACTTCATTTAAAACCCTTGAAATCACACATCCATCTTTTCCTCTTCCTATATATCTTGGTCTCACTCAAACATCACTCTAAAAAAGATTATGGAATAGAAAAAGGATCTTCAACATGACCTCTAATAGAATGCCAAACCAAATCCCTAGAATATCACAAACCTCCATGAAGTGGGATAGATCCTTTTCCACACCCACTACCTAATTCATGGAATATTTTTTTCACATTAACATATTACCATGACACAAATAAATACCACAAAAGACCTTATTCATATTTATCTTACTCAACCACATCCATGACACATAACCACATTTGGTGAAAAAATGTCCTTCTTCCTCTCTTTCCACCTGAAAAAAACTAGAACTAAACTGTAACATCTCAAACATAAAACTCTTTTTTGGAACCTCTCTACCTTCTCATTGGACTCTCTTTCACATTCTCACTCTCTTCTCACCTGTACAACATACATGCATACATGGTTATCATCACCTTTTGTGAGATCATAGTGGCTCTTCATTACCTCGAACACTGTATCATGTTGTATCCCATTATTGAGTTCAAAGTTGTTCTCTCATTGTTTTTCAAAACTTCACTATGTAATTATTGAACTCTACATGTTCTTTTCTAGAGGATATTTATGGCCTAGTGTGGTGGGGATACGTGGTGATGTAGTAGCTGGTGGTCATGAGGTGTTTATGAGGTAGGTAACACTATTGTGTTCTAAAATGACAATATTTTTGTTAATGATAAAAAATTACTACACTAAGTTATCCCATAGAATACTTTCTAAGGAAATTCCTATAATTAATATTACAACATGTGGAATTATATCACTAAAAATCATCCCTCATCCCTCCTCATTTTTTGGTTTTCTTCAGTGCTACCCACCCATATGAACCCAGTGCCGACACATGTCAAGCCTTCTACCTTCTGCTTTGTGTTCCCTGTGTGTTAATTCACCCACCCCTATATGGAGAAACATAGGGTAATTCAAAAATTTCACGACCTTATCTTGGATTGTAGCCTACTACCTTTTGAGGGTAGATAAGTGGCTTGGTCCTTGGTTGAGGGTTGGTTATATGGCTACCTTATTTTTTATTTTTTATTCTTCTAAACATTTAAAATTTTTTAGACTGTAGTGAGGAGAACCAAATTGTAGTGAAAATATATAATTTCACCTAAAAAACGTGAAACAAACATAAAACTCAATAAAATATATTTTTATACCATAGTACAATGAAAATAAATTCAAATATACTTATTGAAATTTAGATTAAAAAATTAATGTGTAATAAGAATATATATAATAGGGTCATCAGTCAAACTAGTACCCAATGTATTATGATATTTTATGGGTGAACTTTATTTTTAATTAGTATCCAAAATATATATTTGAGCCTATTATGTAATGCGATAGATTGGATGGGTTTTGTGTTATTCCAACATAGTATCATTATATTGTTCTTGAGGCTATATTTTTTTCCTTAATTTATAATAATTCAAGGATATATTATATCCCATAAATATACACAATATTCCATCACCACAAGTTAACTAGGGATATATATGATATTATAACTATCATTAAATCCCTTTACTATAGTTTTTTCAAGGTTATAACCATGATCAACTTTTCATTGTTTTTTGGGTAGGTGCTTGATGACTCACTTTTCAATCTTCGAAGGAGTTTTTAGCTTTGGAGAAGTTGAATCTGAGAAGAAAATATGCCAAGGTTCATAAGTATTATGAAAGATCGAATGGGAAAGAGATAATGCAGAGGAAATAATCCATAATGGGGATGGTGATGGGTTTGGTTTCTATGATATGTAGTTGTTTTGCTGGCATGTTGTACCTGGTTTATGATTTTTCTTTTTTAATAAATGGTCAGAGGCTTGCCTCTGACTGAGCGTTTTTGGTATTTAGATAATTGGAATATTTTTTGAAACATACCAATGTGAGACAAAGTGTAGAGGGGAAAAAATTAGGGTAGTTTCCTAAGAACCTGATGGTATGACTAGTTATATGCATGCAATTGTTTTTCACTTCCATTTTATATAGTACTTTCATAAATATATATGCTAGCATATATCAAGAAAATAATTTGTGGTAGACTACTATGTTTTATGGTCAAACCCCTCATGTGAACCTCAGTGGATATTGAAACCTTATTTTGGATTATAAGTTATGGTTATAGACCTAGTACCGATGGATGAGATATAGTACCTCTATAGGGATTGGGACACAATAATGTTTGAATGTTGGGGAATTTGGTAACAGTGAATCATTTAATTTTATTTTTTTTATATTTTTTATGATAGACCTATAAGGATATCTATTTTAGTTATGTATGGATGTATAATGTGTCATTAATCTAATTCATCATTGAATGATGTATGATTTATTTGTTGTTAGTGTATTGAAATATTTTAGGCATAGATAATATTTATACAAGTGAGTAACATGGATGAAAAAAATATAGTGTGATTGGAACACTAATTCACTTATGATTGATGGTTGAGAAATTAAAATTTATTTAAGGGTTTTTTGTGTGTTGGAAGGTAAACAATTAATTTTTTATGGTTTTCATTTTTAATGTGGGTATATGTGTAGTATATAGGGTATAGGCAATTAAAGTTATAAAATTTCATAATAATTTTGATCCAATGTGTATAATGTGGAGATATAGGGTAGTGATCATCCTTGTGAAACATGAAAATTGTATTTCCAATAGAGGTGAATTAGAAACCTCACCATCTCCATATAATCCACTCTCATGGAAATTGGGGACCTACTCATGAAGTCAATATTCATTGTAATATTTATCTCATCCTTCATGAGCATTGATTATACCCCTCGTCTATGATTGGGTTTTCGCAAAAACCCTATAACTCTCATCCAATAGTCTTCCAAAGTCATTATTTAAGTGCATAGTTTGGGATTCAACTCTCATTTCCTCACCCTCACCCTCAAATGAAATAACTAATGGATAATTAGTCAAATAAATTAATATCAAATCAAGAATAATAAAAAATTCAGGTTCCATAGTTTATACAACATTAGAATCAACCACATCCACCTCTTCCCTACATGAAATGTCTTGACTAAAATTATAATCCAATGAATAATAAGACACAAAGAGAAGAGATTCCCTATGTATGTTCTTAGAATACCCATCCCCTTAGTATCAAATTAATCCATCCCCTTATAAGATTAATGAAGTGGCATGGATGGGTGAGTTTGGATGAAGGAATGATGAGAAAGATAATAATGGAGTGAGATGGTGGTTTCTTATAGAGTGTAATGTTATGAATTATCCTCCCCTAAGAGTAGTGATGGGATGGTGTATATGATACTAAAGGGATTGAGGTTTCCTAATAATGATAATTCCCTTCAAATTAACCTTCATGAGATTGCACCATGTGGTAAGATCTCCTTAAATTACACGTTCTTATAGGATACTCTATATTAACCACACTTTATTTGGAAGGGAGTATGAAAAGTAATCTTTAATTTGATTCATAATGATTAGATTCCATGTGCATTCTTCAAAAAAATATTACATAATTTTTAAAAACAATAATATGTATATATTATTAACCTTTTTAATCTTTCCCACTTATCTTTGAGATTTAATCTATGACTTGAATTTCATTTGGATGGACCCCACTAAATTTTAATTAACCATTTGATGTGGGGAACCATCGGTATTTCATCAAGAAATGCTTAGGGAATGATTGAAACTATGTTGGAATATAATATTTTGTTGAGAGAATATGAGGCTATATTGGAACTTGAGTAACTGTGGGGTGAATGTGAGGTTATTTTGAAGGCTATGATTCCATTGATATTATGAGATAAAACATTGTCGCTAGAGAGTCCATTGAGATTTTTGAGGTTACATCAGAAACTTTAAAAATAGTGGGATACTATTATATAGCTTTCTTGAATCATAAGATATTCATATATTAGATCTGATTTTATTTTAATGATTATATAGTTAATTATTTCTCAATATTATACATGGGGTACTTATTATTTAAAGTCCAACAAATTTTTTGATTTAAACATAAAAAATAGACCACTTATTGAGTTATTTGTACATGAATAGTTTTAGACTCTTTCTACGAGCTTGAGATATTATTGGTCAAGCTTGAGGTGATGTTGGAACGTGAGATTACATTGGGACTTAAGGTGTTGTTGGGTTGGGATAATTTTACATTTTATTCAAGAACTATAGGAGTTAATTGGTTGAGTATGAAATTATGACAGACCCCAAACATCCATTTCTATGCTAGATAACCTGTAAAATAAGATGATACAACACTATCCCCTCTTCATAACTTGAAGAAATTATGTATCCTCATTTGGGTCACTAGGTTTCTCTTATGTACATGGTATTTATTCTTACATATAATGGGTTTTGTTCTTATACACTAAAGGTTGATGTTGTTCTTTATGTGGATTCATGATTGATCAGACCACATTGCATCCATAATCTCTTAATTTTACTACCTTTAAAATAAAAAAAATTCACATTTCAATGCCATAAATTCTAGTTCTTAAAAATGTATTTTCAATAAAGATTACATTTTCACTATTTTAATGGAAAATGAATATAAAAATTATTTCTTATAAAAAAATAAAATCAAAACTCTAAAAATAATAAATTAATTCAAATTAAAATAAAACTATATAAACTATACACAAATTATAATAGAAAATTAATGAAAAAAATAAGTTAACCACATTCCCTCACACTTGAGTCTTACTTATCCTCAAGAAAGTCCTCTCAATATTATTTCACTAGAATTCATCTTCTCTCAAATTCAACCTGAAATTCATTTAATTTTATTTATCAAGGAATCATTTAATTATAAATGTGAACATAAATCATCATTTTAAAAATACTTCACTCAAGATCATTATTCTATCTTATATTTTCACCAAATCATTATTTCATCACTATGAAACAACTTGTTTAATTCATTTTCCTATTTTTCACATGAGTTCAACATTCACCTTCTACTCCATCCTTCTCAATAGAATAAAACATTTCAAATTTTCTTCCATGAGATGTGTAGTGAAATTATTCAATAACTCAGTTGGCTTGATCAGGAATTAAGCATTCCCAAGAAGTAGGAATCCAAAAAGACTAATTATAATAGTCAAGGTAGACTAATTAGAATAGTCAAGGTATTGAGTAGGGCTGGGAAGTCAACTCTTAGATCTCCCTTTACTCTTATTTAAAGGATTTTTATTTTTCACTCACACACCCATGTGCCAAGTCATTTTCGGAGAATGTAGTTTAGATCATAGTAGCTAAAAATACTCTAATTCAAATGTTTTTATAAGGTTTTTTAGGTGTAACCATTGAAGTTATTAACCTGTTTATCGAAAATTAATCATAGAGGTTCAATTTAATTAAGCTAATGAAAACATGTGTAATTTTGATTCACCTAAGTCCTGTATTATTAATTCTCAATGAATAAGTTTAAAAAATAGTAGATTCAAATTTCTAAAGGTGTTTTTTTATCTTTGAGTATCAATGGATAGATTTTCTCAAGTTTTTTCAATTTTAATTCACATCACACTATACACTTTTCTCTCCCCACACTTGCTTTTGAATGTGTTATCAATGAATGTAAAAAATCATAGAAACAGATACAATTATTTTTTCATACTTGAAATGATTATAAGGGATAAGATAATAATAATATTAAATTACGGATCATTTATTTATAGTGTGTAACAACCCAAGATTTTTATAATTCCACTATGTTCGTTATCTTACAAGATACACAACACCAATATTAAACGAACCAAGGAACAATTAAATATGAAAATTATAAACTAGTCGTGGAATTATAGGGTAAAAATAGGATTAAATAAATTATGAAATATATTTAAAGGACCAACTCAATATAAATTTAACAATTAATTCTTAGGAAATAAAAACCCAATTTTGTTTATTAATTTCATTTGATTCTTTAAAAATACACTTTCTAAAAAAATGGTTTTTATTTATTTTTGTGAGTGAATATTATAATTAATTTATATAATTTTCAAAAATTAGATTTTATAAAAATGATACCATTTTGTAATTCATAATTTCAAAATTATCTCATTATGAATTTTTTATAATTTTCTGAAATGTTTATTTTTCAATGAGTAGTTAAAAAATACTAATTTTTATCAAAAAAAAATGTATTTTTATTTCAAGAATTTAAAAATTTTCATTTTTTAGAATGGTTTCAAAGTAAAATTAGATCTATTTTATTTTTAATAATAAAATTAAGTTCATTAAAATTAAATATATGGTTTAATTTTGTATAAAAACATTTTTTTACTTAAAAAGTTTTTTTTTCTGAAAACCTATTTTTCATTGCATTTTGTGTTATTATATAAAATTAATTTCTTCAATTTATAGGTATTGAATTTGGTAAATTTAATTCCTTATTTTTAATCACTAGGTTCAAAATCTTTAAAATTGGTCCCTTTTATTTTTATTCATTATGAATAGTAAACATAGTAAAATTTATCACCTTGGTAAAGTGTAAATTGGGTTAACCTAGGTTAAAACTAAGTTTTAAGGTCACAATTATTCATATAAATTATTATTGGATAAATGTTATTATACCCTTATCACCTTAGTATAACAATATAGTTGTTTAATGGACACTATTCTATTAAAATTACCAATATAATATTTAAAGTAATTAAAAATACAAAATGTCACTCTCTAACTTTTAAATATCTCTTATGTGTTTACATAAGGACATAAGCATGTTGTGAAGGAATATTAATTTTCATTTTTGGGATAATGAAATTATTTTTTTAGTGGTAACTTATTTCTAATTTATAATTATTATATAATTACCTTAGATTCTTACATAACACCGATACAATATTTCTTTATTTAATATAAAAATAAAGTAAATGATTTTAATTTTTTTAAATGTAATATAATTTGAGTGAGTTATAGTGTTAAAAGTTTTTTATAGACTAATATAACATATTATTATTGCATTAAAGGATTATATTTTAATTCCTTCTTGGTCTTGGTGTCTTTAGTGCCAAATTAAATTAATAGTATAAAAAATGACATTAATTATATTTTATGAAAATAATATTTTATTAAATTATTTTAAAATTATAAAAATATATAAATAAGAAAATATGAAAAATTTATGGTCTAATGTTTCATTTATTTTCAATTTATAATCCAATTTTCACCTTATAAGTTAAACTACAACCCTTTAATGGCGAAAAAGACTCAACTGTGATTAAGGTTAAAGTAGGTTAACTAAGGGGTTAAATAAAAAATATAAGGTTTAAAAAGCCAATTAGTCCTATCTAAAATTTTATTTTTTGATTATATTTCAATAAAATCCAAATTTATCTTTGAATCTATATTCATTTTGAATCATTTTTCTATATAATGGAATTTTTATATTTTAATATTTTACGAAATTCCAAGAGTGCCCCTCCCCTCATTTATAAAAGGGCACCCCTCTTTTCCCTTCTTTACACCAATTTGAAACATATAGATAGAAAAAACTTGTTTAACTATCTACTCAAAATCCTTATACATATTCTATATGTACTTTTCTTCCCAAAATACCAACCCTAGGATCATTAAGAGGATATCTAAAGGAGTTCTTTCAAAGAAAAGTTAATTGCCTTAACCAATCACTTTATTTTTTTACTTCATATTTTACCTCCTATAAATATATTGTAGTTATAATAAAATGATAAATTAAGTATCCTATATATATTGAAATTTTATTATGATTATGAAACCACCACTATCCACCCTCTTTCTTATCAAATGACAAGTGAATGTATCGCTCATGCGTACACATGACTTACCATCTCCATGAAGTGATACAATTCATTTTCATCCCCATATTTTATGGATGAGTATTATGATGAGTTTAATGTTTATATAAGATACTAATTACATAATTATGATTTAGAAATAATAATATCACATCTACCTTTTTAGCTTCCAATCCATTGGAAAATGATAATGTTGATCATGCATACATGTGGACCACCACCTCCATGAATTGATGTGATTATTTTTTCATTTAAAGTTACATGGATATAATTAATGATAGATTTAATGAATATATATTATATTTTTATCATTATTAAAATTTATTATATTATTTAACCATGATCAATGTAACACTCCAAAATGATAAAGGGTTAAATGAAAAAATGATATGACTCATGTCAATAAGGTGAAAATTTATTTTCAGTAGCCTACCTGATTAGAACTCCACAATTAAGCATGCTTGGAATAGAGTAGTGATAAGGATGAGTGACCTTATGGAATGTTTTCCAAGGTGTGGGAGATTGAGGAAAAATCACACTAGGAAGAACATGTATTGGCATGTGGGGACAACCATTAGTTAGATGACCTGTTCGGGTATGTGGGTGTGCCCTAGATAGGGGACCACGTGTCTGTGGGGAAACTGGTAGTACTAGGAAGGCCGAGACCCAACAACCATGTTAAGGTGGGGTGTTTTTGCTATCAGTAGGTCCCAATTGATACATTGGTATCAGACAATGAACCCATCCTTAATTGTAGTGGCACTGTTTAGGGTTGAGATGTGGGGTCCATGAAAAGAATGTTGTACTATAAAGGGGAGGGGGTGAATGTAACATCCTAGAATAATAAAGGGTGAAATGGATAAATGATATCACTTCTCTAAATAAGGTGGACCTTTATTTTCAAGAGCCTACCTGATTAGAACTCCAAAATTAGGCTTGATTTTCTTGGATTAGGGACCAGGATGGCTGACCTTCTGGTAAGTTTCCTAGAGTGTGTTTGAGTGAGGAAAAAGCACACTAGAAAGAACCATGTTTGGGCATGTGGGTGGGCCCCAAGAAGGAGACCACATGTTTGCAGGGAAACTAGTGGTACTTGGAAGAATAAGACCCGAAAGTAATGTTAAGACCTGATGACTATGTTAAGGAAGGGTGTATGTGCTATCAGGAGGGCCCAGTTGTTACAATCAATGTATAAGTACTGAAACTACCAAACCAAATTCTTATTAAAAATCAAAGTAGTTAACACCCAGAAATGACTATTTTAATAAGGAATTATTAATAAATGGGTGTTTAAATGTTATAATTGGATCGTATATGATATTATAAGTATTTTCATTACTTTATTATAGAATTATAAATAATTTAAATTTATTATATATAAGGTTAAAGTGATTTTGAAGCAAGTAGAACTTGAGGTGAGGGTTTTATGTTAGAATATATTTATTTATTGGAATTATTTTTGATTATGTTTTTAATGATTAAATTTCACAATATACTTCTTAATAAATTCATAAATATTATTCACCACTAGTTATATCTTGAGAATACATTCTTTTATTTCATTTAACTCACCTTAAGTACTCAAGATACTGAAAGGAAATTTTATGGAAAATCGACTTTATTTTCATTCTTCTTTCAAAATATATTTTTATTCCATATTCATGTCTTATAAAAATATTTTTGATAATGTTTTTAACATTATTTAATGATTTTTAAAATTCATTTTCACCCATGTTTTACTTTTTACAAAATATTTTAAAAGGAATCTTTTTCTCATTTTCTAAATGAGGTACCTTTGACTCTTTACCAAAAATGTGAAAGTAATATTTGTTTTAAATTTCATGACATAAATAGAATTTTACACCATAATGTCCATTCAATGATTTTAATAATCCTTTACATGTTCCAAATTTATTTCCAAATAAATTTTTTTTCATTAATATTTAGTAAATTTTGAGATTTTAAATAAGTGATTTAAAACTTAAAAAGGTACTTTCCTTAAGACATTCTTTGATTGATATTTTAAATGCATTTTTCATGTAAGAAGAAATCCTTTGATGTTACCTAATATTTAATGGGTAAATGATACAAGGATACCATAATTATTATTATTTTGGATGGTTTATGATTATTATGACAAGATATTTATGAAGCCCATTCCTTTTCCATGTGTTATGACGTTATGAATTGATAAAATTTTTATGAAATATTTTTATTTTCCATAGGATATTCCATAATGAAATTCTTATGAAACCAATTTCATTTTCATGGGTTATGATATGATGAATATTTTATGATCACATGGAAAACATCTATATTATTTTAATTATGTAATGGGTAGGCTTGAAATTGTATATCCCTCCAATGCATTGGGTAAAGATGGATATCTAATGAGATAAACATAAATGAAATGTGGAGTGAACCCAATTTAGTAAGGGAATCTATCCACTATGATAGTCATGTGAGTGAACCCAATTCACTATGATAGTATTGGAAGTGAGCCTTGACTACAATGGAAATGATGTTCTACAATTATGTATATTCCAAAAATATATGTATTAGGATAATGTTATTGTTTCATAGATTATGTTATTTTATTACTTTATGATTCATGTTTTAGGAACTGTTAAACCATATTCCATGACTCGTTATTATGATCAATTATATGTAGGGTATGGTTTTCAAATGTTAATCTTGTGTTCTAATAACCTTATGCTCATGTTATGTTTATACGATCATTGATATATCCATTTTTTACTCCTACTAATTATCAGATCTCACCCTTTCTTATGTATCCTTTCCTAAGTTTATGAAGACTTTTTTTAAGAATGATATATCTGAGATGGTTGATGGATATGAAGAACCTAGAGGTAGATGATATATATCTATAATGAACAAGTTTTTTATGTATCCACATTTACAAAGACACTAAATATTTGTGGTTCTAGTATGGACCGTAAATATATATAATGAATATTCAATTAATAATATGTAATATCTATGTATAATTTTTTTTGATATATATATATATATATAGTGTATGTGTGTAATTTTTTCATTAAAATGATATATCCTTATTTTTCATTAAACACTTGTAAAATTTCATGTAATAAACTTAGTTTTGTGGAATTTATTTAAAGATAAAAAAAACAAAAATACTAAAAATAAAGGATTTTTTTGAAGTTCAGGATAGCTCCCAAGAAGAACATGTTTTATAGTCTCAACTATTTTTTTTCTTTTCTCTAACTCAACCATGATCCAAAGGCAATTGGTTCTTCTTTAAAGTGAACCTAGGTGATTTCCCAACATCTAATTTTTCATATGATTTTAGTTTTTTTAGATCTGTTATATTTGTATTAAATATATCCACATGCAAGTGTGATTCATGAAAATAATTTTCCTCTTCAATATATACATATTTTAAATTACTAATTCATCAGATAGTTATAATTTGGTGAATTCTATATTTTTTTCTCTTTTATATTCCATAAATTCAACATTAAAATAACACTCTTTAAACCTTTCCTTTTTCACTTATTGAATTTTTATTTTATCCTCTTTATCTTCCACTAAATAGGATAAAAATATATCATTTTAAACATTACTGATAGCTTATTTAGGGCTATATGTGTGGGTTAAAATCCATTTGGTACTCCTTTAGTAACTTAGATTCTTTATTATTGGTATTATAATTAATTTGAAGAATATTTCAAGATCTGTTTTAAAAATTTTCAATTAAATAAAATTTATCTTGAATTTATTTTTTGGATGATGTGCTTCTTGAATTTTATTTTCAATAAATTGTATCAAATATGAGTGTTCAAGTGATTTATATTCAATTTAAATTCCAATGAAAATTTTATTTCATTCTAAAATTTTAGTGCATTCTTCCACTTTTCGAAGCCCATTGTTAAGATCTTGTAGGCTATTTTCCTCAACTTATTTCCACTTTATTATAGATATATCCATGAAAAATTCCATGGGAGGGATTTTATCTTGTATTCAATTCACTTCATGGATTAATTCAATGTTTATTATTTTAAGTAACACTAATTTAAATATTTTGATACATGCTTGAGTGTTCTTGGAGAGTTTTTAAATTCCTTCATCCATACTAGAAAATTTGATTTGTGAATCTTTAATGTGAATTTTAGTAATTTATAAGAATGCATCCAATATTTCTTCATTGCTTGAGAACTGAGAAAAAATTCCATGAAGATATTCCATAATCATCCTAATCTAACTTACCTTATTAGGTTAAGGTTGGGATTTTTTCTCACAAGTTTACTTGAAATTAGATACAATTGTCTCATATTTTTTTTAAAAAATTCTTCTAAAAATATCTATTGATCCCTTGGAGGTATTTTATTTCATTCTCCCAAAACTAGTTGATATGTATTTAAAAATTCTTTATTCCTATCACAAATAAAATGAATAACATGTTGTATACACCTCTAAATTCTAATATTATTGTATCTATGAAGTCCAATTTATCTTTCATAGAAGTGTTAATTTCCAATAATAATTAGATGGATTTCATTTGGAACTAGTTCATTTATTACAATATTTTATAAATTTATAGCTTGCTGGAATTTATTTTCCCCCAAATAAAGAATTCATTACTATCTTCTCAGGGTGATTTCCAAATTTTATTATGCACCTTTTGTCATCCAAAAGATCTATAAATGATTTTGGAATCATAAAAATTGTGTTCTTATTTAATCTATTCCCAAGATCCCTAAGTGAATGACACTTCATCATATTCCATTTATTCATTGAGATCAAAACATTTAATTTTTATTCAATTTGATGAATTTATAATTGCACTTCATTTGTAAAGACCCAAAACCACACTTGCAGGTTTAGTGCTAAAAATTACTATGTATTTTGTTATAAAAGATAATTGAAAATACATATCTATTTATACAACTGAGGACCCATTCTGGTTTAGGTTATGGAAAATTAGACAACACTATACAATTTATCATAGATGTACAAAACGAAAAATAATATAACTATTTCACTTCATGTGAAATAATTCTAGATGCAAAAACTTTTATCTTATAACTTCTAAAATACCTGTGAAGTAAAAGGTAAGTTAACTTTTAAAATAAGAAATGAACAATTGGATTTAGAAAATTTAAGGATGTGTCCTCCAATCCCAATAAAAAGCTTGGATAAATTTTATATTCTTACAAATTATATCACTAACTTTACATTCATAGAATCCCTTGGTTCAGACACACCATCTTAGGCTGAAATAGGAAAATTAGATGGGTGTCCCAAGAAGAACCCAACCTAATGTACATATTTATTTATTTCTGTATTCAATTTATTATTAACAGCACGCTATTGATTTTATATTTCATGAAATGGATTGATATAGACATCGTTGGTGGTGGAATACTGATTATATCTCACACCCCACTTGAACTACATTTGTTAGCCAAGTAGACTTCATGGTTGTAGGTATATATAAAGGGAAGCAGCCAGATTCCATTGTTTGATTTACAACATTAGGATGGAGTATGGGGTAGAGGACCAAGCCTATGCTTGAGATGCTAGTTCTATATTTTTTTGGGTCTTTTGGTATTTTTATTGGCATGTGGTATATGCATGTATACCATGTTCTCTATGTACTCAAATTTTGTATAGTATCATGATCATCATCATTATTTACATATAACATTTATTCATCTTCCCCTTGTCTACTTATATTTTTTGGTTTATTTATATTATTTCCAATACTGTAAATTTTTTATTTTTGCATCCGCTATGGTAGGTTACTAGTTCATTCATATAGTGTATGATTCTTCTATCTATTATTCTATATATACTATTGTACTCCAATCTAATCCATGAGGTCATATTCTCCTCACAAACACACCCTAGGCCCTCGCTTCTAGTTGTCATCCTCTAGAATTTAGGGAGACCTACTTGAGGTCTTGTGGACACCGTCTTAGCACAATAATAAGTGTAATATAGAGTGGGAAACTATAAAGTGGTATTAATAGAGGTTGGTTTTCCTTTTTTATTACTATTTGGGTTTATACACGAGACTAGTACATTCGAATTTGGTAATATGCCTATGCTTAGGAGTAGTTAACCCACATACAGGGGAAACCCAAATTACCTGAGTTGGGTAAATGTTGTTATTGGTTGCGCTTGTTACAGTTTCATGGATTTCTCCATCGGGTAATGCACTTGATTTTAATTGTTATTATTTTTATGGGATATCTTTACCTTATACCAATGATATGAGGTCCCATTAAAGCATGCATCATCCTAGGAACCATAGGGCTTACATTTCATGAATTATGCCTTGCTATATTTATTTTCTACATGCATTTATTGTATTGTATGTGATTGTCGTGGTGCATTTTTGTTATGTTTTGTAGTGATTTGATGATTATATATTGAAATGTTCAAATTTTCCTTACAGGACTAAAAAACATAACCAACACTTAATGTTCATGCCTTAACCTAATAGTGTTTTCTTACATAGGTTAAGGAAAACACCTTAAGTAGTCAGTTATGGAACATTGATCCATAGACCATTGGTATCATGGGATGGAATGTGTTATGGTTAAAATTAAGTGGACCCACTCTACAATTTATAATGTGTGTGGGTATTTATAAATTTTAATTGGTGATCCATTTAATTCAACCATTTAAGGAAAATTTAAATACATAATTTAATGTGAAATAAAAATAAAAATAATCCTTAAATGGAAATGGAAATATTACATGTGTGACATGAGACCATGATCTTGACTAGACATTAGTAGGGGGAAGTATGATGTGTCTCCTATGATCTTTCTATGACCTTTTCTATTCACCTAGATCCAAATCCTGAAATAGGCTAAGTTATGTGATGTGCTTATAGGCGGGCTTGTACATATCCTTTATTCATTGCTCCCCCTATCTGTTATAAATCCTATATGAGGTGAGAACTTTTCAATTATAGATATATTCCCATATGAACACCTTTTGTTATACACTAAGAGAGTGACGATGAGAATTCTCCTAAGGTGGTGGGACCTGATCCACCCATGATACCTCCTATAGTGCCACTTGAGACACATCTTGTAGATCTTCCACTAGGTGTTGCTGCCCAATTTCGTGATAGTTTATTTACATTCATGTAGTCTATATTTGGTGCTCCTCATATTTCCCATACTATATAAGAGTTGACCCAGGAGTTCTAACAGCAGCATCCTACCACCTTCTTGGGGGTTGAAGGACCTCAGGATGTAGAGTAATGGATCGAGGCCATGTTGTAGATCTTCAATCATATCGATATTCCTTAAGAGTAGAGGGGAATGCTTGCAACCTATATGATACGTGACTCCACCAAGAATTTTTGGGACATTCTCACTTAGGCTAGTCAACATTAGGGTATGGTCTAACCAAACTTCTAGAGAGACTTCTTCAACTATTTAATTTCACAAACCTTGAGAATTAATCATGATCAGAAGTTCATGCACCTTCATCAAGGTGATATGTCAGTGATGGAATAATCATCTCACTTTATGGAATTACAATGTTTTTCACCAACCTTGTTCGGTGAAGAGATTACTACTGTGAGGCGATTTGAGGAAGGGATTTTATACACCATCCAATCATAGGTTAACATATTTTGTATGACCATGGTTTGAAAGATAGTGAACTAGGTCCTCATCACTGAGTGAAACTTAGGGGAATACGATAATGTGATTTAGGGCAGTTCATCTTCCAGGCAGAGTAGTGGGTTATCGAGTAGTAGGAAATGTCGACTTGAGGGTACATGTGGGGGTAGTACCAGACAGGTGGAACACACCAAAATCTATATGGTGTGTCACCAGTGTGGTAAGTCAATTCATAAAAATCCCCAGTGTATGAGGAACCCGATCGAGTGTCGGGCTTGTGGAGGGATGGGTCACATCTAGCGTTTATGCTGATACTTTTCTCCAGTTTCAAGTGAGTGGGGTTTTGTGCAAGAACTACCTTCAAGTGCAAGATCAATGACTCCTCATCAGGAAGGGAGTTGGCTATCTGTAGGTAGTTAGATCCAAGAAGGTGTTCATGGCTAAGGCAGTTAGGCATCATGGTTCCAATTTCAGTAGAGTGGACCTTCTCAGTCCACTCATGCACTATATCAGAGCCATGGTTCAGGCTATATCTATTTTGAGTATCCTATTCCCGAGGAGAAAAGTCCAGATCTATCTAAGTTTAGAGGTACTATTCTAGTAGCCTCTACTTTAGTATCTGCATTGTTTGATATAAGTGAGACATGCTCTTTTCTATATGCTACAACTATGGGATGTATGTGCATAATGATATAGTATTTCATCAGCATGATGACTCTTGAAATTACATTAAGATTTTTAGGTGAGGGTATATTCTAGTGTAGGTAGTTCCCCCTTGATATAGGTGGGTATCTTTTTTTGTGCAGTTTGTTCACCCTCAAGATTACCACTTTCAACATCATCTTCATTATAAACTTGCTTGTGCCTTATCGAGCCTAGTTAGATTGCTATCACCATTGGGTATTTTTCACATCACCTGAGGGAAAAACGTATATCCATAATGGTGAATGGGATATCTAGGAAATTAAAGCTGGACCCAAGCATACTCATCTAGGTGGAGTGACAGCCCAGATGAGCAATCTCTTTATTAGTAATCAGGGAAAGCAACTTGTGGAATTCCCTTCTATGGTCTATTGTTTCAGGTATGTCTTCCTTAAATATTTCTTCATCTTACCTCCTAAGAGAGAGAGTCATATTTTACCATCAAACTTATTCCATCAATGAAACCTATGTCCATTCCTCCCCATGGGATGGAATCTATAGAGCTTCAATAACTCAAGAAGTAGTTGGAAGATCTAGAGGCTAAGAGTTTTATATGAACCAACACATCTCTATGGGGTTCACCAATCCTGTTCACCAAGAAGGAGGACAATAACCTTATATTTTTCATGTATTACCAATGATTGAAGAAAATTATGGTGAAAAACTAGTGTCCACTTACTCATATAGATGACCTCTTCGACCATCTCTGAGGAGAGACAGTTTTCTCAAAGATCAATTTTAGTTCAGGCTACCATCATGTTTGTGTGAGGCCATCAGACATAAAAAGTAAAAAAATTTAGAGAAGGTATGACTTGTATGAGTATCTAGTTATTTTTTTCATTCTGAAGAATGTGTCGTCAGTCTTCATGGATCTGATTAATCAGGTTTTCCACCCGTATCTTGATTCCTTTGTGGTAGTCTTTGTAGATGAAATCTTAGCGTATTCTCTCACTAGAAAAGACCATGAAAATCATATTGAGAATATGTTTAATGCATTGAGAGAGAACTATCTATATGATATTCTAAAAAAAATTCCATTTTTGGATCCTGAAGTTTCACATATTGGGTCATATAATATCAAAGGCATGCATATATTTTCACCTAGAGAAGGTGATAATTGTGGTTTCCTAGGAGTAGCCTAAGAATTTATTTGATATATGCAGCTTCTTAGGGATGACTGGATATTACAAGTGATTCATTCAAGATTTATAGAACTTATCATCATTTCTTATGAGCTTTTCTAATAAGGGTGTGAAATTATACTATACTAAAGCTTGTTATATAGACTTTCAGTTATTAAAGGGAACACTGACTTCAGTGCTGATCCCAATTCCACCTGAGTTGGGAAGAAGCTATATTGTTTATTATGATTATTTGGGGATTGGTCTAGGAGTAGTTTTGATACAAGGTGATTGATTTATGGAATATGTGTCCTATTAAATGAGAACTCATGAGAGGAATTACCCCATGAAAAACCTCAAGGTAGCATCCATGGTTCATGCTCTACGCTGTTGGAGGCACTACTTATTGGGTGAACAGTTCGTTATTTTCACAGATCACAAAAGTCTAAAATATATCTCCACATAGTGAGACTTTAATCTGAGGTAGTATAGGTGGATTGCATACATATATTTATTTGATATTTATCTTTATTTCACACCTAGAAAGGGTAATGATTTAGCTAACACCTTAAACCAAAAGACCTGGACACAAGATGTCATGGAAGCTAGTAGTGACTAGCAGTTGATGATTTTGTATTCTGAGATTTAACTAGAGGTTCATGAGTAGTAAGGGAAACCAATCTTAGAATCTTTGGTAGTGACATCCTCCCTTCTGAATCAGGTCCAAATGAGGTAGTTATCTGATTCCAAGTTTCTTGTTTTGAGGGAGAGTGACACAAAAGAGAACCTGAATCCTAATTGTGTTGTTGATGTAATTGAAACATTACTCTCCTATGGGTGTGTATGGGTGACTTCAGATATTTGGGAAGTGTTGATGTAAGAATATCATGGGTTTGTTTGGAAGGTTCATCCTTGTCTTACCATGATGTACCAAGACATGCATCACCTGTATTTTTGGCTAGGTATGAAGAGGAATATTATAATATTTATCACTCAATGATCCACCTGTTAGTAGGTGAAGGTCAAGGACCAATGATCTATTATACTTCAATAGCCTCTATCCATTACTGAGTGGAAATGTAATGATGTTTTTGGTACCAGAAAACGAGTCCCCAAAATAACCCAAATGCTTCCATACATGATCCAATATTGTAGCCCGTTTTGCAAGCTTCAATTTGGTTGGTTGTAGGGCCCGAATGGAGTTACAGATTAGAAGTTATGGACATTTGAAGTTGGGATGGAAAAATGGTTCGCGAAGCCCATTCGTGAAGCTCCCTCCATGATCGTGGAGCAAGGGAACTTGACCAGAGCCTCTGCGAGCACCGCAAATCTCGATGATGGTCGGCTCCATGGTTACGACAAACTTGAGGAAACTTGACTGGAGCCCCCGAAGCCCTACGCTGGCGCAAAGCTCCTCCTTCGTGAAGCTGCCACGGAGCAAGGAGGTGGGATGCTCCTCGAACCCCTTTGACAATCACAAAGCTGCTGCAGAGAAAGGAGGCAGGATGCTTTGCAAACCCCTTTTACATTCGCAAAGGCACCACTGAGCAAGGAGGTGGGATTCTCCACAATACCCTTTGAAGTTTTCAAACCCTCCACAGAGCAAGGAGGCGGGATGCTCTGCAAACCCCTTTGACGTTCGTGAACCTAGCACAGAGCGAGCTCTACTTAGCGGTGCCTCCATTTTCTATAAATACCTGGCTCACCCCCTTCATACAACAGTCATAGTCACGCTGCCCCTTGGTCAGCTGATCTCCCATTTCGTGGAGCTCAACTTTCCTTCATGAAGCTGCTCCATGAGTCCATGCTCCATGAGTCCATGCACCGCGAGTCCATGCTCTGCGAGTCCATGCTCCGTGAGTCCATGATCTATGAGCAGCATTCCTTCGCGAAGCTGCTTCGTGAGACCCCATGCTCCTCGATCCCCTTTCCTCTACAAATCTACATTGTTAAGACCTATCCTTTGCGAAGCTTCTACCTTCGTGCCTGCTGGTCCATACCGCAAGGGCTGCACCCCTGCACCCCCACTTGGGCTCAGTGCCAGTCCTTTCGCTACTATCACTGACCCCCATGAAAAATGGAGAGTTGCACCATGAAAGTTTTGGGCCGGGATGTCGGCATTTTCCACTGCACACCCACCTTCCACCTATGGAATACCATCATTTGAGATTCTCCTCCGCACACCAAGATACTCCTTGAGCCGACATATTCCTCTTGGTTCATTTCCCATGTCGTGAGTTGAGATTCTCATCATCAATTCCACGAGTACCTTGAGTTGAACCATTCCTCAAGTAACTCATCCAAACCCCATCACTTGAATCAAATGCCAGGTTGAACTAGAAAGGGCCTCCCTTGTGTATGTCCCATCATCAACCATTTCTAGGGACCTTATTCCCAACAGTCCTTTCTACACGACTCTAAATTATAGTATGCCCTATGTTCCAAAATAGGATTCCTCTTGCTCTAAACAAGATATGACTTCTACTCCAAGCATAATATTCCCAAAAGTCCTTTTTACATGACTCTAAATTGTAGTACGCCCTATTTTCCAAACATAGGATGCCACTTGTTCTAAACAAGAGATGCCTTATGCTCCAAGCATAATATGCCCAATAGTCCTTTCTACATGACTCTAAAACTATAGTACACCCTATGTTCCAAACGTAGGATGCCACTTGCTCGAAAAAAGAGATGCCTTATGCTCCAAGAATAAGTTTCCAATAGTCCTCTCTGTACAACTTTAATCTATAGTACGCTCTATGTTCCAAACATAGGATGCCTCTTGCTCTAAACAAGAGATGTCTTATGCTCTAAGCATAAGATGCCAATAGTCCTATCTGCATGACAATAAACTATAGTACACCCTATGTTCCAAACATAGGATGCCTCTTTCTCCAAAAATGATACGCCTTATGCTCTAAGCATAAGATGCCTAATTCCATGATTAAAGTGGAGTAATTTCAAGAGCATTGAAATTCATTCAAACATTCCATCACTCCACCTCACACTTTGCATGTCCTTTATCCGGATATTCATCAACTTCCATGAATGAAGGGACCCCCTAACGACCTGGTCCCATGCTGCATCAGCTCACCTACTGTCCTGAGCCAATGCCTTGAAAGACTTTGGATGAAACTTTGAGTCAGGTCCTGTGTTTCGAACAAAGTCAGCAATTAAACCTCATTTTTTTGTCCCAATTTCCAGCTAAAACAATATGAATGCTGTGTTTTGAACATGGTCAACAGTTATCCTCCATCTTCACACCACCCTCATCACGTTACAAATGTCGGGCATGTGATTCACACTTTTCATCTTCTTTTGTTCGGACTGGTTCCAATGCCCACGACATTATCCCGCTTGCGTATTAGCACATAAGTGTAGGCCTCAATTATGTGCCTTGACCCACCAATGAGTTGAGATTCCCTCATGACCATACATGAGGAAGACACCCGACCAACATCCTTTCGTAAACCCCATTCACCATTGCCGCTCCATAGCGGCACCCAGACAACTTCCTTGCGTAAGCCCCATTCACCATTACTGCTCCATAGCGGCACCTAGGAAGCTTCCTTGCGTAAGCACCATTCACCATTGATGCTCTATAATAGAACCCAAGAAACTTCCTTGCATAAGCCCCAATCACCATTGCTGCTCCATAGCGGCACCCGAGCTAATTCCTTGCGTAAGCCCCATACACCATTTCTGCTCCATAGCGGCACCCAGGCAGATTCCTTGTATAAGCCCCATCCACCACCCCTCATGGATGTACCTTTTCACCGTGATCATTAGGTCCTTTATACCTCTTGTTTCTCACACCGAGCACGACTCATGTGGGCTTAGAGTAGTAACCATTAACCATGACATCCTCTATGGGTAGCCTAGAGTGTAATCCCCAAACCCCATCTTGAACTACGTGGACTTTGATCGTTGCCAAGGCAAGGTACATAGGAAGCCTCCCTGAGGTTCAATCCCAACACCAATTGGTACCGACCATCTTCACATCAGTTCCCACTCCTCTCCTGAACTACGGGGGCTTTGATCCTTGCTAAGGAAAGTTACGTAGAAAGCCTCCCTGAGGTTCAAGCCCAACACCCATTGGTACTGACCATCTTCACGTTGGTTCCCACTCCTCTCCTAAACTATATGGACTTTGATCCTTGCCAAGGCAAGGTACGTAGGAAGCCTCCCTGAGGATTAATCCCAACACCTATTGGTACTGAACATCTTCACATTGGTTCCCACTCCTCGCCTGAACTATGGGGACTTTGATCCTTACCAAGGCAAGGTACGTGGGAAGCCTCCCTGAGGTTCAATCCCAACACCAATTGGTATCGACCATATTCACATCAGTTCCCACTCCTCTCCTGAACTACATTTACTTTGATCCTTGACAAGGAAAGGTACGTAAGAAGACTCTCTGTGGTTCAATCCCAACACCCATTGGTACAAACCATCTTCACTTTAGTTCCCACTCCTCTCTTGAACTACGGGGACTTTGATCATTGCCAAGGAAAGGTATGTAAGAAGCCTCCCTATGGTTCGAGCCCAACACCCATTGGTACAGACCATCTTCATGTCGGTTCCCACTCCATCCAAAACTATATGGACTTTGATCCTTGCCAAGGCAAGGTACATAGGAAGCCTCCCTGAGGTTCAAGCCCACCATTTCTGAACTACACAAACTTTTATTCCCTGCCACGGGGATATATAGGAAGCCTACTTGAGGTTCAAGACCATCAGTCATGACTCATCCTGATCTATCTCTCAACCCCATGTGTTTCGGGAAGATCATGTCCCAACCTGGAGGTTCTATTTCCTCTAGATCCCATCCATGTGTCCATTCTCACGGGCCGCCTCCTCTGGTGTCCCATTATCCCAATGAAATATGTGGGATTTGATTCCCTGCCACAAGGATACATAGGAAGTCTCCTCAAGGCTCAATCTCAACATCACTATTGTCCTCACGTCGATTCCATCTCATTATCCCTCCACTTCATTCAACTCTCCATCATCCATCCGAATTCTTACCCGAGCCACCACATCCCAGTGGGATCATGTCATACACCTCTTCACTACTCCTAGTAGTACCCAGGCCATAATCCACGCGTAAGCCCCAACATGTCTCTGGGTCATTGTCCTTTGTGTACAACCCAGTTTATCACCCCTTCAAACTATGTGGGTTTTGACCCCTGTCGTCTACACAGGGTATGTATGAAACCTCCACGAGGTTCAATCCCATCCAATGGTAAACCATGGTGTTCCCCCATTCTGGGGTGCACACTCCTTGATCCCCCCTCAGTGGTGTCTAGATCAGCCTTCATGGTGTGACGTCTTCCCTTTATGGGACACACCATCTTTGGTCTGCTCTTATTGAGTGTTCTGATCCATCCACCCGGTAAAAATTCCAGGTGTTCCCTCCTAGGGATGTACCCATCTGATCCGTCTCTATGGGACATTCTTATCACCCTCATTCTGTCTCCGCAAGACATTAAACTTGCAGCCTACCTCATGTTAAACATGATATTCCTGAGGAAAACTTTGGAAGATACGCCTTTGGCGTAACCATCTCCACTTGACGTTAAAATCGCGGAATACCCCGTGTTAAACATGGGAAGCTAAAGAAAACCTTAGAGACATGCCTCCAACACAAGATACCCCATGACCGATGTGGGATGCCTTAGGTTTTGTGCCATTGAGATGCCCTTTTATAAGGAAGAATATAGATTCCCCAATTTCCATGCATCCAAATATGCCCTAACATTCCTGATGTTGTCATCTACTCCAACTAAAAGTTTCTACCAGTCAAGACCCCATAAAATGTCATTATAGAAGTAGTGTAATTAACCGACATCCACAAAGACATGGCATCATGAACGAGATTCACGAACCATGATTTAATCTTTAAGGGAGACCTAGACTAGGTAATGATTTCCAAGGAGGAATCCATGGAAGGAAGAACCAACATCCCATCATCCCATTTCAATCAAGGAGAAAACATCCCTGAGTAAGGTATGGATTCCGCCCACCTTTGGAAAGTAAGAATGTGGGGCAATAGCTGTACGTCCTCCACAGACAGATGCGCGCGCACCGACGAAAGCGCCAGAAACAGATGTCACAATATATTTCATGATGGTATTGACAATATGTCCTTAGTGTAGTGATGTAATATGGATGATCATTGATAGGTTGACCAAGGTTAAACACTTCATACTAATTAGGGTGACCATCTCAGTCAATGAGATTATGAGGCTTTACATTTGGGAGATAGTGCACCTTCATGGTATTCCCCATTTTATCATATCAGACAGAGATTACCAGATTACTTCATGACCCTTAAAAGGGTTGAAAAAGGCACTGGGTTCATAGGTGCTCTTGAGTACAACATATCACCCTCAATCTGAAAAGTAGTCTGAGTGGACGATATGAGAGTTAAAGGATTTTATTCGGGTCCACATTCTTAATTTCATAGGACCAAGGGAAAATCATATCCCTCTAGATAAATTTTCCTACAAAAATAGTTTTCTAGAAACAATTCAGATGATTCCATATGATACTGTTGATGCTCCTTTTTCGTCATAGAGTCCAAAGGAATGTAAAGGGAAATGACTTAGCACAAATTGATTCATCATTTGAAGAATTTATCAAAAATCGATAAAGGGATGAACAAGGAGAACATTTCCCATAGGTCGCGCAAGTTCCATCATAATCACGCAAGTCCACTTGCGCGACGCATGATGGTCGCGCAAGTGACTTGCACGATCTAAGTGATAACTGCCCGGGGTCTTCTCCTGCCTATAAATAGACCCTGTGAGCCCCCCATTTATAGAGGAATTTTTTCCAGAACTCAGATTTGATCTCCCGACACCCTAGTCTCTTCTCAAAGCTTCTGAAACACTTCCAAGGTAATTTCTTACCTAGAACGGAAGATCTAAAGAGGGGGAGGAAGGCCTAAGTGTTGAAACTCATCAACACTTGCATGCCTGAGTGACCATCCCTTAAGGGAAATGGCTACACTTGCGCGCTGCCTTACTTCTTCAATAGAACTTGTGCGCCACTCTTCTGGAAGAACCTCAAGAGGATTCTAAAGGCTTTAACCAAGGTTCACCCAAGTATTACCCTACTGGTTAGTCATCGCGCAAGTACCCATGTGTCGCGCAGGTATACCTGTGTGACCAAGACTTGCGCGCCCACGCAGTACCTGCGCGCCTTCCAGGACTTGCGCGCCCCTGCCTTTTTGAGTGTCCTTCTTGCTCATTTTACCCCTCTTAAGCCATTCCACCTCTCCTATTCAAGATTTAGTCATCAAGACACTCTTCAAAGCCATTTATGGCAAGATTTCTTGATTTAACTTCCTTATCTGAAAGGAATTCTATGGAATATCTCTCAAAACATAGTGATTTACACATATTTATGTCACTAAAGATTGAGATTTCACTCATTCAACCTCATCCTTTAAGATGAGAGAATCCAAACCTGGGCTTCCTTTTTAGGAATAAGTCCCAGTCATAATTCCTTTAACCTGGGCTTCCTTTTCAGGAATAAGTCCCATTCATAATTCCTTTAACCTGGGCTTCCTTTTCAGGAATAAGTCCCAGTCATAATTCCCCAAATTATGAGCTTCCTTTTTAGGAATAAGTCCCAATCTCAAATTTGGGCATCCTCTTCAGGAATAAGCCCCAAGTCCCTTATTTTTTTCAAGTCTCTTAACCTGGACCTCCTTCTCAGGAGTAAGCCCCAGTCTTAATTTCTCTTAACCAGTCCTAATTTACCTTTGATCTGGGATTCCTTCTCACGAGTAAAACCCAATTATCAATCCTCTCCTAATTTGGGCCTCCTTTTCAGGAGTAAGCCCCAAGTTAGAGTATTCAAATCTCCATAAATCACATATACCTTTATGGACCCTGTTCCTAGATTTATTCCTGGAATTAAATCCTAATATTCATTTATCTGGGCAGTCATATATACATAAGTCCCACACTATTTCTTATGATTGCATCTTCCATGCCCAATTGTCTAATTTTTACCAATACCTCTTGTTTCCCACACCAAGCATGACTCACATGAGCTTAGAGGGTAAAACTAACTATGACATCCTTCTTTGAGCCATCAATCATAAACATCATACTCCCTTACTTGAACTATGTGGGTTCTGATTCCTTTTCTAAACAAAGGATATGTAGGTAGCCCATTTGTGGGTTCGATCCCAACTCTGAAATAATCCATGTCCTTATAAATGACAATAAACTTCAAGTGCCCCACTAAGTGGCTTTAAAACCAGCATGGTCATCATAAATGACCAAGAGACTTCTATATAAATGTGCTGAAGGATACCATTGACCAAGAATCTCTAATAAATACAGATGATTATCTATCGATGAAGAACCTAAAATACATATAAAAGATTCTCTAAATTTCCTACATATTTTATCATTGATTTTCAGATCAAAAGGAAAGCTCATTTTATACTTGGTAATGTAATAAGGATTCACGAACATAACTTAAATCTATAAAGAGAGTCCCGGAATAGACAATAATTCCCCTCAAAAAGGTGTGATGAGTCCGACCTCTCATCCTATCGACCAATGCAAATTCCTAAGCCTCATCAGTCCACAAACTAATGAGTTCCTACCTTTGAAAAGTATGTCCAAATGGATGTGGAATCATTGGATGTTTTCAGTTCTATGGACAAACCCGTTAGAAACTGATCAGAAAGTTTGAACCTCCAATCAAGGAGGTCATCCCCGAATTCCGAGGGAAACAAAAAATGGTGAACCTGACGTGAATCCTTAACCAAGTTAAAATGATGTTTTACCCATTTGTTAGGCCCCTATTTAAAACTTAATGAGAGGCCCAACAAAAAAAACAATCATTGACATATGTGCTCATCCAAACAATGTAGTAGCTGAATTTATCTTGATTATGTCTGTTATATCAAACAGGCACTCTTTTACAAGATCTTCACCATTTCCATAATGGCTGCTCTCAAATTCACACCTGTGAATATTGCTGCTGCAAATGCCACTACTGCTACTCTTGCTAGGTCATCATTCGTTCTGAGGATGACATCACCTACTCAGCGTCTTCAATGCTGGGTATCAAACGCCCTGGTTAAGGAGTACCGTCAACATGGTACCATCCCAACTCTGGAGGCTGCCCGACAGGCCCTCCAAGTGAATAACTCACATCTGTCATCCAAACAACGATGACCAGTGATCAAGAAGTAGGCGGTGTTGACTACCGTCTCCAACCATTTCTGGTCGTTATCCCCGGAACGCAATCACCATTCACTCCCTTATTCTGGGGAGGTGAATGAGCGGGTCCCTCAGGGCCGTAATTCAAACAGACAGGAGTCCTTCCTGAGGGCTCCCACCAACAATCGCCGCTAGACTCGTGCGGTAGTGCTCCCTCAACATGATGAGGGTACCTACTCCAGACATTCTGCTCAGGTTCCTCGAACCCGAGCAGGCAAGACGAACTGCCAGAGGCAGAATCCGATCAACAGTGAGTAGGTTCGCATCTCTTCCATCTTCGGAGAATCCCACCAACCTAACTTGGTGGCACACAACAAGCAGGTACACACACCTGTCCGTTTTAATTCCGTTGTCCCGCAGACTCGTCTAGCAGCATCATGGCAATCCCGCCAGGCAATTCTGGTGGAGTACTATAGATAGGAACATACACCTGTTTATACATCATCAGTTAGTCAATAGGCTCGTCTGACTACATATGATGGAACTAGTCAAACATGTTTGGCGAAGTGCAATCAGCAGGCACATACACCTGCTAGTATTAATCAAGCCTACCAACAGTCTTGCTTGGTAGCACACAGAGAAGTTAGTCGGAAAGCTCCGGCGACAAACAGGAGGCAGACTCAACTCTATTCCCCCACACTTGAGTACTGTCAGGATTCACTGACAGGAATAGGAGGATAGGAGCATACACACACACCTACTCCAAGCACAGAATGGACGTATATCCCCGTTCCGGTAGCTGAAGTCACCAAGCATATTCTTTCAATGGTGAAAGAGAAGAAGAAAATCTTTGCTCATATTCTGGATGCTTGTCAGGATATTATAATAGCTTCAGAAACATCTCAGGGAAAGACACATAAATCTATCCCTACCAGTGGAGTGACACATCAACAGTTCACTCCGGAATAGACACACACATCTGTTCCAGTCCAAGAGGTTTGTGGGGTATACTCCCCCATATCATACGAACAACCAAGTCAGGAACATACACCTGATTTGAGTAGAGATCGTCAGCCTAACCTGGTCATCTTTCCTGATCAAGCACATACACCTACTCAGAGCAGCTACTTTTGTCAACAAGTGGTTTCCAAAGCGAGTAAGAAGGTGTTTAAGAAAAAGACCCGCCCAGCACAGTCAGGAGATCATGAGCCAATCTGTAACAAGGCTTTGCTCGATGCTGGAGTTCTTGAAGCGCTCAGACAGTTGTCTATTAGAATTCAAGATTCTACTCACTCATTTCCCAATAGTGGGAACATTAATTCTGAAGGTCTTCAACAGACACTTACTCATGAAGGCTTGCTTCATGACAATTCGGTCGATCTTGAAGTTTCATCTTTAGATGAGAGCCACAGAAACCCTCTGTGTGGTCAGAAGACCAAGGAGCAAGTGATTTCATCTTTTGCTGTAATGAATTATGGTGGTCCTCCCCATGATGGTGAATTTCGCTGCGAAAGTCCTCTCCACAGTAGTGATTCACATTGCCCGGAAAATGCTCTCGTGGACAATGTAGTGCCGAGAAAGCCCTCTTATCTTGAGGCACTTGCAAATGCAAAACCAGTCATGTCTGATGCTTAATCGCTAGTAGGTGAAATACTTTCTCAATCAGAAGATATCCCAGGGTGTAGGTCATTCTCCGAACCACCCCTAAGTCATGCATCTTCTAGTTTGATCAATGATTTCTCTACCAATCTTGTTGAATCTGATGAAGCAACAAGGAAACACCAACTCTTGTCAAAACAGGTAAAAGAATATTCATTTAATGATAAATAGGAAATGCTGAACATGAGAAAACAACTGGAAAAAGGGGAAATACCAGTCATGTTTTGGCCTCTGGCTGACTCTCTGTATGACATTCCAAAGATGTTGACGGAAGTTGGAATGCATGATATTCATCTCAACATATGGAAAACTCTTTGTCAATTGAAGAAGAAGGTATTATCTTATGATGAATATGAAAATAATCTTAATATAATAGAAGGGTTACAACATCATATTGATTTAGCATCTCTATCAATCTCTCGATATCCAAAGGCTGAAAAGCAGCAGAGAGCCCTTCAACGTTCATGCCTTGGCGCACTAAGAAGATTGCGTCAGTTAATTTCCAATGCCCCATCTGGTATTCATGTCATAGGGTGGGGTGTTCATGGAGCACTACATTTCATAGTTCTCTCCAGTTAACAAAGCCCACCGAAAATGGTCTCATGCAATGTTATTGCCCATGGCTGGCCACAGTCAATGGGCTTTGTTTGTAATCAAAAGCTTGCTCAAGAACGGGCTTCAACTAGTTCCTCTCAAAATAAAGCATACAGAGAAAAAGTTATTGAATTACTCCTACATCAAGCAAATGAGAATATTGAACAGGCCTCTCGTATGGAGCAATCACACCATCAAGTGACAGAAGTGTCAGAAATCATCCAACGGTCTTTTGAACCAGGTGATAAAAGTGGATACAGGTTAATGCATCCAGCTAATTTCCGGACTAAGGTTTGCAAGATCAAGAGAGCTTTTAAGAAAGTCTCAGACATAGCATGTCATGAGCCACCCCAGCTTGCCAGACTGGGGACTCTTTTAAACCAACCCTCGGAATCAACAAATAGGATTCGAGGAGTTGAGTGGGAATAACAGGAACAGCCCCAGTCCACCGGACTGGGTACTTTTTCAAATCATCAATCCCCTCCTCAGAGAATGTCGGTCTTTTCTCGATTGGGGAAGAAGCCTTAAGAGGAAAAAATAGCCAAATTATCAGGAGATTACCTCCAAATTATGGCTCATCAAGAAGTTCCCGAGGGATTGAATCAACAAAAGGCAATTTTTCATCAAAGACATGGAAGAAGACAATATCACAGAAATGATGATAGAAGGGATGCGATGCGTTATGCATCAATCAATGTCATCAATTCCGTTGTTGATGATCCACCAGATGGGGCTCACTCAGGGGAATCATATGAAGAGGTTCCTGCTCAAGAAGATGTACGCACCGATACAAATGAAGAAGGTGTATGTACATGAAATCAAATGATTACTCAAAACCTAGGTAATCCTTAGAGTAAACCACTTCCCCCTCTCCTAAAAGCATCCAACAAAGGGAGGGGAAAGAATCAGGTTACATATCCTTCCTCTAGAGAAGGCCAATCGCTCTCACTAGAGCAAAGGTTTGCACAACAGGAGGAAGAAATGAAGGAATTAAGGAGGTTGGATACAGAACTACTTCAAAGTAGTCTTCTTCTTAAGTGTGCTGGAGTCTGTCAGCCAAAGGAATTTATTGTATCTACTGAGATGGATCAGGAATATCCTCCTCTATTAGTACACCCTCATAGGTCTAATCCTACAGGTCAAGTACAACAACAGTTGACAGTGCTACCATCAGTTGCAGCACCAACCACCACATCTGTCCAAGCTCCAGTCATTGCACCTACCCAAGTCCAAGTTCAACCGGATGTTTCTCAAAAGTTAATAACTACCATTGAGTCATTAACAGCTTGATTAGAAACTATGGAAGGGAAACGTGCACAAATTCAACCAGAAAAGAAATTTTACCCTGAATGGGTAGATTCAATCTCTTCTCTATCCAGTTTTGGAAACCCTGTATTCCCTACTTTCAATGGATCAGGCGACCCTAAACAAAATTTGACACATTACGTGTCTTGTTGTGATCCTATGATGGGAAATCTGGAGCAGCAAGAAGCAGTAAAACTCAAATTCTTCGTATGGACCTTGTAAGGACCAGCCTTTGTCTGGTATACAAGCTTGCAATCCCGGTCAATTACCGGATGGTAGGATCTTCAAAAAAAATTCCTTCTTCAGTTCAGCTCAACTTTGCCAAAGACAACAGTTTTCGATCTTACAAACTGTAAGCAAAGGGAGAATGAAAGAGTCTCTGATTTCATTGCTCGCTGGAAGGGATTAACATATTCCCTGATCTTAGCACTCCCTCAAGAGGAACTATTGCCAATCTGTGTGGCAAATTTGAGGGATGAATTACGCACGCCATTAATCCCTGTGAAATACACTGGAGGGTTTCGAGACCTTACTTCAATTGATCAGCAGATTGAGATTCCCTTATACAGGCTAAGGCTAAATCTCGTATAATTTCATCAGCTCCAAGAAGGAGAATGGGTAAAGCAGAAACTGCTACAGTTATGCTTAAACAAGCACTTTTACATGTTTCTACTTCAAAACCTTCATCTTCTCGAAGGGCTCCACCTCCAGAGCGCCAACAAAAAAGGTCGTTTCGTCCAGATGATCAAAGAGATCAAAGGCGGAAACAATTTGAGGATTTTAAGAGAAAAACATACTCTTTCCAAAATGAACAAGTTCCTGGTTACTTCATTTCGGCTCTGGAAAATAATATGGTTCAATTGCAAATGCCCAAGAGGCAAAAAAAAAAAACGGAGATGAAGACTATCCCAATTATTGCCCTTTTCATCAAATGTTGGGGCATCTCATCCAAGAGTGTTTTGTCTTTAAAGACCTCCTGCAAAAGATGGTCGACTCGGGACAAGTCAAACTAAAAGGCTCTTCAGCTCAGGTAGCATGTGTTACTGCTACAGTTCCCGAGGAGGAAGGTGAATGACAAGAAGTCAAAAGCAAAAATGCACAGAAGTATGATGATTGGATGGTCAGAAAGACAATCAATCGAACTCATTCTATTTTGCAAACACAATTAAAGAAACCAATTGTGTCTTCTACTATGAATTTTGAGGTAAAACCCTCTTCGTTAGAGGGAAAGTCCTCAAAGAAACGACATGATTCAAAGAAAGAAAACGAATCAGAAGAAGATGAGTATCTGTCAAAGCCTAAGTTGTCTTTGACTCTGGCAGACTTCATGTCATCTACTTCAAAACCATAGGCACTGCCCCACCAAAAGGCACAGCCTAAACAAGCTAATCAGGCAAAGTCTTCATCAGACGAAGAGTTAATCTTCAGTTCTGTTAATATGATTCAATTAACAGATCCATATTCCAGTCGTAGTTTCAATTTTGATGATCCTGAATTCCCTGTATCAAACAAGGGAATCAGAGGAAGTTCCAGAGGTTCAGGATACAGGGGAATATGTGGATATTTTAGAAGCCATTACTCCAATTCTACCCCTGCTGGAACTGTGTATGCAGCAGAAACTCATGGTAGAGCCCTTCAGCGAGCTTAGCAAGAACAAGCAAGTTCTTCTGCCAATAGCAAATTCAGTCCTGGCACAGTTATTTTGGAAGACCAATTTAATGTTCTATCTTCTTCATCTCAGCAAGTAAATGGATCCAATCGGTCTAATCTTACAAAACCAAGGATGTTGCTAACTCCTATCCCAATACAAGATGCATCAACTTCCAAAGCATCTGCTTCCAAGGTACCTGCAAAACCACATATTCCTGTTGGGAAACGCAGACCTCTGGATCAAAAGTATGATGTATTGAAACACTTGGCCCAAGTACCAGCCAAGTTATCAATTCTGGATGCTTTGAATCTGTCAAAGGATCTTCAAGAAGCACTCATCGAGGCTTTGTCAAGTCCTCAGGAGTTTGAAACTGAAATTTCTGCAGCCGAAGTCTATCACATAGAGAATAATCCTAATAAATTCCATGCAATAATATCTTTTAATGATGAAGATGAAGATGATGTTGTTCATGGGCATATTATACCTTTGTACTTATCTGGAAAGGTCAATGGTGTGGACATCCGAAGAGCTTTCATCGACAATGGTTCTGGAGTCAACCTCATGCCCATTCGTAGACTTCATCGATTGGGCCTCACAGAATCTAATTCATCTCCTTCTACCATGATGTTACAAGGATATTATAAAAATGAACAAGAACCACTGGGCGAAGTTACACTCAGAACTCAGTTTGGAGATCTTGTATCCAATTCAGATTTCATGGTTGTTGATCAAGACTCAGCCTTCAATACCTTGCTTGGAAGACCCTGGCTACATCAACATGCGGCTATCCCTTCATCATACCATCAATGTCTCAAATATTGTTTTGATGGTCAATTTGGGACATTTTATGGTGATAAGGCCCCGTTCAAGACATGTGAGTCTCAATACATTGAGGCGGAATTCAATCACATGAAGGGAAGCGAGAAATCCATAACAAAGGAGATTACCAAAGTTAATTCTCCATATAGTTTGGAGAAGAGTCCAGTAAATCCATTTACACATGTGAGTACAGATTATGTGTTTCCTATCAGTCAAATTGACAAGGTATACTCAAATCGAAATACTCTTATGGAAGGATCCATAATGTCAATTACGACAATCGAGCCAGACAACATGGGAAAAATTAGTAACCCACCAAGCAGTGATGAAAGCACAAATGGTGACATATTTATTTCATCTGCTGAAATCCAACAAGTGTACACTTCATCAATTAGGCTAGAAGATGTTATAGCAACATCAGAGGTGAACAATGATGTTGATTATCAATCCATCATCTCCTCTTTGTTACCCAAAGAAAACTTTTCATCATCAATAGGGTCGGAAATGGAAGCTTCCTCTTCAAAATATGAAAATTTTGACATCTTTTCTGATCATGAAAATTCTACTTTGTCATCTACTATGCAAGTAGAAATGGAAGAAATAACACGTGATGAAGAAGAAGAGGAAGATCTCAGAGATGCTCCTCTAGTATTTGAAGAGGGTATCTCTACCACTGTGGATGAACTCAGAGAAATAAATCTGGGTACAAAGGAAGATCCACGCCCCACTTTAATCAGTGCGTCCATGACCCTTGAAGAGCAAGAGATGTAAATTTATTTTCTAAAGCGAAATAGAGATATTTTTGCCTGGAACTATATAGAAATGCCCGGGCTTGATCCTGATGTTGCTACTCATCATTTGGGTTTACCAGAAGAACATCGAGGATTTAAGAAAGCCGCAAGAAGAACACACCCAACTTATGCTTCTAAAATTGAAGCTGAAGTGGATAAGATTATCAAAGATAAATTCATCAGAGAAGTTTAGTATCCCAATTGGTTGGATAATATTGTCCCTGTAAAGAAGAAGAACAGACTAATTAGAGTTTGCATCGATTTCAGAGATCTTAATCGGCATTGTCCTAAAGATGATTTCCCAGTTCTAATTACAGAACTTTTAATTGACGTAAAAACTGGCTATGAAGCACTCTTCTTCATGGATGGATATTCTAGATATAATCAGATCCGTATGGCCCCAGAAGATGAGGAATACACTGCCTTCAGAGCCCCTCAGGGTGTGTCTTGTTACTGGGTAATGCCCTTTGGCTTAAAGAATGCAGGTGAAACATATCAGCGTGCCATGAATCGTATCTTCAAACCCTTCTTAGGGAAGTTTGTTGAATGCTATGTAGACGATTTGGTGGTTAAATCCAAACAATTTTCTAATCACTTGGCTGATTTGGAAGTCATATTACGCAAGCTTTGACAACATAATTTGAAGATGAACCCCTTAAAATGTGCTTTTGGGGTAACCTCAGGAAAATTTCTTGGCTTTTTTGTACACCATCGTGGTATTGAAGTCGATCCTGAGAAGACCAAGACAATTTTGGGTATGTCACCTCCTCAAAATTTGAAATAATTAAGAGGACTTCAAGGAAACTTAGCCTATATTTGGCGTTTCATCGCCAATTTGGCAGACAAAAGTTTACCCTTTACCAAATTGATGAAGAAGGGAGTCACTTACCAGTGGACTGAAGAATGTCAAGAAGCATTTGATATTCTCAAGAAATACCTCTTGAGTCCACTAGTACTCATGCCACCTATTGAAGGAAGACCACTTATCCTCTACGTGACAGCTCTAGAGTGATCATTGGGTGCCTTTCTTTCTCAAAAGAATGATGCTGGGAATGAAAACAGCCTCTACTATCTCAATCGAACTATGCTTGAAGCAGAAACTCGGTATTCAAGTATTGAGAAGTGCTACCTAGCATTAATATTTGCAGTTCAGAATTTGAGACACTACCTGCAACATCACGAGGTCTAATTGGTATCTCGCAATAACCCGCTCAAATTCATCCTTAGTCGTCCAATTCTTACAGGACGTCTAGCAAGGTGGGTAGTTATTTTGCAGTAATTCGACATTCAGTATGTGTCTCAAAAGATGATAAAGGGCCAAGCTATGGCTGATTTTCTGGCTGAACACCCTTCAGTGGAAGACACGTCTTTAGATATTGAACTCCCTGACAAGGAAGTCTTCTCTATTTAAGAAATTCCTCAAGCATGGGAAATGTATTTTGATGGTGCTTCCAGAAGTCCAGCAGGGAAGAAAATGGAAAATCCTAAATTCAACAAAGTTGGCTTAGGAATTGTGCTCATTTCTCCAGAAAAGGCAGTGTTACCTTATTCCTTCTTATTGTGGGAAGGTGGTACCAATAATAAAGCCGAATACCAAGCTCTTATCGTAGGCTTGGAATTAGCACTTCAAGCAAAAGTGAATCACTTAAAGGTGAAAGGTGATTCAGACCTGGTAATAAAACAAGTCAATGGGGATTATGCCATCAAAAAAGAAGAACTAATCCCTTTGTATGATTATGTCAGAGAGTTAATGGTAGAATTCCCTTCAGAACCAAAATTTTCTTATGTCCCAAGAAAACGAAATGCTCAAGCTGATGCGCTGGCTAATATAGCCACAACTCTAGAAGATCCAAATCGGGACGAGACAACCATCAGTATTGCCCACCATCGTGCAATTTCACCTTATGTTCAAATCAGAACAGAGGAAATTAATGAAATTAGTCCCATTCCTGAATCATATGGTCATACTATAGGATGGATGTCACCTATCAGGTAATACCTTCAAAATGGAACACTTCCACCTGATAGAGCCGAGAAAGAACAAATCCGGCGATGTGTGGTCAATTTTACTCTTTATGATAGCTCAGATCACCTAGAGAAAATTCTCTACAGATGTGGTTTTGATGGAGTTCTCTTCAGATTCATAGATGGTGAAGAGACAATGGCTGTCATGAAAGAAGTGCATGCAGGAGTCTGTGGTTCCCACCAGTCTGGACATAGATTGTTTGATCAAATTTGAAGGCTTGGATACTTTTGGCCTTCAATGATACAAGATTGTGTTGATTTCACAAAGAAGTGTCATTCATTCCAAGTACATGCCAACTTCATTCATCAACCTCCGGAGTTGCTTCATACAACTAAATACTCATGGCCATTTTCCACATGGGGAATGGATGTGGTGGGACCTTACCCTTCGGCTGCGGCCAAGCAGTTTAAGAACATTCTTACTGCTACTAACTTCTTTTCCAAAGGGGCAGAGGCAATACCTCTCAAGGAAGCCAGCTCTTAATGCGTTGTTAGCTTCATCAAGTCTAGCATCATTACCAGATTTGGTGTCCCTCATACCATATTGACGGACAATGGCACCAACTTCTATTCATCCGAGGTGAAGAAATTGTATCAAGAATACAACATCAAATCCAACCATTCGTCTTGGTATCATGCAGCGGCCAATGGCCAGATAGAAGCCTTCAACAAGACTCTTTCAAATATACTGCAAAAGATGGTGGATAAAGATAAGAAGTCATGGCCTGATAAACTCTTTCATGCTTGATGGGCTTATCGGACTACCACCCGCACTACAACGCGATCAACTCCATATTCATTGGTATATGGAACGGAAGAAGTCTTTCCAATTGAAGTTCAATTACCCTCGCTCAGAGTATCCATTTGCGATCATTCATCTACAGATGACCAATCTCAAAAGTGATTAAATGAATTGGAACGATTAGATGAGAAAAGATTGTGCACTTTGCACCACTTGGAAGTCTATCAGAATCGAATAGCACGAGCTTTTAACAAAAAAGTTCATCTTCATTCATTCACTCAGGGAGAATTGGTATTAGTTCTCAAAACTCCAATGATACCAGGAAAGAAACCTCTCAAGCTTGAGCCAAAATGGGAAGGACCTTACTCAATACATAAGGACTACTCTAATAGAGCTTATTCATTAATCTCAATATATGGAGAACTCATTACTACTCCAACTAATGTCAGATTTTTGAAGAAGTATTTTGTATAAACACAAAATATATCCTATATATGGTCCATACATATAACCTTAAACTATTTTTACTTTTGTCCCACATGACGTTAAACTGTGAAAAAGTTTTCTAAATGGTCCAGTATGACCTTAAACTGCACCACCATCCAGTATGACCTTAAACTGCACCATGGTCCAGTATAACTTTAAACTGCACCACCGTCCAGTATGTCCTTAAACTGCACCATGGTCCAGTATGAACTTAAACTGCACCATGGTCTAGTATGACCTTAAACTGCACCATCGTCCAGCATGAAATTAAACTGCACCATCAACGGTCCATGCATATGACCCTAAACTATTCGCACTTTCGTCCAACATGACGCTAAACTGTGGAAAAAAAGTCCCTAATTTGTCCTCACAACATGACATTAAACTGCACAGTCCCCCTTCCGTCCAGCATGACGTTAAACTGTGAAAAGTTCATAATCCGTCCAACAAGACGTTAAACTGTGTCCCCTTCATCTTCCTTGCTATATGATGTTAAACTATACAGCAACGGTCCATACATATGACTTTAAACTATTTTTATTCCTTTCGTCTCACATGACGTTAAACTGTAACGTCCTAACTACATGATTCTAAACTGTTCAGAAGTCTCTTATGTCCAGCATGACATTAAACTGCACCATTCACAGTCCATACATATGACCCTAAACTATTCGCACTTCCGTCCAACATGACGTTAAACTCTATTGTCCCCATCGTCCTAACTACATGATGCTAAACTGTATAGAAAGTCCATGATACGTCCTACATGACATTAAATTGTACTTTGTTCCTGCCACATGACACTAAATTGTGCAGCACCAATAGTCCTAACTGCAAGACTTTAAACTACATAGTCCCTTCATATGTCCTCCATGATGTTAAAATGTGTATCATTAAGGTTGTTGCTACCTATTGTTTCTCACACTGAGTATGACTCACATGAGCTTAGAGCAAACCTCAACCATAACACTCTCTCTGGGCTACTAACCATGTGTAAGTCCCAACATCATTTTTAGGTCATTGTCCCCAAGAACAACTTGATCAATAATCCATTCTTTAATTGAACTACGCGGACTTTGATCCTTGATTTCTAGGCTAGGTACGTAGGCGACCTCCCAAGGTTCAAGCCCAAAATCAATCTTTTTCACATCGATTAACCTTCATCTCATACGATGTTGATTCGTGAAACCACCCCTAGAATCAATATCTTTACATTGGTTCACTTTCGTCCTTGTTATACGACGTTAAAATATATAACACTTTTGTCCAGTATGACAATAAACTACAATATTCTTTGATATCCTTACTTGAGAGAAAACCATTATTTACATTGATTTTTCAATCATGTTCATTTCAAAAGACTATGTGCATACATGGCAATTCCTAAACCTTTTATCTTGGGTTAAACTATCATTGTACTAAAGTCCCCTTTCACCCTTCACATGTACAAACCAATTTTGTACAAAGGGTATTTCTAGAACTATGTGGGTTTGATTCCCATCCTTATGGGATACGTAGGAACATTCGAGTGTCCCTCGAATCTAGCCCAAAGTCTTTTGGGCCTAACCCCAAATTTCACTTTCAGTCCCTTGGCTGAAAAGTTCCCATGAAAACACACACTGTGTATTCATTATTATGGTCAGAGCTCTATGACCCTAAACTAAGATCTCTCATACTTTCGTCCTACACGACGTTAAACTGTATTTCAAGAACTACATACGGCTTGATTCCTATCTTTATGGGATATGTAGTGAAGTCCAAAATTTCAATTCATGACCCAGCCAAAACATGATTATGGTTAGCATTGATCTGTGTATCTTTATATACATTGGGAAATACCCATCTTTATGTGTTATAATCCTAACCTTAAATATTTTCAGATCTTCATAACCCTTTCCTTGAATTTTAATCACAAAAATGTCAAATTTTTGAGAGTTCTTTTACCTAAATATGCAGCACGTTCCCATAGGCGGCCTTGAATAAACAATCTACATAACAGACATGTCATCCAAAAGATACTATTATTTGACTATGCAGCCAATGCCCTTAGGTGGCCCTGCATAATTCAACCCCCTAACAGGTTTTTCGGATAGTGGCAACTTCATTCTTGGGAAGAATGCCTCTTTTTTCCTTATTTGTCTTAAATGACAGTATGTAGGGATCCGCAAAAATAGACATTATTAACATATTTGTCCCATGTCCTTTTTCATGATCTGAAAGTATTCAAGTCTATGGTTTATATTCTCTTTCCCTACGTTTGGGTCAGACCTTCATAGAAGCGATATCCATCCGGTTCTTCGATAATCTTGTTTGGAAATATCTTCTCCATATTCAAGTACCTATTTCTATACAACAAACTCTATACTTTGGAAAATTTGAATCTCCATAAACATTCACTGGCTTTTAGCACTAGGAAAGTAAATTTTTGAGAGTTCTTTTGCCTGACTATGCAACACGTGCCCATAGGCGACCTTGTATAAATAGTCTACATAACAGACTTGTTAGCCAAAAGATACTATTTTATTTAACTATGCAGCCAATGCCCTTAGGTGGCCCTGTATAATTCAACCCCCTAACGAGTTTGTTAAATAATGGTAACTTCATTCTTAGAAACTACTTCTTCTAATGCCTTTTAGCTCTTTTTTATATCATTCCTCAGATTCAAATATTCTTAAGCCATAGTTTACATATTTTCTTCCTCATACTTGAGTATGGTAATATGTTTTTCGATAAATTTTCAAAGAATTGAGTCAATTCTAATTCATTCGGTCAAAGCTATTTCGAACTTAAACATTAGCCCCTTTATGTTCGGCTTGCATGACTTTAAACTGCCCACAAAACACAAAGGAACTCTGAATAAAAGTCAAGTTCCAGCTCACTAAATATACATTTTGTATGATTTAGTTAATATTGAGCAATTAAAAGATTCAAATTTTGTAGGATTATTTATAATAATCCTAGTAAGAATAAAACTATGCTTACTAGGCCCATTGGTCTAAGTAAATTTAAAGTAGGTAGCAAAAGAATGCAAGTACAAATGATTGAAGATGAAAGTATTTTTCATTGATACACAGGAGATAGAAGGACATCCACAGACTGGAGTCTCTTCCCTTTTTCAGGAATTACAAAAGGCTTTCAACATAACTCTTCATTTGATTTACGACATCCCGATATTCATCAGCAACCACCTAGAATTCATTCATTCAACTGGATACAATAAGAGATGCAGTGATACCAGCTCTTCTTGGAACAATTGTAAAAGGATGTTCTTGAGTGTGGTTTGAGAAAAATTTCTGCTGATCAAATAGTGACTCTGTTTCTGTCCAAGAGACTTGGAAGATGGATACATGGATTTGAGAATGGAGCATTGGAAGTAAAGATCCATTTGGAGAGAGTACTCTTTTCAGATATTGTTCTAATTCCATGTTTGTCTTCTCTCCACCAACCGACAGCGGAAAACATTTCAGCCCATGGGTTTTCTATTTTGATATCTGCAAGGAAATGGCATGGATGAAAAATTTGAAAGTTCACACCAATGTTGTTGCTCTTAATGCACAACATAACCAAAATAGAGGAGTAGTTGTGCAGCTGCATTTCAAGCGTATAGTTCTTTGCATCTGGAACATTGAATCCTTGCAAATGACCATGAACATACAGAGACAAGTAGATTCTCAGTGGGAAATTAAGATGATATTTCTTCAAGTATTTAGCCAAATCTGGGAGATTGTTGTCGCAGATATCATAGTAATCATGGCCAACAATGTTCATCATGTCATCAATACGCTTGCTATAAGACATTCTGATTCTCCTAAGAGACATTGAATCTACACAAAAGTTGAATAAACTAACTCTTAAATGGGTTTATTTTTCATAAAATTTGTGAAGGAATTCAGAAAAATGGATAAGGCTTTAAGGCGCGCAAGTATAAAACTTGGTGCGCAAGTATGGATGTGCCGCGCAAGTATTTGGTGTGCAAGTATCACCGCGCAGGCCCAGATACCTTGACAGTAGTGTGACATCAAGGAAACACCGGAAAACAGAGCAACCTATGAGGTTAAAGTGACCTGTGCGGCGAGAGCTCAAAAGGTTTGAAGTCCAGAAATCCAGATGCTTTGTATGGAAGTGAGGCCCTCTATTTATAGATGCGACCAGCACCCAGTGCGATCCAGCCCTGCGCGACTCAAACATGCACACCAAGTGTTGCGCACTGAACACTTGCGTGCCACCTTTCCTTTGGAAGTCCTCTTTTTCCTCAGAGTCACATCATCATTTCTTTCGGATCCAACCTTGAGGGGGGACTTTTGTTGACACTCCTTTTTCATCATAGAGTCCAAAGGAATGTAAAGGGAAATGACTTAGCACAAATTGATTCATCCTTTGAAGAAAATATCAAAAATAGACAAAGGGATGAACAAGGAGAACATTGCCCATAAGTCGCACAAGTTCCCTCATAATCGCACAAATCCACTTGCGCGACGCATGATGGTCACACAAGTGACTTGTGCGACCTAAGTGATAACCACTCGGGGTCTTCTCCTGCCTATAAATAGACCCTGTGGGCCCCCCATTTACAGAGGAATTTTTTCCAGAATTCAGATTTGAGCTCCTGGCGCCCTAGTCTCTTCTCAAAGCTTTCAAAACACTTCCAAGGTAATTTCTTACCGAGAACGGAAGATCTAAAGAGGGGGAGGAAGACCTACGTGTTGAAACTCATCAACACTTGCATGCCTGAGTGGACAACCCTTAAGGGAAATGGCCACACTTGCACGCCGCCTTACTCCTTCAATAGAACTTGCGCGCCACTCTTCTGGAAGAACCTCAAGAGGATTCTAAAGGCTTTAACCAAGGTTCTCCCAAGTATTACCCTGCGGGTTAGTCATTGCGCAAGTACCCATGTGTCGTACAGGTATACCTGCGCGACCAAGACTTGCGCGCCCACTCAGTACCTGCACGCCTGCCAGGACTTGTGCGCCCCTGCCTTTTTGAGTGCCCTTCTTGCTCATTTTACCCCTCTTAAGCCATTCCACCTCTCCTATTCAAGATTTAGTCTTCAAGACACTCTTCAAATCCATTTATGGCATGATTTCTTGATTTGACTTCCTTATCTGAAAGGAATTCTATGGAATATCTCTCAAAACATAGTGATTTACACATCTTTATGTCACTAAAGATTGAGATTTCACTCATTCAACCTCATCCTTTAAGATGAGAGAATCCAAACCTGGGCTTCCTTTTCAGGAATAAGTCCCAGTCATAATTACTTTAACCTGGGCTTCCTTTTCAGGAATAAGTCCCAGTCATAATTCCTTTAACCTAGGCTTCCTTTTTAGGAATAAGTCCCAGTCATAATTCCTTTAACCCGGGCTTCCTTTTCAGGAATAAGTCCCAGTCATAATTCCTTTAACCTGGGATTCCTTTTCAGGAATAATTCCCAGTCATAATTACCCAAATTATGGGATTCCTTTTCAGGAATAAGTCCCAGTATCAAATTTGGGCATCCTCTTTAGGAATAAGTCCCAAGTCCCTTATTTTTTTCAAGTCTCTTATCCTGGGCCTCCTTATCAGGAGTAAGCCCCAGTCTTAATTTCTCTTAACCAGTCCTAATTTACCTTTGATCTGAGATTCCTTCTCAAGAGTAAAACCCAATTATCAATCCTCTCTTAATTTGGGCCTCCTTTTTAGGAGTAATACCCAAGTTAGAGTATTCAAATCACCATGAAGTACATATACCATTATGGACCCTGTTCCTGGATTTCTTCCCTGATGTAAATCCTAATCTTCATTTATCTGGGCAATCATACATACATAAGTCCCACACTATTTCTTATGATTGCATCTTTCATGGCCCAATTGTCTAATTTTTACCAATACCTCTTGTTTCTCACATCGAGCATGACTCAAATGAGCTGAGAGGGTAAAAGTAATTATGACATCCTTCTTTGAGCCATCAATCATAAACATCATACTCCCTTACTCGAACTACGTGAGTTATGATTCCTTTTCTAAACAAAGGATACGTAGGTAGCCCATCTTCTGGTTCGATCCCAACTCTGAAATAATCCATGTCCTTCTAAATGACAATAAACTTCAAGTGCCCCACTGAGTTGTTTTAAAACCAGCATAGTCATCCTAAATGACCAAGAGACTTCTATATAAATGTGCTGAAGGATACCATTGACCAAGAATCTCTAATAAATACAGATGATTCTCTATCGATGAAGAACCTCGAATACATATAAAAGATTCACTAAATTTCCTACATATTTTATCATTGATTGTCATATCTAAAGGAAAGCTCATTTTATACTTGGTAATGTAATAAGGATTCACGAACATAACTTAAATCTATAAAGAGAATCCCGAAATAGGCAATAATTCCCCTCAAAAAGGTGTGATGAGTCTGACCTCCCATCCTCTCGACCAATGAAAATTCCTAAGCCTCATCAGTCCACAAACTAATAAGAACCTACCTTTGGAAAGTAGGTCCAAATGGATATGGAATCATTGGATGTTTCCAGTTCTACAAACAAACCCATTAGAAACTGATCGGAACGTTTGAACCTCCCATCAAGGAGGTCATCCCCGAATTCTGAGGGAAACATATACCCTTTATGGTAGGATATTATGTTTACCTTTTTGATGGCTGGAGGTAGGTGAGGCATTGTTATTTATTCCTCATCTTATTTAGGAGACTTCAGAGCAAGTCTAACCGATTAAGAATAATATGGATACAACTTTGTCTAGGAATAATTCATATACTGATCATTGCTGTAGATTTCTAGAGTTTTATATGGAACATTAGGTTTTTCTACTTGTTTAACATTGGTTGGGACATAGATAAATCTAAAGATAGGGAAAGTTATCACCTCATTATGTCAGGCCTTTTAATATAGTGGAGAGAGAGTTAGGATTATACCCTATCATTTGCAGTTACCACAAATTTATTTTCCATGAATGAAATCTTCCACGTATCACAACTTCATCATTATCATGACAACCAATATCATTCATTTAACCCCAAGGATATCGAGCTAGTGGTGGATGCGTCCTTCAAATAGAATATGATATGTATCATGGATCAGAGCATGAAGGATCTATGAGGAAGACCAGTTCTTCTGTTCTGGGTGCTATGATATCACAAACATTTATAGGGAGAGACCTTAGAGTGGGTGGATGATGTACATGTGCAGTGGCCAGAACTTTTCGTAGAAGACATTATGCCACCCTCAAAAGGAAAATTGGGGGATGATTTTTCTTAAGGAGGGGAGGTTGCAATATCCCGAATATTGTCAAAGGTATGAACTATTAGTTTTTGGCTTTAATTCCTTTGTTTGGACCTTATAATGTAGTTTATATAAGTTTGGGAGGCCTCAGGGGGTGTTTAGGGCTTGTTCGGTGCCCAAAGACCCAAAATTGAAAGATTTAGACTAGGCCTCATTGTTAGTCAAAACTGTACAACCCATCCAACATAGTTTCCCTAAACCATATGGATTTAGACATTGGGGTTCTAGGGGATGCATGGTTTTTCTGCTACAGTGTGACACCAGGTGTACACCCATGATGGCCTTAAGTATTTTTTAATAGAGTAATTTTGCACAGGCTTCACATAGTTAACCAAACTATGCACCTAGCCCGTGTGAGGGTCTTCTTTGACAATGGCTTAGAACACGGTTGGAAAATGGTTTGGACAACCATGTGCCCTCTCCTGTGTGGGTGAATTTATAATTTTCCCCTCATTAATCATTTAACTAACTTCTTCTTCTCCCTTTCCCTCATCCAGTGGATGAACCCATCTTTTCTCTCCCATAAACTCTCCTCCCTCTAATCCTATGGATCAATATAGCTCATCTATCTAGTATCTGTTTCACTAGTCTATGGATCTATTGAAAAGATAGAGGTAATCTTCTCAATCCTCTACCTTCTATATCCAATTGATATTGTATGTTGCTATACTATTTAGGTGTAATCTCATTTAACCCATTTTAGGGAATTTCACAATTTCTTCAATATTTTTCATTTTAGTTTAAATAAAAGGATGATGCTGGATGAGGGAATCACTACAGGGTGAAGGTAGGTTTTCTAGGTTCTTTATCCTTATTTTGGTGCATCCTATATTTTGTGCCATTGTTCTATTATCTATACTTACCCAACAACACCTCTTAAATGTTAAATAAATCAATTTTAAAGACACACCTTTCCATATGGGATCCTAGCTAGTGGAAAATTGAACCCATGGTTTGATCGCCTTGACTCATTCCATCCAATGGGTTTGTTCTACCATAAAGTCACTTTTACCTTTGTTAAAAATTGGATAAACACCCCTTTAGGTGTGTTTCCCCATAACTAATTCCTTAATTCAATTAATTAAGTTTAATTTAATGATGATCCATGAGTTATTCCCAACCTTCATTCCATAAATGAAATTGTTGAAATATTTGAATAGTTCAAGAGGTTAGGCCTTGTTCCATATGCCTTATGGCATAAATGGATTTCTTAATGGAAATTACTTGTTCAACATGCCTTTCATATTGTAAAATCTTTTTGTTAAATTGTATGGTTTTTCTAACCAAATCATATCCTCAACATGCACTAAGGGTGATACAAGGGGCCCCAACTTAAGGACCCCTTGGATGGTCTCATCGTGACTTAGTTAGAATTTGATAATGTTTTGTAAAAATGTCAAAGGAGATAATAGCTATGATTGGGATGGTCTCACTGAGCATTATTAATTTTTACCTATAGAAAATTGATATTGGTTCCCTACGGGAGACTCCATGGATAGTCTTGGTGGCATGTTAGTTGTACCATGCCACGAGAGAGACTTATACCCCTATATGTGATACCAAGGATATACTCGAAGGTTAATTAATGATATCATCACACCATTCTATCATAATTTCCATGGATAGGATTAGGGTGACTCTCTATGTTTTATAAAGAGGTTAAATTGAGTTTAAAAGGTAAGTTAATATTTACAATAATAGATGAACCTTTGGATTTAGAAAATTTAGGGACATGTCTGTCAATCCCAATCACAAACTTAGGGAAAATCCATATTCTCAAACATTATATCACTTAATTTACCTTCATTGGATTCCTTGGTTTAGACACATCAAATTAGACTGAAATAGATAAATTGGATGTCTATCCCAAGAGGAACCCATTCCAACGTACTTATTTATTTGTTTTTTACTTTCATTTATTATTAATAGAACAATTATCATTTTATATTTCATGAAATAAATTGATCTAGACACCGTTCTTTGTGGACTACTAAGTATATATCACACCTTTCTTGGGTTGTATTTGGTACCCAAGATACATCATGGTTAAATTTATGGATAAATGGAAGCATCCAACTTACGATGTTTTATTTAAAGCATTAGGAAATAGTATAGGGGTAGAGGACTGAGCCTATGCTTGAGATGTTAATTGTATTAGTTTTTGGGTCTTTTTGGTATTTGTATATCATGTGGTATATGACAATATCCCCTATTCCCAGCATACTTACATTTTGTATAACATCATGATAATGATAATCATTTACATTTATTATTTATTTATCTTTCTATTTTTTATTTATATTGATTGGTTTTATTCTATAATTTTCACTGTTGTCTATTGTTTATTTGTGGTTCTTCTACGATGGGTTATTGGTCCAGTTATATAGTCTATGCTCATACTATTTATTATTCTAGATATATTTTGTGGTCCTCTCTAATAAACAGGGGAATAGTCTCCCCATAGATACACCCTATTCCCTTACTTCTAGTCATCAACCTTTGGATTTGGGGGAGGCACACTTGAGGTCTTGTACACACCATATTGGGGCACCACTAAGTAGCGTCTAGGGTGGGACACTAAAAAATGACTCATATTAGAATATCATATGATATAGGTTCTAAATATGACCATCCAATAGTATTAAGAGATGTTTGTATATTATGTTAACCCTTATAATTTTAGTTTTATCCATTTTAACTCATCTTAATTCTTAATGTAGTAACCGAATTTTTACCAAAGTTACTGATGACCAAAAATTAAGTTGGCCTTAATAAATAATATTAACAATTATGATTCTAAATATGGGATCCATTTTAAATAATTTAATTTAGATAAGTGGTATAAAATAATTTTAAAATATGTTCACAAAATTAAATAAAATCATTTTTAGAAAAATTAATTTTTAAGAATAGAACTGAGTTTACTATCATTCTTTTCCATGTCAAAAAAAATTGATGAATATTAAGTTTTTTATTGAATATACTATCTATATATTTAATTAAAATAATTAATCACTGTATATTAATTTAATTTATTAATACAAATACACATTGTGTGCATAAAATATTTTTAGAAAAAAAATATCTTTTTTACCTTCAAACGATTTTATTTTAATTTATAACCAATTGAAAACTAATGAATTAATATTATAAAAATGTAATATAATATTTTTTTATAATTTAGTTAGTCATATTCTTATTAAAAATCAAATGGCTAGCTGATAATGGTCACATTAAATAATGACAATTCAATAGTATATCACAGTTCATTTAAACTCAATGTTCCTTTTAAAGAAATAGTTCAAAGAAATAAATTTTTTTTAAAGAGAAGTATATCATAAAATATTATGGTGTTACATGAAGGGTTTCATGGAGTTACCCCATACTTTATTTATAAAAAATTAGAATTAATATAATATTCTAGAGTGCATATAGTTAAGTGAATTTCCACCTCGGTTTGTTTCATCAGTTCACGGTGAAGTTCAAAAATAAACTCTTTAATAAAACCTATATGTTTATCTAAACCATTATTTTAATGATCATGGAGTTAAGTGGTATGTATCTTAACCATAATACTCAATTTATTTAGTTTGGAATTATTTCTTATATGTGATTTTCTATGTCCTTTAGTCATAGGAATTCATCTTGGGATGAGTTAATGTATTTTTATTATGATAATTGGTATAGTGGGGATTTGGATGTATAATGATCCATTCCATGTGAAATTATTGGCCTATTAAAATCATACTCACTCATTTTATATTGTGGATCCAAATGAATTTTAGTACCACTTAGTATATGTCATTGGATAATGGGATTCATATGAGTTATATTTCTCTAGGTTTTCTGTATATAAATTATGAGTGTATAGAATTACATTGGGGTAAGAAAGATTATCCATATATATTACCGCTCTTATACCTTGTATAACTAGGTGATCCATATTAATTAATAAAACTAATATGAAGGGTGGTTATGCAAAATTTTAACAAATAAATAGGGTAATAAATAAAATAAGAGTTCATGATAGATTAATCATAATATTTATGATATTTTATTCACAAGGAATGATGCCAAAATAGTATCATATTTTCATGGTATACCAATTTTTTTACTAGAATTTATATCTCATAGTCATAAACCAAGGTTATTTTTTACAAAATATAATCTAAAAATAAAAATTAATTGAAATATCTTGAAATGGGGAAAGGGTGGATGTAATGAGATATTTTTAGCTTGAATAATAAAAACTAAGTTCAAAATAATGAAATTCAGGAGACAAACATGCTCAAGCATAGAGCCTTCCTTTAATTATCTTTATTCACCTCTTTCTAGGAATGAGATAGATTCTTAACCTTTTTTATAACCTTTAACTAGAATGGAAATTAAATGTTTACTAGTTTACCACCTATAGTTTGATGAATTGAATTTTTTTGATTGATGGTCATAATATAAATTCAAATACATGTGTTTTATTTTTCTTTGAGAATCACTAAGGAAATTATATATAAAACATTGAGAGATGATCATATTTGTATATGTGTCAAATTTAAACCATGAATTAAAAATTTATATCGATCATACGTTCTTGAGATATCGATCAATTAATATAATCCTGAAGGACAATAATGAAAGGGGATTTGTTTATGAAAATTAAACATAGATCATCCCAAAATTAAAAATTTACAATCTTATTCCATTTATTATGAGACCAGAATAATAATATAAAATAAAAAAAATAAAAAATAATACTTGAAATAAATAGTATTTCATATAGAAATACAAGATCAATTTTATATTAAAATTATAAAAAATTAATATTTCATTTAGTTCAATTATCCATGAGGACTAATATGTTCTTATAAATATGTTAAATGAGAAAAAAGGAAAAAATTTGTATATTTATGGATGTTCCTTAATTCTACAAGAGTACTTCATATTTTTATCCAACTAACTATAATTTTTTATTCCTCATTATTGTAATAGTGGGTGACCTAGACCCAACTATGTAGTACTTTTGATTGTCATATTATGTATATAGTTTTATATTCCTGATGTTTAGTTACCATTATAGTGTAGATATTTCTACGTCCACTATTTAATGGTAATTTACAAAGATTAATTATCATATTAAATGGTCAGAGTAGATCCCATGCTATAATGAGAACTTTGAGATACTATGACATTAATCTTAAATAAACATCATATGATCTAGATACATATTACAATCTAGGAACAATAGATTTTTAAGTATTAGGTGCTGGGGGATCATAATAATTGAGACTTCTTCTCATGAAGTTCCCACTTGGTGATATCTAGTAGTGGGATCATGAAGATATACCTACGAATAGGAACACCATTTTTTTGGGTGTCATTGGTTGCTCCTATCTACAAACATGTGTATTGGTCTCTTGACTTGATATCATTACTAGTGTGTGTCATTTGATTATGTACTTTGATGTAATGGAAAAACTATGATATTATAATCATGTTGAGGTATCTTGTGTTGGATGCATCAATGGTTGTATGACATTGGTTGAATGATTAAGAAAGGATTTGTCGCTTCCGGGTTGAGGAAGTAATATATCTTTGGCCTTGTTGATCGGGATGGTAGTACCTTTATAAATCCTTGGGAAAGGTATTCAAAAGGTAAATACATCTGGATAGATCAACAAATAATAAATCAAAAAAAGGGTGATGACACAAGTGTGCATCTTGCTTTATGAGATATTGAAAGACAAAGATATTATAATACACATTAAATGTTCGTAGGTTGGTTGTCATTGTTGTGACTACCCTTATCTCCTTATGGGCCTAAATGGGATGCTAGAATCCACTCTTGGTATGTGGATTTTATTCACTATTATTGAGATAAGGTCATAGATGGTCACACACAATATCGTATTCAAGAATCTTCCCTATTAAGTTGAATAGGTATATTGGACATGGTAGGCCCCACCACGGGGTCCGAGTGTTGTCCAAGTTATTTATCACCTATATATAAATAAATTCATGTTATTCAAGTAAATAATAATTGGTATTGAATTTATTTATTAAATTTATTTACAAGTTATGTAAATATGAGAAATAATATTAATTGAATGAATATTATTTTAATATTCAAGTTGGAAATTTATACCGGCCAATAGTTATACATTCCACATGTATTGTGGATTAATGATAATAATAATAATAATAATCATTTTATAATAATAATAATAATAATAATAATGTTTTACTATTATAATAATAATTATAATTTTTAAAGGGTTTAAGTTTTTCGAAAACATAACTTAAGGCTTTAAGAAAATTTTATAGAGGGGTATCTTTTATGTGGAATTCGAATAAGGGGATACTGTCATGTTAAATAAAAAAGATTTTTCCAGAAAAATAGAAGGGGAGATAGGTGGTTTTCTTTTTCCAAGTAAACAACAACAAAAATTAAGTCAAAAAAGGGGGCAACAAATTGGTCCCATGGACCCACCCTTCCCTCTCTTATCCAGAAAGCTAGGTCACTGTCACATGGAGCAGTTGGAAACCTCCACGCCCCAAAGCTTCCCTCTCCACCTCGAGTAGGGCCGCTCGCCGGGAGATCCAACACCACCGCTGGCCACCATCACTGGAGTGAAACTAGAGCACTGCTACTGCCAGACCAGAGTCCTCTAGTGGTTGATGACACCACCCACCGCCATGGCTAGGTGCCTACCCGAGCACCTCTTACTGGTCTTGGCCACCTCCTGCCACATTAATGTACTTCCTGCGCCCCCTTCATCGGTTATCTTTCATTCTACCATGGTGTGACCCTCTATCGCTGCTTTCTATGTAACATCCCAGGTAAATAAAGAATTATATAATTTCATATTTATTAATGTTTGTGAATTAAATATTAATTTTACTTTAAAGGGGTTGCTATGTTCGATAGCGTACCCGATACGCAACAAAGAGTTTCTTTGAAATCTTACATTGCACACTAGTAATAAAATAAGATTATTTTAAATGTTAGTTAACATGTAGCCGTTGTATTTGTGGGAATGAATAGAAATAACTAAAATGTTATTATACTTATACAATAAAGGATAAAGGCATAAAATATGAAAAGAATTCAATTTTAGGCATATATACTCTAATTTTCACTAAAGGTCCACTTATCAACTTTTAATGGAGAACCATCATTAAATATAGTTTTGGTCACTCTTATACATTCTATTGGACCAAATAAAATTCTTCTCTCTAATCGGGACATCAAAATTTACTTTGTGTAAATTTTCTGTATTTTTCCGATAAAGATCATTTTTTTAATGAATAGTGAAAAATGTTGTATTTTAATTCAAAACCTCTTTTTAATCTAATTTTTTAATATGATTAGATTATATTTTTAAGTGGTTTTAAAGTTAAATTAGACTATATTTTTACCATTGAATCCAATAGTGGTCGTTGGAATTAATTTCACTTTGAAATTGGACTTAAACTAGTGTCAATCTTTTGATACTTATTGTTTCATAAAAACACGCTATTTGCTCTGATAGCGGGAATTAATTATTAAATTAATTAATTCAACATATATGTTTTGAATTTTGTAAAATAGACATCATTTTTGAATTCTGAATATCAAATATAGCTTAGGGTGAATGTTTGGTATTTTTCTGAAAAACTTCAATTTTTGATGAATAGTGAAACCACTAAGTGGTACTTATAAAAACTAATTTTCCGTTTAAATGAAATTTTACCACATTTGTGTTTTGAATTTCAAAAATCCGACATACATGGTTGTCATTAAGAAGTAAAATGTGGTTCAATGGGATTAGAATATTTTTTTGGTGAATAGTAACTTATTAAGTTTTTAATTGCGATTAGAGGTAATTAGTGTAGTATAAGGTAAAAATAATGTTTTAATAATATGAAATGAACTTGACACATGTACTAACCTCATTGTTTGTGTCATGGCCGACCAAGAAAATCCATGGGTCAACTTGGGGACCCCATGGAGCCACTTTGGTAGGAAAATGACATTAATACCTTTTTATTTAATGTTAAAATTAAAATGACACAAACATGAGTTGTTTTACTAAAACAATTTTTAAATGGTTTTATACAAGTCAGATTTTTGACTATAAATATTAATTGGAAATATAAAAAGATTTCCTACATCATAGTATTTGTTTTATAATTTTTAGACATTAAATAAATTTAATTATTTATGACATCATGATGATGCAGCAATTACCTCATTATTTAACGATTTAAATAAAATGGAAAGATAATGGAAAATATAAGACCTACACATGTAAAAAACCTATTGTATGGGTGGATTTCGAACCCTTATTACCTTATACTCGAAACCCATTAATGTGGGACCATTAAAATCTGAAACTAATTTTATAATAAAGTGTCTTTTCCTTACTTTCCAAGAGAGCCCCTCCTCTCCTCTTATAAAAGGCCCCCACCTCTACCTCCTTACCCTCACCTCTCAAGCCTTTGGCTTTGCCAAACCCTACCCATTTTGTCTTACCACATCCCTATATTACTCCTTGAAGCCCCACTTTGGGTAGAAGTCTTCTCAAGGAAGCCTTTGAGCTCAAACCAAATGGAGTTACCCGATTTTAAGGTAATGTCTTCACTTGTGTTCTTTTGTTTTATTTTGCTTCTCCAACCCCATAAACTCTTTTTATTCATTTATTTTGTAACAACTACAGTATCTTCAATATACTAGTATGTTTTTATAATAAGTATTAGAGCTACACTTACACACACATTCATCTAATGGTTAAATAACATACTGTTTCTGTGGATGGCGAATTTCTGCCTCACGAAATGATGATTGTTCAACACTCATATAACACCTTAAAAGGTGGACATTAAGATGTCACTATGTTTATATATGATATATAATATGTTTATGTTTTACTTAAGCTTCTGTATTTTTCATTTGTGGAATACCTTTATGGTTTCCATTGTGGGTAAACACGATAATTTCATTTTAGGAAGTGCGGACTACCGCCCCCTCAAAGTGATTTGATTCGTTAATGCCATATGTGGGATGTATAGAGGATGGATTTAAAGTTATTATATATGATGTTATACTGGAATTATAATTTATCTTTATATCATTATGATTCTATTCCATAAAAATATGAAATAGAAATGAAAGTAGCGTTCATGCGTACGTACGGCTTACCGTCTCCATGAACGGTGCATTTCATTTGTTATCCTCAAATGTAATGTACTATTATAAGTACATATAATGGATAATTTGATGTATGATACATATAAAGGAGGAATATAATTCTTGAATTAAAAATATACATATCTCTTATTTAGTTTTAATTCCATTAATATGACATAGAAATGAAAGTAGCGTTCATACATACGTACGGCTTACCGTCTCCATGAACGGTGCATTTAATTTCTTACCTCAAAATGATTATGTAATATTATAAATACATATATATGATGGATATATATGATATATATGATATCCAAATCATGAATATCATTCTTGAGATAATGGATATTTGACTACGTGAACAACTAGTAAATACAAGAAGTTCACTTTTGACTCAAGTACCAAATAACGACAAAATGACCGTTATTAACGTAAATGATCGCATAATGTTTATAAAATTGAAATAAGTGATAAAAAAGGAATAATGAACTTGAAAAATGGTTCTTAAGAAAGTATATATTAACTCAAGTTTATTATTCAGGACGTTGAAGAACTATCGAGTCAAGTCGGACCCGAGGTAAGGGACTTCGTCTCAATCTCCTTTCATTGAGGCATATTTCGTTTTATACACAACTTTCTTTTATACGGTGTATAAACCCCTTTGACTTTTACTTTTATACAAAATGAATCTTTTTCTACAAAGCGTTTTACAAAACTACAAAAAGGAATGTTTATTTTAACGTATGCGGTGACAACGACTTTTTTTGCTGCCGCGAGTATTATTTGGTCTTTGTATTCCTCAACAAGCCGTAATGATTTTTTAAATGAAATAAATACCATATACGCTTTTACGTATTTTGGTATTGAAAATGGTTTTTATAATGGCTTTGTTATGTCAGTATATTTAGGTGATATATTGTGATCAAAGTGTGGAAATGTTTTCTTTCCATTATATTTGTTTTATGTCTTATGATTTTATAATGGTACATGGACATTTGACGGGTGGTTACGTGATGAACCATATGACGGGTGGTGCCGTGAATACCAGGATGGGTGGTTACGTTATAACCTCCAATGCATTGGGTATGGAAGTTGACCGCATGACTATTCCATTAAGTATGAATGGAAGTTGGCCGAATGGCTATTCCATTTAGTGATATGTGTGGAAGTCGACCGTATGGTTATTCCACTTAAGTATGTTTATGTCCCAAGTTACCTTTATATGTTATGTGTTCTTTATATGGGTTTTATGGTATTATTTTGGTTACAAAAGGGTAAGTAATGATATTTTATTTAGTGAATAGTTTTTACAACTTCATAAAGGTGAAGGTATTAATTTGATAAAGTATACATGGTTTACTTGATGTTTGAAAAACTAACAGTTTTCATTCTTTGTATATCCCTTACTGAGCTTTTTATGCTCACCCCAAGTTTTTTTTGAAATGTTTTTCACAGGACTTAATGTGGAATAGGGTCAAGGATGGGATCAAGGGAAAGTCATGCTATCTAAAACATGGAACTAGACATGTTTCTTTTTAAGAGTTTTTATTTTATGGAAACTTAGTAGAAGTGTCTACTTTGTAATCTTTTGAGATGTAATAGTTATGTTCTAATTCTCTAAAACTCTAAACCTAAAAAGATCCTCGATGTGAATTATTCATTTAATTCAATATTAAGTAATGTTTAAGGTCGGGGCCTTATATTTGGTATCAGAGGTCGGTTTAGACAACTTTAGGAGTTAAAAAATTGTTAAATTATAAATTAATTTATGGTATGATTGAAATGATATAGCATTTCTGGATTACCATGTTGCTTCACCTAAGATATTTCTGTGTTGAGAATGGTTTTTCATAGAGGAAACAGAACAGCTTTTCCGGGAAGGCATACAGTAGGAAATGACCTTTCAAATCAGTATCCTGATATGGTCAGAATCAGAACTATACAGTTTGTTGCAGTGATGGCTCAGTTGACTCAGGTAAAAAAATGTTGGTTGTTTTTATTGATGATATTTTGGTGTATTCTAAAAGTAAAGAGGAGCATGAAATACATTTAAGGGTTATCTTGCAAACCTTAAAATAAAAGAAACTATATGGAAAATTCAGCAAGTGTGAGTTTTGGTTACAACATATTTCTTTCCTTGGTCATATTGTTTCAAAAAATGGCATAACTGTTGATCCTGCTAAAACAAATGTTGTTGAAGGATGGCCAAGACCCACAAATGTAACCGAGATCCATAGTTTCCTTGGTTTGGAAGGTTACTACCGAAGGTTTGTTGAAAATTTTTCATGGTTATCTAGTCCAATGACTAAGCTAACTCGGAAGGGTGTTATGTTTATCTGACAAAAGAATGTGATTATTGTATTCATGAGTTGAAAAGAAGATTGGTGAATGCTCCAGTTTTAGCACTTCCTTTCAGGAATGGTGAGTTTGTTATATACAATGATGCTTCTTTGAAGGGAATCGGTTGTGTCCTTATGGAGAATGGTCAGGTAATTGCATATGCCTCACGTCAGTTGAAGACTCATGAGGTAAATTACCCTACACATGATTTGGAATTAGCTGCTGTTGTTTTTGATTTAAAAATTTGGAGGCATCATTTGTATGGAGTAAAGTGTGAAATATATACTGATCACAAAAGTTTAAAGTATATATTCACTCAGAAATAATTGAACATGAGACAGAGGAGATGTCTGGAATTAATCAAGGATTATGATTGTACAATTCACTACCATCCGGGAAAAGCAAATAAAGTTTCTGATGCTTTGAGTCGAAAAAGTAATGCTTCATTGACAATGTTGCGTTTGAAACTTGATCCTTGGTTAAGGATTTGATGAACTTTGGCATAGAAGTTGTTGGTGCAGGATGTTCTTCTATTTTGTTTTAGGTATCAGTGAAATCCTCTCTATCAGACAGAATCAAGCAAGCACAGAAGCAAGACAGTGAGTTGCAGAAAAAGGTAGAGCTGGTTCAGAAGGGTAAGTTGCCTGAATTAACATTGATAATGATTGCGTTTTGAGATTTTGGAAGAGATTATGTGTTCCTTGTGATTCACAGTTGAAGAATGAGTTGTTATGTGAGGCTCATAGTTCCCCGTTTTCAGTTCATCATGGAAGTACTAAGATGTACAGAGATCTGCGGGAGTATTACTGGTGGGATGGAATGAAAAGGGATATTACTAATTTTACTTTGAAGTGTTTGACTTGTCAGCAAGTTAAAGTAGAGTGGAAGTTACCAAAATGGATGCTTCAGCCTTTACCAGTGCTAGAGTGGAAATGGGAAAATATATCCATGGACTTTGTTGTGGGATTGCCGAATACACCTTGAGGTAATAATGCAATCTGGGTTATTGTTGATCGATTGACTAAATCTACTCATTTCCTTCCTATTCGAGATACCTTATATCTAGATCAACTTTCTTGATTGTATCTTAAAGAGATAGTCAGGTTACATGGAGTTCCTCTCTCCATTGTATCTAATCGTGATCCCAGGTTTACTTTTAACTTTTGGAAGGGCCTTCAAAAGTCATTGGGTACTGAATTGAATTTTAGTACAGTTTTTCATCCTCAATCAGATGGGCAGTCAGAACGAAAAATTCAGACTTTGGAGGATATTATATGAGCTTTTTCTATGGATTATCAGGGAAGTTGGGACCAACATCTTTCTTTGGTTGAGTTTTCATATAATAACAGTTTTCATTCCAATATATAGATGGATCCGTTTGAAGCATTATATGGTAAACGGTGTTGAACTCCGGCTTTTTGAGATAAAGTGGGTGAAAGGAAGCTAATGGGACTAGAATTGGTAGAAGAGATGGTAGAAAAAGTTCAGTTGATTCAGAAACACATGAAAACAGCTCAGAGCAGACAGAAGCGTTATGCGGATAACCGGAGTAAGGAGCTATCTTTAGAGGTAGGTGATCATGTTTTTCTCAAAGTCTCACCATGGAAGAGTGTGATGCGATTTGGTAAGAAAGGATAGATGAGTCCAAGGTTCATTGGACCATATGAAATTCTGGAGAAAGTTAGATCAGTTGCTTACCGAGTGGCTTTAACTCCGAGTTTATCTCAGGTACACAATGTTTTTCATGTTTCGATGTTGAGAAAGTATATGCCAGATCCATCTCATGTTTTGAGCCCAGAGTTAGTTCAGTTGGAAGAGAATCTCTCTTATGAAGAACAACCAGTCCAGATTCTTGACCGAAGAGATCAAGTGATGCGAAATAAGGTAATTCACCAGGTAAAGGTTTTGTGGAAAAACCATATGGTTGAAGAGGCAACGTGGGAATCTGAAAATGCTATGAGGGATAAATACCCCCACTTATTTTGATAAGTGAATAAAATTGCGAGGACAAAATTCCCAAAAGGGGGGAAGGATGTAACATCCCAGGTAAATAAAGAATAATATATTTTCTTATTTATTAATATTTGTGAATTAAATAATAATTTTACTTTAAAGGGGTTGCTATGTTCAATAGCGTACCCGATACACAACAAAGAGTTTCTTTGAAATCATACGTTGCACACTAGTAATAAAATAAGATTATTTTAAATGTTAGTTAGCACATAGCCGTTGTATTGGCGGGAATGAATAGAAATAACTAAAATGTTATTATACTTATACAATAAAGGATAAAGGCATTAAATACGAAAATAATTCAATTTTAGGCATATATACTCTAATTTTCACTAAAGGTCCACTTATCAACTTTTAATGGCGAACCATCATTAAATATAGTTTTGGTCACTCTTATACATTCTATTGGACCAAATAAAATTCTTCTCTTTAATCGGGACATCAAAATTTACTTTGTGTAAATTTTCTGTATTTTTCCGATAAAGATCATTTTTTAATGAATAGTGAAAAATGTTGTATTTTAATTCAAAACCTATTTTTAATCTAATTTTTTATTATGATTAGATTATCTTATGAAGTGGTTTTAAAGTGAAATTAGAATATATTTTTACCATTGAATCCAATATTGGTCGTTGGAATCAATTTCACTTTGAAATTGGACTTAAACTAGTGTCAATCTTTTGATACTTATTGTTTCATAAAAACACGTTATTTTCTCTGACAGCGGGAATTAATTATTAAATTAATTAATTCAACTTATATGTTTTGAATTTTTTAAAATAGACATCATTTTTGAATTCGGAATATCAAATATAGCTTAGGGTGAATGTTTGGTATTTTTCTGAAAAACATCAATTTTTGATGAATAGTGAAACCACTAAGTGGTACTTATAAAAACTAATTTTCCATTTAAATGAAATTTTACCACATTTGTGTTTTGAATTTCAAAAATATGACATACATGGTTTTCATTAAGAAGTAAAATGTGGTTCAATGGGATTAGAATAATTTTTGGTAAATAGTAACTTATTAAGTTTTTAATCGCGATTAGAGGTAATTAGTGTAGTTTAAGGTAAAAATAATGTTTTAATAATATGAAATGAACTTTACACATGTCCTAACCTCATTGGATGTGTCATGGACGACCAAGAAAATCCATGGGTCAACTTGGGGACTCAATGGAGCCACTTTGGTAGGAAAATGACATTAATACCTTTTTATTTAATGTTAAAATTAAAATGACACAAACATGAGTTGTTTTACTAAAAATTTTTTTAAATGGGTTTATACAAGTCATATTTTTGACTATAAATATTAATTGGAAAGATAAAAAGATTTCCTACATCATTGTATTTTTTTATAATTTTTAGACATTAAATAAATTTAATTATTTATGACATCATGATGATGCAGCAATTACCTCATTATTTAACGATTTAAATAAAATGGAAAGATAATGTAAAATATAAGACCTACACATGTCCAAAACCTATTGGATGGGTGGATTTTGAACCCTTATCACATTATCCTCTAAACCCATCAATGTGGGACCATTAAAATCTGAAACTCATTTTATAATAAAGTGTCTTTTTCTTACTTTCCAAGAGTGCCCCTCCTCTCCTCTTATAAAAGGCCCCCACCTCTACCTCCTTACCCACATCTCTCAAGCCTTTGTATAGGCCAACCCCTGCCCATTTTGTCTCTCCACATCCCTCTCTTACTCCTTGAAGCCTCACTTTAGGCAGAAGTCTTCCCAAGGAAGCATTTGACCTCAAACCAAAGGGAGTTACCCGATTTTAAGGTAATGTCTTCACTTTTGTTCTTTTGTTTTATTTTGCTTCTCCAACCCCCTAAACTCTTTTTATTCATTTTTTTTGTAACAACTCCAGTATCTTCAATATACTAGGATGTTTTTATAATAATTATTCGAGCTACACTTACACACACCTTCATCTAATGGTTAAAGAAGATACTGTTTCTATGGATGGCGAATTTCTGCCTCACGAAATGATGATTGTTCAACACTCATATAACACCTTCATAGGTGGCCATTAAGATGTCACTATGTTTATATATGATATATAATATGTTTATGTTTTAATTAAGCTTCTGTATTTTTCATTTGTGGCATACCTTTATGGTTTCCATTGTGGGTAAACATGATAATTTCATTTTAGGAAGTGCGGACTACCACCCCCTCAAAGTGATTTGATTCGTTAATGCCATCAGTGGGACGTATAAAGGATGGATTTAAAGTTATTATATATTATTTTATACTGGAATTATAATATAACTTTATATAATTATGATTCTATTCCATAAAAATATGAAATAGAAATGAAAGTAGCGTTCATGCGTACGTACGGCTTACCGTCTCCATGAACGGTACATTTTATTTCTTATCCTCAAATGTAATGTACTATTATAAGTACATGTAATGGATATATATGTTTTATGATACATCTAAAGGATGATATAATTCTGTAATTAAAAATATACATATCTCTCATTTAGTTTTAAGTCCATTAATATGACATAGAAATGAAAGTAGCGTTCATGCGTACGTACGACTTACAATCTCCATGAACGGTGCATTTCATTTATTACCTCTAAATGATTATGTAATATTATAAATACATGTATATGCTGGATATATATGATATATATGATATCCAAATCATGAATATCATTCTTGAGATAATGTATATTTGACTACGTGAACAACTTGTAAATATAAGAAGTTCACTTTTGACTCAAGTACCAAATAACGACAAAACGACCGTTATTAACTTAAATGATCACATAATGTTTATAACATTGAAATAAGTGATAAAAAAGGAATAATGAACTTGAAAAAGGGTTCTTAAGAAAGTAGAAATTAACTCAAGTTTATTATTCAAGACATTGAAGAACTATCGAGTCAAGTCGGATCCGAGGTAAGGGACTTCGTCTCAATCTCCTTTCATTGAGGCATATTTCCTTTTATACACAACTTTCTTTTATACGGTGTATAAACCCCTTTAAATTTTACTTTTATACAAAAGGAATCTTTTTCTATGAAGATTTTTACAAAATGACAAAAAGGAATGTTTATTTTAACGTATGCGGTGACAATAACCTTTTCCACCGCCGCGAGTATTATTTGGTCTTTGACTTCCTCAACAAGCCGTAATATTTTTTTAAATGAAATAAATACCATATACGCTTTTACGTATTTTGGTATTGAAAATGGTTTTTATAATGGCTTTGTTATGTCAGTATATTTAAGTGATATATTGTGATCAAAGTGTGGAAATGTTTTCTTTCCATTATATTTGTTTTATGTCTTATGATTTTATAATGGTACTTGGACATTTGACAGGTGGTTACGTGATGAACCATATGACGGGTGGTGCTGTGAATACTAGGACGGCTGGTTACGTTATAAACTCCAATGCATTGGGTATGGAAGTTGGCCGTATGGCTATTCCATTATGTATGAATGGAAGTTGGCCGAATTGATATTCCATTAAGGGATATGTGTGGAAGTCGACCGTATGGTTATTCCACTTAAGTATGTTTATGTCCCAAGTTACCTTTATATGTTATGTGTTCTTTATATGGGTTTTATGGTAATATTTTGGTTACAAAAGGGTAAGTAATGATATTTTATTCAGTGAAGAGTTTTTACTACTTTATAAAGGTGAAGGTATTACTTTGATAAAGTATACATGGTTTACTTGATGTTTGAAAAACAAACAGTTTTCATTCTTTGTGTATCCCTTACTGAGCTTTTTATGCTCACCCCAAGTTTTTTTTGAAATGTTTTTTCACAGGACTTAATGTGGAATAGGGTCAAGGATGGGATCAAGGGAAAGTCATGCTATCTAAAACATGGAACTGACATGTTTCTTCTTAAGAGTTTTTATTTTATGGAAACTTTGTAGAAGTGTCTACTTTGTAATCTTTTGAGATGTAATAGTTATGTTCTAATTATCTAAATCTCTAAACCTGAAAAGATCCTCAAAGTGAATTATTCATTTAATTCAATATTAAGAAATGTTTATGGTCAGGGCCTTATATGCTAAGCACCGACCGCATCGACCAGAATTAGATCTGCTGCCTCCTGCGCATCTCCCCTCGTTAGGATGCATGAACAGGTTTCACGCTTCCTATGCAATTTTTTTGAAGGAAGAGTGAACCCCGTTCACTCTTCCTCTATAACTTTTTAATTTTTTAATTTTTTTATTTAAAATTTTAATATATATATATATATATATATATATTAATAATACATGATTTTCAGAAAAATTATCTACTATTTAATAACCAGCAGAACTGCCATTACAACAGTCTGGATTCTGATAGAAACCCTCACCGAGGGCTCCTCTTTATAAGATGGTTTGCCCTGGAAATCATTCTGCAATTCCGATTTGGGATTCAGGAACTCCATTTCCTGCGCAGAACATTTTGTATTTGCGATGTGAGATTCAGAAATGTTTCAAGTACGTGTCTTTAAGAAACTATAAAATATAAACTGTAAGACTAATATAAATAAAACTTAAAACATTGATTAAAAATATAATAAATAACTGAAAATAAAAATAACTTCATAACAAATGTTGATGAAAAATAATTTATAATCTTTCAAAACCAACAACTTGAAACTTAAAAATGTTTCAAGTATGTGACTTTGAAAGCCTATAAAATATAAACTATAAGACCAATATAAATGAAAATTAAAAAATGGATTAAAAATATAAGAAATAGTTAAAAATAAAAAGAACTTTGTAAAAAATGTTGATGAAAAATAGTTTATAAGCATTCAAAACCACCTACTTGAAACTTAAAAATGTTTCAGGTATGTGAATTTAAGAGAATAAAATATAAACTATAAGATGAATATATGTGAAACTTAAAATATGGATAAAAATATAAGAAACAATTTATAATTAATTAGTTAATTAGTAATATAGTTATTAATTATATAATTATTAATTATATAATAATTAATTAGTTAAATTAGTAATATAATTATTAATTATTAAATATATAATTAATTAGTTAATTAGTAATATCATTTTTAGTTTCATAATAATTAATTAGTAATATAATTATTAATTATATAATAATTAATTAGTTAATTAGTAATATAATTATTAATTATATAATAATTAATTAGTTAATTAGTAATATAATTATTAATCATATAATAATTAATTACTTAATTAGTAATATAATTAATTAATTAATTTGTAATATAATTATTAATTATATAACAATTAATTAGTTAATTAGTAATATAACTTTTAATTATAATTTTTAATTATTAATTACATAATTAATAATTATATTAATAATTAATAATTATAATTATTAATTATAATTAATAATTATATTACTAATTATTTAATTAATTATTATATTATTAATAATTATATTACTAATTAACTAATTAATTATTTTATATTAGGAATTAATAATAATAATTAATAATTATATTTATAATTAAATAATTAATTATTATTTAATTAATAATTAATAATTATAATTAATAATTATATTACTAATTTTAATTAATAACTAACAATTAACAATTAAAAATTAATAATTAAAAATTATAATGAATAATTATAATGAAAATTTTTATTAATAATTAATTAATTAATTATTGTATAAATAATAATTATATTACTAATTAACTAATTAATTATTATATAATAAATAATAAATAATTAAAATCAATAATTATGTTACTAATTAACTAATTAATTATTAAATAATAAATAATAAATAATTATAATTAGTAATTATATTAATAATTAAATAATTGATTATTATATAATTAACTATTACTAATTATAATTAGTGATTATATTTCTAATTATAAATAATAATTATATTACAAATTAACTAATTAATTATTATATGATTAATAATTATATTACTAATTAACTAATTAAGTATTATATAATTACTAACTAATAATTAATAATTATATTACTAACTAATTAATTAATTATTGTATAATTAATAATTATATTACTAATTAACTAATTAATTATTATATAATTATATTACTAATTAATTAATTATTTATTGTATATTAGTAATCAATAATTAATAATTAACAATTATATTAATAATTAAATAATTAATTATTGTATTTTAATAATTAATAATTATTAATTATACTACTAATTTACTAATTAATTATTATAAAATTAATAATTATGTAATTAATAATTTTTTATTTAATAATTATATTACTAATTAAATAATTAATTATTAACTATTTGTTATATGTTTAATCCATGTTTTGAATTTTATTTATATTTGTCTTATATTATATATTTTATAGTCATTTAAAGCCACAAACATGAAACCTTTTTAAGTTTTAAGTTGGTGGTTTTGAAAGTTTATAAATTATTTTTCATTAACAATTTTTATAAAATTCTTTTTATTTTCAACTATCTCTTATATGTTTAATCCTTGTTTTAAAGTTTATTTATATTCTTTTTACACTTTATATTTTATAGTCTTTCAAAACCACATACTTGAAACATTTTTAAGTTTCAATTTGGTGGTTTTGAAATCTTATAAATTATTTTTCATCAATTTTTTTTACAATTTTTTTTTTATTTTCAACTATTTCTTATATTTTTAGTCCATTTTTTAATTTTCATTTATATTAGACTTATAATTTATATTTTATAGGCTTTCAAAGTCACATACTTGAAACATTTTTAGGTTTTAATTTGATGGTTTTGAAAGCTTAAAAATTATTTTTCATCAACATTTTTTATAAAGTTCTATTTATTTTTAACTATTTATTAGTTGTTTAATCAATGTATTAAGTTTCATTTATATTGGTCTTATAGTTTATATTTTATATTCTTTCAAAGACACGTACTTGAAACATTTCTGAATCCCACATCAGAAATGCAGAATGTTCTGCACAGGAAAAAGAGTTCCTGAATCCCGCATCGAAAATGCAGAATGATTTTTAGGGAAACCACTCTTATAAAAAGAACCCATGAGTGAGGGTTTCTATCAGAATCCAGACTTTTGTAATGGCAGTTTTTCTGGATATTAAATAAATGATAAATTCTGCTGGTTTTTTTGTTATATATATATATAAACAAAATAAAACAAAATAATAATAATAATTTTAATTAAACAAAAATAGTAATAAAATTTTAAAAAGTTATGGAGTTAATAAACAAATAGATGCTTTTGCAAGAAGCCAAGGTGTGTTCCCCCTATTACCTGCTCAAGAACATCCTCCTCAGTGGCCATCAACTCCCTTCTCCTTCGATGCTTCTCTGGTCGACTACCGATGACCCAGCCATGGTTTCCTACATCCCGACCATTGACCTCCTACAATATACCTCCCTTCACTGCAGATCTAGTGTCATATTCACGCCAAAGTCAGTACTACCCTCCTATTATCAACCGGCCCACTCGCCGCTGTCCTGACCCTCCCGCACAACACCCATGGCCACCACCTGCCTCCTAGTGAGGTCTTCGATTGAGCTTCCCCTCCATGACACTCCTCCCTCACCATGCCATCTGCTTATACCCCCTTTACCATCAAATTTGGTGAGTGAGGACACTGTCAGCCCTACCTTATTTTGTTGGAGTGCTCCTCAACCCTCAGCTCACTAGTGGCAGCCAGTCCTGCTGGATACCGCACCACCAAACTCACTGGCTCCTCCACGACATGCATGTCACTATGGCTTGCTCTCACCACCACTACATTGGATGCTGCCAACTACTATTGGATCTTCCCCTCCCCCTCTAGCATCCATTCAAGGCCATGCTATGGACCGTCCCTGCCAGATCTGCTTAGCGCCATCCGCTGACACCCACAAAGCTAGCTTCCAAGTGAGGTGACCCACCACACATCATATATTAGCCTCGATAGTGGCCCAAACGGGTCACCCCATCCTGAAACGGGTTTGGGTGGACCAACGTAGAAAAAGAAAACCCCAGAATGGGATTTGCACGACCCACTTGAGCATGCGTGGTGTTTCAAGGCCTGATTATTTTCAAGATAATATAACTAATTTATTTAATTTTATAATTAAATTAAATTAATTAAAATAAGAATTTTGGATTTAAAAAATGATATTTTTAGTACTGAAGATAAGATTAATTTAATTTTGATATTGAATTAAATTAATTATTTAATTTAAAATTTGGACTTAAATATAAATTTATGGTGGAAAAAATATAATTACATTATTTTAATTTAATTAATTAAATAAATTTTATTATATAACCCTCGTACTTAAATTAATGTAATTTATTTTTAATCATGCTTTTAATTTATACCGACTAGTATTGAGCATTGATCCAACTGTTGTATGTTTGATTTTATTTAAATAATTATTTTAAACTGTGTGTGATGATTGTAATTAATTAATTAAGATGATACACACATTGTCATTTACTTTTGGTCAATATGTATAAGGGCCTGCATATCCATTTTAACTGATGCGCATTACACCCATCTTTATTTTCACGTGAGTATATTTGTACATTGGATGAAGATGATGTATGATGTAGACCCCACCAAGAAAATATGGTACTCAAGACATGATGCAGACCAGACCAAGAAAATACAGTACTCTAGACAAGATGAGGAATCTTCCAAGATGAGGTGTTACTCTAGACGAGCAGTGGTCATACATAATAGGGGCAAGCTGCATCACGAGTCCAGAGATGACTCAGGTATGACGCCCCTTAGGGCATGGTGGGTTTATTGAATTTAAATGGATCAAATAATATTAAATTCTCAAGTCCAGTTAGGTAGTAGATTTCCTTTATGCATTTATTTATTATTTTATGCATTTTATAACAGTGAGAAAATACATAAAATAATAAATAATAAAATGCATAAAGAAAGAATGTATGTTTTTCTATTAATGTTAAATTGTGATCATAATGAAATAAAACAAAAATGATTTATATATGTGGATTAGATTATTTGAACCAAAAATAAAAAACCCTCATAGAAATATTAAGTTGTTAACTACCTTCTAGCATTCAAATTTGAGTAAAATTGAGTTTTTGGGGTGCTTATCATGCCATAGGTGAGGGGGCATTTTACTAATGGAGAGTTCTTATGAGAATGATGGGTTGAATTAACTAAATTGGTATTTAGGATTATCCATAGATAAATTTCTATCATTTTAGAGGCAAGCATTGATGGAATTAAGGTTATGATTCTATGAAGCTGTGACTTCACTCAACAGATCATGTAGTTGCAAGTTAATGCTGTTGGTAAGTCAAAATCCAACCTTGAACCCCTTGAGTAATGACATAACCATAGTTTTTAGACTATAAGGGGAGGGTCAATGATTTTTTCCACTAGAATAATTAAGCAACAAAGTATTCTGATTCTAGCATAGAGGGTTCTTAGAATTTGATAAAATAGTGGAAAATATTTAATGATATAATTAATCAATAATTTATAATTCGGTAATCAATATAAAAGTAAAATATGAGCGAATTTTATTTTTTATAAAATGTCAATAAATACCACAAGATAAACTGTGATAATATTGTAAAAGTAAATATTCAAATTAGTGTGAATTTCCAAGTGTAGTACAGGTAATTGCACACACTACTATAATATCGGAAATTCCTTGTGCTTGTGTCCCTACACATGTTAATTCAACTCAAGAAGAAAGGGTATAAAATTTATTATAATAGAAACATGTAATAAAAATATGATGTTTATGTAATAATTATATCACTAATGTATGTTTTTTTTTCTGCAGTTATAACATTGGGACAAGGATTATATAACATGTGGTCTGATCTTTAAGAATCTTATGAGGAGAAAGTGAAGAAAGATATGTGGGTGATAATTACATTGTATTTTTGTAAATATGAAAGTCAAATTACAATCTTTCAAGGCATTCCACTTTTACTTCAGTTTATTTTTAGGTTACAAAACAACATGTATTGATAAAATACTTCATTACCAATTTAGGTAAGGTTTATCAAGAAAATAATAACTTAAAGAAAGTATAATCCTTAAATATTATGGAAAAAAGTTGAAAAGAAATGAGAAAAGACCAATGGAAAGTGTAATGACAATGGAATATCCACAATTTCCTTAAATAAAACTAGGATGGTTATTAAATAGGAGGTTATTCACATCACATAACATGAAATAAAGTCTATGGATGTTAGATTCAATGAATTGAATAGAATAAGAAAGTACTAGATTTTTCGTCTGTGAATATTCATCAATTAAATTTAATGTATTAGTCATAATTATTTTGTATTTAATACAATATTACTTTCACATATGTGTATTTAAATATAGTAACCAAGTAAGTAATAGAAACATTACAAGAAGTAAGGTGTATTCTCTAAGTGGTTGAGAAAGGGTGATTCCTAAGTAAGTGGTTAGAAACACATAACTTTAAATTTCCATGTGGATGATTTAAGTAAAAGTACTATTGTGTATAACCAAAACATTTATCTCACATGTCCTTTGGAATCAAGGATACATTATTCCAGGTTCTGAAATGAATGTTGTTTCTGGTGTATCATACTCAATAAATAGTTCCATGGTACTTGAATCATAGGAAATACGTGATGGATATAAAAATGTAAGACTTTTACCCAGTTGTGGAATGATAATTAATTTTCAAGTAAAACTAAAAGTGGATGTCAAGGATATTACCATTTTGGTATTTAGACTTAATAAAGCTAAACACCTTTGATATTATCAACATATTTAGTTCAGATAAAGAAACATTTAGAAGTAAAGGTATAATACAAAGCTTTCCAAATTAGGTTAGCCAGAGAGAATGAACTATTCCAATGGCAATCTAGAAATATATATAATTTATAAGATTCATTTAAGTAATTAAGGAATGGTAAAGGGAAGTATGATATATTCACGGTCTGAAGATATGAGTTGCTTTGGTCCAGCATGTGGAATAATATATTGACCAAGTATTATCGATCAATATAATATAGCATAGACAAATTCCTAAAGGCACATTACCATATTTATATCACATCATTAATGTTAATAGTGAGGATAGATGATAATTCTTACATGTTAACATTGATTAATAAAATGTAGCATGGAGCAGTTCATAAATGCACATTTTATACATCAGAGTTATTATGTAAGTTGTATCAATGTTGCAACTTGAAAAAACATCCATTATATTTAAAGGCATTCTTTTAAAATAAAAATGATATCCCATTACCATATTCTAACTAACATGAAAAATGGATATCATATAAGTCATAATATGATATAAATCAATAATGTCATAATACATGTGTTTGGATGGAAAGTGTTTGTTTAGATATTAACAAACATGCATGAATCAAAACACATTATGCATTTAAGTAATTTTCCTAATGGTTACTTATGATATTACATAAATACCTAAGTTAGAAAAGTGGTAGTAAAGTAATAGACTACATTTATATAAATGGGTACACTTATATACTTCAGATAGTGGGAGTTAGATTGACTTGGGTTGAGTCAATACCATAGATGGACATGTAGTTGGCATAAGAAAAAGTTTCACAAGTTCATATGGAAGAGGATTGTTCCAGTGACACATACTGTGCAGGGATTTTAAAACAACAGTGATGGTTTTATATTCACCACAACCAGTGATAAATTATTCATTGAGAATAATAATTCCTACAATTAAGTAATATATGAAAATTGGCTAAGATTGACAAGATTAATTAAAATTCAATAATGGATTCCATGTATTGAATTGAAAATGGGATTACGATTTTGAATACAATAGTGTGTATTCAAGTGGGATGATACATGAGTTGTATAAGTGAAGTACTAATAAGGCATGATTAGTAATAGAAATTCATTTTTCCTAAATCAATTATAATTTTACTTCTCATAGTTAATTTATACGATCATTTAAAATTGGAAATTGAATGTCAAGAAAAACTTTCATGGATGGTGTCTATATGACACAACTAAAAAGGGATGGTGACATCATAGAATGAAAATAAGGGTGCAAGTAACTTAAATCTAGTTTTGGATTGAAGTAAGTATCTCGATCATAGAATATTCATTTAGAATAAATCTATGACATTTTTCTACTAGAGGTTAGTGGTAGAGCCATTATTTTCCAATTTTTATATGTTCGACAACATATGAAAAATAGATTTTGGTCTGAAAGTTAGTTATGACCATGATAAAAATACTCTAGTCATTGAATTAAAGTAGAAATATATGTTCTAGGGAACAAGATCTACCAAGGTAGATCAAATAGTATCTTGTACCTAGTCAATCATACATATACTGACACAGTATTAATAAATACATGTTGGAATAATTCATAAAAAAAATTGTTTTAGTGTAACATGGAATAAATCTCTCTAAGTAGACATGAAAATGCATAGGAAGAGATTAAATGGAGAGTTTATTTCCATACGATCTAGTGATGGATCAATCTTATATTCTGGATATGTACAAAATATGATATTTCCAACATAATATTTATGGTAGGAAAATACCAGTTATATCCAGGATTACTGAAAGTGATATAGTCAAAACTATATTATTTTACTTTGTATTGTATATAATATATGCACCTAGTAATTGGTGAGGAAAAAATACTGGTTTTTTTGGGACACAAACTAGTCTTCCTTTGGATCAATTTGATTGAGTATCACAGTTGGGATAAGGTGTTGATTGAGATAAGATCCTAAAATCTAGTAGTAACCATACCTAAAAAATATAGTACGTTGCGGGTTTTGAGGAAGATAAGAAATAGTTATTAAATGCAACAGTTTGTTCAATTTCTTGGAATCTCATATAGTATGTAATGTTTTATCATTATGATAATTATATTACTAGTAATAGACAAGATATCAAGTTATGATAGTGGAAGAAAGGGATATACTCGGGGTTTCCATCTTTTGAAAAGTATTACTCAAGAATATGAGGTCACATATAACAAAATAGTTGTGCGGTGAAAACTTAGTAGTCCCACTAGTTAAAGACGTTAATTATCAGAAACAAGATATTAATCATGAGAGAGCTAAAAAGGTATGTTAGCGAGTTGGTTCTAGTGAAAGTGGGAGTGTTTTAATATTGGGTTCCATAGATCCAACTATTTAGTACTTTTGATTTCCATATAATGTATACAGTTAGTTATTCATGATATTTACAAACCATTATAGTGTAGATATTTCTATGTAAACTATTTAATGGTAATTTCCATACATTAATTGTCATATAAAAAGGTTATAGCAGATCCTAGGCTATAATTAGAACCATGAGATACTATGACATTAATCTTAAATAATGATCCTATGGTCTAGACACATCTTACTAATCGGACACAGTAGATGTATGACAATCATATGTTGGGGGCTCATAATAATTGAGACTTCTTCTCATGAAGTTTTCCCTTGGTGATCTCTAGTAGTGAAATCACGGGGACAGACCGATGAATTGAAACACCACTTGTTTTGGGTGTCATTAGTTGTTCCTATCTACTAACAGGTGTATTGGTCTCTTGACATGAGATCATTACTAGTGTATGCCATTTTATCCCATACTTTGATACAGGGGGAAAACCATTATATTAAAACCATGTCAAGGTATCTTGTGTTGGGTGCGTCATTGGTGGTATGAAATTGGTTTAATGGTCTAGAAATAATTTTTTCTTCTAGGTTGAGAAAGTAATATATCTTGGGACTTGTTTATCAGGATGGTAGTACCTTTATAGATCCTTATCCGAGGTAGTCGAAAGCTAAATCCATCCAAATAGATCATCAAATAATAAAGTAAGAAAATGGATATGACCCAAGTGTGATTCCTCCTTTATGAGATATTGAAAGAAAAAGTGATTATAGTACATAGTACGTGTTCGTAGGTTTGTTATCATTGTTATGACTATCCTTATCTCTTTAGGGGAATGGATGAGTTACTAGACTCCACTCTTGGTGATTAGATTTTATTCACTACTATCGAGATAATGTCCTAGAGGGTCACACAAAATAACACATTTAAGAATCCACCCTATTAAGTTGAATATGTATATCGGACATGGTGGACCTCACCAAAGGTTCTGAGTGTTGTCCAAGTTATCGATCACAGATAAATAAATTAATTCATATTATTCAAGTAAAGAATAATTGGTGTTGAATTTATTTATTCAATTTATTTACAAGTTAAGTAAATACGATAAATAATATTAATCAAACAAATATTATTTTAATATTCTAGGATCGTTTAATATTAAGCAGGAATGACGAGTCAAGTTAATGACCCATGTTTATCATTTAATATATTTTAATATATTATAGGTATGTGATAAAATAATAAATAAATATTCATGATTTAGTTTAGTTCATCATATTTATTTATTTAGGGGATGTTAAATAAATGGGGACCAAGGAACCCTATCGGGTATTTTGGACATCCACTATAAATAGGTGGAGAGAGGATCATGCTTCAAACTATTCATTAATTTTTTAATTAGAGCCTCTCTCTCATCCCTCTTTCTAGATAAAGTCTCTATATGAGTGACGATCTAAGAATTCTTTCAAGCATCGAAGGTTGAGGATCATGGTGATCATCAAGACATCAAAGAGATATTTATATCACCATGACAACACCCAAAATTTGACAATTTACATTCTAGTAGATTTTTGAATTGTGTATGGACAATCTAGAGGGATTCATCTTTAGATCCTTCCTGTAATGATCACCAATGACAAGAAGATGTTGACCACAACTTAAGATATGAAAAGGTATGTTTTCAGTTTATGTTTTGTGGTTATTTTTTTACACAAGATCCTAGGACCTTACAAGAGATAGTTTTATTGGAGACAACAATTTTTATCATCTAGATGATGAAAAGTTTAAAAATATCGGCCCACTGGCTTCTGCAGTGACCTTGGTACCTTCACTCTGGGTATTAGGGTTATATAGAGTTTTATTGTATCCTTCTTACTCATCAATGCATTACAACATCTTTTTTAGAGTTATATATTCATTAAATGAATTTTTTGGTACGAAAATCCATGTCTTGAAGTGTATAGATGGAAACATAGGAAACATTACCAAAGGGTCTGCCTCACAAAGCCACTTTGTAAAGACCTTTGTCACTAAAAATAGAACGGAGCCTACAGCTTGGATGAACTCTGTGACTGCTACAGAGAAATGAAAGAATCCTCTGTGAGTCTGAAGAACTCTGTGAATACCATAGAGAACTGAAAAAAATACTATGCGAGTACGATGAACTTTGCAATCGCCACAGAGAAATGACATAAGCCTCTTCGAGTTTCATGAACTCTACTATCGCCATGGAGAAATGACAGAAGCCTTTCTGATCCAATGGAATGACCTCTGATCATTAATCTCCATTTCTTTTTCAGTGAACCTTTAGAGCATCATGACCCCAGGTGCCTATAAATAGATCCCCCCTCAAAAGGATCGACACTATTACCTTTTGTATTTTGAGATCTCAATTCACAAATTACCCTTTTCTCTGTGATCCATCGAGAAAAACGTTTCCCCTAATTAACTTGTGAATTGTGAACTAGATTTCCCTTTTCTCAATTTTTCTTTCTCTTCAAGTGAGAATACCCTTCACGAATCCCTATGTCCATCACGACAGTAGGAGTACCTTTTGGGTACTCGAGTCTTCATGAAGCATTCTATATTTGTGAATAACCCTCCAAGAACATGTTGACTCCATGCCTTGGCTGGGTCATCATGCTTCACAGAGCTCCTCTGTTTTTTGGGGTCCCTTTTTCTAGGATTTGTGAGACCCTTTCTTTTGAGAATCCCCTAATCTTCACAAAGCACTTGAGATTCTAAAATCTCCTCTATGTGAGGCCACCTGCTTCATCAATCCCCTCTCTGTGAGGAATTATGCTTCGCAAAGCCCTCTCCCGTGTGGCCCTCTAGGCTTGTGCGAAATGATTTCATGGTTCCTTGGGTGGTTCCTCATGTTGCATTTCCCTAAATCACGCCTCTTCGCATGTATACACTAATAGCTATTGAGTCTTTACATAGACACACTAACATGAGCCCCTCGAGTGACCACTCCTCCACCTAGACCCCTATAGGAATTTTTTATGCCTTACTGCCCCCCCAAGAATGGGTCGATGCAAGTTATGTAAGTCAAAGGGATGAAGAGTGAGTCCTCATCGTACAAGATGCAAGACTTTAAACTACCATGCAAATTACATCCCCAAAAAATTATGTTAAACTGTGAGTTACTGCATGTGTTGTAGGCTTGAGAGGACCATAAAAGGGATGGAACCAAAAGCATCTTGCTTCCTACCTTTTCAATCTTCCTCCTCTATCCCTCTGCGATTTTTCTCTGTGCGTTCCTTGGGAAGTCTCCACATAAGCCCCAACCCACCTTGATGGGGTGATCCCTATACGATGGCCATATCATCCTCATACATATAGACACCCTCATCAAGATTCCCTTCTAGAGTAAGTCCCAATCTTAATATCACCAAGACACTAACCCTGTGTAATCCCCACACTATTCCTCATGGCCGTATCTTTCATGAAACGATCGTCAAGCTTGATGATACCTCTTGTTTATCACACTGATCATGACTCACATGGGCTAAGATTATGCATCGACCATGACATCCTCTGATGGGACTCTAGCCACATGTAATCCCCATGACCCATTTTTCTAAACTATGTGAAATTTGATCCTTTCCCTTTTTAAGAAAGTCACATTGGAAGACTCCCTATGGTTCAAGCCCAACACTCATTGGTCCTGACCAATTCACATTGGTTCATTGTCATCCTAAATGACATTAAACTACGTCACCCATTCGAACTACATGGGTTTTCATCCCTATCTCCTAGGAAGGGTACGTAAGAAGCCTCCATGAGGTTCAATCCCAACCAATTGTAAAATTTGGTGCTCCCTCCTGGGGATGTACCCTCTTGATGTGACATCTTCCATCCCTAGGAAACATATCCTGGGTCTTCCTCCATAAGGTGTTTTTATCCATTTGGGTAGTCTCAATGAGTAATCCCCACACTCAATCCATACTCCTCCAACCAAGGGTGTCCCTCTTATGATGGGCCACTAACCACGTGTATGCCCTAGAATGTCTTTAGATTTCCATCCTTTGTGTACACCCCTATTCTATTCCCTACTCCTAAACTATGTGGACTTTGATTATCTACCATGGGGATATATAAAAAGCCTCCCAAAGGTTCAATCCAGTCATTCATGTCCCATCCTGGTCTCTCCCTTGAGCCTTTGTGTTTCAAGAAGATCATGCCCCAACTCGGAGGTTCTACTTCCTTTAGGTCACATCCAATCATCCATCCTCATGAGTCACCTCCTAAAGTGACTCTTCCCCCCATTATTTAGAACTATGTGGACTTTGATCCTTTCCAATTTCAAGAAAGGTACATAAAAAACCTCTCTGAGGTTCAAGACCAACACCGTCACTCCCACACTGGTTCTCTTCACACGTGATCTATCTCCATTCATTCCATCCTTCAACACCTCCTATATATTCATCCTAATTTTACCCAAGCCACCACATCCTGGTGAGATCATGCCATCCATATGGACCATCTCAGTACGTAAGCCCCAAACTAACAATTCCAACTATATGTGTTTTGATCATTGCACTTTGAATGAAAGGTACATAGGAAGCCTCTATGAGGTTGGATTTCATACAATGTAAACCCTTGGTGTCCCCTTTACATGGACCCATCATCCTTTCTGATTCTCCATTTGTGATGTCTAGATCAGTGTTCATGGTGTGAAACCTTCACCTTTGTGGGACACACCACCCTGGGTCTATCCTCATTGGACATTTTGATCCATCCATCTGGTAAACCTTTAGGGTTCTCCCTTTTATAGATATTCCCATTTTATCCACTCTCATAAATTTTCTAATTAGTTTGACCAATCCCCGAAATACATTAAACTTGTGGAATACTCCATGTTAATCATGGGAATCTAAGGAAAACCTCAAAGTAATGCCTTTGGAATACAATACTCTGTGATCGATGTGTGAAGACTTGGGTTTATGCACCATTGGTAAGCCCTACAATGAGGAAGAATGTAGGTGTTATAGCGTTCCATCATCAAGACATGCCACAGATGCCTTAGTGTGACTACTCTTATAACCAAAGGTTTCTACTCTGACTGTACCCCCTGTAATTTTTTGATAGAAGTAGTGTAATTATCCAGCGTCCACAAAGAAATGGCACCGAGAATGAGTTTCAAGAACAAAGTCTAAATCTTTAAGGGAGACCCAGACTTGGAAAAAAGTTCCAAGGAGGAATACACAAAAGGATAAACTGACATCCCATCATCCCATTCCAATCAAGGAGAAAATGTCCCCCAAGAGGTAATGATTTCATCCACCTTTGGAAAGTGGGAATTTGGGGTACAATTCGACCGTTAGCGAGCATCCACACACTCCACGCATGTGCACCCCAGCGAAAGTGCTAGAAATAGAAATGGTTAACTTGAAATAAATATATTCTTCTTAACATGGGGATTATTAGAGTTCAAGACATTAAAATATGAGCATGCCACTAGATTTAGATATTTGGAACTAGGTCTCACCAAGCAAATAGTGGGCCTGGCATGGAACTCCCCAAAATTTGGGGCAGTTGACCACTTGACATTTTGTTCTATGGTATTTTTAGCATGGATCCTTTTCTCTGACCATGGATGACTGAATGGTGTTGGGGCACTGAGAATTTATTTTCACATATCTATATTGAATGATGAATCTCTCTGCTTTGAAAGGCCCAAGATGCAGTTATAGGGAACCAATCGCCACCCACCCACAGACGCAGGGGTAGGAGGAACAATGTTGCAACATTCCCGTGTGGCTCCACCTCCACCGCGACAGCTTCCACGACTATGAATATTGGGCACCCACACCCCGTTTCACCCTCAGAGCTTATTTAAAGAAGGGTTATTGCCACTATTGTTTATCGATATGAACAAGAGGGGGTCATCTCAACCAAGGAAATGGCCCACCATGATTTGGAGGCTTTTGTGTCTCAATGTTTCCGCCACCCCCAAGGGTTGTGTTGGGAGATGCTACCCCCCACTTCGACATCCAACAATTTTAGGATCCTCTCCCTGGAATTATCCTATAATTCACTCCCTTACATCGATGAGGTGAGATATGTTTGAGTCATCCCAGCTTTGATTTTTTCCAGGGAGCTTTCAAGGAGGACTCTAACTAGGTCGCTCCAACACTGCCATCTAGTCCCACAAATAGAGGAGCAGGTGGTCCACACCCCTGCACAACTGGCCCTAGCTTGGATGAACTGAAATTAATGTCAGGTGTAGGATCAGGAGGAAACCAGTCATATATCATCATCTTACACAACTTCAGTGGCCCATTCCACCGCTGACGCACACTATACATCTTCTATTGCAAAAAAACTAGGGCACTTCTACCCCAATTGGGATTGAGGCCCCAACCAACCCTTGGGTGGTCTGGGATGACTCTTCTAGTCTCTGGAGCAAGTCGTAGTTGTCACAGTTCAAGATTTGATGATAAAGTTCATTACAAAGGTCATCCCTATACCATCGCCATCCAGAGTGGAGGTCCTCCCTACTCTCGAGCCCCACATGGAGGTCCTCCCTATGTCACCCCTGTCAATACCCAACACAAAGGTCCTCCCCATGCCCATGATCCTAGGTATGGAATATTTTCCCATATTTCAGGTTATCAATGAAAGTGTCCTCCTTGCATCATCATCATCTAAAGAAAAGGCCCTCCCCACGACAGTACCAACCAAAGAAAATGTCATTTTTGCTCTATTACCTATCAGCATGGAGGTCCTCCCCATGTTCTCACCACCAACGAAGGTATTCACCACTCCAGAACACCCTACCATAGAGATCCTCCCCATGTATTAGGCAATATACATGGTGGTCTTATTAGTGTGCCATTTTACATATGCCTAGTTGCTCATCACAACATGACTCGCTAAAGCGAAGGCCATTCCCACTCCAATTAAAATAGATGTGAAGGTCCTCCTTATGTTGCAATCATCTAAAATAAAGTCCCTAACTACTCTAGAACCAAGCCATGCAGAGGTCCTCCCCATTTATAAGATTCACCTTAACTTGAAGAACCATCCTCGAGAAGGAGGGAGAAATTTTTCCGTTGAAGGAAGAGCCCTGAGAAATGCCAAATTGTCATTCAATCTGCCTGCTTTTCAGACTCTAAAGTAGAGTGTGACTCGATGATGGAGCCCTCAACCTGATATTCTATATCAGGGTCTAGGGTAGGAACTTGGTGTATCTGCTTCATCCTCACACAAATGTGATACACCAAATCCCCAAATCCATCTACAGGTATATACAGGAGGAAGAGGATTTGACTCCTTTCCAGGGTCTTGCTATGCAAGATTCTATACTATCACCTGATTAAATCTCTACCTCAATAGGAGATCATGGAGATCTGTTATGGGGTTTGATAGATGATGAACACTAGCCTGAACCACCACCAAAAACTACCACCCTATTATAGGAAGAAACGGTCAACACCCCGTCCTACAAGGATGTGGTGATGTAGTTAGTACAGTCCCCAGGAGACAACCCAGTATGTAGTGATTTTTCATCTAGCGTGCTGTACTCCCCAACCTCTAGTCCACTACCATATAAATCTATATCAGTGTCATTATTGGTTCCCCATCCACCCCCATTTGACGAGTGGGGCATTCAGATGTTGGATCCCACAGCTGAGCAAAGGAGCCAGTGGGACATTCTCATTGTGGATCAATTCCCTAAAATGTTCTAGCTGGATACAACTCAAGACATCAGCATTCCAGAGTCTCTCATCTAGGAGGAGATCATTTTCTTATTCCAAAAGATCTAGATAATTCATTTATTCCTCCTCTATCATTGGGTGGTCTATCCATAGAGCTAGGTGCACTATGATAGCCTCGACCAACAATACCTCTTGGTTGAATTAGCCACACTCCTTGTGGATCAACATCCTTCATCATCCTATTATCATAAAATACTCCAAAAACAATGCATCTAGAGTGTTACTATGCTCCGCAAAATTATTGCTGAGGAATCCCCACATGTGCAAGTCCATGGTTGGGGGTAGTGTGTATCCCTCTATTTCAGTTCGATCATGCGCTAGCCTGATTTTCCTGGTGATATAAAGGACATGCCTCCAGGTGTAGTTTCCATAAATATAGATGAAATCATAGAGAAGGAATCCAAGGTAGGATTTATCAAAGAGAAACTACCGCCTGGGGAATTAACACATATATTGAACCCCCCAGGCATTGCCACTCATCAACAAAGACATTTTCTCAGCCTTGCTGATCCCACCGAGTCATTGCCTTTCAGTTGAGACCCCAGTAAGGGAAAAGCCCCCCTGAAGATGTTAAGCCATCCAAACCGTCTAGTTCAGTACTGAAGACAAATGATGATCCCGAAATGGCCATGTTTCGCCAATATCTCATTAAGAAATAAAGGATCTTTGATGAGCTCTTTGTCGAACATGTCATAGAGCGACGTCCAGATTATGATGGTTCTTGACTGGGGCAACAAGGGTAGGTACATATCCTTCCTAGTGAGCTGCCTCCTAGTGAAATTGACAACCCTTCCCACCTAGACATGGTAGAAGCCAGAGTATATGGAAATCGAGCAAGGTATGCATCTCCAAATCCTCCTAAGTTGAGTGAGAATATTCCCTCAACATCCCCTTAGGTGGATCTACAGGTTCTTCCTCTATCTGATCCACAGGTTGACCCTCTATAAGCTCAAAAAATTATTCCACTAGTCAATCCATGAGTTATTGGACCCAACTACCATGTTGAAGAGTATAATAACGCACTGGTTGTTAGGAACCATTATCAGGATAGGAATCCTTATCTGGTCAATCCTCTGGTTTCTCACATTTCCCATCTTGAGGATCTTGAGACCCAGAAATTGGTAGTCCCACCTGATGGTAAACAATATTTGGCATGGGTTGATGAAAAACCGGCACCCCATGATTTTGGGAACTCCATGATCTCCCCTGCAATGGGATGGGAAACCCGCTGCAACACCTGACCCACTTTATTTCAAGGTGTTGACCTATGCTAGGGAATCCAGCGTAGAAGGAAGCTTCCAAGCTTCGATGCTTTTACAGACACTGGAAGGGACCATGTTCTTCTGGAAGATTCAGTTTCTCATTGGATCTATATCTAGATGGGAAGATCTCCACATGAAATTTCTATATCAATTCAGCTCCACCACCTGTAAGACAAGTATTGATGACCTCTTCAAGTGAAAGAAGAGGCCAGATGAGTGCGTCGTAGACTTTTTCACTAGATGGAAGGGCCTCATGTATTCAATAGATATTCTGCTAACTCAAGAGTAGTTTCTAATGATGTGCGTAGGGAATATAAAGATTGAATTGGTTCTTCCCTCATCACTCAAAACTTCCCAAGTGGATTTTTAGATTTCTCTAACAACACTCAACACCTAGAGGAAGACTTACAACAGGATAAATATGCATGTTTGTTGCCTCCTTTAGCTCCTACAGGAAGGTTCTATAGATCTGAGACAACCACCATCCCATAGTAAAAGACCTCTAGACCATTGGAATTATTGCTGGTGAAGCCACCTCTTCAACTTCACTGAGGACTGATGCCTAAGCCTCAGTCTCAAGTTCAGTAGTACCCACCTCAGAATTGGCTAGTTCCACCCTGCCAACCACCACTACCTAGGTGATACTACCAGGTTCTACCTCCTCACCAGGATCTAGCTCCTCATCAAGGGAAGGTTCCCATAGTCCCTTTTCCTGAACAAAAAAACTGGACCTACACATTTGATGAGGCTCAGGTCCCAAGATACTTCCATAGTGCTTTGGATCAGGGAATCCTATGGTTTCTAGAATGAAAGAGGCACAAATAGGAAGAACTCATTGATTTCCCCAACTATTTCCCCCATCACTGATTCCTTGTACATACTATCAATAAATGTTATGTGTTCAAGGACTAGCTCCAGGACAAGGTTGAAAGCAACATAGTAAGATTGGGTTTGGCCCTGACATAGGTGGAATTTTTGTCTTCAAAGCCTGGTTGCGATAATGAAGGTGAATGGTAGTAGGTATTTAGTCTCGGGTCTCAAAATTATGATGACTGGATATCTCACAAGGCGGTCACTCATTCTCATGGTATCATCCATTCTCATTTGAACCATCCCAAGCCTTCTAAGTTCTCTACACCTTCCTCAGTTAGTGTTATTGCATCCACATATCAAACTTAATCTTCCTAGGAGGGAAGGCACCAACAACGCTAGGGAAAGAAAATTCCCCCATTAGTGCCAAAGTCTTCTTGTACTCTTAGTGACTTTATTCCCCTAGATATGGGAATTTCCTCCAGAATCCACCCAGTGATGGAGGATTCTTTAGATGATGATCAATAGTATGTCTCATTAAACAACGTCGAGTTGGTGGACCTTATATGGTTCTCGAAAACAAGGAATTCCATGCATACCCTCTTAATGTCTTTAGTCAATCCCAAGGTCGACAAAGTCATGGAAATGTGAATCGACAGAATGCATTGACTAGTGCTTCCAACCAAGCCGTGCATTCCACCAAGACCAGACAACAAGCTCATCGTAGTGCTCAGCATGAACAATCCTCTCATTCTATCCCATCAGATTTTTTCCACCATCGTTCATACTACTCGACCTATAGGAGACACCATGACCACATTATGATCAGTCACATACTATAGTGGATAGACCCCAGTCATCCATCTATCACCCGGTAGTAATTTTGTGTGGTTCGACTAGTGAACAACAGGATATCCCCAACACTAGTTAGAATACGCCGGTTCGACCAGTAGTGGCCACCATACCTCCTTCTGCAGAGAGACCTCTTATTAGTAGAAATGTTCACCTAACATAGAAGTATGATGTAATTAAGCATCTCTCCCAAATTACTATATATCTCTCAATCCTTGAGGCCCTCCTCTTATCCAAGGATATGCGTGAATACCTTGCAGAGGCTTTGATAAGTCCCCTCTAGTTCAAGATAGAGGTAGTGGATGTAGATGCTTTCCATGCTAAGGAAGTTGATCATGTAGAATGTGAGGCCATCATCTCATTATCTGAAGAATATGAAGGTTCTCTTGTACAGAATCCAATTCACTCATTGTATATCACTGTATAGTTTAATGGCATGGAAGTATTTCACCATCTTTTTGACACAGGTTCCAAGATTAACCTTATTCCGATCCAGATGCTTTGTAAAATAAGACTTTATGAAGATGAACTGATCCCTTATGACCTAAATATTCATGGTTACGATATAACAATATAGACACTGGTTAGAAGAATTTGCTTGAAGACTCAATTCGATGGTTTGGTTTCTAGCATAGAGTTCATGGTTGTCTCATAGGACACCACTTATAACACACTGAAGTGAAGACCCTAGCTCTATCTGCATGAAATAGTTCCCTCTTCTTATCACCGATTCCTTAAGTACTCTCTTAATGGTTGATTGGTCATGCTCTAGGAAGATGCATCTCCCTTTTCCTCTTGTGAATCCCACTATTTGGATTCCTACTATTACAAGAGTAAGGACAAACAAGTTCAGGCTAATGAAGTTGAGCCCACTGCCACTATGATCGATCTATAGAAAGACTTGGATGATGCCTTCATCCTCCCAATATTTTGGTTGGAAGCCATGAACCTAGACATGATATATTTCTTTGTCATCTCCAGGATGAGGTGTAAACACATTCCATGATATAAGGAGCATCATAAGATCATTTCGTACTCCTACACAAATTAGGCTAGAGTGATTCCAGAGTCCCTTACCCCTATAAGATATTGAGATTTTTGACCCATAAAGATAATAATACATCATACTTTATTATTTCATCAGGCTGGTTTGAACCAATATAAGATTACGCACCACTATTGCTTTGATATTATCAATTATGGACCCCTCAGTTGAAGGCCTGATGGGATTGGATGGACAAATTTTGTCATAATTGTTACAGTAGTGCGGGAATCTCCGGATGAAGGTTCCACCACCACTCAAGCCAGTACCAACATTTATTTAGGGTCAGTTAACTCAGAAGGAATTCCCCTTACTGATGACACTCTCGCAGCAGACAATAAAGAAGATTTAAAGGATTATCCTCTTTCATTTCAGGATAGTGTCTCCACCACTGTCGATGAGTTGGTATAGGTGAATCTCAGTATCTAGGTAGATCCGAGGCCAATTCTAATAAACACAGCTATTCCAGAAGAAGAGCAACAATAGTATGTATATTTCTTAAATCTGCATCAGGATGTATTCACATAGATCTATGATGAGATGCCATGGCTAGATCCTTAGATTTTTGTCCACCATCTTGGCCTTTTAGTAAGTCATCGTGGGTTCAAACAACCTCCAAGGAAAATGAACCCCTCTCACAGTGCTATGGTTGAGGCCAAAATTGACAATCTTATTAAAGATAGATTTTTCAAAGAATTATATCACCCCCAATGGTTAGCCAACATTATTCCCGTTAGGAAGAAGAACATATAGATAAGATTCTGCATCAACTTATAGGATCTCAACTGTCACTCTCTAAAGGATGATTTTCCTCTTCTCGTGGTGTAATTTTTGATCGAAACCCCTACCAGATACTAGGATCTCTCTTTCATGGATGTGTATTCTAGGTATAACTAGATCTAAATAGCCCTTGAAGATAAATAATTAACTACCTTCAAAGCACCACAAGGCAACTTTTGTTACCAGGTAATTCCTTTCGATTTGAAGAATGTAGTATCCACCTATCAACATTCCATGCACCACATATTCAAGAAGATCCTAGGGAAATTAGAGGAATGCTATGTAGATGATCTGGTGGTCAAATCCCTCCAGTGCTAGGACCATCTCAAAGATCTTGAGAATGTGTTTGGATTCCTCCACTCTCTCCATTTGAAGATGAACCCCTTAACATGTTCATTCAGACTCACCTTTGGAAAATTTCTCTTCTTTGTTGCCACCTACAAAGGCATCATGATCAATATAGAGAAGATCAGGTCTATCATTGAGATGCCTACTTCGAGTAACCTTTGAGATATCTTAATATTTTAAGGCCACTTAACCTATATATTCCAATTCATTAAAAATATGGTTGACAAATGTAATCCATTTTCCTAACTCATGATGAAAGGTATTGTTTAACAGTGGGATGGATAGTGCTAGATTATTTTTATGGAGATCAAGCAGTACCTACTGTAGCCTCTGGTTCTAATTCCACCTATCTCCGAAAAGCAGATGGTCCTTTATGTTACCGCCTTGGAATGATCCCTCAGTACCCTTCTTACCCAGAAGAATAATGAAGGGATAGAGAACAGTTTATACTATCTCATCCCCATGCTCCTCAATATAGAGACTATATATTCCTCTATATATAAGAGCTTCCTTGCACTAGTATTCATAGTGCAGAAGTTGTGACATTACCTACAACACCAGGAGATATAGTTTGTGTCCCGTGTGGACCCACTAAAGTATTTTTTGAACCACCCCTTGTTAATAAGTCATCTAGATCAGTGGGCTGTAATCCTTTAGCAAATTTATATCAGGTTCATTTTATAGAAATATATCAAGGTACAGGCATTGGAAGACTTCCTTAATTCCCATCCATCCCCTATAGAATAATCTATAGATCTTGAATTCCCAGATGATTCCATCTACTCAGTAGATCAATCCATGTCGTGTTGGAAGATTCACTTCGATGGTGATTCCTGAAGTCTGACAGGAAAAAGTCTCAATGATCCCAGACTCAATAGAGTAGGCATGGGTATCGTCTTTATCATGCCTATACAGGTTCTCATGCCCTATTCATTCTTGTTGGCAGAAGGTTTCACCAACAATGAGGATGAGTATAAGTCCCTCATCACTGGTCTCAATTTGGCTCTTGAGACTGATGTTCCTCACCTTCATGTGAAGGGGAACTTTGAGTTAGTCATCAAGCCGACCAATGGTGACTATATTGTTAGAAATCTAGAGCTCGTACCCTTTTTAGGGTGCACTCACTAGATAATGGCCTAGTTCCCTCTTCCACCGAAGGTTACTCATGTCCCTCGATCAAAGAATGGTCGAGCCAATACCTTGTCAAGTTTTTTCGCTTATCTTTCAAAGACCAATAAAGATGATTTGATTATCCATGTGGCGTATCGAAGAGTCATCAATGTCGTTTCATCAAATGATGATGACAACCAGTAGGTGAGCCATCTCAACATTAGTGCCTCCACATCGGGAATCCTAATTCCCCCTGCCATAGCAGAAGGGACCCCTAGTTGGATGAATCCTTTTATCAAGTACCTCTAACATAGAAATCTACTGACAGACAGAGTCAAGCATGAGAGAATCCATCAGCGGACAATGCAGTTCTCCCTCCAGAGTGGCACCAACCTTGAGAAAATCCTCTACAAACATGAGTTAGATGTAGTCCTCCTCCTTGCATTCAAGGACATGAGATCCCTCAGGTCATATAGGATGTTCATGCTGGTTTCTATAGAACTCATCAGATAGGACGAAAGCTCTCCCATCATATCTAAAGGTTGGGTTATTTCTGGCCCACCATGATCCATGACTGTATTGAGTTTTCTAAGATGTTCCACAAGTTTTAGGTCTATGATAATTTTATTCATAGATCACCAGAGCCTCTTCATACTACTAAGTAATCTTGGCCTTTCGTGGTCTGGGGTCTTAATGTTGTGGGGCCATATCTGCCAACAACAGCTCACCATTGCAGGTCATCTTGACTACCATAGATTTATTTTTCAAGTGGGTCAAGGTGATTCTGCTCAAGGAAGTTAAGGACCATTCTATCATTGATTTCATGAGCACTAATATCATTCACCGATTCAGATTCCCTCATGCCGTCCTCACTTATAACAACACAAACTTATGGGAAAACAAGATAAATAAATCATATGCCAAGTAAAATATCCATTCTGATCATACTTACTTCTACCACACATACGAAAATGGGAAGATAGAGGCATTCAATAAAACCCTATCTAACATATTTCAGAAGGTGGTTGGTCAGAACATCAAAAGTTGGCTGGATAGGCTCCCCAATGATCTTCGGGCTTACCAAACAACAACTCACAATTCCACCTAGGTGACCCCCTATTCCCTGGTCTATAGAACAGAGGTAGTCCCACCTATCGATATTTAATTTCTATTGCTCTGTACGACCCTCTATGATCAGTAGACGTCAAAAAAAGTAGCATAATCCCATATGGATAAACTTGAATCCCTTGATGCGAATATACTTAATGCCTTACAAAATCTAGGGAGGAACCAAAATAATATCTCCAGGGAATTCATTAAGAAGGTTCATCTTTGCTCTTTCCTTTAGGGTGACATGGTTTTAGCCCCGAGAACACTGATGATACCCAACAGAAAGCCACCAAAGTTAGATCCCAAATAGGAGTAACCCTATATTATCCACAAGGTTTACCCCAATGGTTTATTCTCTTTTGTCTCTATAGATGGTGAGCATATTACTCCTCCCACCTATTCCAAATTCCTCAAACAATATTTTTCCCAAGAATACCTTTTTCTCATCTTCTCCAAACGATGTTAAACTGTGTGATCCTTCTAGGATGAAAGAAAGAAACTACTCAACATTCTTCCTACATGATGATAAAATACAAATGGTAAAAATAACCTATGGTCCATGATCTACCACCTTAAACTAATATATCTTCTATCCTTACCACATAATGTTAAATTGTACGACATTAAATAACTACATGTGGCTTGATTCCCATCCTCATGGGATACATAGGAATGACTAGATATTTCATATTTGGGTCCAACCCCAAGTCCATCCACCATTGGTTTCTCAACATAGAGATTATCTAGGAGTACGTGGTGTAGTATGAGGCCTCTTTGGTCTTCATTCACATTGGGTTTGAAATATCCACACCATGTGCCCCCCACCAAGGAGCACCTCCCTATTTCTTCATCCTTACCGTATGACGCTAAGCTGCATGGAATACCAAGAACTACGTGTGGATTGATTATCATACTCATGGGATACATAGGAACACCCAGACATTTAGTATTCGGGTCCAGCCCTAGATATTGAAAATCTTTCCTTTTCTATAGGCCCCTTGTCTTGAGTCCCCTCTTGGGGATGCATGGCATGGTATGAGGCCCCTCTGGTCTTCCTTCACATCAGGTTTGATTTTTCGTGCAATGCACCCCCTCACTCTTTCATGACTTTATCTTCTTCTGTCTTTATCCCATGGCATTAAACTGTGCAGTATCTCAAGAACTATGTATGGATTGATTCACATCCTCATGAGATATGTAAGAACACCCAAGAATTTTGCTTCGGGTCTAGCACCAGGTTCTACAAACCTTCTCTTTCACTCATCCCTTTGTCCTTGGTTCTTTTAGGATCACATGGTGTGGTTTGGACCTCTTTGGTCCTCATTCATGCTAGATTTACAACATTCACACTATGTGACCCCCCTCAAGAGTATCTCACATCACACTCATCCTTACCTCACGACATTAAACTGTATGTAACCTTCAAGAACTACTTGTGTCTTGATTCCTATCCTTATGGGATACATAGGAACACCCTGGAATTTTTCCTTAGGTCCAGACCAAGGTCCCTCAACCTTTTCTGGCCCTTTGGCCTAGGTCCCCAATTTGGAGTGCATGGTTTGGTGTGGATTCATTTTGTCCTCATTCACGTCGAGTTTGTTTTACCCTGCCATGCACATCCATTTGGATCATTATCCTCCCCTGTTTTCTTATAAACATGATGAAAAAATACGTTGGAACACTACATCCTTACCACATAATGTTAAACTACATGACATCCAAGAATTGCATGTGGCATGATTCCCATATGTATGGGATATGTAGGAACGCCATGGTATTCAATTCTCGGGTCCAGCATCAGATTCATCAACCCATTTTCCCTCTTTCTTCTACTCATATTCTCAAGTAAACTCTCCCTAATTGGATCCCATCAACTTCTGTACCGCCGCATCAATGTGCATGAGATGTGCTGTGGTATAGGGCCTAGAGTGTTGGTTTCTACATGGACATGATTTCATTCCATCTATATGATTAATTTGTACCATTATTTGGGTCCCCATAATCTTTCATATCTGAAGGTACCCCCTAATGGTATGGATGCTCGAACTCAGTGATTGCCTACCATCCTGGGCCAACACCTTGAATGATATCAGACAACAATTTGAAATAAGTCCTGCGTTGCAAATATGGTCAGCAGTCGATCCTTAGTTGTCTGTTCCCAATCCAAGTCACATGATACATATACTATGTTGAGAAAATGGTCAACATCTATCCTCCATCATTATCACCAAACCATTGTGACCCTAATATTGGTCTCATGATTTACATCCCTTTCCACCTCCTTATGTCTAAGTCAAATTTCAACACCCTCAGTGTTATCCCTCTGTGCAACTTTTAATTTTGAGGGAATGGACCAACATTTTCAGGTTTTTCTTGTACCCACACATTTGTTTCCCTATCACATGCTTCCCTATGTTGTTAGGATATTTTACACCCCATGTTTACTACACTATGCATGGATCATGTGGACTTAGGGGTTTTGATAAGATTCATGCATGCATGGAAGAGATGCGCACCTTTCGGTCCAAACTCTATGAACTTACACTAGGAGTTTAAGTCCCAAAGTCCAGGAATCATAAATTTTAAATCATGTGTATTATATTGGAAATATGTGATATGGTGTAAAATACCTTAGTCTTCATTCACATCTGGTTGCCTTATGAAACTGTGTCACATATTTTTTCTTTGGGAATATTACCCTTTTGTTATGATATCCATGACCATAAAATAAGATCTCCATCATCCTTATCTTATGAGGCTAAACTATGATTTATGAATATGAGATATATTATGATTAACTACCCAGCCATATGATATCTTCAATTGAGAAATAATTACTCCTTTGGCACTGGCTATCTTCCTTACCACCTTCAAGAACTATGTGTGTCTCGATTCTCACCCTCATGGGATATGTAGTGATGCCTGAGCATTTTATCCTTGGTCCCAACCACAAAATTGTGAACCTTTTCACCCCATTTTCAACCTAGATTTATCTTGGAAGTATGTGGTGTGGTGTGGGACCACTAGGTCCTCCTTCACATCAGTTTTGAGACAACACACCATGTACCTCCCTTAAGATCTCTCATTGTTTTCATCCTTTCTGCATGATGATTAAACTACACGAGCATGTCCTACACACATGACATTAAACTGGGCATCTTACAGTATGAGTTCTATGACCTTAATATAAGATTCTATATAAAAGTTCACATGACATTAAACTGTGTAACAACTATGGTGTTTCTCTTTTAAGAGGATATCAACCTCTTTCGGTATTGGTCGCCTGCCATGCCACTTTAGAACTATGTGTGGATTTATTCCCATATTTATGGGATACATAGTGACACATAGACTTCCTATCTGTTTTCCATCCATGACCTCTTTCATCTCCCTAGCACTTTTGGCCTAGGTTCTCCCAGAAGTACGTGGTGTGGTACGGATTGCCTCATTCCTCATTAATGTCAGTTTACATACCACATATCACATTTCCTTCTTTGGGGTGCCCATGTCCCCAACACATGAAATTAAACTACAAACCTACCCTGAAATAATTTGGGATGCCCCATGATAATTATAGGATGATTCATCTTCCTCACCAGGAGGGATTTTCCCACCAGTGTTGGTCTCTCACCATGTTTCATTTCAAGAACTATGTATGGATTGATTCCCATCCTTCTGGGATATGTAGTGACATCCTAAAATTTCGTCAATGGGTCCAGCCCCAGGTTCATTGAACTTCCAATACCTTTTCATCCAATAATGGTATGGAATCTATGAACATAAACTAAAAGCTCTTAGTCTATATAACATGACTTTAAACTATTGGCCAGGGTCCAGGGACTATGACCTTAAACTATGTGAAACGTCTTGGTCATATGATGTTAAACTATAAATGTATCTTCCTCACCATACGATGTTAAACTACACATCTATAGTCATCATTTCACAATGTAAAACTGAAAGGAATTCTCGACCCTCACCAGAGAGGTCCTTTCTGGAGTAGGTTTGGTCTTTGTTCAGACCGATATTCTCACCTAATGTGCTTTCATCATGGTGGCATAATTTCAAGAGTTTTTGAATTTATTTGAACAACCCATCATTCCATCAACATGATTTGTGTTCCCTCTATTTCTGATCCTCATTCCCTCTCATGACTGAAGAAACCCCCTAACAGTTAAGATGCTTGGCCATAAGGCTCACCTACCATCCTGGGTCAATGTTCTGAAGGACATAGAATGACACTTTGATTTTGGCCTCATGTTTTCAAATACAGTCAATGGTTGGCCCTCATTTGTTTATTTATATTTTAGGCTAACATGATGTAGATTTTATTTTTTGAATTTGGTCAATATATATCCTTCATCATCATGTCACCCTCACTGTGTTCTTAGTTTTCAGTTTCATGATTCACACTTCTCATGTCCCTTTGTTTAGATCGATTCCAACGCCCCTGGAGTTATCCCGCTTGTGCACTAAAACACATTGTTGAAGGGAAATTTGACTATCCTGAGAACCCTATTCTCTAGTAAAAATCTCCCTCTCATCTCAAAAATTCTAGGTGGTCATTCAGACCTCAAGTGGTTGATGATTGAATGGCTATTTCATATCCAAAGTGAGTGATTACATCGCTGTCCCTTGTTTCTCACACTGTACAAAACCCACATGATCATTGGGATTGATCATTAGTTGTTTCATGGATATGATCAAGGTGAAATAGTCAACAAAATCAGTAAGATTTTCCTACACATAGACTAGATAAGAAAGTAGGAAAAGTGTTTGCGAGTTCAACAAAATATAGTTCCTATGGATTAGAATCTTCAATGGAGTATCTCAGCTCCTCCGTCCTCTGGAAATTGGAATCCAGGATCTGTTATCATATTTTATGATCCCTTTATTCCTCATTGGTCATAGGGTGTAGTTTATCAGCCCTAGTCCGTGATTGATCATTATCAGCTCAGATGTTAGAAAACTCATGAGATGCTTGCCTCAACTTCTTCTTGGCTTCTTCCAATAGAACTTGTAATCGTGATATGAGTTTTGGTTGGGTGGTGGTGAAATAAGAGTGCTCGTTCAGCTGCATTTCCAAGCATTGGATCTCTTGTTCAACTTCTTGAAGCTTATGAGTGTTAATAGAATTCCTTCACTACTAGCCTACAATGAGACCACAATCCTGCTTTCATATTCTCTTCACTAGATAATCCTAGATAATCATGTGAATATTTCGTGCATGCAATCCTCCAGTGCATAGGCTGCACAACCACGTGTGATGTTTTTTCATCTTTATTATCCACTCCGATCGTGGTATTTCATCATTGAAGCACTTGATTAGTTTCCATGACTGGCAATGGACATTCTTACTATCCTTCTCATCATAGGGTGTCTTTTCTAGCTCATTTGGGTAAGTAGGTTTTTATTTTCGGAATGCCTCTAGGAGTTCGGTAGCAGGATCCTCCTATGAAATCCTATCAGACTCCATATCACCTAGTTGATCTTCTTCACTAGATCCCACCTCAATATGTTTCAGTTCTATCCTACTAGTGGTCCTTTTTATAGCTGTGATCACCTTATTCCAGTCACTTAGGACATCTGATTCAATCAAAATTGTCATTCCACTCAATAAAGGAGTTATAGGATCCCCATCCATCCTCACAGGCATGTAAAACTCTACTAGAAGAATTGTTCATACAAAAAATGAACAATGTTAGTTATCCCAGTTCAATATATAGAACATACAATTTTGTAGGAGAGATGACTTACAGAAGTCAAATATCTAATCCCACCCTTGGGTTGTTGCTATTGGCATCACAAGAGATGGCCCCCCATATATGGTCACAATATCCAATGATTCTAGAATAGCCACCCTAGGTGTCACAACCTTGCTGGATTCCATAATTACCATCACCCTATACGTCAGACCCAAAGATACATTTTCTATTATAAAGGAAGTGGATTTACATATGAGGCTCTCCTACACAGTACAAATGTCAGTTGAGAAACTTGAGTGATCTAAGTAAGCGCCACAACGGAATGGTTTAGAGTTTACCTTAAGAGTTTCAGTGAACTCTTCCAGCTCTGAGCCCGCATATTCAACTTCCTCCAAAGAGATCCCCTTGTCAGCCTATTCTCCCTAGGAGGACCCCTATGATTCTTTAGGAAAAGGGAAACTCTCCGTAAGCTTAGTAGCAGATGATTGTGGTGTGTATTTTTGATCGAGCAGTACTTTCACTCGGTCCGTCATTGGATGTGCGGTGCCCCAAGAATGCATGAAGTCTTCTAGATCAGTGATGTATTGTTTCCCTTTTGCCTAATACACCATAAAGATGGACTTGGAATAGATGATCTATGATAGATCCATCTTGAGATGGTTAAGGTGACCACACATCTCGGAGGGGCTAATTAATTGTCTGTTGACATCCCAGGTATCCCAAGACTTGGGATAAATAGCATCCTTGGGCATATATTTTTGGTTCAACCGCTTCCTTAAACCCTAAGTGGGTATCATACAGAACCCTCTGGGTGGCCTCCCTCCCTCTTGGATCTACCTAATTGGATCCATTTGGTCATCCATCGTTCCTCTTAAACTTTTACCTGAAGCTAGCATTGGAATCATTGTCCTTGCTGCTGATGCACCAAGACGTGTCTTTTCTATTGTTTGACCCCTACCCCAAGGTTGAGGGGGAAAACCTATCACCATAAAGAATAGTCCATTTCTTCAGTATTTCTCCTAGGTAGGTATCCTCCCTTCTCTTCTCATACTTTGTCAGCCAACCCATAAATGGTGGTAGGCAGAGGCCAATCATTCCGCATTTTCCCATCTTCCCATGTGAACATGTGCCATATCTACCTCAGCATGCATGGGTGGTCCTCATGGAGGAATACCAAGTAAACTTGTGGGGTCAACCTATGCATGTACTGAAACTACCTTGCAAAATGATGTAGGGTGTACGGCTCGCAGATTGGCTCACGGTCTACCCGTTCCACCAGAAAACCACCTCAGAAGGCTGAGAGGTATGGTTGATGATCCTCAGTTCCCTTGAAATCATTAGTAAATACTCTTTTTGGAAGTGGTAATGGATGTAAATTTAGTTCATCTACCCTATAGATTTTGAGCAGCACCACTGATGAAGTTATCTTGGTTGGGAAACTGCCCACCATATTCAGAATAGACGGTTGAAAATATTATCTAGGAGGGGAAAAAGGGTTCAGATAATCATAAATACTTATGTGTGCCTCTATCTAGCCATATAGAAAGTGTAGTGGCATGCATACCCTTTGTGGATTATTTCCATCACTGATGTGCCATAATAACTTTTATATCTTTTTTAGTATCGGGATTCCAAGGTTGACATGTTGCCCCATCGCCAACATGGGCAGCATAATGAATGTGCTCAGTCACACAACCATGTTCGTATCACTAACTAGAAACATCCATCCACAAAATAAGTATAGAAAGAAACCCATCCAAGCTATCCACCGATTGCTTCTATGTGTTAACACTGTACCCCCATAGCTTCCATTAGCTATCCTCCAAGATTCACCAGTAGGAATTTTCTTTCTTGTGCAGAGCCCCCTTTGGAAAAGTGGGGGGTATGACTGGTGGCCTCTTAAGAACCTCCTCCACTTCAGTGGAATTATTTATTGAGATTCTTAGGAAGCTTCATAACCACAACTTGAAATGGAAGTCCATCATCTATTATTTTTCATCACCCGACACTTGGTCCATCAGTGCCTTTTCCAACCATGGCATCTACTTCAAGCCTTCCCATGTGTTCTCTATAATAAGGAAATCATTGTACATCTCCCCCTGAATTTGAATAATTGAGATCTATTGGAGGTCCCAGAGGCTCATGCTGACCTCCCCATGATGGAAATGGAAGGTGTTGTTCCTCAATGACAACCTACTCAGTAACTCTGGCATCATATGTTTCAGCCAGAAGATATGGAATTGAGAAAACCATGTAGCCTAATATAGGCCTACCCACCTTAGCTCTGCCCCGAACTCATCACAAGATGCATAGATCTAGTAAGACCAAGCCCAATTATCTGTGAAGTTTCTACCCTGGTGCAGGTTCTAATTATCGGTCCACCCCTTCTCCAGTTTCCCTAAGACTACCTTCAGAATGGTGTGGTATTAAGGAGGAGATACCTCTGGACATAGTACTTTCCTATCAACATTATTGACATGGTTTTATGGATAGTCGGTGATAACAGGCATGTGGTCCTTATAAGTATGGTCATAGGAATCCCTAAACCATTGGTATTTTCACGGTGTTCCCCTAAACCAGTAAGCTGGTTCTTACCTACTTGATTCAGGGATTATAACATCGTCCCTCAGTCCAAAGTTGTATAGTGGAAACCTTTTACAGATAGGGTAGTTATTTTTCCCAATATGATAGTAACTCCACTAGGGACTCATGGTCATAATGACTCTACACATATTCTTCAATTTTAGGATTTTCTGACATTTCTTACCTCTGAGAAGCATCCAAAAGGATCTCCCGAGCAACTTCTTGGTTGGATATTCAGTTTCATGACTTTGTCAAATTTATTTCTTTGTTCTCAAATCTCATTCACAGAGATCATCTGCAAAGAACAGCTCATGGAGTGCATGAACACAAAGCCTTTAAGGAGTGTCTATACTTCATAGTGAAACAAGGGATTGGGATGAACTAGTTTGCTAAGAAGTGTTTGCAGAGCACTGATTCGTGGAACCTGGTTCATAAAGAGCATTCATAGGGGTGTTGAAGCTTCATGGTTCAAGAGCTCAAGTGGAAGTTTTTAGAGATAGATGCAAAAAAATAGGGGTAATTTCCCTCTATTTATTTTTGATGAACTCTAGAGCTTTGTAGTGCCCTTGGACATGGCAAGCTTTGCTAAAATCTCAACCCGCACTCTACCTACTTCTATCATGAGTCAACTTCACGATGTATGTGTTTTTGGTGTTTTTTTCCTCAGAATCTAACCCTCTTATAATTCTCAGAACCCATTTTGAGGTGGTGGGGGAATTTTTGGCACAAAAATCCATGTCTTGAAGAGGATCAATGAAACCAAAGGAAAAATCACCAAAGGGTCTACCTCGTGAAGCCACTTTACAAAGACCTTCGGCACCACAAACAGCGTAGAGCCCACAGCCTGGATGAAATCTGTAATCGATGTGGAGAAATGATGGAAGACTCTATGAGTCCAAAAAACTCTACAATAGTTGTGGATAAATTACAAAAGACTCTACGAGTCTGAAGAAATCTGTGACCACCACAGAGAAATGGTGTAAGCCTTTGCAAGTCTGATGAACTATGCGATCATTGTAGAGAAATGGTGGAATCTTTTGAGATCCAACGAAACTACCTCCAAATATTGATCACCATTTCCTTCATGGTTCAAATTTAGAGCATCACAATCCTGAGTTCCTATAAATAAATAGACCCCCCTTCAAAAGGATAAACTCCATGACATTTCACCTTTTGAGCTCTAAATTTGTAAAGCACCCTTTTCTCTATGAATCATCGAGAAAAATATATCCCCAAGGTACTTATGCATTGTAAATTTATTTCCCATTTGATCCATTTTCCCTCTACTTTAAGTGGGGACTCCCTTCATAAAGCCCTATGACCATTAAGAAGGTAGGAATCCATTTGGGGTAATTGGGTCTTCGTGAATAATTCTGTCTTTGCGAAACACCCTCCAAGCACACATTGACTCCATGCCTTAGTTTGGTCATCATACTTTGCAAAGATCCTCCATTTTTAGGGGTCCTTTTTTCCATGCTTGATGAGAACCTTTCCTTTTTGAAGCACCTGATCTTCGCGAAGCACCCAAGATTCATGAATCCCCTCTCCACAAGGCCAACCACTTCATGAATCCCCTCTCTAAGAGGCCTTCTTTATGAACCCCTCTCCTGTGTGGCCATCCTGGCTTGTGCGAGGTGATTTCATGGTTCCCCGAGTGGTTCCTCATATCACGTTATGATTCTTTTCATGGGAACACTAACGACTATTGCATCTTTTCATATCCATGCTAACATGATCCCCTCAAGTGACCAATACTCTACCTCAATCCCATCAAGAATTGATTCTACCTTCCCAACCCCAAGCACGAGTCGATGAAAGTTATGTAAGTTTAAGGGATGAAGAGAGAGTCCTAATCGTCTGATCAACAAGACTTTAATCTTCCAATAAACTCATGTCCCTAACACATGATGTTAAAATTTGAGTTTCCGCATGTGTGGAAATCCTGAGAGGACCATAAAGGGGATGGAACCAGGAGCCTCTTGATTATTGGCTTTTCGATCCACCTGCTCTCTCCCTCTATGCTTTTTCATTGTGTGTTACTTGGTCAATCTCCACATAACCCTCAACCCATATTGATGGGGTGATCCTTGCACAATGTCCATATCCTTTTCAAATATCTAGACACCCTACTTGGGCTTCCCATCTAGAGTAAGTCCCAATCTTCATCTCCCTAGGCCACTAACCATGCGTAAGCCCCACACTATTCCTCATGTCTGCATCTTTTGCGACAAGATCTCCATGCCTAATTCTTCCTATTATTTCTCATACCAAGCATGAATCATGTGTTATTAGAGTAAGCGTTGACCATAACATCCTTTGATGATACTCTATCCATGTGTAAGACCCATTCCCCATTCAACTAAACTATGTGGACTTTGATCCTTTCCCTTTTCAAGCAAGGTATGTAGGAAGCCTACCTAAGGTTCAAGACCATCACCCATCAGTTCCGACTACTTCACTTTTATTCAACCTCATCCCGCATGACATTAAACTGCATCACCCATTTTAACTACATGGGTTTTGATCCCTGTCTCCTAGGAAAGGTACGTAGGAATCCTCCATTATATTCAATCCCAACCCATGGTAAACTTTGGTTCTCCCTCCTTGGGATGTACCCTCCTAATGTGACATCTTCCCTCACTGGAAAACGTCTTCTCGGTCTGCCTCCATGAGGTTTTTTCATCCATCTGGGCATTCTCAGTGCATATTCCCTACACTCAATCCATACTCCTCCAACCAAGGGTGTCCCTCTTACGATGGGCTGCTAACCAAGTATAATCCCCAGAATGTCTCAAAGTTGTTGTATTTTGTGTACACCCAGATTATATTCCCCACTTTTTAACTACATAAACTTTTATTTCCTACCATGGGGATACATAGGAAGCCTCCCTAAGGTTCAATCCCATCATTCATGTCCCATCCTAGTCTCTCCCTCAAGACTTTGTGTTTTGGGAAGATCATTCCACAACCTAGAGGTTCTACTTCCTTTGGGCCCCATCCATGTGTCCATCCTCACGATTTACCTCCTCAAGTGACTCATCGTACCATCCTTCCGAACTACATGGACTTTGATACTTTCCCCTTTCAAGAAAGGTATGTAGGAAACCTCTCTGAGGTTCAATCCCAACACCGCCAATCCCACACCAGTTCACTTCACACTGGCTCCATCTCCATTCATTCCATCCTTCATATCATCCTTTGTATTCATCCTAGTTTTATCCAGTCTACCACATCCCAACGAGATCAAGCCATCCATATCAGTCGTCTCAGTATGTAAGCCACAAAACACATGTTTGAACTACATGGGTTTTGATCCTTTCCAGTTGCAAGCAAGGTACATAGGAATCCTCCATGAGGTTCAATCCCAGCTAATGAAACACATTGGTGTACCCTTTGTGTGGGCCCATCATCCTCTCTGATCCACCCTTTATAGTGTCCAGATCAACCTTCATTGTGTGAAACCTTCCCATTTGTGGGACACAACACCCTGGGTCCATCCTCATTGGGTGTTTTGATCCACTTGTCATGTAAACCTTCCTGGTTCTTCCTCATAAGGATGTACCCATCTGATCCACTCTCATCAGTGTTTTGATCATTCTGATCCATCCCTGCAAGATTTTAAACTTGAAACATACTCCATGTTAAAAATGGAAATATGAGTAAAACCTAGGAGACATGCCTCTAGAATAAGATACCCCGTGATCAATTTGGAAATACTCAGGTTTCTATGCCCTTGATAAGCCCTCTGACGAGGAAGAATACAAGTCTTATAATGTTCCAGCATCAAGACATTCCATAGATGCCTCACCATGATTACTCTCCTAACTGGAGGTTGCTTCTCTAACTAGACCCCTTGGAATGTCCTGATAGAAGCATCATAATTAACCAGCTTCCACAAAAAATGGCACCGATAACAAGTTTCACGAACAACATCTTAATCTTTAAGGGTGACCTAGACTAAGCGACAAGTTCCTAGGAGGAATCCACGGATGGAGAAACCAAAATCCCATCATCCCATTTTGATCAAGGAGAAAGAATCCCTCAAGAGGCGATGGATGCCAACCACCTTCTTAAATAAGGAATGTGGGGTATAATGTGACTGTCAGTGAGAATCCACACACTCCATGCAGGCACACCCCGAAGAAAGTGTTAGAAACAAAATTTTTATAAAACTAGAAAAACAATTCATTCTCTTAATTTGCAAGGTACATAAAACACTACCAAATTTTGAATTTATATTGAAAGATATGGTCAAATTTACAAAACATTAATAGGAAATAATTATGCTACATTAATTCCCAATGTTAACTAGTTTTGGTAAAGGCAATGTATTATAATGAATTTAAAATCAACTAGGAATTTATTTCAAAGTTTATTAATATAAAATATATTCCACGTTTTACTTTTTTATACTACTTTCAAATGAAATTTGGTAAAAATACCAATACTAGTTTTATAATTCAAACATATACGTTCCTCTTTATTGATTCCATGATTCAGGATTTCAAATAGTGGATCTAGAATTTTTATATTTAGTAATTTTATAATCCATAATATATGATTTTTAATTAAAACCTATAAAATCTATTATAAAATTAACACTCATATAATAGATATTTTATATATGAAAGATATTTTAATATTCTATACGGTTTTACATATTCTACTCAATTTTTTCCATGACATTCCATAATCCCTCTAGCTACCCAAAAGCAAGATAAATTGTGAAATGTAAAAATTTCAATCCATTATGATATTAATAATATAAAATTAAAAAATAATTTAAATAATATTAAAAAATGATATTTTTAACCATAAAAAACTAAGTAATTCAGTGTAAGAGTGAAAAAATATAGTATATTTTTACTGATAACCAATTCTTGAAATTTAAAAAATATTCCATCTTAAAAATTGTTTCCTCCTATTTTTTTTAAAAAAAATTCATTTTATTTACAATATGTTTATGAAAAATTAATGATCACATGAAATTTTTCTTTATTACCCAATTATCCATATCTTAATATACTATGGAGATATATTTATAAGATATCTTATATGAATTATTTTTACAAATAATAACCTTAATGAAATGAAATTTAATATAATTATTTACTTGGTTTCCCAAATTCGTCATCATCACTAGATTATTTTTGTGATGGAACTATTACTAAACTAAATCTTTCATAGACCCCATTTATTTATCTAAAATTTTGGATAATGAATTAACCCATGTCAACTTTTCACATCACCTGGTCATAAGGAATGAACCATGTTCTTAATCACCAAGGGCTGGAAAGAAGTTCTAGGAGAATAAATATTTCAAATTTTCAATGATTTTGAAAAATAAAAATAAAAAACTAAAGAACATGCTCTTACTTGGTACCAGGAATGACCACTCTAGGCATTGGATGAATCACCCATGAAAAATAGGCAGTTTTGAAATAGTGAAAAACTAAACTAGTAAAAAGAAAACAACCTTAATAATCATAAAAACATAAATAAATTAAAATAAAAATTCTTCCAAATTTTTTTTTCAACCTCTCATTTGATACAAAACCTATTGTAAACAAAAATATGGTAGAATAAAGGGAAGGAATTTTATTGTGAAGATATATAAAATTGTTTTATTTGGAAAATATGACATGAATTAGAGCACCCTTAAGATAAGAATGAAATGGTTTGAAGAGGATTGAGCAGTCTATCCTTTTTATATTGTGAATTAGATTCCTTGGTCAAAATTTTTGTTTCATCAGGAGAATATGAAAATGTGTCGATCATCCAAATTATGGTTGATTCTAAGGGGGTTTGATGTTTGCACAATCATTCACACAAGGTTCACCATTTATGTTTATTATCCATTGAAAATCCCAATGGTTCCAAAATCAATAAATGGATATAGACCTATAATCCAAAGGAAGGTGACAATTAGGGTTTCAGATCCAATGGTGTTTAGGAACTCACATTGGTCAAGAGGATGGGATGTCGGGATCATCACACCCTTTTGGGAGGAATTGTTTCCTACTACGGGGCTCTCTTATTGATTTAAGATATGTTCATGAATCTATTCCTGACCCTAATATGGGATCATTTACCCTAATTAAATGTTCATTGGTTGGACCCTTTTAACATATGGAGGGGAATCTTTAATTGAGTCAATCTACATGTATCTGAGGTTCTTCATCCATTTCCCTTAATAGGTAATTGCTTATATGTTGAATCCATATCTCCAGATGCTTCATAATACACTACCATGTAGGGAAGTGATTATTATGTTGAGGATGGGATTGATCCATTATGAGGTGTCCTACATATCCTATTTTATAGCAGGCATAAAAAAACACACATTTCATTAAACCCATGCAGTTTAATTTCATATAGATAAGACTTTCATATAATAACTTAGGAACTGGGTATTTGATCTCTAATCTCACAGAGGAATCCTATTTATCATGATATGGTAGTAATTAGACCTGTTGTAGTTCAATCATTCCCTTAGGACTGGCCCCATGGTGGATGCCCATATATGGGGGCAATCATATCATGCCACTCATCATGGATTACACACTAAGGTTTCCCAAGCTTATAGAGATGCATGATGTGAATGATAGTACCATTTCAACTCCCTAATCCCACATTATCCATGATTGGTGTGGGAAATAAGGGATAGAAAGTAATTATTATCACTACATATGGAAGAGGGACTTATATATTGAGACAAACATTTAGGTGTTTATCATGGATATCAGACCTTAATAATGATTCCTACATATCCTGGTCATGGAATGAATTATATTTCTCGTAGTTCAGTTGATTCCTTAGTATGATGATGGATGAGTTATAATTTTTAGCCCATGTAAATGATTGGGTCTTGATTTTTGAAATTTTAGAGACATAGGAGGACATACACCAAAGTGGATTCATATTTGGGCTTGGGACTTAAGAAGGAATACTACCTATCCTAGTTATGGAAAGAATCTGATTTCTTGTAGTTAAATTGATTAGGGATTACACACTATGGTTTCCCTAATATTGGGGATATATCATATTATCCCACTAATCGAAGCTTATACATTAAGGTTTCCCTTATATGAAGGTTGGATAAGGTTATATTGTCTTAGGATGTCTACCTGACCAGACATGATTGTCTGCTCAAACTTCATGTTTGTCTTCCTAACATGTCTTGATTATTTTAACTAACATTTTATAGGGTTTTTGGACATGTCTAGATATGTTGAGGACATGTACAAATAAAATCACATGATCAGGTTTTATTTTTGAAGGGACACCACATAACCTAAATGGAATGTTTGAGGGGTATCTCATGATCAAGGTTGACTTGTCAAGAGTAAACCACAAGACCAAGATTCCATCACATTTTCTCATCTATCACTCTTAAAGGGCACCTCATGATTCAGGTTGACATGTTTAGAGGGTGTCACATGACTCGTCTAACTTGTTCAGAGGATGTCATGAAAGTATATTGATATTCCCTAGTGCCATCGCAACACCCAACTAATATGAACTGGTTGGGATACATGTACTGAGGACATCTCGAGGTCTGGATGGTGATCCTAGAGGGTTTTTCGAGTTTCATGTTCTATGCCTAGTGGTCACCATGTCACTTTCTCTAACATGTCCAGGGGACCTCGCATGATCCAAATAGTATACTAAAGGTGCATCACATGAACTAGACGACATGTCCTGGTGCTGCCACATGACCAGGGTGGTTCATGCTAAGTGCATGAGGATTATAATATATGTAATCATGTGAGACTCATGTCTCTTAGTTTTGATTCCAAATTTTATTGTACATGTGCCTTAAATTTTTTTAGTGTTTACCTTGTTTAAGACTCGCATGATGCAGCAAACATGCAGTATGTCCTTTTGATAATCTATTCAACATACCAAAAATCATTTACATGATCTTAAGTGATATCTCAGAGTGCCTATGTATGCCTCATGGTCTCTTAGGTCATTACACATATCTTTACATGGAGGAAGACCTTACAATCATGATATTGGATGCTTCAAGAAGTATTCTATGATGGTTGAGTATGTTGGCTCAAGGATTCAAGGATTGTTGTATTTTTTAATCTAGGGTGTGGGATTTATAGGTTTATACACCCTATTTATACACCAATTTTCCTATAATGTACTTATTAAATCCAAGATGGAGTTGGTGTAGGGATTTGGTGTCATGCGTTTCTCTTGTTCCAACAACATGTTATTCCGTGGTAGTTGCATGATTTTCAGCAACTACAAGACCATCCCATCAACAACCTATTTATTGGATTATGTCCAATTAAATGGGTATTTCCTAATTATTTGGATATTCCATGGGACTTTCACAATGTCATACTGACATCTCTAAATACTTTTGCAAGATTAGGATGCCTTTTGAAAGGCGTTTGCATGATCTAAGATGCTTTGTCTAGGACATTCCATGATACAAAGGTGGCTTGTCTGGGGGTATTCATGAGATCAAGATAACAAGTCAAGAGGTCTCCCATGGGATCATGCTGACATGTTAAGGGGGGTTCCATGGGATCAATAATGATAATCTGGGATGCACAACACCTTTCCCATGATATCAATGTATCTTACCCTCCCAAGAAGCTCCCATAATTTCTCTTTTATTTCCTTTTTTTATTTCAAAAAGGTCAAGGGTCTCATGAATTTGAATGATAATTGTTGAAGAAAATCACTCTCTCCATTGGTGATGTGTCTTATAACCCACAAAGGGACCCGTGGTGACGAGCAAGCATAACCACAAGAAAATTACTTTTGTTTTTCTATCAAGTTGAAGGGAGAGGGCATGAATTCCTAGACATGTCTAAAACCCTTCATGTGATGAGGGTGACATGTCAATGGGATCTTGAGAAACATGGAATCCTTTTCTTAAGGTCTTTCATGGTGTCTTTTGAACCATATAGGAATATCAAATGAAGATTAGGAATTCAAAATGCCTCCACTTTTCATATTTTCTTCCTTATTTCACATGGATTTTTTGGACGAATTGTCAGGAGCCAATTAGATGACCAGTCATGTTAATCAGGGAAGCTCATTTGACAGATGCTTCATGATCATCACCTGTCTTGGATTCCTTCACAAGAGAATAAGGACTCATCAAATGGGTTCCAAGGGACCTCCCGTAGGTTATGATCTATGCGCGACCGTCTGCATGACCTTCCTAAGGTCATGCGATCACATTTCATCTAAAGGTACATGAAATCCATGTGATTATAGACACCTTATTATTACTTTTATTTATGGAGAAAATAATACCCATATTCAAGTATTTATTCCCTTGTGTATTTTCCAATGATCATTTTGTGGGAATCAACCCCCCCTCAGAAGAGACATATGTGTGGAAATGGCTCGGTTCTGAGGAAAGTAAATGACCACCTGAGGCTTTGGTTCTATTTCTAATCCGTGTCTTGTGTGATTCTTGGTCTTCTGGGCAGTGTTTGGAATTCCATGGAATACCCTATAAGTAGTAACAACATGGTCATCTTGAAGGTTTTGTAGGATCTACTATCTTTATTTCATGGACACCTGGAAATTATGCAGATCACGTAACCATGTTAAGGTCACATGATCACAAGTCTCCTGAACATTTGAGCGATTATGCAATGTTCCATGGGTTTATATGATCCACAAGATATTTATGGGTAAGACAATTCACAAGTCATAAATGAGACCATGAATCCCTTTATGATCCATCCAATTCAAATGATGCTGATGGAGTTTGTGCATTTTTTTGATGATATTTTCACTTATCTTATGTATGCTTCTTTCATTTGTGAAGATTTATTCTAGCTCTCTTCATAGTTCCTCTGTCACAGCTAACAAGAGGGCTATGATTCCTAGGAACCATAATGATACCCCTGATATCTTGTGCACTCTGACAATGAGGTTTTGATAAGGCTTCAACCATTCAAGCTTTAGAATTATCCTTTACCACAACAACTTTATTTGTACAAGTTTGGACTGCTGGATGGTTAGCCATCCCTTCTCTAGACTACAATTTTCCATCATTATGGGTGTTAATATCAATTGATTTTACCCAAATGATAGTTTTTTGAGGATATATTTCTAATCATAGCATGTTCTCAAGGGTTTTCTTATATACTGGAAAATTCCCCCTAGGTCCAGATGGTTGCTATTTTCCCACTAACCCATCACTTAAAGTTACTCAAGGATATTCATCTCTTATTTGAACAACTCGTGTGGTGGATAGAGCTCAACATAGGATTTTCAACCTGATGGAAACTTTTTTGATGAATTGGCATGGCCATCCTAGGTCAGCTAGAGATTCTAATACTTTTATAACCTATTACATGCTATCCATATTTCTGAAGTAGTACAGGTTTCCCAATTCACCATTTACCATCAATCTATCTTTCTTAGTGAACTAATTAGCTATAGGTTTCCTTGCACCAAATCATTCAATATTTCCCATGGAGAAGTAGGAATCAGCCTTTGGGATAACTACCAATTGTGTGGGATATCCCTACTTGGTGAAATGTATGATGAATTCCATCATGTTGTAGATTTCTAGGACGAACATGAAAAAAATCCAGTATTATCAAGGTATATGCTCAATATCATGAAGGAAAAGTTAAGGAGATGACTATGTTCTCACTCATCTCTTTTAATGATTGGGTCAATGTTTTCCTTTATCACATTGGAGAATGATCGACCACTTTACACCCTCATCGATTCTCTTCCTTAAAAGTCTATGATAGTTCTGGTTCATATTGTGAAATCTTGGAACATAGAGAGTATAACTCCTAGGGATACCAAGTGGGTCCAACATTATCACTAAGCCCTAGGATAATAGGTTTCAGGGATATGTTCCCAAATGGATGAATTTTCCCAAATGAGGATTCATACTTAGGAATCTGGGTGAGTATGCTGGTGATGGAATCACAACTAGAAGAGGGGAAGCCTCTCAATCTAGAAATACTAAATCTTGCCCGCATTTACCATATTTTGAGCCATATTTAGTAGGGAATCATCCCATATAGGATTAGTGTTACTTTTATGTTCTTATTTGGCTAGATAGGGGAGCACTTCCACTGCTACTGATACCACAACACCACTGAGATTCTTGGATCCTCATTTATCCCTAGTTTTTTTAGACATTTCTAGGGTTTATTCCACGTCCTTATACTTTGATGAGGTTGCTGATATACTTATTCAATCTGAAATATTATAGTTATTTCCTTATCTGATGCTAATTAGGACAATTAATGATGATGAAAGTGGCAATCTTGATGAAATGTCATATAAGAATTCCCTTTGGTATAGGGTTCTTACTGCCAGGATAGATGAGATGATCATTTGGGATCTGTATACCCTATACATTTTACTCAATAGTTTAGTTTTATTCAAAGGGTTTCCCCTCTCCCTTTGGCTAGTATGCATGGAGAGTGATATCCAAGGATCATTTGCCAGCTTTTCCAGACATTGACACACGAGGAAACCAATGTAGAGATTATTTTATCTTCTATTGGCCTCCCCATATTTTTATCACATGATTATGATCAAGCTCAGGTGTAGGCCTACCCATGTGGTATGCTAAACAGATTGGTCCATCACATTGAAAAATGATTTGCCTCATCGACCCCCTATTTGTAGAAACAATAGAATTGATTCAATATTTGGGAGATCCTTTGAGGAAGCACAATATTCCTAACAAAGATCATCCTGTCAGTGGGGAATAATCTATTGAGTAAGATATCCCTTCAGTACAACCAATAGATGATGCACCTATTGAGGGAAGATCCTAAGAGGGTTTCTATCCCACCTCTTCATCAACTCAACCGATTATTCATCCTTTTGACATACCTACTCAGGAAGCCACAGAAGCTCAGAAAAAATGTAAAAATTATATGGAATAAAATTCATACCCCAATTACTGAGACTCCTATATGAATGTTTCATGACCAAGAGAAGCATTTTCTCCTGCTATTTAATGATTTTGGGGAGGGAATATTTGAATGCCAAACATTATATTAAATCATGAGGTAAATCATACTGATGCAGAAAGAACTAGCTTTTGACAATAGGGAATTTCAAAACCTTGATGATGGGACTTCCTCAACCAAATTAATAAAGGAATATTTAGAGGTACTAGAATATATCTATTGGATTATATTTGAGCTACATGCCTGAATGGATGTATTGACCATGTATAGATGGTTATATGAGGAGATCTTAGCTTACTCAGGGTCTGGCCTTTTGGGTGTGTAATCCTCTCTAGAAACCACTCAAAAAATAGGTCAAGATTTTTCAACTTTGATTGATTCAATTTGTCCTACGATGGAAGAAAAAAAGTAGGGTGAGTTCCACTTTAGCATTCAATTGAAACTTTTCACCAAACCCTTTTCGAATTAGCCAGTTCATCTGATCAAATCTTATTGTGTCTTGATAGATGACATGTATTGTTTTTGATTGAATTTTCAGAGAGGGTCTAAAATGTAGATATACCTCCTTTTTTATGCTATTGATGAATAGAACTAATGAACATTTTATGTTATTGTCCAGTTTTATTTCATCCATGATGTGCATGACACTTCTTTGATCTGGTGTTGTATGAATCATCAACAATACCTTTCCTTTGTATAATATAAACTAAACATAAATGTCTGTATTTGAATATTTAAATCATAATATATTCTTCCCAAGAAATTATCATGAATTACAACCAACATGAGATTCTTCATTGATGTATCTTCTCCAGTTATATTGAGATTACCCGATTTACAAAAGGATAATCTGTGTAGAATATATGTCCTAGAGGGAGGGTGCTCTATCTTGTTTTCTAAAGTCAAAGGACTTGGTAATAATAGATTGATTTTTACTAAATCTATATAGGGGGACTCACAGTCATCATATATGATTCCTTATGTTTCTCTAGTTCTTTCCTAAGCTTTATATTGGGGTAGACTTAGAAATAATTTCCTATATTTTTGGTTATTTTATCTTGGACCTTCTATCACTGTAATTTAGGGTATGTTATCTCTGACCTTCTATCATTTTAGTTTAGGGTATTTTATATTGGAACTTCTATCACTTTAGTTTAAGGTAATTTAGCTTAGACCTTCTATCACAATAGTTTAGGGTCTTTTATTTTGGACCTTCTATCACTGTAGTTTAAAGTGTTTTATCTCGAACCTTTTGTCATTGTAGTATACAACATTTTAGCTCAGACCTTCTATCGCTTTAGTTTAGGTTACTTTACACTGGAAATTAAATTGCTATATTTTAGGGTATTTTCTCTTATAAGTTCTATCACTGTAGTTTATGATCTTTTATCTTAGACCTTCTATAGATATAGTTTACGGTCTTTTAGCTTAGACCTTCTATCGCTATAGTTTAAGGTCTTTTAGCTCGTACCTTAAGATTCCTTGTAGTTTAAATCCTTGATTCCAGGACTTGAATATAGAATATGGGGAAGACTTGTCATGGATAAACCAGAACACTCTAGAGTGATGAGTTATTCCATGGAATTTACAACACTCATGAGGATTAGATATCCTTTTATACAAGGAGGAGATGGATATAGTTGGTAGGTAAAATCCCTTATGTATTAGTAGAATTATCAAACAGAGTTTTTTCAACTCTTTTACAAGGTCCATGAAAGATTTATGTGTGTGATATTGGTTGAGGTAGAAATACTAGGGATTCTAGGTCCACCTAGATAGTTTGGATATGGGTGATATACGTCGTAACCCAAAAGTCTTATTCAAGGAATATGGAATGGGGTAGACATACCGGGCATGAACCACAACACCCTATGGTTATGGGTTCCACCACAATGTTATTAAGGCTCACAAGGATTGGGGTTCTTTTCCTATAATTAGGATATGCCTTTAGATTCTAGGTCAAAGTCCTTATGCATCAATATCATGGTCAAGAAAATATGATCTCCCCTCCTTTCCAAGTTAAATGATAGATTTGTGAAGAATAAAGCCTCCAAATGATGAAGAAGGGTATAGAATGAAGGGATATCTAGGAAGGGTTCTATAACCATTGGGAACTTTAGCGTTGAAATTGGGAATCTCAGATCCTTCACTCTATAGTTTCAGGCCACAAGGTGTGGGCCATCAAAAGATTCTGGAATGGAGCATCACATTCCTTCTTTGATAAAGGGTACAAAACATGGTTCCATAACATTGAGGTTGACGAATCCTATAGAATAGTCCTGTTATGAGGATTTTAAATTAGGGTTAAAAGTGTTTAGGTCATGAGGATGGTGCGAGATAATCATGCTAGGAATGGCTGAGAACACACTGAGGCATTGAGTTCTTCCACGATGACCTCAAGACTCACAAGGACTATAAATCCCTTTTGTAGAATGACACATTTTGGTTGAAGACCATAAGTTCATATGCAAGAGACATATGCATACATTGGTGGCAAAACAAAGGGTCCCTTGAAGATGGTTATCCTTTTCAAAGGACCATGGAAGATTATAGTGATCTAAGGCATTCAAATCATGAAGTGTGATTCATAGAAGATGTAAGATTCAAGGAGGGTTCAGGAACCCTAAAATCTATTTCACTACCTAGTGAAAACGTTATTATGGTGAGGAGATTTAAAAAACCATTACTCAAATTTTTTCATAGAATGGGAGTCTAGTGATCATGAATTGGATTTTACTAGAGCCAAAAAATGGGCTCTATGAGCTTTATGACTTATTTATCTATGCCTAAACTTTTTCCTAAACTCTAGAGATTAAAATTTTAGTGAGTGAAGACTTGAATTTTTCTCAAGCCTCCCCTTATGGTATTTCAAAATAAAAATTTCTGTTTCTCATTTTATATAAGTTTAGAGTCTTACGATTTGGAAAATTAAAGGCTAGAATTTAGAGTTGTATAACTTTGACCAAAGCACAAGCATTTTATGACCATGATGCACATGGACCTAGTATGAGGGGGATATTACTCAAGAGCCCAATTAGGATTCCCAGGTTCAAGAGTAATAAAATATTCTTCTGAGTGGGAGATGAAAATTTTATAATTCATGAAGCCAGGTTCTCAGGTCATGAGTAGTGACATGGGACAATCATACTTGGGATGGCCCAGAACACCCTAAGGTGTGGGGTTCCGCCATATTGACGTCAGGATCATAGGGACCATAAATCTATTTTTATAGGGCTAAGATGTATCTGGTTTGTAGGTATAAGACCTTATGAATTAATATTATGGTAAAATAGAGAGATATCATTACTTTACAATGTCCGTGAAGGGTTTATGACAACCCAAGGCACTCACGAAATGAAGTGCGATTTATGAATTGAGGTGCTAAAAATATAGCGAAAGTGATCCTCACTCTGTCTTACTATGGTAATGTTATTGTAGTCCTTTGATAAGGGATGGTAGTGTGGTGGCCTATAGTTTTTTACATCATATAGTGGGGAATTTTTTCTTGTGTTGTTTAATTTCATGTGTCATAGACATTTGGATTATAGTTTAACATCATACCGTAAGGAAATATTTGTGTCATTGTATTTTAACTTTATGAGGTAAGGATGTGGTAACTGATGTGGAATATTAGTGTAAGGTGAATCATGTGTATAAGAAAGTAATACAAAGATATGAGTTATAGGTAGGATGAATGAGATTTTATAACTTAGACCTTATGTATAATGGGGTGCAATTTTTCTTTGGTTTTGGTAGATAGAATCAGTATTAGAGATCTGAGCATCACTACGTATCATGTGATGATAGGAATCAAGCCACACATAATTCTTGAATAGGAAAATATTCACATAGTTCTAACCGATATGAATAGGTGGGAATTGTTCCCATTAATTATTTTAGTTGGTCCCAAGATTGGATATCTAGGCATCACTATGTATCTTTTGATGACAGGAATCAAGATATAAATAGTTCTTGATAAACCATGAAGTTTGACGTCATACATCAATGAAGTGGGATCCCTGATTTGAAATGGGAGTGTTGTGATTGGGCCTAATAATGGGTTTTTGGGTGTCACTACGTATCCTATGATGGAAGGAATCAAGGCACATATAGTTCTTGAATGAATTCTCCTTGTGCAAGTTTATCATATACGTAGGGAGGGAGGCATTAATATGTTTTTTTGGGGTTGGGACTAGGATTGGAGATATGGTATTCACTACATATCCTATGATGATGGAAATAAATCCTCATGTAGTTCTGTAATGGAGGTTTGGTGGGAGACCAACACCAAGGGTAGTGGTCCTCTCAGGCGAGGTCCATAGTAATGCACAGTTTTGTGTCATGAAAAGGACATCAACCATACAGATTAATTCCATGTGGTGAGAACTCAGGGTGTTCCATTTAAGGTTTTTCATTCAGGACCATGATACCTCCTTCTTGAGCCAATATGCCTCAGTCATGTGGGGAATACCTTACCAAGATTCCTAAGATCACATGATATATGGTCAGTTTGAGAAATAAAGAATGTTAAAGGTTCCTCAAGACATGGAGGTAGTTGGAGAAATGATAAGGGTGCTTGTATCATATGGTGGTTAGGCCTAGATATAGGGTCTAGGTGTCCCTAAAAATCTCATCAGGATGAGAATCAACCCATATTTAGTTCTATAAACCAGTGAAGTTTAATGTCGTGTGGCAAGGACATCAGCCATGGAGTTTGAAATCTTGTGGTAAGAATGTGGTTGAATCGATGGGAAAGAAGAGGAATGTTTGGAATATGTGTAGTTTAATGTCATGAATTAAGTTCATCTATCATGTAGTTTAGTGTCATGTGGTAAGGATGAGGGTTACACAACATGGGATAAGGTTAATATTGTGGCTGCACCCAAGAATAATGGTGTAGGTGTAACTATATATCTTGTAATGGCATGAATGAAGACTCAAATTGTTCTAGAAACTCATGTAGTTTAACATCATATGATAATAAAATCAGTCATGTAGTTTAATGTATTTATTCCAAAATTTAAGGCGATGTATAGTTTAATGTATTACTACCATGATGAAGTCCGTATAGTTTAATGTAATATGGTTTGCATGTGATTGTACAGTTTAACATCACACGACCAGGATGTGAGATGTTCGATGGTAGCTATGCCAAATATTTCTTAAGAAACCCCACATTTATGGGGGTGTGACACACACCCTATTCATCATGGACAATGAGTAAGCTCTGTTATGATAGAAATTATGTATGATATAACAACCTTCCGATTTGGGGCACAACTTCAAAGGATTATTTCCTTGTATCAATGGGGTTCTAAGATCCGACATCGATTATCCTTGGAGGACTGAATGAAGGTGAATATTTTTATTGAAGGCTCTTATGATCTGATTATGATGGGATTCAAGGTTGTGCAATGTGTGAAACCTGCTCTCATTGAGCCTGTCTAATTCATCCATCCACTTATGTGATTTCTCATCATTCGAGAGTTATTAAAAAATGGATATTTGAAGTCAAGTTATCTAGAATTATATGGGTATGACTTCCATTGTCTAGTATACCAATGAATATGGTGTTACTTGTGTAACAATACGAATGGTGGTACGATAGTCCCATAAATCATGGAGAATCTTTTCTGGCTAGTAATTCTTGTCCTTATTCACTATCTTCTGGAGTATATTTGAGAGTCTTTTTAAAGGCCTCTATCTATCCATTTTCCATTACATGATAGTGATATGAATGACTGGACATGATGTTGTACTCATGGTATAATTTCTTAAACTCTACAGGGCATAAGTTGGTTCCATTACCTATCGATACTATGTGGGGGACTCTAAACCTAGTGAGAATATGTGACTTTATGATGTTGATGATCTTCTTAATCCTAAATTATTTTAGGGGTATTGCCTTACCCTATTTGGAGAATAATCCAGTAATAGTAAGGATGTTCTTGAACTACTTAGCTATGGCTAATGGATATGGAACCTTGACATCCATTCCCCATACGATAAACAGACATGAATATTTAGCTTTATGTAGCAGTTTGGGGGGTTGAAGGATGAAGTAGTCATGAATTTGTCATGAATGACATTTCTTGGTGAATTCTACATAGTCATGTACCATGGTTTTCTTGTAGTATCCCAACCTTATAATTTTATGAGAGTGACTAGTCCTAGAAAGATTAGTGCTGTAGAAGATTACGTGGAATACTTCCATAACAGTGGGAATCTATCTTTCTGCTATGCATCTATGGATGATTCTATAAAAGGATCGCTTATAGAGAGATTTATTCTCATTCAGATCATCCCACAAGGTGAATTTATCAATGCATCTAAGGTTTATTCCATCGAAGCCTCAGTTGTATATGGATTTATTCTCATTCAAACCATCCCACAGGGTAAAGTTTGTGGGCCAATTCTAATTAGTTCCCTTTAAGCTTAGTCTACTGGAAGGATACCATTTTAGAGATAACTGATTATGGGTTTCATCCATATAGGGGTGTATATCGGTTCATCATTCTCTGGGGTAGTATTGATCTGGTTGATTTCTTCTATATCATATATGATGATCAATGAGACCATCCTTCTGTGCATGATATGTAAAATCAGTTCCTCCTAATTAGGGTTATCCATGACTATGGATATAGTAGATAATGCATCGACACGTGCATTTTGTGATCATGTAATATGATGCAATATAGGATTTTAAGGGAACTCTAGTCCCCTAACGTATCCAATGAGAGGGACTAGTTCTTCCTTTTTGGTGGAATATTCACCATTAATCTACTTTATCACCAACTCTGAATCCCATTTGATATACATGTAGGATATTTTTTGCTGTAGAGATAACTCCAATCCAATGATGAGGTCTTATTAATCAGCTTCATTATTTGTGAAACCTTCAGATATAGAGAAATATAAGGGAAAAAATTCATTGTTTGGGGAAACAAAAAAACCCCTAAGACAACCTGATTAAGTCTTGATTTTACAATCTCTTACTGATAGGGCTTCAATAGGCACCATAAAAATACACCTCCCAAGTTTGGGGAGTGTCATGGGCATTGAAAACCTCCTATTCTAGGATATCAATGTCCATGGTGTGCTGACCAGAGTAGGGTGTGCTGTGAGGAAATCGGCCAGGGCTTTCCCTTACACTGAATTTTGTGATATGAAATGGATTTTGTATTGTTGTAGAATGAAATCCCATTAGGATAAGAACTGATTCAGCATGGGATGACCATGGGTGTACCAGATCAGATCAATATGAGAGACTAGGTGGACTTAGTGGTGCTACAAATAATGACTTAGCTTCTTCACTGTAAATATGAGTGTGAGGCAGCTCTCATTACCTAACATTGTTTGGTTGAGGTAGTAATGGCTATTCTCACTCCCAATATCATTTATCTATATGAGGATATGTCCAAGGGAGATTTCAGTGATGCCCACATATAACATGATCCTATTTCCTTCCATCGGTGGAATCTGGATTAGTGGATGTAGAAGGTACTGATTTAGACTCTCAAAGTCTTATTTGCAGTTATCATCCCATTTATAGGTGATCCCTTTATTCATAATATTATTAAAGGGGAGAGATTTTCCATCTAGGTTGTCTATGAGACTCCAAATACAGGAGAGGTTCCCTTTGAGGCCCCTAAGTTATTTGATATTATGAGGGGTTAAAAATGATATAATCTCACTAGTATTTTATGGATTGAACTCACTTCCTTGGTGGCATACACAAAATATAAGGAACCTTACTGATGTTACCTCAAAACTGAATTTCAGAGGATTACTTTTCAGATTATGCCGCCACAGATTGTCAAAGACTATTTAATGATCTATGAAGTGATCAAATCACCATCGAGATTTGAAAACTAGGTCATTGACATGAAATTCACCTATTTGTCCTAATAAATAATTAAATATATGATTAATAGTGTGTTGATATGTATCTCTAGAGTTCTTTACTCAAAAGGCCATGAACTACTTGAAAAATATCCCTCAAGGTGATCTGAAGACACTGGCTTCCTCATCTCTAGCAGCCATCTTTATTTGATTGTACCATGAATAATCATCCACAAATGAAAGGGCTCAGTAGTTTCATCGATCAAGAGTCTTGTGATTGGAAATGATAATTCATCCTTCGATAAATGTCGATTAAGGACTTTGAAATCAATGCAGACCCTAATATGACCATTATTATTTTTATCAACGATGATGTTGTAAATACATCTTGGGTATTACACTTCTTAGAAAAAGTTTGATTTGATCAAATTGTAAACATATGCCTCTACATTAGTAGAATGAGAGGGGTGAATCCTCCTAAATTACTTCTTGAAACCTCGATGGTCATTAGGTAATTTGAGATAGTTCATATTCACATCGAGATTTAGCCTTTTCATTTTTTTTATAGTTCCAAGAAAACCCATAATAGTGTTTCCCAAGAAATGAAATGTACATCTCTTACTTCTTGAGATCCATGTAAACACTAATCAATATAGTCCATGTGTATTCTTATATTCCCAAATTTACCTTCATGATTTCATAAAGTGTGTTAGAGATGCCCTCCTCAAATATGGGAGGGGAGTTCCAGAGGTCATCCTCATCTTCTTCAACCTCTGAGTCTAGGGAAATATTTTCAGATTAATTAGGTAATATGGGGGAATCTTTGTCACCATGAAGGTGAGAAAGGCTATAAGAAGACATTATCATCCCATAAAGCCAGAGTCTTTTTAGATATGTTTTGGATCTGATCATCTTTTATAATGATGATGAGGACAGAAGGGTTTTGGACACCTGGGATTAGTTCTATTTCCTCAACTAGATTTATGTGGTGCACATAGCCGTTGTTGATCATAATCTAGGGATTCATAGGAAAAGTATCCAATATATTGGTGTATGAAACCTGTATATTTTCATCCACCATTGGTTATTTTACTTCCCTTTTATATAAACCTACTTTAGCATATGTGGATTCACAAGTCTTGAAGGGGGAACTATCACCATTTGGTATGCCGACATTTCCATCGATATGGTATTTCAAACACTGATTGAATATTGAGGGTACTACCATGTGGGGTGGATCCAGGGCCTTATGAGAAAACATTTTATGTGGTGTATTACTTGATGACAATAAACTAAGCATTTGATATGAGATCCCTAAACTGATCTTTGATCTTGATCTTTCTAAGAGGTCTTTTCTCATGCTTATCATACCCTTGAATGGTCATCTTTATGGGAGATACAACTCCTTCACTATATCCCAAACATTGAAGGGTTTAAATCAAGGTGAGTTTGATTCCAAAACCATTTTCAATTAGGGTTGTTTGGATTTTAAAATTATTTAGTCTACTGAAAATATATAGGGGCCTGATGTGTCCTTGGATGACCTCTTCCCAATACTGGTATATGAATGAGATGGCGACATGAACATTTGATGGAATGGTCTCCACTCGATAGACCCTAGCTAAAATGACTTATTTCTTGAACTCTCATGTTCTCTAGAGGGATTCAAAGAGTTTCTCCCTATATTAGTTTTAAATATAGAGTGCATCTAGGATTGAGATATTGGCTGGGGAAACGTCCAAATTTTTTAGAATGATGTAGTTTTTTACCAGAGGTTGGTGCTTCCTAAGGTGGGGTTTCTCATTATTATGTGTCTTTAGAGATGAGGGATTGGAGGTAGACATTCATATTGATATTGAATAGGTTGAGGGAGCATTTTATTCTAGTTGTACAGGTCATGTCAACTTTCCATTTTTTCTAGGATGATCAGATAATCGTACCCTTGCTAAGAAGTCATGTATGACCACTGGGTTCATATGACTTTTAGAGGGTTATGGGAAACCTCCTTGTATTTGTTGGCTTTTCTAGAGTGATTTCACATAGTTCTAGGAAACATATATGTCCTCTGTGGGTACATAACCAAAATATTTATTTTGATTACACCCATGTTGTACCATGTATCCTCAGTTCCAGTGCACATGGTCTCTTGTTCCCCAGTTTGGTGTGGGGAACTCATACTCAGAGGAATATTCATCATCGAAGAAGGGGACTACCAAGTGTATCATGCTAACAAAACCAAAGATTAGATCTTCATCTGATTATGGTTCCATTTTTTGGGGTGATGCTCATTCATTGGATATTATAGGGAAAAAATATGCAAGAGTTAGAGCTTGCATTAGAGTAGAAAATTAATTTTCCACTTCTGTCTGTTTCTTTGTCAGATGATGACATGCACCTTAGGAAGACACATCAAATATAACAACCCATGATTTTAAATTATGTGTTCTAGTAAATAAATTCAATTTATTCGATAGATTACATTGCATATAAAATTATTTCATATAGTATCAATCATATAAAATCACTTAGAGAACATAAAATAAACTCTATAAATTAAGAATGAATGAAATAAGAGGATTTTTATAGAAATTAAGGATCATATACCAATGAAATAATAACTTGACATTTGGAATATAAATTTATCCAATAGAATATTAACCTCACCTATGAATGTATAAATAAAATTTAGGCATTTTATAAATGAAAATATGATATAGTTATATAATAGTATATGTAAATAAATATTTTGAAAATGATAAATTAAGTGTTGGTATTTTTACAAACATAAATGTTTATCTACAATTTTATAATTAATATAGTGATATAAAATAAAATTTATTTTCATAAAATAGATTAAAAAATTAATATTTTTTTCTTATGATTATAATTAAATTTTATGAGACCTTAATTAATTTTTCGAAGTGTCATAAAATCTATTTTTAATTATAAAATTTTCCTTTTTCAAATAAATAATAAAATTAATTAAAAAATAATTTTATCATATTTAGAAAATTATATTTAAAAAATGAGTTGAGTTTTTAAATTCTTAATATTGAGAAATGGGTTTGGTGAATTTTTGGGGTTTTTCTAAAAAAGTTGAATTTTTAGTGAATAGTGAAATACGATAATTTACGGTATTTAAATTATATTGCAAATATATGAACTAAAACATCATGAATGATTTAATAACCCTTGTTTTGAACAAAAATAAACTAAATACTATATTTATTCAAAATAATTAAAACTATTCATCATCATGAACCAAAATATTAAACTAATGAATACAATAATTAAAAACACCCCTCTGCTCTACTATTAATACCACCTTTAACCACCTCTTCTACTCACCTCAAAAGCCTTTAAGTTTGTTCAATTTCTACATAATAATATTCCCATGTGTCTCCCCAATTTCTAAGAGCCTTTGGTCTTAAAAAAAGACCGAACCCAAGTTTCTAAAGGATGTTCTCACAGATAAGAATTCAAGAGGTAAAACCCTTAATCATTCAGTTTCTTTTTCTTTTATTTTATTTTCTTTTATAATCCTTCCCTCAACTAGTCTATAAAAAAATAATGACCACTATATTATATTATATATAATATAGTTTTATTTTTTTAATATAAAATCCATCATCAATCCCATTCTCTTCTCCCTTTTATTTTAAAAATTAAATATTGTCCGTGATGTGTCTATTTACCTCCATCGTGGATGACGCGTTTTAATTTTACATTGCTGCATTCAAGGCTGAACATAAAACCATTATTATGGTTAAATGGGATTTTATTATATATATATTATAATTCATATAATTTCCTAGAACTAGTATATATACATAATATTAATTAATAAAGCAAAACTAGTTCGTGATGATAAAAAACGCCAAAATAATCTAAATGGTTATTACTAACATTTTGTATAATGATTTGTCCTCATACCATATAACCAAATGAAATATATAAAAATGAAATATTTTTTAATTTTATTAATAATATATAATTTTTATTCTGGATAACTATTATCATTTTACAAGATTTTCCAGACATATTTACAAGTAAACCGATCATGAAAACTAAGGAAAATAATACTCCAAAATTATAAAATTGTATCTTAAAAATCATAAAAAAGGCTATAAATGAACTTAATAAAATTATAATAAATCAAATACATGTTTAAAATATTTTGAATTAATTATTTTATTTATTTAATCTGATTATCCATGACAATAAGATCAAGTTCAAAACACATTCAAACATAAGGTAAGGGATTCCCCCCAAACCTCTATTTTTCATTCAGGTTACTCTTTCTCTCTCTTTACCTAAATGTAATTATTAATTCATATTATTTAATTCTCATAAATTATGTTTTTATGTTCCAAACATATTTTTTTAGATTAATTATTCCTTCATTTATGGGAAATGAATGTTTTATAAGGATCCCTTTTCAATTCCACCCGATAAGCAAGCCCAATTAAAGGGAACTTCCCTATTTCTTACCCGTTTTCAAGTGCACTACATGATATATTTTAAGCCACCATTATTTTTATAAAATAATTAATTTTATAATAGAAAATTTATCTTTGATTATTTCTTGTTTTTTACAAACCATTATGCCTTTTTCCATTTTAAATTCATGTTAGTATTCTCCCATAAACCTCACTAAAGAGGCTCATTTTTGAAGTTTCTTAAACACTCATTTTACATGTTTTCACTCTATTTGGACTTAATTTATCATTATATATGACTATTTTCCATTATTAATGGCCAATTATGAATTAAATACATTCTTTCGTGGACACTATAATGATATTCCCTTTGGTTATTCCTTATTCACCACTTATTCCTTGTGTGTGGTGTACGTATACTTCCCTTTCATTTATTATAATAATTCATTAAATATTTAATCAAATATAAATATTTATTATATCATGGATATGATTATTTTCACACACACACATATATATATATATATATATATATATATATATATATAATTTTTACAAATTCTATTGTTATTTTATTGAATATGTGTTTGAATAATGTTTTGGAGTTGTAGTGATGGGTAGGGACTGGTTATAGATAGCCCCTCAATGCATCGACAGGTCTCATGAGAAAAAATAGTTGGTGAAAAAACCTTCATGTTTATTTCCAAATATAATTATATGGGTGTTTAACCACATAATTAAATCGTCTTGATGGTATAATGGTTCATCTTCCATATTCATGACATACAATAAATAATCATTTTCTTTATTTAGTATTCATATATTACTTTCAATGAGGTTTTCACAATGGAAAAACCTATAGTGGAATTTTAATTCTCTGTGTATTGATGAAATGTGTTTTTTATATTATTTATCATGCCAAAATATCTATACCTTATTGAATTTTTTACATTTTTATTGTCTCATATAACCCTTACTGACCATTTGAGATCACAATTTTATTAGTTTTCTTTCCCCTAGTTGTGAGTACAATATCTCTGAATAAGTGACAAGAATTATTTTATTTTATTTTGTTATGTTATGTTTTTATTTACCAATGCAATAAGGGAACCATGTATGTATCAAGTTTATTCAAGACTACTAAATTGATCTACCCTTGCTGATGTGATCTCTTGTATCTATGACATTGTAATAAAATGACCACATACTCTAGGATACTAGGGTCGAGGTTGTTACAGTTTGTACCAGAGAAAGTTTAGTAGATACCTTGGGAACTAGATTTAGAAAACATAGTTTAGGGAACATAAAACTAATAGAAAATTTGAGGATAATAATAGTATAACATCCTATAATTTTGGTAAGGTAGTGATTGTGTGAGTCTTCCTATAAATACATCCCTATCTGGATACTACAAGTGGACGTGGTTTTAAAACATATATACCTAGGGGTAATAACTCTGACAAGGTGTGTTGGGTCTGATTCGGCGTAACCTAGTACATGAAGACTTTCTGTATTGTGCACCTGGTTTGACACTCCCTGGGGATATGATTAGAATAATTCACATTCTTTTTACAAACCATTATGAAGGATTTAAAAGTAAATATATCCCCAATGAAAATATTCTTATCATTATAAGATTAGCTATGAATAAATTTTCAATTTATATTAAGTGTTTTCTAGTTAAAAATTATGAATTATGATTCATAACCTAATTTAGTTTATACAATTGTTTAGAAACTGTGCCTAATGGAAGGAATGGAATCAATACTCACAAAAAATGTTTGGATTTCCCCACTGAGAAAGTCAACACAGTTAGTGTTAGAGATGATAATATCATGACCATATTAAGAAAAATTACTCAAGTTATGATGAATAACCATAATAAACCAATGTTTGATCATTTAATGTGGAAGAATCCCCAGTATTTTAGTGGGACCACTAATCCAATTGTTGCTGAGTAGTTGATCAAGTCCCTTGAAATGATATTTCTAGCATTGGGAAGCAATGAAAACGAAAAGGTAGTACTGGCAGTATATTGTCTCAATAAAGATGATGATCAATGGTGGTTGTTGATCCAAAATACAATAGAGGAAGATGAAATAGAAGACATGGAATGGATAAATTTTAAAGAAAAATTATTTGAAAAATCATTCCATCATGAAAAACAAATTGAAATGAAGAGAAAGTTACTTAGCTTAAAGAAAAGAAAAGAAGAGAGTTTTGAAGAGTATGAGGATAACTTCACAAGAATATCTATATATAAAACATATTACATACGTGATTTAGAAGACACGATTAATCATTTATTTTAAGGTCATAAATCATGTCTTTAAAGGGAACTGTCTTATTAAAAAATTTCATCATATGATGAAATAGTATTAAGTTCCATCAAAATAGAGAAGGAATTTTCTATATCCTATTTTTTCAAGTGAAATCAAGAGAAGAATAGGTATTCTGATAAACATGTAAAAATTGAATCATCAAAGAAGAATATGTGAATAAATCGATTTCCATTATGTAAAAATTAGGGAAATAATAATCCAATGAAATTATTTAAAGGAATAGGATTCTATTATAAGTGTGGAGAAAAGGGTCATCAAGAAAATTAATGTAAGAGGAAGAAAAAAATAAATGAAGTTAAATGATTCAATTGTAATGAAATGAGTAATTATTCAAATAAATGTCCCAAGCATCATGTGAATTTAGTATATAAGAGGTTATGGGAAGATGCATATGCTTATGTGATTACCACAACTGAAGTAGAAGTACCAAATGATGTGGTGGTAGGTACATTAATCCTATATTCAAATTTATCTATTAATTTATTAGATTCTGGATCATCATACTCTTTTATATCTACCTAGTTTTCCAAAAAATTAGACATTTCCATTTTGATTTAATAAGGTAATTGTCAGCCAGAAATCTTACGATAAGTATCATTACAACAAAAATGTATCGATCAATCCCATTTATGAAACATAAATGTGATTTAGTTTACTAAATTATCACCATACCCATGTTGGACTTATAATCCTCGGTATGAAACAACTTTCAAAATATGATGTGAGAATTTATTACAAGAAGAATGAAGTTATGATTTGTGAGGAAGATATATAATCCCTTATATTTATAGAAGAAACTTCATTATCTAATTCTTGTCTAGATCCACCCCTAGTAGATCTATGGAATGAAATTATTGGGTAGGAAGAGAAAACAAAATCTAGGGATGAGGAATGTAATATTAAAATTGAGAATATACCAACTATATAAAAATGAATTAATGTATTTCCTAAGGAATTACCTGGACACCCCATAGACTGTGAATTTGAGTTTACCATTTATTTAATCCCTAATGTAAGACAAATTTCAAATACTCCTTATAGAATGACCACTGTGGAATTGGTGGATCTGAAGAAACAACTAGAGGAGTTGAGTATTAAGTGATTTATTCTCCCTAGTTTTTATCTATGGGTATCCCCTATTATTTTTATAATAAAGAAAGATATATCCATGAGGTTGTGCATTAAAATAAATAACAAGTATCCTCTGCCTCAAATTGATGATTTATTTGATAAAATCCATGGCGATCAATTTTTTTTTTCAAAGATTGACCTTCATTATGGATATCATCAATTGCATGTAAGTAAGGAGGATATTCTGAGGAGAACTTTTTAGACAAGGATTGGACATTAAAATTTCACCGTAATTCTATTTTGATTGGCTAATACACCCTTTATTTTTAGGGATCAAATGAACAGAGTATTCAAGGAATATCTTGATGATTTTGTTATTATATTCAATAATGATATTTTGGTATATTCTAAAAGCTATAAAGATCATGAGAATCACTTGAAAGTTATTATTGAGACTCTCATAATGAAAGAATTATATGGTAAATTTATATAGAGTGAATTCTATATTTAATAAATTTCTTTTCTTGGTTATATAGTCTCTAGGGATGAAATTTTAGCTAACCTGTGAAGACAAAGGTAATTGACAAATGGCCTATGACAGCGAACATAACCAATGTGTGTAGTTTCATTGGTTTAATAGGTTACTATTGGAATTTTGTTCAAAACTTTTACTGATTAGCTAACTCATTAACCAATCTCACAAGTAAAGGGGTTAAGTTCGTATGGGAAAAAGATTGTACAAAACATTTTGAAGAATTAAAGAGAAGATTGGTCAATGCTCCAGTTTTGAATCTTCCATTAGGAAATGATGGGTTTGTGATATATAGTGATGCATCAAATAATGGAATGGGTTGTTTCCTTATAAAAAATAATAGATTTTTTTCTTATGCATCAAGGTATTTGAAGACTCATGAAAAAAATTTATCCAACTCGTGATCTTGAATTATAAATCGCAATATTTTTTCTGAAGATATGGAGACACTATATCTATAGTGAAAGATGTGAGATATATATGGATCATAAGAGTTTGAAAAACATCTTTACACATAAATAAATCAACATGAGGAAAATAAGATGGTTAAAGTTACTCAATGATTATGATTTCTCAATATAGTACCACCCAAGGAAGGCAAATAAGGCAGCATATGCATTGAGTAGGAATGATCATGGAATTATAACCCAATTGAGGATTGAGAATGATCCTATTTTCATAGATCTAGTAAATATGAATATGTTAATTGTTAATTAAGAGGAAACATCAATACTATTTTAAATTATTTCTAAACTATCTTTACTGGAGAAGATAAAAATCTCTCAAACTACTAATGAAAATTTTCAAAAGAAAATTAAATCCATTAAGGATAGAAGATTGGAAGACTTCATGTATGAGGATGTAGTTAAAAAATTTGGAAAGAGGATATATTTCCCATAAATATAGGCGATAAAAAGGGAACTATTAGTTGATTCCAATAGATTAAATTTCTCTATACACATAAGTAGTACCAATGTGTATAGGGATTTGAAGGACCATTTTTTGTGCGATAACATGAAGCGAGAAATGCTGACTATGTGTCAAGGTGTATAGTTTTTCAACAAGTGAAGGTTGAGAGACAACATCCAAAAGAAGTCATGAAACCTATACCTATTCCTATGTGTAACTGAAATTACATTATGATATAATTTTTCATAGGACTACCAAGGATACCTAAAAGGAATGATACAATATAGGTAATTGTTTATTGAATTACCAAATCTACACATTTCCTCTCTATAAGATAATATTTTCCTCTTTAATGACTAAAAAGACTCTATATTAATGAATTTGTAAGACTTTATGTTGTAACTCTATCGATTGTGTCTGATTGAGATCCATTATTTATATCAAAATTTTAGAAGAGTCTTCAGAAGGATTTGGATACTAAGCTTCATTTGAGTACTTCTTATCACCCTCAAACCAATGGATAGCTTGAAAGGAATATTCAAACATTGAAAGACATGTTGAGATCATACTCACTTGAATTTAAAGGCATATGGGATCATTATTTACCTTTGTTAGAATTTCCCTATAATAATAGTTTCCATTCTAGTATTCAGATAGTGCCATATGAAGTATTATATGGAAATATATTTTATACTACAACTTGTTGGGATGAAGTTGGTGAGAGAAAACTTATAGGCCTAGAACATATTGAAGATAAAAATTAAAAGGTAAAGACTATTCAGGATCATATTAAAGTATATTAAAGTAATAAAAAGAGTTATGTTGACAATTAGGGAAAGGATTTGGAATTAAAAGTAGAAGATCATGTATTTCTGAAAGTATCTCTATAGGAGGGAGTCTTAAGGTTTTATAAGAAAGGGAAACTGAGCCCTAGGTACATCATACCATTTGAATTTATGGAATGAATTGAAGTTTTAGATTATTGATTATAAATTTCGCCAAGACTATTAAAAGTTCACGATGTGTTCCACGTATCATTGTTAAAAAATTACATGCCAGACCTAATGCATGTACTCATCGATAAAGAAATAGAACTGGAACCTGATTTTTCTTACTGTGAAGAGCCTATCAAAAAAAATTACATAAGAGAGAAAATATTTGGAAATTGGATGACTCGAACAGTATTGTTTCTTTATAGAAACCATAAAATGGAAAAAAATCAATGTGGTAACCTAAGGGTGTTAAGAAGAAAAACCACCCTCATCTGTTTATAATGAAATATTCTATAAAAATTTTTATGAAAAAATTTATGAAGGGGGGAAGAATATAATACCCCATGATTTTATGGTATTTGTCCTCTTAAATATATTAAATTTATTCGATATATTATATTTCATAAAAATTTATTTCATATAGTATAAATCATATAAAATCAAATATAGAACACAAAACAAACTTTATAAATGAAGAATATATGAAATAAGAGGTTTTTTCTAGAAATTAAAGAACATATACAACTGAAATAGTAACTTGAAATTTGGAATTGTAATAAGACCCTTAAGAATTTTAATTGAGACAATAGAATAGTAACCTCACCTATTATAGCATAAATAAAATCTAGGCATCTTATAAATGAAAACATGATATAATTATACCATAGTATAAGTAAATAAATATATTGAAAATGAAAAATTAAGTAATGGTATTTTTATAAATATAAATGTTTATATAGAATTTTATAATTAATATAATTTTTTAAAATACAATTTATTTTCTTAAAGTATATTTTTAAATTAATATCTTTTTTCTTATGATTATAAGATAATTTTATGAGACCTTAATTAATTTTTCAAAGTGTTATAAAATCAGTTATAATTTTAAAATTGGTATTTTTCGAATAGATAATGATTTTAATTAAAAATAAATTTATCATATTTAGAAAAATATTTCAATAAATGGAATTCATTTTTTAATTCAAAACATTAAGAAAATTTCAGGGTGAATTTTTGGGTTTTTTCTAAAATAGTTGAATTTTTGGTGAATAGTGAAATATGGTAATTTATAGTATTTAAATTATAATCCAAATACTTGAATTAAAACATAATTAATGATCTAATCACCCTTGGTTATAACTCACATGAAATACTTACTGTATTTCATTATAATAATAAAAAATATTCATATTCTTGAGCCAAAATATTAAACTAATGAATAAAATAATTAAAAAACCCCCACGCCTCCACTATAAACACAACCCCACACAACCACTTCTCTTCACACCTCAAGATCCTTGAAGATTTTAAAATTTCAGATCAATAATCTTTCCAAGTCTCTCCCCCATGTTCATGACCCTTTTTTCTCAATAAAATACCTAACCCAAGTCTCTTAAGGAGGTTCTCAAGGAGAGGAATTCAAGAGGTAAAACCCTTAATCCTACCTTTTTTTCATTTATTTTCTTTTCATTTATTATCCTTCCCTCACATACTCTATCAAAAAAATCATGATAACTATAATATATTATATATACTGGAATGTTATTTTTTTAATGGAAAATATATCATTAGTCCCTTTCTCCTCTCTATTTTATTTTAAAAATGAAAATGTCATTCTTGATGTGCTGATTTACCATCATCATAGATGATGCGTTTTCTTTTTCCATTAATGCCTTCAAGACTGAACATAAAACCATTATTATGGTTAAATATGATTTTATTATATATATTATAAGTCATATAATGTTTTTCTAACTTTTATATATACATAATATTAATTAATAAAACAAAACTAGTTTGTGATAATCGTAACAAAATGCCAAAATAATCTAAACAATTATCACTAACGTCTCGTATAATGATTCGTCCTCATACCATATAACCAAATGAAATATATAAACATTTAATATTATGGATGTTCATTAATAAAATAAAATTTTAATTCTTTAAAAATATTCCCATTTTACATGACTTTCCATACATATATAAAAGTAAACCGGTCATGAAAACCAAGGAAACAAACACTCCCAAATGATAAAATTGTATCTTATAACTTAGAAAAAGGCCATAAATAGACATAATAAAATCATAATAAATAAAATTCATATATAAAAGGTTAATAATTAGTTAATTAATGGATTTAATATGATTATAAAGGATATTAATATCAAGTAGTGAACACATTCAAACATAAGGTAAGGGATTCTCCCAGACCCTCCATTTTTCATTTGAGTTAGGATTTATCTCTCTTTAACCCAATGTAATACTTAATTATACTTATTAATCCAAATAAATTATGTGTGTATGTTCTAAATATATTTACCTAGATCAATTATTACTTTATTTATGATAACTACCTATTTTATAAGGATCCCATTTCAATTCCTTCTGATGAGAAAGACCGATTAAAGGGAACTTCCCAATTTCGTACCCATTTTCAAGTAAACTCCATGATCTATTTTAATCCACCATTGTTTTTATAAAATAATTAATTTTAACATGAAAAAATATCTTCTTTTATTAATGGTTTTATATAAACATTTATTATTTTTTTTGTTTTAAAGTCCCCTTATAATTCTACCTTAAACCGCATTAAAGAGACTCATTTTTGAAGTTTCTTAAACAGACATTTTACATGTTTTCACTCCAGGTGACCTTCATTTATCATGATCGATTACTATTTTCTATTATTAATTTCCAAGTATGATTTAAATAAATTATTTCATGGGAACCACTATAATATTCCCTTTGTATATGCCATATTCTCCACTTATTCCTTATGTGTAGTGTATGTATACTTCCATTTTATTTTTTTTATCACAATTCATTGAACATTTCATTAAATATCCATATTTCTTATATCATGGATATGATATTGTCTTATCCATATAGAATTTTTTATATATGGTGTTTTTATTGAATTGAATCTTTCTATGAACGATGCTTTGGGATTGCAGTCATGGGTGGGGCCCAGTTATAAATATCCCCTAGATGCATCAATAGGACTCAATATAAAAACAATATAGTAAAAACCCATAGTGTTTATTTCCAAAAAGAATTATATGGGTTTTTTCTATAGAATTAAAATATATTGATAGTATAATGGTTCATGTTATAGATATATAACATCTAATAAATAAGAATTTTTACTATTCAGTATTTAGTTATTACTTTTGAGGTGCCCGGATTACTGTGAAATCACTGAGAGGGGGAGGGGTGAATCAGTGATCACTTTTCACTTTTTACAAATTGATTATTTTCAATTAAACCTATATGGATGGTTAAATCCTCAATACACACTTCTTGTTCAGAATGGTTAGAGAATAACCCTTATTATTACAAAAAAGAAAGAAAAAGTCAACAGGAAGGATGACAGGGTTATACAAGCACACATTCCCTTGTACCTAAGGAGAAACAAAGCAAAAAAGAATTCAAAATTCAAAGTCACATTGATAGTAAGTGTCAAAGTCTTCATCCCAATCATACTCAAAATACAGGGGACCATGAGACCTGGTAACCATAGTTGGCTTCAGGTATGAGTAATCCTTCCTCTGTCTCACTTTCCTAGAGGGAACAGGTTGAACTCCTTCAACATCCACAATAACATTTTCCCCTTTGGACAAAACCTAACTGTAGGTTGGTTTTTTTGGGGAGTCATCCTCTACTTCATCCCACCTTCCCTTGATGTCATGAGTTTCCTTTAATTTAAGAATTTCCATGTGGCTCCTTGAGATCCTCTAACCTTTCCCCTCAAGAATAGGGTCTATGCATTCTTGCACCTTCTCTACAATCACTTCTGGCATCATGTCACCACCCCAAGTAGTTCAATCATCTATTTGATGAAACAGTTCCAAATTCTTATCCACTTGAGACTCCTTAGAAATCTCTTGGGAAGCATTATCCACCGCTCGTGATGCATTAAACTGCATTGATTATTTCTTCACCTTCTTCCTACAAGAAGTCTCATGATGCCCTTTTAATGAGAAAAAAACACAAGCAACATTTTTACAACACCTCTCTTTATCATGTCCAATAACATGACAATCAAAACAGAAATATGGTAGTATTTAATACTCCAAATTGAGTGGGATATCATCATCTAAGGTAGATAAGACTATATTATGAATTAGACAAGTACTTAAATCAACTTCCACTAGAACTCTAGCATAGTGGCCAAATTTTGCAGCCTCGGTGGTCCTGTACATTTTAATTAGAGTTCCAACCATAGAGGTAATGTCAAATAGAATTTTAGGATTCCATAAGATCTAGTGAAGGCCAACAATTTTGATCCAGACCTGATCTTTGGGATTTTTAATGGAGAAAGGATTGAAACAAACATCCCATTCTTGAAAGCAAACTATACCTAGCTTTAGAGTAATTGATCTGAACCCCCAAGATCTTCTCTTAAGACTTTTTAAGGAAAAATAATATGAAATAATCCATGTCTCATAGGTATGCATATCCAATCAGAAAACCCCCATATAGAGGTGAGATTCTGAACCAAATCATCAATTCTCCATGTTTTACCTCCACTAGGAAGAACAAGTCGGGAAATAATTGAGTGCTCACAGATCTTGAATCTATCAAGGATAGATTCTATACTAGAAAAAACGTGGGCAGTGTCACCCTTTTCAACAATATGCTCAAAAATACCATTGCGCACCGATGTAAAGTACCTTCTATCAGATTCTCCTTCCGCTTCTAAAGGGGCTCTACTATATTTACCCACATCTTCCAATTTATCAGATAAGGCTCCCATATCCAAGAGGATCTTCTCCACTGTAGGTCTAGCGTTAGCAGCACCCAAATCAACTTTTTAATTCGAAGTCAAGGGATGATCTTCAATCACCCTCGCCACTTCAAGACAAGGCCCATCAACAGGGCAACCCAAATATGCATTTCCTTCAGTCAGCACCGCCTTGGGACCCGTGACCTCCACCATCATAGGCGAGTGGGTCATGGACACCATATAAACATCATGATCACCGGCATCAGTGACAATATCAAGTCACTGAATACAAGAATTTACAAGGTTCGGCAGAAAGACCTACTCATTATCATGTTGGTTATTCTCCCCAACACAGATTCTCCACTATAATCTAATGAAAAATTAAAATGGTCAATACAGAGTCACACTATATCTCTCCTGAGTCTTACATGAGGTTCTTTATACTGCATCACACAGTTTTACAGTAATCACACTGGCCTGCTCTAGAGTCACACTGGAGACTTCTGCTCTTGAATCAAAAAACATACTTCTTACTCCCAAATCAATTAAGAATCTTCCTCCTTTATTTTAATGTTTGATTCAATATAGATTGGTCTAATGATCTTCTACCATGATCTTATTAAATCAAACTTTCCTATGTACCTATTCAAGAATCTTCAACTACCTTTAGTAAGGTCTATTGACCTTGCTCAATTATTCTGATCACATGTACTGATCAGTGGCCTCAGTGCAACAATGGTCGGGAAATTATTTCTTCTTTTTATGAAGTCCCAACCTCAATTATATGTGGAAAAATGGTGCACAAAACTTATTTAAGAATATTAATATGCAATAATGATCTTTCACTATGTCAAATCTATCTGTCTTCTTGAATTATCAAACACTATCAACTCGGATATAAGATCTTCTGTAATTCTTCCCGAATTTAGTCTCAATTTAAATCCACTTAATACATGAGTTTCATGGAATCCAAACCTTATTGTCCTGGTTATCTCAATGACTTATCACATTTTCATGATTATTCATGATTTCATACATGTATAATGTGATTCTTTTAAAACTGGACACACACTATTCACTTGTATCAATAGTTTAGGTTTAATGTGTGAATTATATGCATTTACACATGTACTATCCACTTAGTTTCTTCTTTATTAATATTCACAAACAATTTCTTCTTCATATGTTTATGGTCATGCATGGATGCGTAAATATTTAGATATGTTTTATGCAACCCAAATACACAAAGTTCCTTACTTTTCTTACTTTTACACTTATTGTTTATTAATGATTCTTATGCACTAATCAAGAGAGGATAATGTAGGTGTGTTCCCTACTTCCTCTTGATTGAAAATTTGAATGGGTAAATGTTGATCTTGGGTTCTTCTTCTCAAAGGGCAGTGTATGTGTCCACTGTCTCAAGGATTCTCACACCTTCTACCTCTTGTATGCAAAACCTAAATGGGTATATGTTTTGTGTGCAAAAAATATGTTTTCTTATTGATCTCAAATATTTGTACTACCTTTTGTGCAGGAAAGTATTCATCTTCACGACTATCTCATGGATATATCACTCAAAACACATAAACCAGAAAGGCCTCGTGGTTTTGGGTGTTTCTCAAAAACCGGTAGTTATACGGGTGTAAGATCATACTATCTTAGTTTCTTTGTGATAACATATTCTTTATGAAGCTCCTTCGAGAGTTATTTTCACATGTCGAAGTTCCATGGGGTCTTCCTTATTCACATAGGTAGAATGACTCATAGAAACCTATGCCTTTCACAAACTAGAGGGGTTCGCGGGGACTCTACTTCTTCAGAGAAATGAGAGAATTCAATTTTTGTAGTAGCACATATTATTCTAGGGACACCTAATTTTATAGGAGATGGGGAACTCCTTGGTTACTATCTATCCACATATTATATAGTTTCCTAGACTCATTCAAAATCCTAATAAAAATTCCATTTTGAAGACTGAATTAAAGTGTATAAGATCTTGGCTTTGAATAATTCAAACACAATAAGAGATGTGCCGATAAATCTAAGAATTTTTTTATTTCAGATCATGGTATTCTTTTTTGTGGTGTGCTCCTAACATGTATGAATTTATGAACACATGAAAAAAAAACTCCCTGAATCATCAAATGTGTAGTGTAGCCTCGAAAACATCATTTTCTTTTGGTCGGTGTGAGTTCTTGGGGTTTTTTTGAATGCATGAAAATGTAATTGCATGTATGATCTCATGTCATTAGGATGATTCTCATACAATAGGTTAGATATTCAAGAGTTCCCAAATCCACGATCATGGAGATGAATCTTTATCTCTGGCATGCTGATATACATCGGGTGGTTGGAGGTTGAAGATGATATATTTACATGGTCGGACGACTCATAATTCTAATTATGTTGATTACATGGTCGAAGGATCGGTGGGATGATCGAACATATCAAATATTTCAATCAGATGATCCAATGATAAAGATTCAGTCATCACTAAAAATAAAGACCCCTCATCAAAATGCACCACCTCTTGCGGCTTCTTTATATTACAAGCCACGAAAACTGCAGCTCAAAAATCTATTCCCCCTCTTCCAGTACCAACCCATACCAGATTCTTGTGGGTGAGTTTCTATACCCACCACTATGTGGGACCTTGGATGTAACTATTCACGATCTCACCACTGTGTGCATTTGCTAGCTTAAGCACGACCCTATGCTATGCTGCCTGCAGGCTGGCCTTAGCTAGCTTCCCTTGGGTGCGATCGACCTAATGTCTGGAAAGTTCCCTCTGTTGAGGTTGGCTAGTCAACTTAGTGGGATGGGCATCTTTTTTTAAATATACCTCATATTAAAACACTATTAAAAACTAAAGTATATATAAGGTAATTCAACAAGAAACGCATGTCCACTTCAACATAGAAATCCAAGCCACTTCATCCTCAATCATCATCCCTTTTATTCTATTAATTTAGAAATATCAATTTAAATGTATTTCTTCAATGTACCCAATGTGAAAACTCATTTTGAACACCTCTTAAACATATAATATCATCATAATCAATCGTCTAATTTTCTAAAAATTCATCCAATCAGAAACCATTGGATGGATCTTCTAAATTCATCATGCAAAAGATTATTGCATGGCCATCTTCAAATGTTGTAACAAAGTGTGTCATTCATTGACACATGTCTTGGAACTTAGGATAAATTAAACAATTTTCTAATTTTCTATGGATAATGTTCAAGCATAATATCCATTGTGGTTTGATGAATCCATAGTGATTCTTAAAGTAACATCATATTTGGAACAATTTCATCATCTTGATATCAATGAGATATTACTATCTCATTAATAACCATTGAAAACCAAGGAAAATTATTAACAATGCTTACAATTCATAATAAAAGTGGGATATTCACTAAGTCAATAATAGTACTTTAAGCACCATCACATCAATCATTACCTTACCAAACACATATTGACACATTATTGACAACAAATGCAACACTATGCCCAAAAATCTCCCCTTTGTATTTTTTTGTCAATTTCTCCTATGAAAACTATATAAGAATCAATAAGCGTGCCAATATTTTCTCCCCATGATTGGAAATCAAATGAAAGGGTTTAGTGGGGACTATTCAAAAACATGTTCTCATCCCTTTAAAGAATATCTTCTTTAGTATTTCTGAGAGAGGGATGATGTCACATGGTTCACTTGGCAAAGTTCCTTTAGTTAATCAACTATAAGTATACTTGGGCTACCCCAATGTAGAAAAAATAGAGATATGACCATGGTTTTAAATTCTTTCACCAAACAACCATGCATATGAAATAATTCTTAGAATGTATAATTTCTTATCTAATGGGTTGTAAATAATTAGATTTATCAATGAAATTATAAATCCTACACATACTTCAACAAACATATTAAAAAGTTCAAATGAAAAGATAAATCTACCCTTTTATACCATCTTTACATCAGTCAAGCACCCCCCCTTAATTATCATGATAAATAAAATTAGGAAAAAGGGATTAAAGTGTGATTGGAATACCTCAAGTTTAAACTTATAGAGATGATATGAATTTATATATTTTTCATGAAATAATCTTTGATATTATCTCCTTTATATTTTATCCCCCTTAAGGGGTAAAATACACTTGATTTAACCTGGTGAATAATATCATCAGATAATTTTCAAGAAAATCATATTGACAATCTTCCACATGGGGAACATTCCAAGTATTAATCAAATAAAAAATAATTCTTCTAACTTGCTATTATCCACTTTTTTCATTCAATTATCATCTTGATAATGAGATTCACCTTCAATTACCTACAATTTAAGCACACTTATACAACAAAAGTATAAGGGAATAAGATGGAAAACACGTGATATTCTTAATACGAGCAACATGGCTGAGAATTTCCTCTCAACCTAAGAACTCATTTCCTTGTAGCTCTAATGTGTCTGGTACTCTTCATGTTGGTTTTCCCTCTCTATTTTACATTTTGATCTTTAATTTTTAGCATATAACATTTAATTCAATTCACCTTAAACTTTTGTGTATTTTTTATCCTTACTTTTCAATTACTGAAGTAGCTTCTACTAGTGCATGTTTTTTAATTTTTAAAATCTACATTTGCACTGGTAAAATAGTTATAAATTTTATTGCATTATTTTCAGCCTACTTTCACCTTCCACACAATAATTATGAGAAACTTTAGTTGTCATGTGTTGAAAAACTCTCATTAAATTCAAATTCTTTTTCATGTGGAATTATCTATTTCCCCTTTTCCTTATCTTTATCTAGAACTTTATCTTTAGATTTTTACAGTTCTCTAGAAACTTCCAATTGATCAGGCCAGATAACTAAAACATCCTTAAAATATTCTAGTTTGGATCTTCCATATGGATTATTCAATTATTTTAAGTTACATTTATTAGGAAATATATCAAAATCATAGTCAAGAATGTCTTCAATCAATCTTATCTTTTCCTCGATTGATTCTCCTTTTAATTTAATATTTCGTCCATTCATTTCCATGGATTGTTTGTAGTGATCCATGGTATGGCCTCTATTTCTATAGTAGAATAATATTTTATAGGATGAGATGAAATTTTTGGATTCCATCTTAAATTTATTCTTGGGAATATTTTGTTTCACAATTTTCTTGACATTATTGTTTTTAATATTCCCAATGGAATACTTTTCAACTATTGTTCCTTTATCCTGTATTTGTTATGGCATTTTATTCTTATCAGCAAATGAATTATTCTTGGTTAGAATAAGACATAAATCATCATAAATGTGACCACTTATATTGTGATTATCACAGAAGTCTTCAAGATATTCAAATATTTTCTTGATTGATAGATTCTTCTTCATCTGTGTATTCTACTTTAGCTTTGCAGGTTACTTCATTTATTCACATCTACTTTCCCTAAATGTGGGACTTACATATTTTATATATACTGAAACATTATTCTAGCAACCATTGTCTTGATTTCCAAACATCCAACAACATCAATAGTAGACAATAAATCTCATTATTTTTCTTATAGTATCAGTCTTGCTAGATTTAGTGCATTTTCATTTCTATAATTATCTCTCTTTCATTGGAACATATTTTTGAGAGTAACTATTATTAATCATTCCAGTATCAACACTTGAAGTTTTTATGGATGTATAAACATTTTAATCAATACAAATATTCTTAGATTTTATCTTTGAACATGTACTTGAAGATGAAACTACATTAGTAGAAACATAAATAACTGGATTATGGGATAACTTTTTCATGGAGGATGTTTCCATTAGATTAGAAGATAATATAATAATACTTTTGAAATCATAATCCTTAATGTAAACTTGAGTGGTAGAATCCCTTCTTCTAGTTTTTTGGGATGTTCCAGCTTGGGGTGATTGCTAATTCTTCAATTTTAACTCCATATCTAAACACTTCATGTTGAGGGAGTTCTTCTCATCCTCAAATGATCTCATATTACTTTCCCAATTATACTTCAACCTTATCATTTGTTCTTCATGATTTTTATTTAATTTTTGAAAATAAATTTCAAGCTCCTTTACCTTGTTTGCTTTGTCTTCTAGTTGACCAGCTTTGAAAACCATATAAAATTTGTGTAATTTTTTAAATGCATAGAAAGATTCTACAAATACATTCTCAACAAATTATTTCTCACAAATACTTCCTTGTAATTATTCAGTAACTTCAAAAATATGTTTCATTTAAAATAGAAATTGTTTCTTACTTTATTTTTACAAGTTTTGTGAGAGTGTTAGACATTCCAACCCTTTTAACCAGTGCCTCTTCCTTGGCATCAACTTCTTCTTCCAGCTATAATTTTTCATCTTGAAGAGAGTTTATTCTTACAACAATATTTATTCCCACATCTCTATAGATACTATTCATATGTTCTTTGGATATAGACTGAATATCACTAATTGATCTATCATCATCACAACTTGAACCAGATTCATCAGAAGAGTCATAATAAAAAGAATGATTACATGTTGTACCTTCTAGATTACCTTTAGTAGAAGGTGTCTCCCCGTTAGCAGTAATATTATTCTTCAGATTCATTGTCTGATTCTTCTTCATATTCTTCTAAGTCTTGGTTGAAATCTATATTTGATCTTGCTCACTCATTTCCTAAAGTCTACACTTCATAAAGACTTCCTTGGATCTTTAGAGGTGTCCTATGCTCTGATACCAATTCAAGTGACCAGATTAGTGTGAAATCAATGAGAGAAGGAGGGGGTTAATCAGTGATCCATTTTCACTTTTTTAAAATTTATTCTTTTTAATTAAACCTATATGGATGGTTAAAGCCTTGATAAACTATTCTTGTGTCTCTCAACCTTACCTTGAATAATGCTATAAATTAAAAGGCACTGAACACAAGGATTTACAAGGTTTGATACAAATACTTACTCCTTGTTATGTTGGTTATTCTCCCCAACACAGATTCTCCACTATAATCTGATGAAAAATTACAACGGTCGATATAAAGTAACATTGTATCTCTCCCAATTACCATAGGATATTCTTTATACTGCATCACATAATGTTATCAGAATCACACCTGCCTGATCTAGAGACACACTGAAGGCTTATTCTCCTGAATCACACAAGACACTTCTTTCTCCCAAATCACATTAGAATCCTCCTCCTTTATTTGAATGTTCGATTCACTATAGATTTTTCTAATGATATTCTACCATGATCTTTTTGAATCATACTTTACCATGTACCTATTCAAGAATATTCAATAGCCTTTGATAAGGTATGTTGATCTTGATCAATTATTATGATCACCAGTACTGATCAGTTGCCTTAGTGAAATAATGCTCGGGCAATTATTTATTCTTTTGATGCAAACCCGACCTCAGTTATATGTGTGAAAATGGGGCATAAAACTTATTCAAGAATAATAATATGAAATAATGATTGTGCACTATTTCAGTTCTGTCTGTCTTCTTGAATTCTCAAACACTGTCAATTCAGATATAAGTTCTTTTGTAATTCTTCCCGAATTCAGTCTTAATTCAAATCCACTTCATGCATGAGTTTCATGGCATCCAAAACTTCTTGTCTTTGGTGTCTCAATGAATTCTCACACATTCATGATTATGCATGATTGAATACATGTATAATTTGTTTCTTGTAAACCCAGACACACACTATTCAGTTGTATTAATAGTTTAGGTTCATTGTGTGCAAGACATGAATTTACACATGTACTATTCACTTAGTTTCTTCTTTCTCAATATTCACACAAAATTCCTTCTTCACATGTATATGGGCATTCATGGATTCATGTATGTTTATATATATTTTATGAAACCTGAATACACACTATCCCTTCCTTTTCTTCCTTTTACGCCCACTATTTATTCATTCATCTTATGAACTAATAAAGAAAGGATCATGTAGATGTGTTCCCTACTGACACTTTTTTGAAAAAAAATGGGTATATGTTGAGCTTGGTACCTTCTTCTCAATGGGGAGTGTATATGTACAATGTCTTGAGGATTCTCACACCTTCTGCCTATTGCGTGCAAAATCCGAATGGGTATATGTTTTTTTGTGCACAAATTATGTTTCCTTCTTGCTCAATGTATATTCCCATAATAAGAAGATCCCATCATTTCCCTTTTATTTCCTTTGTTTTATTTCACAACGATTGGGGTATCATGAATTTTTATGAGTTTTATCAAATATAATAAATCTACTCATCAATGATACGTCGTGTAACCAACAAAGGGTCCTATAGTGATGTGAGAGAATTTCCATTGGAAATTCCTTCTACTTGTCTAGGGAGCCGAATGGAGAGTGCATGACCACCTAGAAATGTCTAAAACCCTTTATGTGATGAGGGTGGAATGTTTGTGGGATCTTTCATAGTAGGGTAGAAATTTCTCTAGGGATTTCGTAGTGTGTTATGAACAACATTGGAATGCCTCATGAATATTATGACTGTAAAAGGCCTCCACCTTTTGAATATTTTCCTCCCTATTTTACAAGGATTTGTTGGATGACTTTTCAAGTGCCTACTGGCAGAAAAGTCACATGACTCGGGGGTTCTCATCTGACAGCTGCCACATGATTACAAAGTATATTAGAAAACTTCATGAGATAATATATACTTGTCAATGGGGCTTTGAAAGGCGTCCCATAGGTTATGCATTGTGCATGACCGTCTGCATGACCTTCCGAAAGTCCTATGATCACGCGCCTTTTGGAGGTTCATGCGATCGGCATGATCTTAACCAACTTTTTATTCCTTTGATTTTTAGATAAATCAATACCCATATTTAGGTATTTCTTCACTTGTGTAATTTCTTGTTCTCATTGGGGGTGTGTTGATAAAAATAATATAAACAATGCCTAACTATGGAAAAAACCAAAATATTCCAACTCTACGTGAAAAGTAAGATCTCAATACCTATCACCTTATTTATAAATAAAACTAATAAAGAAACACATACTATATAAAAATGAATTTTTTCCTTTAAATGTATCATAGACAATATGGTCTATATAAACATAGAGTGGTTATATAGGGTGTAAGAAAATATTTATGATATGATTCCACAATATTCCCCTTGTGTAACCTTTATAAACTAAAAATTTCTATACTAGTTTAAAATATAAATAATATATCATGTTTTTAAATTCATAGAAAAAAATTACAATAAAATATTACACAAGTACTTTGAAATAAATAAGTGGTACATGTATAATTTTATAACATCTTTAAATTTAAAAAAATTATTTTGAATATTCAAGAAAAAGGATCACATATAGAGATATATTATGAGTTGTTTAAGGATTTTCATGATTTAAATAAACAAAAGTAATTAATAACTAAAACATAAGTAAAGGAAAAATGAGTTTTAAAGGAAATCACTACCATTTCATAGGAAATAAATGAGAAAGAAACAAATATATTTTTAAGTTTATAATTATTTTTAAAAAATAAAACAATTTTCCAATAAAAAATACTTTTACTTTATTTCATATAAAAAATAAAACAAAAAAAATATAAAAAAGGAAGAGAAAATAATAATAATGATTAACAATAATAATGGTAACCATATTTCAAGTATTATAGAAAAATTCTTAGGATATCTATAGTAAATATAGAATAAAACTAAATAATAACCCATCTGATTTGTCATGCTAGTGATGGGATCAAAACTTCCATTACACTATTTTTACCTCTTCCTAGCCTAATCAGGTGAAACAATCCCCTAGATAGAGATTATTCCAAACTATGGTTCACTATTAAGTACATATCAAAATTATTGGAGAAATTATCCCTAGATTACACACTAAGATATAAAGGTATTCTCATGAATTATCAAAATGAGAAAGAGTTATCAATTCAACATAAGTAAACATGACATATAATATTACAATTCAAAATACTAGCACCTCAACTTTGAACACCCATCAAAAAAATATCCCTTCACTTAATAATATCAATAACATAAAAAATACCATCATTCATGATCAATTGATATCATAATATAATCCAATATTTACAAAAAATACCAAGGGGAAATATTTCATGTGTGTAAAAGAAATCAATATCAATATACTTTTCAAAACATGACAAAAAAATCTCAATACTTGGAAAACCTGATAAAGAGAATGAAAACCACAATTTTATAACATAAATAAACCATTATAAAATAATATAAGTAGTTAATAATAATAAAATTTTAATTTATGAAAAAATAAAATTAAAAGGAACCAAACACATCTCTAACCATTGAAAAAATTAATAAACACATTGTGACAATTTAATATAAAAAATAAGAAAACATTCCATAAAAAAACAAAATAATTTCACATAAAACCATGGTTTTTTGAACACCTTGTCTCCATTATTTACATGAAATAAAGAAATAATAATCTAGAAATATAAAATAATCTTTGTTTTCAAATAATTTAGAGAATACTATTGGGAATCAAGGGGTCCTGAAGTCACCAAAACCAAGAACTTTAGTTAACCAAATGATTTTACACTATAGAAGTTATGCACTATGGAATTAAAACCTTAAAAACTTCCCATTCCATAGTGTATTGGAACTAGGAAAATTGAAAAAACATAATCATCATACATAGTTACACCTCTCATGTGCTCTTCCAAAAAACTCACACACAACATTGACAAAAAAAGAAAAAATATAGAAAATAAAAAACAAGACACAAATATTATGTGGTTTTGAATTTTAGTCATATTTCCATGGGGGAACACTAAAAAAATTTATTCATTAGTAATTTATAAGGATTATTGTTCTTAAATAAATAACTATAGATATTTAATTCTTGTATGTACCACTTAATTATAATGTAGGTGGTTCTACCCCTAGTTTATAAATGTGATCATTTAGTAAAACATATTTCATTGACCTCCAATATTTGTGGGGGTATATGGATGATGGTGAATGTCATTATTCTATAGTATAATTATACTTGACTTCCTATTATAAATAGACTGACGTATATCCCCTTTTAATAATCAGATTCTAGAATTGAGCAACTTCTGGTGAACTTAGATCAGCCTAAACTTTATGTCAAAAAAACATAATCTTTATACAAAACATGTATACAATCAAAGATCTTATTGCCACTATCTGATCCATCAAGGCTAACGAATCTTATAAAGATTTTACTTTTGGTAGATTTAATTTGAATATAAAAACCAACTTCAATAATTCTATATAGAAATAATAAAAAATAATTGGAAAATATTTTAAATAATTAATATAACATTTATTTTAGTTATGGGATAATATATATAATTACTCATTATTACATTAATAATGGAAAATACATGAATCCAATTATTGAAAAATATAAAAGTGATGTTTATTAGGAACCCTAAAATTTAAAACCCCCATGTAAAATTGATCCATGAGGACACTCTCACCACTATAGTTATGGGGAGGCATAAACATGTTGAAAGAAGAAACAAGGAGGGATGAAAAGAGATATATGAGTTTTATGTGAGTAATCTTGAAGATACAACTCTAAATGATGATAAATTTTTAATGAGGATGAAGGAGAAAGGGGGAAATAGAAGTAATGATTCTTGGAGGGGAATTCAAAAGAATGAGATAAAAATGAGTGAGGTTATTATTTGAAATTAATAACAAAAAGATATAAAATTATAAGTTTTAAAATGATGAATGATCTGTATTCATAGTCTATCATACCATAGACATAGAATATGAAAATAACTGTAATAAAAATTAGAGCTAGATTATCTATTTTCAATGTTTGTGGAGCTATGTACCCAAGAAATGTAGTTATAAAAAATTAATCAAATATCATAATTTTAACTCTATTATCAATTAAAAAAGATAAAACAAACAAATAATAAAATACTAATAAAAAATTTATTTTTTTGGTGTCATAATTACCCCCACTATAGAATATATTTTCCTAAAAATGACATAGTATATATTATTTATCAAATAAGAGATATGGTATAACTTTTATACGAAAATAATGACTCTAATTCATGGAATATCCCTTATCAAATTGATATTGGATATGATTTTAAAGAAAAAAATCATTTTTAATATGACATTAAAATAACTAAGAATTTAGATTTTTTATTTCATATATAATGTTCTTTGATCACAGTAATGAGAGGAAATATGATTATGTATTTTCAATTAAGAAATAAAAAAATGAGAAGAGTAAAATCATTTAGAATCAAAGGGTTTTCTCATATGTAATATTTCAAATACTTTTGCTAACCTTGAATAGTTTAAAATATTTATTCATAGACTTATTTATTTTATAGCTACTTAAATAAAACCATTTGGGTAAATCTTTTGTATCACCCAATCACCCATAAATTCTGAAGGTTGATAATGAATCTCAGTATATGGTCCATAATAACCTTGTATAGTCTCAATATATTAAATTAATTGATATTATCTCATAGTCTCCTATCTTATATCGAGCCTTGTAAATTGACCAATTAAAAAAGATCCAATATAGTGTATATTTGAGAATAAAAACATCTTAATAATTAATAAATGTTTCAATTTATAAATTATTTAATTACTATTGTTATAATTTTACTTGACCAATGGTAGTTCATAATACCTCATGAATTTAGAATCCATACACTATATATCACTAGATAGTTGAATCGTTATTCCTAAATGATCCTCAATTCTGGGATGACATTTCATATAATGATTATTTGTATATCTCTTAGAATTCCTTTCAAGTTCAGGGAAATAAATCAGCCAACACTTCACAAATATAGAAGTTGAGGTTATAAGGTATAAAAAGATACCTTCATACATAAATGAATTTATAAGATTCAATATCAGTGGAAACATCATATCTTAATTATTTTATTAATTATCATTTGTTGGAACTTCTTCCATGGGATTTTAAAGTTTTTCATCTATTTAGTAAAACAAACATCTCATTCCACTTATGTATAGGGATGGGTAGGGTGAGAAACACCTACACTCACTAATAAAATAAATAAAATGTTCTTGGTAAATAACTCCTTCTCATTCTAGACTACCAGTGATAGTGTACATCTGAAACTATATAGATGAATGGACCATATAAAATAATGATAGAGTTTTTCCACCTTTTACTCAAAGATAGAAGACACTCATAATTAATTATGAGTCTACTAATACTATTAAAATTAATAAACACTTATTTTGTGGTCTAATTCCCTCATATAATTCCTCTAAAATACATAATTTTAGAATCTGATTACTACCTCAGATAAGGCAACAAAAGAGTTGAAGATTCAATATCTGAAAATCCTCTCCATGTTCATCATCACCATTGTAGACAACTACATGAGAAATAATTTGATGAAACCAAACAATTAAGGGGATTTCCTAAATTCTTATATCAATGACCATTGTCTATAATAGAGACACAATACACAATAACATAACCATCACTAATTTTAAAAGACAATACCTTAGCTAAATTTGACCTATTCCAACCGGTTGAAAGTTCTCAAACATTATGATATTGAATCCACTTAAATAAATATAATATAAATTTACAGAACTATATTTGATGAGTATATAATTGTGATAATTTAGAAAATTTATACTATTTTGCTATTGGAATATTCCAAGAAAATGAAATACAACACCTTTAATATAAATAATCTTAGACAATATTATAATGGAAATTATATAACATTCAATAAGCTAATAACTTTTTAAAACACTATCAATACCTTGAGTCATGAATGTATCAACATTAGACATAGTAGGAATATTTCTCATTATCATCACTTTCCACACTTCTAGTTGAGCCTGAGGAAAACTAAGGCTTCAACCTCAACAAATTTAGTTCCATTTATTTTTAATAATGGTTATTCATTCCATATAAAGAATTAAACTACATTTAGGGATCCTTAAAAAGGCTATTACTGGATCCAAATTTCTTATGAGGTGATTCTCTATGAAATACTTATAGATTACCTAACTATCCACAACCATTATATTATTTTGGAGATTTTATACATTGTTATTTTATATTCAAATTCCTACCACATTTATAACATACTAAGGATTTATTCATAGTTAAAACATAATAGGGAAAATAGAGATATATCTTGGTACTAGAACATACCAAACCAGACTAATATTTCTTCTTATTTTATCCATTAAAATTCCCTACAATAGTTCTGTTTATATAAGAAAAGATACCCATATCAAGTAATCCTTCAATGATCACATAAACCCTCATATATTGTTTGAAAACTTCTTTATAAGAGGGTAAGACAAATCAAGAAAAATTCAATTTGAGGTTTTGATAGAGATTAATCTCAAAACATTTATCTATTAAGGAATCATATAAGACTAATAAGGTAAATAAGGTTCTAGCACAGTAAAAGGTCTCATACAATCCATCAATTTCTATTTATTTTTCTTTATAAAATATAATTGCATTTAATTTTCCACTTATATGGTTTTGGGTAATATTTTTGAATGAATAATTCCATAAATCCTTCCTAAGACTATCCCTTTTATGTCTTACTTTCAAAAATAGGTTTCCACTACTTCTATCTAGAACCCTTGAGCATAAATGTGGAAAACTTGATCTTAATGGTCTTATCAATTTCTAAAAGATTAAATATTATCTCAAGAACCTTCCACCACTCCTTATCTTCATGATAACCTTAATCTAATATAATTATATTAGTATTGTAATCATATAATTCCAAAATAGCATCTATATTGACCAAGGATAGGAGGTATACTACATTAGATAACTAGAATATAAGGAATAATTGACAATGAAAGATCTTGATTAGAAAATCATTAATTAATAATTTTATGGAAGGCATAAATATATAATAAAAAAATTATGAAACTAGATCAAAGGATATTTAAAGATTCAATATATAATAAATCAAACATAAATTATCCAAAAAACCCTAAGATATCATAAAAAATATTTTTTTTGTCATCAACAGGATTTAATAAAATGACTATATAATTATTTTTTAAAATCTATAATAAATATTTCAGAATTAATTTATGAATATTGGAAACCCATAAAACCAATTTTTAAAATTAATTAAAATTCAATAATTAAATTTTAATTCCAATTATTTCATAATAAATTTTAATGGCATTTTAAAATTCATTCCCAGTACCACAATAAAAAATATTTACATAATAAAACCAAAAAAATCAAAACAAAAAAAATCATATTGAACTCCTCTTAGATAATAAATACCCAATAATTAGAATTATTAGTTGTCATAATGAATAAAAAAAAACTATAGATTCTTCACATATTTATAGTTTTTTTAAAGGTTTCCCAAGCTATGCACCAACTATTCACACCTTATGGGAATACCCCAGCTTAAAATGAATAATTGTTTCAGGGTCTCTAGTTTGTGCAATATAATTATGTACCCATGTATTTTTTCATCCTTTTTTCAATATAAAGACTTTGAAATTCCATAAAAAACTTATAAAAATTAAATATACCAAAAATTAAAATCAATTTGTATCAAAAATCCCAAAATACAATTATGAGTAATGTTCAAATCCAAAAAACACATCACAACTACCCATTAAAACTCAAGGATGGTTGAGAGAATAAGTGTTTTATACACTCTACTACATGTGGTAAATCCAAGGATGATGTGGTGACTGTGTCTCAGCTGTAAAATCAAGTCATTGAGGTAGAGGCTACTGAATAACATGATGTGTCGTAGATCCCAAAGAAATGGCAGAGGGGACGACACCTGAGAGGCTGAGGAGGATGTGGACGTGGTGTTAGAAATAAAGGATAAAATGTATTTTCCTATTATTTTATGATGTATGTCACTTTTACCCTAAAATCTCCTCATTCCTTTGTTGTTTCTTTTATAATAATTTTGTTGGTCCATGGGGACAACTGTGGTTTTGAATTTTCTGTTATACACTCTACTACAACCAACCTCTTGATCTATAAAGATCTTATGTTTCATCTAACAAAATATATGTATTAAATTAAAATGAAAATATTCTTTGATGTTTCTTTTTAATGAACCAACCTAGTTAAATCTTTCACATCACCCAAGCTGGTCTGTCATAAGGTCTAACATGCGTTCTCGATCTCCATGAGTTAGAAACAATTTCCAAGTGCATTAATGTTTAACTATGGGAACAATTTTTATTGGTAAAAATATAAAACTAAAACTAAATAAGAGAATCTTACCAATAATTTTCCATGAACACTCCATACAATGGAGGAACAAAAAAAATTTAAATGGGTTGTTTTTAAATAGTGAACAACCAAATAAGTCATAACCCAAAAAATATAATTTGTAATCTTAATATTGTAGTGACATGAAAATAAACATATTGTCAAAGTTTGTTAAAAAAACATTCATCATATACATGTATAATTGCAAACTATAAAAAAATTAATAAAGTAAAGAACATATGAAGTGGAAATATAGACAGTGATACCAACAATTCATAAATATGGTCATATCCAAATTATCATAACTTCATGTAACAAGTGATATCCCACTATGTTTCACCTTCTTCATAACAATAACTAAGAAGAATTTCATTTTATATATCAAATTGTTTATTTATTTTTTACTTCAATCAAGTAAAATATGGTTTACATATAGATAAAGTGTTTATATAGGGTGTGAGTGATAATTCCTTATCCAAAATTTTAATGCCTCCCATGTTTGAATTAAATACTATAATTTTATAAATGAATATTAAGTAAAGGAAAAATGAGTTTTATTAAAAATAACTATAATGTTAAAAATAAATTAATGATAAAGAAACAAGTTCAACTTTAAGGTATCCATTATTATTCTAATAGATTTTATTACAATTTATAAAATAATTATTTCCTTTTTTATTTTATATAAATAATACCTTTTAATAATATAAACAAGAAAGAAGAAATAATAACAATGAGTCATAATAGTAACAGTAAGGTTATTTCAAGTATTATGGGAAAATTACTTGGATATCTATAGAAAATATAAGATATTAATAAAGTGAAATCATTTTAAATTGGCATGCTAGTGAGAAAATAAAAACTACCGTAAGACCTTATTTTTTTCTTCCTATCATGATTAGGTGAAAAAATCCTAGATAGATATCAGTCCCCGTTAGTGGACATTTTTCAAAGCATAGTGATAAACTATAAGGTAATTCACCTCTATATTTCAAACATATATACCCAATGTTTCCAATAAAGTATCAAAATGGTGGTGGGTTATCAATATATAAGAAAGAATAACATATTACATTAAAATTAATAACTCACTCCTCATCTCTGAACACACTTTAATGAATTATCCCCTTATATATTCATATAAATATCATATAAATATCTATCATCCATGATCAATTCATATCACAATATAAGATTAAATTCCCATAAATAATTTTAATTGGAAATGTTTCAAGGATGTAAAAGAAATCAATATCAATTTAGTTTTTAAAGCAACCCACATAAATCTCAATTCATGGAAATCATGTTAAAGATCATGAAATTCACCATTTTATAATATAACTAATTAAGTTCCCCTAGAACCATACATATATATCTAGTGGTAAACATACACACTTTTACTCATATCATATAATTACAAGAAAATCCTAGAAAAAAATTTAGTATAATTGGGAATTGGGTGCATAATAAATCATTTACTAATATTTTATGCATATAATTTAATCAAATCCTTCATCAAATTCCACATTAAAAAACCTATTATTACATGTGTAAATGGGGAAAGATAAAAAAAGAGTGATATAAAATAATAAAAAAGGGGTAGTAAATTAATATTGTGACATAAAGGATTTATCACTAGATAAAAAATATGGGAGATACATGATCTCAAGATAATTGGAATTATTAATGTAATAAGATTATCAAATCATAAGAAGTGATAGTGAGGATTTATAAAATAATCATAAACCATGGCATAAAATCTATAAAAGAATTATCTTAAAGGAATAACATACACCATGGAATGAGGAGGTGAAATAATATGACAAAAATCATATACTGTGGTGAAAAAACTATAAATATGACACATGAAAAAGATTAGAAAATTATAACATATATCAAGGATATCTTCCAATTCCATTATACTATTTTAAAAAAAAATAACTACATCATTTCCATACATAACTTAATCAATAAAGATATTAGAAACATTTCTATACATAACAGTATGAACAAAGCTAAAAAAATCATTTCCATGCCTAAAACTGTGACATCATAAGATATATAGATTTACCCAATGCATTGGGGATTATATAATTCATGGATCACCCAACAAATATTAATATATCCATATATGTGTTTAAAAAGAATATAAAAAATCATAATTCTATTAAAATGAAATCATGATTAACCCATGTAAATAAAATGGGCATCCAAGAAATATAGTTTCTATCTTGGTAAATATCATTTAGTCAAGATAATTATGTTTAGGGTATTCACAATATATAGAATAATTGTTGTAAGTTCATGTAAAAAAATTAGCTATTTAATTGAATGAATAACTATTTAGGAGAAAAACCTTCAATTAGAACAAGTAACTATAGGGTATTCATATATGAAAGACCTTAGTAGAATGGTTATCATTATTAATAGATGATGATAAGGAATGATAAATGTAGTGATAGATCAATCCAAACTTAAATATTTCATTTCCATAATACCATGGATACATAGGTATTTGGATGATGAATAAATATGTTATTTTACCATAATACAACTTATGAAAAATTATAATTTAAGAGAAAATGAGATAACTTGAAGTGCCTAGGATGGGGTTACAACACATGGGGGGGGGGGAGTGAATGAGTGGTGCTTATTTTTATATTTATTTTCCTAAAATAGACCTCCCTTACTTGTTATATTATGATCCACTCAATTTTACATTCTCAATGTTTCTAAAATACTATAGAAATTAAAATAACACAAGGCACACACAATTTTTAAAAGGGGTAGTCTCAAGGTTGGAACCTACTCCTTATTGTGATTGGTTTGAGGCCAAGTTACAAATTTTCCTCTAGAATAAATTATAAAATATAATTGGGTAGGTGGGTATTATCATATACATAGTAGTGATTCTTAACACCCTTTCTCTTGATATAAATTACAATGGTTTCTACTAGTTAATAATAAAAATACACTAGAATTGTGAAACATTTCTTTACTCAAGATCCATGATGTCACATCAGCACCATATGCGATATTTTTCTTCCATTTATAGGAATTACACTATTAGGATGTATTTAGAAACACAACATTAATATCTTCCTTTTCAATATTACATTCATAGAAGATATTACTCTTCTTCAATACTATTTTGAGTTTTCTTCTCATTATCTCAACTCTTATCTATGTTCAATATTATCAATATTCTGCACTCACCACTAATCTATATTGAATCCCTATTTCTTATTCATTTTATTTGATAAAAATAAACCGCACCAAGATCAGTCTATTTTCTCTCCTTGATTTTAATTATTTTCTTTCTTATTATCTCCCTTAATTAATCATGTAAAATTTGCTTAAAACTATCAGAATAAAACTTTTATATTTAACACCCATGTATGCTTGAGAATAACATAATAAACCTACCACCTAATGAAGTTTATATATCAAGGGGAGTAATCCTTCTTCTATCTTGGAAACACTCCAAAATACATAACCATATTTAACTGGATTCTTAATTCTCATAATAGCTATTTTGAGTAACACTTATCTTCACAGTGTGGTACCTTCTCATGAATTCTTCCCAAAAACCGATCTTGAATAAAAATTATTCAAAAACTTTTAATAATTGAAATAATTAACAAAACAACATTATCCTAGTTAAAATATGAAATTATATTCATAAAATTATTCATCTTCACAAATCCTTCTAACTATATAATCTTACATATCCCAGTGTGCATCAGGGTCTTTCGTAGGATTTTTCCTTTGAATATTTCTCAATATTTTATCCATGAAAAATATTTTATAGAAGTTATGAATTTCACAATGTTTTTGTGATATACAACTTTTTTATTGGGTCATAAAAAAATTCTTACAAATACTCTAAAAAATATACACATGAACCCAAATTTCTTATGAGAAAAATTACTCTGTCAATTTTATTTATTCACCTTAGATAAATATATTACATGTAATACAAAAATGTTACACATCACTGTATACTCCAATACTTATCTAAATTATTCTATTTTAGAAAATTTCACATATCTATATAATATATAATAAACAAAAACAAGTATATTATATATACAAGGAGATGCTCTCACAACCTTACCAATCTTTTGATATGAGGTAGAAATTGATATATCACATATTAAATGCCTTTTTTTTATTTCTAAACACCTTGGTAGACAAAAAAACTTACGTATATAAGAAAACTCTACATTTTTTTTCAACCTCAAATAAGAATTTTGGAATGTATGAAAAATGTCTCAGAGCTAATTCAATACTTCTCATAACACATTCAATTTTCTCAAAAACATTATCAACAGATTCAAATTATTCTCAATGAATTTTGAAAAAAAAATAATCACTTTAATGATTCTATTGGATTTTTCAATTCTCCCAGTTGGATTTATTGTCAAAATTAACAAATATTTTTCAATCTCAAAAAGTCATATTAAAGAGTTATATATCCAAAACCATTATAAAAAATAAGTGTCGTTATAAAACACTATCAGATAAATAAATTTTTTAAGATAATTCTATCTCTTTGGGGGAAGCTATTTTTAACCAAGTAATTTAAATTCTCTCCCCACCCCAATTAATTCACTCAATCAAATTTTCTCTCCTTATTGATAATATCTTTTTCCTCTGATTAAATATAGATAAAAATAATAGTGTACCTTACATTTCTCATATATGAGTTGCGTGCTTATTTTCTCCATTTGAAAATATAATCCAAATCATTTTGGGGGAATTTTACACACATCCTAAAGTTACATAAGGAAGTTGAACATAAAGTTTCACCCTTAAATCAGAAGAATTATATATTGTAATTACTTTTGTAAAAACCTATATTATCTGGTCCATTATGGAAACATATTTTAGCTTTACATCTCCAGTTACAACTTTTTCTTTGATAAAATGATATTTAATTTCAATTATCCTAGATCTGGAATGTTGGAAAATATTTTTGGACAGATCTATAGTTCTTGGATTGTAACATTTAATCCTTAATGTCTTATCAATTTCTACTTTCAGATCTCCAAATTAAAATTTCATCTAAATCAGTTGAGTGAAATCTTGTGTCTTATATAAAAAATATGTCTATGTTAGGATTATGGTACTTGAATTCTACTTCTTACTATTCCAACTCACACATATTTAACCTAACAATAATCTTAAACCTTATGTACATTTACCATTATTTCAATCTCCTACCCATTCTATATCTGTGAAGCCTAACATATTTAATTCTTCACTAATTTTATTCCTCAAACCATGACTTAATATAATTTTGATATACCTGAGTATAATTTTCGTATCAATAATGAGTGATTTCTTTATATCACAATAAAATATATCATATAAAGTGACATACTATAAAATATATAGTCTTGATGTTGTAAGATAAATATAGCTTCTAATTATCTTCCTAAATTACTTCTATTATATATTGTTTCCCACTTCATATTTTCTCAATTTCATACCAATAGTTATCGGTGTTGATAATACCTTATAATCATTCATTCTAAATCTCTTCTACAATTACCTCAAATATTTTACTTCATATAATTATATGTATTTATATTTTTTCATAACCGGTAACCCAGAATGTATCTCATTTCACCCAACATTGACATCTCAAAATACATCTTCATTTCTTTTGAAAATTCTTCATAGGAATACTCTTTCAATAAAAAAATTATTTCATCATTATAAATGATGAAAATTAGATTTTTTGTGTCCATATTCTTCACATATAAGTTGATTTCAATATTACTTTTAGATAAGTCCATTATCCTCAAGAAATTATCTATTTTTATATATTAGGATATGGGGGCCTATTTTATCCCATAAAGTATATTTTTTAATTTTAATACCATGATTTATAATTATCAAGTATGAATCCTTCAGGTTTCTCAATAAAAACTTTTTCTTCCAAGTATACATTCAAAAAGGATTATTTCAAATATATTTGGTAAACCTTATTATGCCTACATTATATAACATTAAGAAACTTTATAACTAATTAAAGTCTTATAACTAATGAATAATTGTATTCTATTTATATGCCTTCCATCTAAAAATAATATTTATAGGCAAATCTATCCTTTTTTATTTTGACTTCTCCCCTTTATTTGAGCTTATTTATGAATAAACACTAGGTTACTATAAGATTTTTCATTTCAAGTCTAAGAACAAAATTTCTAGTGTAATTATTTGTTATCTAATCAAGATATTAATTAATAATATTTATAAACTTCTTATACTCAACATAAAATACTACTATATGTGGTTTATTCTATGAAATAAGATCTATTTGTTTTTATATTCACAATTTTTTCTAGTATTTAATAGATTATCATGAATGAAAATTGTATTTTCTGATCCTATATTCTTTTAAAACCTATGATTTTTTAGTTTATCATATTTGGTATATTATTTTTCATATCTAGTTTTATTTAAATTAAAATGAACATAATTTATTTCCTTTGAAAATTTTCTTTACTTATTTTTTTAGAAATCTATACATTATCAGGTTCTGATTTTTCGAAAACTACTTCATTTCATTCACCATATTTGAGTTTTTTTTAATAACATTTTTATTATAATAATTCACTAACTTGTGTATTATTTTATTACATTATGTATAGAATCTTACATTAGGTATATATTCCATGAAGATCCATTCTTAATCTTTATCCTTAAAATTTCCCATGTTTTAGTTTTTGGTCTTCATGATGCATGGAATACCAATAACATTAATGTACATAACTATTGGATTTATTTTGTACCAAATCTATTATAGAGTAATGTTGTAATCGGTCCTTAGTAAGAATCTATTCTGAATTTTTATATTTATACAAACTACTTCCCTTGAAATGAGTTTTTAGAGTATATATTAAGGAGGAATTATTTTTCCTATCTAAACTAAGATTATATTCTTTCTCTTTAAAACTCCATTTTACTGGTGAGTTTAAGGAGAAATTTATCAATATTTTATCCTATTGTTATAAGGATATGATTCAATAGAGTTTCAACTAAAATCCTTTCTATTATGTAACTTTAACCATTTTATTTAGACTCCTAACTCTTTCTCAACTTGTATTCAATTTTCTTTGAACATTCCTAGAACATCTGATTTATGATTCATAAACATAAAATTGGACCATAAGATAAAATCATCAATAAATGTGATAAATTAATGATCACATTTGGATGATATATTCCTCATGGTCCCATATAAGTCCCAATTTATTAGCTCAAGTATCCTAGTTAATTGAATATGTAATTTTTGATAAGTTGCATGATCCTTATTCCCCTTCTGAAATCTTTCACAAATAATATATATATATATATATATATATATATATATATATATCTCCCTTCAGTTGGGGTTGGTCCCTTAACAAATCATTATTTGTGATTTTACTCATATTTATTTAACCAATATTTCAAATCCATATATTACATAGCCCATTTTCATCATTTCAACTCAAAATAAAATGGGTATTGAGATTAATAATTTGGAAGAATTCTATTTGTTCATGTTCCCTTGAGTTATAATCAGTCCACCCTATACTTACCCATACTATTCATAAATAGATATCAAATATTAATAGATATATATTCGTTACACAACATAAATATCCATGCCAGAATCCTATATTTCTAGTTCCTTTGGAAATATAGACCTATTAAAAGTTTTTTCATAAATGATCTATATCATTTCCCATTAAGTTCTTCATAACTAACACCCTTCTTAGACATATCTTACATAGTACCTTTCTTTATAAAATAGGGAAGAAAACATAAGAAATGGTAATATTATATGATAAGTATATGTAAATAAGGGAGATATCAATGATCTCTATATCATAACATAAAAATAAGGGTATGAGAACATGAGATTAACATTTCAAAATCATACCCTGCATATCATATATCATAATCTTGAGTCATAGAATAAATCCTAGTATTTCAAAAGACATGAATCATAAAGAAATCAAATAAAATGATCTATGAGAGTAAATAATTGGTATAAGACAAATTTGTTTGTCATACACATAATATTGTAACTTTTTGAACATGTATAAATCGAAATAGGTTTACTCATCAAGTTAAGGAAATGAATTTAGGCCCTCGAATAAACTTATGGACATGAATCCAGATACCCTAATAAACATATGGACATGAACGACTGATATATGAATAAAATTATGGATATTAAAACCAGGTCTATACAAAAACATTTGTAAATTAAATCTAGTTACATTCATAAAATTATGGGCATGTAAACAACATCCATGTATAGAATTGTTAACATTAAATCATGTTCATGAATATCATATTTACCTCATGATTTATGTATCTCTACCCAATGTATTGGAAGGATATATAAGTCCCACCCACCAAATAATGAAAAAAATACATATATGTGACATAAGATCATAAAAAAATTCATCATATGAGAACAGATAAAAAGAAATGGGTTTTATGAACATTTCATCATAGCATAACATGTAGAAGAGAAATAGGTTTCTTAAACATTTCATCATTTCATGATAATATAACCCATGGAAGTGGAAAATGTTTCATAACAATAATCCATATAGGGAAATAATAAGAATTGATTATTGGTTCATATCTTTAGTAAATTTTAAGTAACATCTAAGGATGTTATTTTAGATGAAAAATAATTTTGAAGTATCCCTTAGATATTTCTTGAGGGAAATATACATTTCACATTGAAATACCTTTTATAAAATAAATAATTTATTGATTGTTAATGAAAAAAGTTTATTTGAAAATAAACATGGAAAATTTTAATGGAAGCTTCAAATCATTTATCGGTCATGACAGTGGGAAATTCCATTCATTCCATATATATTAAAATAAAAAATTCCTTTTACACTTCTGTTAGAAAAAGTCAAAAAGTACCTTGTTTAAAAAAAATGGAAGATCATTTATATTTTAAAAAATTAAAATTAGGGTAAAAATTACTTTAAAAATAATTAAGTAATAGTAAAACCTATCTAGAAAACATTTTTAGACAAAATTGATATGGATGAAAAGGTTTTTTGAATGTAGAGAGAAATAAATTCAATTTTATATAAAAATATATTTTCAGTCTATTGATTGTATAAGATGAATAAAATTATAGTTAAAGATTTATTCTCAAGAAAAAACTATATTAAAAGAATATTATTTAGTTTTTTGAGATGTAGATTATAAGATTTCATCATCAAAAAAATAATCATAAACAATCTCGATAAATAATGTGATTGTAACATAAAGTCATCAACACAATGGTAAATTTTGAATCATAATCATCATGAATAAAATAAAATTATATGGATATATATATATATATATCCAAATTAATTTAATGATAATAATTATAAAATATATTCATGGGTAGTATATACACCACACAAATGAAACCAGTGGTGTGTAAGGCGTTTGTCCCATAGAAATAATAGTGAGATGAAAATCCCCTACCATTTCGTATTCTTTTGAATCACAATCTACATTAAATAATATCATAAAATTATACATTAAATATCATTAAATATCCATAATAATATATATAATACCATATATTATTTACTAAAATCCTTTTATCGCCTGTTTGGTAACAATTTATTATTAAAATCACTATTCAAGATGATATCTGCTTCGTTTTTCATGTATGTTTTCATTTGATAGCTTTAATCCTTGTACAATGATCATGGTTACATAATATAAATAATTTATATAATTATATAAATATCATATATATTCGTTATATACATTTTTATAGTTATTTATAAAAGTATAGATAGAAAAATAAACTGCACTATTTATGGAGATGGTAGGTCACACGTACACATGAACGCTGTTTCCATTTTTTCTAATAATTGAATGAAATAAGTGTAGATAATAAATATATATTAAAGAATAATTATTATATCACATATATCATATATATTTAATAAAAAATTCCTCATTAAAATCCAATTAAAACATAAATTAAAAACCAATCATATCGCTTCGTGGAGGTGGTAGTCTACATTTATGCATGATCAACGTTATCATTTTCCAATGGTTTGGAAGGTGAGAAGTAGATATGATATTATCATTAAAAAAGTATAATTATTTTATATTTATCATATATAAACTTTAAAACCATCATAATACCCATCCGTAAATTACGGTGTTGGTAAATAAATTGTATCACTATGTGGAAACAGTAAGTCGTACGTACACACGGGGCATAGTTTCACTTCCCATTTTATAGAAAGATGGATAATAAAAGTGGATTAATAATAATAATAATAATTTAATTATATATATAATATTTAAGTTATTATTTTATAAATAATATAATATATTTATGCGAGTGAAAATAATAATTAAAAAGAAAGTGATTGGTTAAGGCGATTCCCTCTTCCTTAAAATAACTCCTTTAGATCTCTACATAAGGGCTCCGGGGTTGGAATTTTGGGAATTAAAGAACCTATAGAATGTGAATAAGGGAGTGGAAAAGATGACTTGGTATATTTTGGTCAAGTTATAAGGCTTAAAGTGTTTTGAATAAGATAAAGGGCGAGTTCCCTTTTATAATTGAGGGGAGGGGCACTCTTGGATTTTTTTAAAAGATTAAAATATATTAGAGTTGTTATCAAGATAGATGATTTAAAATGGAATATAAAAGGATAAGGGATGATATTTTGAATATATATTATCCATATTGTCTTATTTTAATATTTTTTTTATTTTTATGCAATTTAATAAAATATTATTTTCCTAAAATATAATTATTTGTAATTTAGACACTATTCATTGAATTTAACTTAAAAGAAATAAATAAAAGGATTAAATTAAAATATAATTCTTTAATGTAACACTAATATTTCATATTCATTTAAAAAAACTATATCACACATTAACATACTAAAATTATATTACTTTTTATATTTTTTAATTCATTTATTATTTTTTATTAATTGGAGAAATACTACATCAGTGTTGCATAAGTATTTAAGGTACTTATATAACTTCTAAAAAAATAGAATTAAATTTATATAATTTAAATAATTTCATTAATCTCAAAATAAACACTTATATCTATTCATAAATTTATTTTTTACCTATATGGACACATATGAAATATTTAAAACCAAGGGAGTGACATTTTGTAATCTTCATTGATTTAGATATTATATAATTCACTTTTATGGAAACATGTACATTAAACAACATAATTTTGAGACTAAGGTGATAAGGTTATAATTACCTTCATCTAAAAATAATTAAGATGAATAATCTTGGACTAATCACATATTTTTAACCTATATTAACCCGATTTAACCTTTACCAAGGTGATAAATTTTTCTATAATTACAATTTGTATTGAACTAAAATAAAAGGGGAATAATTACCAAATTTTAACCCCTAATTAAAAATATAGAATCCATTTTATCAAATTTAATTTCTAAATTTGTTAGAAATTAATTTTAAAATAAGGATGAAATACACGATAAAAACTATTTTTTTATAAAAATACATTTTCAAGTACAGAAATTGGTTTATTGTTATCCATTTCCTTAAAAAATATTAAATTAATTTAAAAAACATTAATTATATATATTTGACATAAATTTCTTTAAAATCATTCAACAATAGTGATTAGTTTAATTTTCAAAAAATAGTTTTTCAGAAAAATACTACTTTTTCTTTCAACTAATTTTTATTTTCACTTTTAATCAACTGATAACCAATTAATTAATATTATAAATATACAACCATAAATTTTTCATAATTTATTTTTGATTGTTCATAACCACCAATCCAATGGAAATGTGATAATTACCAATTTAAATAATAATATTTTAATAGTATAGTATGGTTCCTTTAAACTTGGTGTTGCGTGTAACACAAGCTATTAATGAAATTAAATTTATTTGAAAAAAATATTTCATAAAGTCTTAGGGAGTTATGTTCTCCCCATATTAAATAAATTTGTCCCTTATAATTTTTATTGGTCAACAATGGTTTGATATTTGAACATTTCTTTTTTAGAACCCACATTATACAATTGAATAATAAAAATTTTCATAAAAAAGGAAATTTGGAAGCATAATGGTTATTTAAAATAACATAAAATTAGGTTCCTAGATAAAGAAAATATTGTTGGGAAGTTAAAATATGTAAATTGAAGAGAAATATAACTACCAATGTATAAAAGAGAGTGACATATAACATGATCATGAGAATATTAACAAAAAAACCATAAATATACGATGAGTTAAAAGACCATCGATTCACCAAGAAAGTCAAAAAATATTTTTTCGTATTTCAAGGATCATTTCCTAATTTAGAGTGATTATTTTACTTGTCCCGATAAATAATTGAATAAAATAAACCTATTTTTTCTTTATTTATATATCATATGAAGAATCTTATCCTTCGTTTGTTCTTCGACCAATGTCCACTTCGTCTCTTTTATGGGGAAATAGATATGCGAGATGAGTTTTTAATATGTAAAGCACTTTTAATGAATCTTAAGATCTATAATTCATTAATTCATCCTATAAATATTTACCAAAACTAAAATGGTTAGAAAAAATTATCAAACATGGATAAATGATTCTATAATCTCTAAAACATTAGCCAAATTTTAACTTCAACCCTTCCATAAATAGTTAATCTTAAAACTCCTCTAAAATGTGTTTCACCAATATGGAAACCGAAATATCATTTGATATCATATCCTTATATTATTAACTTAACAATAATATTAATTATAGGTTGATTCAAAATATAAAATATGACTTCTTTATTCAATAAATATATATGTAGTTAATGTCAGGAGAGCTAATGAAAGACCAGAATCAATAAAATTTCCCAAAAGGATTTTATTTTCATAAGTATTTTTCATAAAAACATCAACATGGATCCCCAATTATATAGTGGAGGATAAGTGTTCCATAACAATCATTATTCAATTCAAATAATGTAATTCCATGAGCTTAAAATTTTACCATTGACTTCATAGATTTTTGTGGATTATTATTTTCATTAGCCCTTGGGTTAGGGCATTGATTTTCATAATATCCAAAATATTTTCATTTATATAATTGTAGTGTGAGTGGTGTATTTTTTTGAGTGTTATCACCATTAAGTTCATTGACTAGAATTTTTACATCATTTAGAAATTCTTTTTATCGATGGTCAGACTTACCAAAGTTGAAAAATATTCTTGTTCCATTAAGGAATTTACGAGAGTGATTTTTCCCACATTTTTGGAAAGTATAAGGTTTAATATTTTTCTTCCCTTAATGTGAAAAACCACTATAGATTCTATGAAGCTTAATCATACTTTTATAATGATCCAAAATTTGAGGGTTTCTTACTTATATTTCCACTTTCAGTTCAAATTGAATGATTCTTTCATAGCTTCTGAAGTCCCTTATGGATAAATCCTTATAAAGACTTGGGTTTGAACCACTAATGATTAAATAAAATTTTATTTCATGGATTATTATTAAACATTAGTTAAACCATCCATTCCTTGTAAAATATTCCTCATAGGTACCAATGGATTCATCATCGTTCTTATAATTCTCAAGGAATTCCTTCTCCATTTTTTATAAATAATATAATGGAAGTACTTACTAAAAAATATTCCCTTAAATTCATCTCATCAAATGGATTCAATTTATTCTTATTTCCTCATATTATTAATAAAATTCCACCATTTATTTACTAAATATTCTAAATGATAAATAGATAGGAAAACCTTTACCTTTTCTGATCATTGAGGAAAGGAAAATATATTTTCCGTCACATTGATCCATTTATCAACAACCGGTAGATTAGAAGAATCATATAAGGAAGATGGATGTTGTTTTCTAAAATATTCAATAAAATGTTTTTACCTCCATATAACATTTGGAAGTTCAACATGATCTATGTTACCATAAATAACTATATAGAGTTGAGTGAGCATATATACAGGATATTGAATCCCAACTCTTAAGACATTCAGTTGTTCATGTGGATAGTTATTTTATTTTCTATCACATTCCTTGTTTACATGATTCCTTTGGGTTTCATTCCTTGAATAAAACTAAAAATAATATTATGATCGATGATAATCATAGTGAAAAACCACATGATTCTGAAATATCATTCATTGGATGTCTAAATCAAGACACATTATTTTCAACATACGAAACATTAGTTTTAACCTAGGACATCCATTATCATTACTAAATCTTAATCTTTCGACATTTGATTTTATAAAAATAAGTTTATTTCATTTTTAAAATCTCTTCCCTTACTATATTCTTTTTTCACTATCTTTATTCAAATGTTTAATTTTCTTTTTTTTATTTTAGTGTTCTTATCAAGATGTTATTTAAGTTTAGAATTCATCATATTCCACATATATGTTATCTCAAATTTTTCTTCATCTCTTCATGAAGAGTTTTCATGTATTTGAACATGTGATATAAAGTTTATACAATTCTTAATAGATCCTTATTATTATTGGAAACATTACATGTAGTAGTATTCATATTCATTGCTCATTATACTTCTAGTGTTACTTCTAGGAAAATATTTCTTTCTTTCTGTATATTCAAAAATATCATTTGATATTATACCCCATTTATTTTTCCGAGGTCTACCTTCTTTATCATAAGTTTTATATTTATCAATTTTATTCTTTATAAATTTAATTAAAAAATTCCCAATTCACCCACATTCAAATCATTTTACTATTATTTTCTATTTTTTACTTTCCATTTCCCTTTTAATGTTACTTGATATAAGAGCCATATTAATCTTATACACTTCATCCATTTCTTCTTCATTTTCTAAATAAATTTAGATATCATCTTCTTCTTCCATGAGTTTGATTTTTCTCATATATTCAAAATGAATTTCTTCCTTGATCTCCTTATTGAATTATTGAGCATTCGTAATTTAATAATTAACAATAATATTCTAGTGTAAATCAAGAAATAAGTCAGCTATATCTTAAAATGTATAAATTTTAGTATCAAACATGTTTTTAAAGTTCATCATCAACTTCTTGAAAAAAAACTAGAGTCATTATGTTTTTTCTCCATAACCATTTATGTTACAAACTATTTAATTGATTTTTTTGAAAGATTCATCAATGGATTCATCATATAAAATATTTACATCTTCAAATTTTCTTTTTCATTTTTATAACTCTTATTTATAACCTTTACATTCCCATAAAATATTTATTACACTTTATTCCAAATCACCTATGTTATTTGAAGTCCAATTAATTTTTTTTACACTTTGGCTAACATGGACTTAAAAAATAAATTTTTTTACTTTGTTTTCTACTTATGTGTTTCTATTTTCTGTTAAAAAATAATGTTTTTTTTATTTTTTGGAATCAAACATTAAAAACATATATGACTTCTAATATGAGTGAGAGAGAATAAGGTATCTTCCAATTCATCCATATATGATAATTTTTTACATTTATGGTTGGAATTACCCTAATATTAATATAATTTAAATTATTCATCATTAATAAAATTAAAATCTTACAAAGAGAACTTGTTTACTCTAATACCAATTAAAGTGGCTTAGAATTATTTTCAGTACTGAAGGGGGTGGGGGAGGGTGTATCAGTGGTGCTTATTTACTTTTTTACTTTCATGAAATAAACCTCTGTTACATGTTAGGGAATGGTCTACTCAGTTTTAATTTCTCATCTTTAACCAAATATTTCATAAATAAAAACAACTAAAGGTATTCATAACTTTTACAATGTCCAGTACCAAGGTGGGTATCTATACATTTTTGTGATAGGGTTGAAACTACGTCACCAATTTTACACTAGAATCAATAACTAGTTATAATTGTATAGGGGTGTATCCTCCTTTACCTAGAAATATTTCCCAATACTTTTTATCTTGATTGATATTATACTTTTTACCCATAGTTAATAAAAATGAACAACTTTCATAGTCAAAAATATCATTAGTCAAGAAATATAATGTCACAAAATCACTATAGAAGATATTATTCTTCTACTTACAGGACTTAAATTATTGTAATGTATCCATATTTATATCATGCATATCAACCTTCTCCTTATTCAATACACATAAAATATTTTTCTTCTTTAATGTTGCATTGAGTACTATTCCCACTATCTTAGTTCTTCTCTCTCTTCAATATTATCAATATTCTTCACTCCCCACTTCTCTATATTGAATTCCAATTTCTTCATCCATTTTTTTCAATACATTTGAATATCATAGAGATCAGTCAATTATTTACCCTTCATTCTCGTTATTTATTTCTCATGATATCCATTAATTAATAGTGTAAAGTTTAACTTAAACATACTAAATAATCACTTTCACTTTGACCTGCACATATGAATGAAAACATACTAAAAATTTGTTATATAATTTAATATTTTCTATCATTACACAACTTATTTCTTATAATGTAAAAATACCTCAAAATTAAAAACCATAATCAACTATTTTCTTCATTCTAAAAATCGTTTTGGGGAATGTCACTTAACTTTATGATTTCATGAGTTATTTTTAATTCTACAATTTTTTTTTGAATATTAACTGATTAGATCATGATAATTGAAATGATAAATAATAAAAAAACATCCTATTTAACATTCAAATTTATCTTAAAAAAATCCATCTTCATAAATATTTTTAACTAAAAAAATTATACATTAAAGTTTGTATCATGGATATACATAGGATTTTTTCCATTGTAGCTTTATAAAAAATTGATAAATCACTAATATTTTATAATACCTACAAATTTTATAAGTTTGTACCATATCCATATTTCATAATGATTCCCAAAACACTTCTTATGAAACTTTTGAGAAACTTATATTTCAACCAAAATATCTTACACACTAGATTTATTTATCGATTTCACTACCTCGACCCATAGAAATATATTACGCATCATAATAAATATTTTACACATAAAATTGGACCACCATACATTAATAAATTATCAATTATAAAAAAATACACATATTAAAGGAATATATTTTGTACCAACAAAACTATATTATATATATAAGGAGATGTACTCATGTTTAAAGAATTTTTTTGATCTGAAAAAAAAATAAGTACCTTTCATATTCCATGCATTTTATAATTTCAACAAATCATCTATAAAACAGAATAACTTACATGTATAATAATAATCCATAACTTTTCAATTTCAACCTCATATAATCAATCAAAAACTCATGTAAAAATTTAAAAAACTTCTACAATACTTCTCTGAACATCTTCAATTAGCACAAAAACATTATCAACATCTTCAATGATTATCACTCAAGGATGAAACTAAATAAAACACTAAAAAATTATATTTTAATATTAATTAGTAAATTGATTAATTTAAAATGGTATTAAAATACATGGGAAATATTTTTAACTAAGATAATATATTGTAGAGTATTTTTAAAAAATATTCCGTTGTTTTTATGCAATTTTGAAATATAGATAAATAAAGAAAATTTCATTTTCATGGAAGGAAATTAATATAAGATTTTTTTTTCAATAAAAATATTTTAAAAATGGATAATGATTAAAAAATTTAATAGAATTTATTTCTTTATGAAATAATATTGAAAATAATAGAGAGAAAATGGAAAAGAAATTTTGAAAATAATTTCCATAATGTCTAGTGATGTTATGTTAAACACAGTTGAATAAGTCACTTAAAAAATTCATTTAAATAATGTGATATATGTAATTTATCTAAACTATTTAAGTCATAAATGAAAAAATCAAGTCTTTATATGGCCTCAATAACACCTACTTATATTCTGGAGGCTGCTGAAAAGAGGCGAGGGTTTAACCAGATTTCATGGAGAGATTATACCCTCTGATAAGAGTAAAAATTTATATGAAAATAAAGATATATAATCTTTCACATATAATCACAAAAATATATCATGAAAAGTTCCAAATAATCCAAAAAGTGTAACCATCCTCAAACAAAAGGAATGTCATGTTGTATATATCACAAACCCTAAAATGATCTAAACAAGAAAAAATAAACCTAAACTTGTTCTGAGAAAAAACTTGATCCCCCTATCCATGATACAATACTCACATAAAATATCACTCACCTATCATAAGGGCCTTGAACTTACTTGAACCGGTAAACATGAATTCTACTCGGGTAAATATGGCAGTCTAAGCGGGGGCTGAGTACAATCAAATAGACCACCACCAGTAGTGACTAAAGCATATCTAATCTGAGTAAAAGTATATATTTATGTGAAAGTAAAGAATTAAAGTGCGACATAACAAAAAATAATAAGTTAACAGTACACCCTCATATACATGGTATCATACTGGCTCAACAATACCTGCTTCATCCAGTGTTGAGTATCTTTTCCCATAGTAAAATAATAATGAATAAATAATTGGATAACAATCACATGGTGATGTGATTTGTATTATAATAATGAGTTGCCTCTTTATTTTAAAGATATAGTGATATTTATGATATGATTTGATATCATGTTTTTTATTCTTGGGGTAGTATATCGAAATTGGTAAATAATACAAATTCATAGTTAATTAATTAATTATCTTAAAAATTAAAAAATCAACATGTTTGTAATCTGATGTTGTAGTTGATGATGATCAATTGATTCTAGTATGCATTTATATTTTGATGTGATATTCCATGTGATTAATATAATTGATAAATAATGTGAAGAATTTTTATTCTTCTTGATTATGATAATAAAAGACATGTTAATGAGATTTATTTTTCTCACAATTTTTTGAAACTGGTTAATATAATAGTGTGCATGTTTAAATTTTAATAGAATGTTATAGCTGAATTTTTTCAGGTTCCCATAGTGGAACTAATGAATAATTAATCAGTTAATTTATGATGGTATAAAAACATTTTTTTATAAAGATAATTTCTAGTTCAGGAGTTTTATATTTTCTTGATAAGGGAAAGCGTCTTGTGATAGATCCATGAGATTTCATTTTTGTGTGAAGGGCAAATTACATGTTTTCAAGACAAGATGCCTTGAGGACAACATTTTTTTCTTATTACCTTGTGAATTTCTCTGAATATGAGATTTTCTATGTGCTATGGCATGGGGTGGGGAGTCCCAGATGTGATATGAGCCTAGGATGGCTGATCCTTGGATGGTTGATGTGATGGGGCAAAGAGGCCTAGATGGTAGCAGTTGATGCCTATGATAGTGTGATACATCTAGAAATTCATGTGAGTTTTTGGGATGGAACCATATATTATGGAATGGGTTGATTATGAGCTTACCCGATGATGTGATTTTGAGAGGTGGGAAGATCACTTATGAATCTATTTAATAGAAAATGGTTAGTTTTCTTATTTTATCTAAATTTTTTTCCCCTCTGCTTAAGCCAGCTGGATGTTCTTGGTTGCATGTTTTCTATTGGTGGTATCTTAGGATTGTTTCCTAGAGTACCTTGATATGTAATTATGCTAGTAATGTTTAATAAATGTTTAATGAATGAGGTTAGTTGATTCCATAATGAAAATGAGATATTAATCTTCATAAACTATGGACTTAGTTTGGATTATGCCTGGAGGGAATGATCTTTACACTGATAGATAATGTAATAAAATTTGGAATAATGATTAAAATTAATTAATGGATAATGAATTTATTAATGTTCATAAATGAAGAAAGGGAATAATTAATTAATATAGCTCATAAAAATGCTTGTGTTTTTATAGGATATCTGGTCTTAGTAGTGGCATCCAAGAATCTAAGTGAAGTTAGCAGTAGTTGGTCTTAAGAATAGGTTATAACCATAAATTGGTTGTGAGGAATATTATATCTTGTATATTCTAGGACTTCATACACTTAACCATCAATTTTTTTAGGGAAATAGACATTCAATGAACTCTTAGGGGGTGTTTTCCCTAACATCCCAGCTAGAGAATAGATGGATAAATACCCCCTCTGGCCCCACTCACTTTTCTTGATCGATACTTGTGTTGGTAGGCATGGTAGTTAGATTCCCATATATGTGTGTAGAGGGCTGTGATGACTTGTGGTTATTTCACGTGCATGTATTACTGAATCTAGTATCCAAATTATAATTATAAGTATGGCCTGTATAAATTATGATGGATTGAGGTACTTACTTAGTGTATGAGTTAAAATGTCTTGAGGTATAATACATGATGTATGATACACATTATACGGTCTATGGAGTCTCTTGAAAACAACTTGGTTACTATAAATGGTGATGTAATACGAGATTATGTTAAGATGTTATTCATGAGGTGCATGTTGTGATTCATTTCCTAGGTAATTTCAGGCTGAACTATTTTGGAGAGAGATGGATCAGGACGCGCGATGTTGTAGAAAGGAGGAAAAATAATGGGAAAGAGGTATCAAGGTAACCCCGATGTTTCATTATTATATAATATGATCTCTCTGTATTCAATACTTGGTGATATTTATCCATAGTGAGGCTGGGGACTTAGTATACCTTTTTAGGTTATGAGTTAATTTCACTAGTGTTCACTATGCTTTAGCATGCATTATTTATCTTTTTCATGAGAGTCTCTAGGGAGGATCATACTGAGTATACTATTATGATCACCCTATATATATAAACTTTTTTTAGGTCATCCAGAGGAGGTTGGAGATTGGGTGGGATAGTACTAGCTTGTGGTTTAGTAGGAGTTGTGTGGGATTCATGGTCGCTTCAGTCTTTATCTTTTAGTACTTGTAATTTTCCTTTTAGTTATAGAAGTACTATATGGAATTGCATGTTTTCACATAGAATATATATATATATATATATATATGTGTGTGTGTGTGTGTGTGTGTGTGTGTGTCTGACCAGGTTTTTATTGGCATATCCTTCTTATCTATCTTCTCTACATCTTATCTTAGAGGGAAATTCCTTCCATATGTTTAACTATTATACCCTCATTGCTAGTCACCAACCCAAGGCCAAATGGATGTGAAACTCAGGTAGTCACCATCTCCCTTACCTCATTGCTATCCTAGAAGGGGTACTCTTTGGGGGAGGGGGTTGCGACAATGTGGTATTAGAGGTTCAGGTTTGATGGATATAATGGATTTTTTCTTTGGGAATAGGTGAGGTTGTATTGGTTTGTAGGGAAATAGTGTTAGATATTTTTCATAAGTGATGTAAACATAGGATAATTACTAATATAGGGGTATTTAGGGCTCCTTGTGATATGATGCTTGGTACCTCAAGTTTATTGACCCTACTAAATGAAGTGATACCAGTTACAGGGTAGAGACATAGGAAATGACCATGCTTAATTCTTATTTATGCCTATGTTTTAATGGATAGACTGTTGGATAGGTTAAAAAGTTAAACTAGATAACAAATAATTAATTAATTAATGTTATATATTCTAGATTTTATGTTTAATAACTCTGAAAGTTTTTTATTTTTATAGGTATGGATCCAAATTTACACCCTTATATGGTTTAAACCAAAGATGTTCAATAGGCTGTACCAGAAGATTACTTCAGAGTATAGTTCGATGACAATGAAACATGGAGGAGGAAACTCTAAGATTTTTAGTTCCAAAGTATACAGAAGTAAGAGGACACTATTTCATATTTATTCAGAGAATATTGGTTAAAGAAAGTTGAGATAGATTTCAGTTCGATCCATTATCGAATGGAGCATTAGGTTTCATTGGCTGTGACAAAGCTATGTGGAGGAGTAAGGGAGTGGTAGTTCTTATTATTTAGAGATAATGAGGATTCAGTAGTCTCATGGTATATAACACCCCAATATTTTATAGTATTTTTATTTTTAATTTTTTAAAAATGAATCTTTTCGAAAGCTAACACTGAGCTTAAACAAATGATTAAATATTATTATTTAATTATTATAGTTATCACCTTAACATTGGAATGGAAGGAATGAATGAGATTAACTAAATTATGAAAATATAATTTACTTATTATTATAAAACTAATTCATTGATTAACAATAAATTAGAAAAAAAAATAAAAACCAATTAAACATAAAGAATGTTTTTTATAAAAAAATATTTTTAAGCCCACAATGAAATTTTATCTTAATAAATTAAATTAATCACTATTATTGAATAATATTAATGAAATTTATATGTTATATATATTCAATAAAATGTTTTTAAATTAATCCAATAGATTTTAAAGGCTTAATATAAGAATAAATCCAATTTTAAGCATAAAAGCTATATTTTTCTTAAAGGCCATTTTCCACCTTTTAATCATGAACCTGTTTAAAAAATAAATCTTGAAACTTCTATAAATTTTATTTGACAAAATAAAATTCAATTTTGAAAGTGTAATATAAGAATTATATTAGGGTGAATTTCTGGTATCTTTATGAGAAGTTTTATTTTTTTGATGTATTGTGAAAAATAATGAATTTTAATTGAAAAATTTCTTTTCATATAATTTATTTATATAGATAAATTATATTTTTAATTGGTTTTAATGTATAATTATTTCAATTATACATAAATAAATTCAATTTAGGTTATTTTAATCAATTTTATATTGAAATTTTATGTAAAAATATTTCTAACGTTTGAACATTTTCACTTTCAAAACCCACTTTCTTGTCCCATCTATGAGATTAATTTTAAATTAATTGTATCAAATTATGTGTTTTTAATTCTAAAAAATTAATTAAATAATTTGAAACAAAATTTTAAAACTTATTAAATATGTATATTTTTTTTTGGAAAAAATGAATCATAAACTTAGTAATTTTATTACCATAGTTAATGTTAAATTGGGTAATTAATAGCAAAAATAATATTATAAATATCACCAAATTACCCTAAAAAGTATCCTAATTTTATTCAATGGGTCATTTTAGACCATAATAATAATTTTTCCTTGTTTATGAAATCTTTTAGGAACTTGTATGATTTTAATCCCCTAATAACATTTTTTTATGAAAATTCAAACTTGTCACAATAATGTTTTCAATAAGTATAACATTTTAATATATGTTCATCCATATGATATATTAAACCATAAATAGTATTCATAATAATAAAATATTTATCTTCATCATGGAAATTTATTTTTAAATTTTATTGAAGAAATAAATAACTAAAATTCTTTCACAATAGTGTTGTAATAATTATTTTACTCAATAAAATATCAAATAAATGATATTAAAAATATTATAATAAATATAATTTTAGAAAATTAATTCCATACATGAATTTTATAGATTATTTTGAAATATTTGATATGTAATAAAAGTTTTTTTGGAGATATCTTGTTGTATTGATATTTTTTAAAGTCAAAGTAATGAATAGTGTCAACATTGACATTTATAATATTTTAAAATAATTAATAATTTATTAAATGATATAAAACAATTAAAAATATAAAATTAATCCAATGTATTGGTATTAGGTTTTAAATTTGATACATAATCCATTTATGGTTATTTTTTCATTTTATTGTAACTATATTAACCCTTAAAGAGTAAAAATCCATGTTGTCATGGTAAGAATTAAAAGGGTTAAATAAGGGTCAAAACCAAAAGATAAGGATTAAAAAGTGTCAAAATATGTATAATTTTCATTTTATGAATTTATTTCATCCCATAATCATCATATATTTGTAATAAATCATTTTGGATCCATTTAGAATATAAAATTAATTTATATTAATTTAATACTTTTGAGAAATTCCAAGAGTGCCACTCCCCTCTCATATAAAGGGAACCTGTTATTCTCTTTTCATCACAATTCAAAACCTATTTGTTTCAGACTAACTATATGAAAACATCCTCCCACCATCACTACCTTCAACCTAGATTTATTCCATTTGGATGAAATCCTACCAAGTAAGTCCTTTTGTTAAAACCAAAAGGAGATATGTAAAAAGTGGAGGTTTGAATGTGTATGATCAATGTCAAGACTTAAGGTATGAGGATTTCGTATAAATAGTATTTATATGGGACAAATGAATTATAAACTACTTATTTTTTAATTTTTTTTGGTGTATATACTACCCATGAATTCATTTTATGAGTCTTATCCCAAAAATTCTGGGATTTACATATCCATATAAGTTGCCTTAATTAATGGGGAATATGATTCAATTGATTACATAGTGGTATGAGTTTCTTCCAAAATACCCTCATTATTAAAGATTGTTTTATTTAAATGTCTGTTGTGGAATATTTCTCTTCCATGTCCATTCTTTCTAAAAAAATACAAAATATTTTTTATATTCTTCAATGACTACTTAATCTCATTTTTAAACCCTTTTTAGACTTTTTACACAATGCTTTAAATGGAATCTTCTTATAATTTTTCAAAAATGTTTTTTATGATTTTTTTACAAAAGTGTTAAAGTAATTGTTTCTAAATTATACCACATAAACATAATTTACCACAATCACTATGCCTTAATTCCTTGATGCTTCCCTTAAAAAAATACAAGGTTATTTTCAAATAAATTGTTTTCTTTTATAATTTCATGACACTTTAAAAAGAAATTATTTTTAAATTGAAATGTTATTTTTTTCAATAATTATTTCATGTAATATTTAAAAAAAAATTTCCATCAAAGATATCATTATTTGATGTTACTTATGCTTTTTTGGGAAGTTATTCAAGGTTACAATCCTTATTCTCTTTTTGGTTGGTTTATGTTTATGATAGCATGATGTGTATGAAACCCATTTCTTTTCCATGATTTATGTTATGATGAAATGTTTATGAAACAAATTTCTTTACATGGGGTCTTATATGATGAATGACTTATGTTCTTGTGGTATATTTATGTATGATTTTAATTATGCGAAGGGTAGGACCTATATCTACTGTTAATGAATTAGTTAATGATAGATAACTCCTGAGGTAAATATATTATATGTGGACCTCATTTCATGTTCAAAATTCTTTGCATGGACTTGGATTTCATGTCTATAATATTATTCATGGATATGGTTTCTTGTCCATAATTTTTATGCAACAGACTAGTTTTATGTTCTTAACTTAATGAGTGAACTTTTTTGTATTTATACATGTTCACAATGTTATAAGTTTATGTGTATATAATAATATCATGTTTCATGTCAATATTATGCACTTATGGACTATGTGCTTTGATTATTTTACAATTTATGTTTTATGACCTTATATGATTTATTCTATGACTCAATATTATGACCTTTGATATGTAGGGTATAATTTTGTACTGATATGTTCATGTTCTTATTCTCTTATGATTAAGTTATTATTGATATCTCCCTTGTTACCCTTACTTGGAATCTAATCTCACCATTTTATTTTTTTTATTTTCCCCAAGATATGAATAATGGTATTAAGTATGATATGTTAAAATGGTTCTAGTTATTAATGAATAAGCAGGAGATGATGTAGATGTTTTATGAACTAGTTGTTTATGTTTCAAATTTTCCAAAGGGTATAAACTCATATGCTTTTGGCATGGTTTTTCAATGTCATATAAATAATATTCATCTAAACGGATGCAATATCTATATTTGAAAAGTATTGGTCATTATAGTTGGCATCAGAGAAAGGATTAGTCAACCTTTGGAAACTAGAATGAGAAAGCTTTTGAAAAAACCTATGTGTAAATATAGTTTATAATCCTAGAGTTTTGGTAATGATCATAAATAACCCATATTAAACCTAAGGTTTCATAAATTGAAATTTTATAAGTAATGTACCTTGATTATGTGGTTTTTCAACTATGATTATTATTGCTCACATTATGATTTTTGTTTTACTATATGGATAGAACTATAAGGAATCATCTTAAAATTGAATATGATAGAGAATTTGGTGACTAGGATATACCAAAATGAATAATGATTAGTGAGAAAGATATTCTAATTATTATGAATCATCTATCATGATATAACATTAGTGGGATTCCTAAAACATTGAATAATTGGAAGATGAAATTTTATTAAAGTTCATGTGGTCATGAACATAGAGGAAAGAATATTCAGCTTCTAAAATATTAATAAGGTGGGATAAATATCCTTATGGTATATCTAAAATTAAAGGTAAGATGTTATATATTTGGAAAAGAATGTTATATAGTAAAAAATTGGCAATGAGTTCAAAGTATTATTTGTGGGGAACATGGGAATTTTCTAACTCAATACCCAGACCCAAGAATTAACTTCTAAACAATAAAATTAACTATTCCATGAAAATCATTGAATTGGAAGGATTAAATTATTTATGTATTTGGATTCAAGAATAATATTGTAGAAGTACTTTTACAATATTATAGTATAATGAAACATATTAGTCTTATTTCACTGTAGTTTTTATTTAAGGATTTAAAAGCATATGTTGAATGGTATTGGAAACCATGGAAATTCATTAGGGTGGTAAGGTTATATTTTTAGATAACTCATGATTAAGGGACAGATAAATCTTAATATTCACATAATGAGATAAAGATATGAATGATTATGATAAGTTAAATGGGATAGTATTTATGACCTTATAGCTATATATTAATATGATGACAAGGTGGTTTATGGATTTAACTGATAGGATTTTTGGATTTATGGTATGAGGAAATAATTAATTTTTGAAATCATGCATGTTTTCACTAATTTTTTATGGTAATTCAGGTTATTAACATATTTCAAAATAATACATGATAATGGTCTTCACATGTATGTTATGTAACAATTATGATCTACATCAAGTTGTTTGGGGGTATTGATGATTAGTTGATTTTTTAAATTCAGTAACCTTCTTTTTAAAGTTTTAGATTTTAATCTTTTGGAAGGTGCATAAGGGTAACCATTTATGAAATTTATTATGTCGAATTTTTGATGAGGTTTTATAGATTAATTTATTACTTAACCATATGATGATTTATGCATATTAGATAACCTATTCTAACCATTTTGTTACGATGATAACTAGATAAAAAAGGAATGATTTTTATCCCATTATGGATCTTTTTATCCAATAGTTCTATAGGAATTATAATTTCAACTTCATTTCTTGGAGTAAGAGAGAAGAATAAATTGATCAAGACACAACCAAAGAGTAATATTGTACTTATGATATGAAATCATGTAAGTATATCTTCTATTTTTTTGAAATAAAAATGTTATCCTATTATAGTTATTTATGATGATATTAATAATGTTTTTAAACCTATTTGGTCCATGGTTTTGTGGTAATTAAACATCAAATGACCATATCTTATATCATTCAACATAAGAACTTTATAGTTAGAATTGTGTTTGCATGTCAATGTTTTCACTTTCCACAAATGTTCTCATAATCAGGATCGTAGTTTTGTGGGGATATCCTCCTTTTACTTTCAATATTTTTAATAGAAAGTTTTATTGACCCTTTTTTTTATTTGGGTTTACCATAAAGGAATTTTCAAATATCAAACTTTTATTTTTGATGTTAAATTTATAATTTCAAGGATGCATTTTTTTTGAAATACTTGATCTTATCTGGACAATAACTTTTCAATTGGAGTTTCAACCAAATGTCTCTCAAATCCATGATAGATTCCATGTATCTCTCCAGAGGAATTATATAACTGATCTTTCACATGTACTAAACTAATAGTTCATACCACTAGATAAATATATTTGTTAATAGAAACAATTGGTAGAGATTTTGGATCAAACATATAAATTTCTATGAAACAAGACCACTCACCTGGTCAATGTTTTGTGATGAAACCTCTAGATTGAGGAAGCTACAAGGGATATCAAGGATGCGATGAGGCATATGTATCCTCATTTATTTTTATCCTTGTAATTAATTTCATGGGTGAAATTCATTTTTAGAGGGGTAGAATGTAACACCCCAAGATTTTACGTTATGCTTGTTTAAAAAAATAAATAAATGAATTTAATCTATTCAAAAGATTACACAGTGTTTAAAAAAACGACTAAATATTATTATTTAATTATGATAGTTATAAACTAGCATTTTGAATGGTGTTAATGAATGAAATTATATTAATTATTAAAATATAGTTCAAACATATTTATAAAATTAATTCATTGGTTACCAATTAGTTATAAATGAAAATAAAAACCAATTGAACACAAAGTATGTGTTTTTATTTAAAAAACTATATTTATGACCACAATGGAATTTTATCTTAATAAATTAAATTAATAAATATTATTGAAAGATATTGATGAAATTTATATCTTATATATTCAATAAAATGTTTTTAAATTAATTTAATAATTTTGATAGGATTAAGATAAGAATAAATCCAATTTTAAGCATAAAGGCTATATTTTTCTAAAAGAAATTTTCCTGCCTTTTAATGGAACACCTATTATAAAACTAAATTTTACACTTTTTTAAATTTTATTTGAAAAAATAAACATCATTTTTAATAAAAATATAAAAATTATCTTAGAGTGACTTTTTTGTATTTTTATGTAAAGTTTCATTTTTGATGAATAATGTAAAATAATTAAGTTTAATTAACAATATCTTTTTCACATAATTTATTTATATAGATAAATTATATTTTAAATTGGTTCTAAATTATATATAGTGAAATTATAAATCAATAAATTCAATTTTTGTCATTTAAATCAATTTTACATTGAAATTGAATGTCACAACATTTCAGACATCTGAACATTTTTACATTAATAGCCCGCTTTGTCACCTCGTTTATAGGAATAATTTTAAAATATTTTTTCCACCTGTGTGTTTGGAATTTTGAAAATTTAATTACATATCCTGAATAAAAAATTAAAAATTTATTAAATAATTCCATTTTTTGGACAAATTTAATAGTAAAATTAGTGATTTTATTACCATGGTTTAGGTTAAAACAAGTAATAAAGGGAAACAAATATTATAAATATTATAAAATTACCCTAAAATATGATATAATTTTATTTTATGAGTTATTATATAAAAAATTATCCTTTTTCAAAATTTATGACCTCTTGGAGCCACTTGGATGTCTTTATTCTCCTTATAGTATTTTATTTTAAGAAAATTTAAACTTATCACACTAATGTCCTCAATAAGTATAACATTTTAATATGTTTGTTGGAATTAGAAAACGCTTCCATATAATACACTGAATGCTTCCATATATGATATTGGAGCGTATCACGTTCCGTAAGCTTTGATTTGACTGGTCATGGAGCCCAAACAGAGTTACGGATCAGAAGTTATGGATGTTTAAAGTCGGGCTGCTGAAAATGGCCATCCAGGACGGTTTTCGGGCAATATATGGATTTGCACGTAAAAAGGGAATATTGCATGTAAAAATGGAATATTGTGCATAAAAAATGAATATTTGACATAAAATGGCTTTGTGTGGAAAATTGGAATGGAATTTTATGTGCACCAACATTCAAGGCTTCGCCTATAAATACAAGTGCACACCCTTCTTCCTAGGGGGCCCTCGGAGGCCAGCCATCGCTCTAATGCGCGTAAGTCTGAATTTTCTGTGTCTGCACACAAAACCCCCCATATTGTACATAAAACATCACTTTTTCATGTAAAGGGTCCAACATGGCTAATTTTACGCGTAAAACATATTTTTTGCGTGCAAGAGTGCCACTGTGCCTGATTGTTCATGCACTAGTGTTTCACCTATCTAATTGTGCGCACACCTTCCCTATTGTGCGCAAACCCCGCATATTGTGTAAAATTCCTTCCCTATTTCATGCAAGACTCCCCTATTGTGCACACATTCCCTAATTTCATGCAAATATTCCCTTTTGTGTGTCGTTTTACCCTATTGTACGCAATTCCTTCCCTATTGCCCGCACGACCCCCTATTACACACACATATCCCGTATTGTGTACACTCTTACCCTATTAGACATAGGCCTTCCCTATTGCATGTACTCCTGCCATATTGCATGCATGCCTTCCCAATTGCACGCAATCCTTCCTTCTTGCACACAACCCATCATGCGCGTAGCCAATCTTACGCGCAACAGTGCCCAGTCCTGCGCCCACCGGTCCATCCCGTGGGGGCTACGCCCCCACAACACCACCTGGGATTAGTGTCGGGATATAGTCCTGACCTTCCAGGCCGGTCCCTATTCTACCATCACCGACCCCATGAAAAAAATGGAGAGTCGGACCGTGAACCTTTCGGGCCAGGACGTCGGCAATTTCTATTGCTCCCTTATGCGCAGCCGCCTTCCACCTATGGAATACCATGATTCGAGATACTCCTCCACACAACAAAAAACACATTGATTCAACATATTCCTATTGTTTCATTTCCCATGTTTTCAGTTGAGATTCTCATCATCAATTCCCTGAGTAACTTATGTCGAACCATTCCTTATGTAACTCATCCAAACCCCATCACCTGACTCCAATACCAGGTTCAACCTGAATGGGCCGCCCTTGCATAAGTCCCAACACCATCTATTTCTAGGCTCCTTATGTGTAATAGTTCTCTCTATATTACTATAAACTATATTACACTCTATATGACAAATATAGGATATCTCTTACTCTAAACAAGAGATGCCTTATGATCTAAGAATAAGATACAAATAGTTTTATCTATATGACTTTAAACATTAGTACGCCCTATGTTCCAGACATAGAATGCCTCTTTCTCTAAATGATAGATGACTTATGCTCCTAGCATAAGATGCTAGTAGTCCTATCTTTATGACTTTAAAATATAGAATTACCTATCATTAAATAATAGGATGCCTCTTATTCTAAATAAGAGATGGCTTATGTGACAAGAATAAGATACCTCATTCTATGGTTGTAGTGGCATAATTTCGAGAGCATTGGAAACCGTTTGAGCATTCCATTACTCCACCTCATGCTTCGTGTGTCCTTCGTTTGGATCACCATACTCTTCCATGTCTTAAGGGAACACCTAATGACCTAGTCTCATGCCACATCGGCTCAACTACTGTCCTGGGCCAACGCCCTGGAAGACTTTGGATGACACATTGAGTCAGGTCCTGTGTTTTTAACATGGTCAACAGTCAACCTTCATTTGTTTTTCCCCATTTCAGGCTAATGTGATGTGGATGATGTGTTTCGAACACGGTCAATAGTTTTCCTTAAACTCCATGCCACCCTCACTGCATTCCGAATGTCGGGCATGTGATTCACACTTATTATCTCCCTTTGTTCAGACTAATTCCAACGCCCTTGACATTATCCCTCTTGTGCACTAGCACATAGGTGAAGGACTCAACCCACCAGTGGGTTGGGATGCCCTCATGGCCAGATATGAGGAAGACATTACAGGCATCTTCCTTGCATAATCCCCATCCACCATTGCCGCTCCATAGTGGCACATGGGCAGCTTCTTTGCGTAATCCCCATCCACCATTGTCGCTCCATAGCGGCACCCGAGTAGCTTCCTTACCTAATCCTCATTCCCCATTGTCGTTGTATAGTGGCACCAGGGAAGCTTCCTTTCATAAGCCCCATTCACCATTTCCACTCTATAGCGGCACATGATCATCTTCCTTGCATAAGCCCCATTCACCGTTGCCGCTCCATAGCAGCACCTAGGTAGCTTCCTTGCATAAGCCATATTCACCATTTCCGCTCCATAGAGGAACCCAAGCAGCTTTTATGCGTAAGCCCTATTCGCTATTGCTTCTCTATAGAGGCACCCGGGAAGATTCCTTTCATAATCCCCATTCACTATTGCCACTCCATAGCGGCACCTGGGCAACTTTGTTGCATAATCCCCATTCATTGTTGTCGCTCCATAGCGGCACCTGGGCAGCTTCCTTGTGTAAGCCCCATCCATCGTTGCCACTCTTAAGTGGAACCCATGAAAGATAACAATCATTTCTTCTTTGCATAGCCACGCTAACGTAGACCCCCCAATAGATCACTCCATAACACCCCCCCCCTTTACAGCATTACCGATTCCTTCCTTCTCTCAAGGGCGGGTGGGTATTGTTTAAGTAAGTCCTACGGGTGCGGAGCAAACCCACCTCGTCTGATCCACAGGACATTAAACTACCAAGAACCATTGTCCTTAGCACAAGATGTTAAACTATGACCTCAGCCCGTGAATCATATGCAGGTACCCCACCTTGGACATTCTGTATGCCAACTGGTCTCCACGAGAGTGAGATCATTCCTCACAAGGAATGAGATCCTATTCATCGGAGCTACATCTATCCACAGGGAAAGGGAAAACACCCTGGTGTAATCCCCATATCTTTTCTTGTTGGAGGTAGCATCCCTGCTCCTCCAATCTTCCTGAGTGCCAAATCCCTCTCCCATTGGGATTTGTCACCACTCGGGCCTCCATCCTAGATTAAGTCTAAATCTCCATCGCCCTTGGGATGCTAACCACGCATAAGCCCTTTTTTACTCTTTGGGCCTCCAACTACGTATAATCCCCATTCTACTACCCACGGACACACCTTCTGCGATGTGATCATATGGTCTTTACTGCCTCTTGTTTCTCACACTGAGCATGACTCACTTGGGCTTAGAGAAATCATTGACCATGACATCCACTCTGGGTATCCTAGAGTGTAATTCCTACACACCCTACCTAAACTATGAGGACTTTGATCCCTTCCAAATAAATTTATATAGGAATCCTCTCTGAGGTTCAAGCCCAACATCCATTGGTCCTGACCATATTCAGGTCAGTTCACCAAACTTCTTCAAAACTATGTGGACTTTGATCCTTTCCAAGGCAAGGTACATAGGAAGCCTTCCTGAGGTTAAATCCCCATAACCATTGGTTCTTACCCCCTTCACATCAGACCACCTTCGTCTTGCATGATGTTAAACTGCATTCCCTCTTTTTCATCTTGCATGATGTTAAACTGAATCCACCACCTTTGTCATGCATGATGTTAAACTGCATGCCCTCTTTTTTGTCCTACACGATGTTAAACCGCATCCACCTCCCTAACTACATGGTCTTTGATCCTTGTCTCCTGGATAAGGTATGTAGGAAGCATCCATGAGGTTCAAACCCCATCAAATGACATACTGTTGTGAACCCATCCAGCGGTAAGCAGTTGTGACCCCATCCAGCGGTAAGCCATTGTGACCCCATCCAGTGGTAAGCCATTGTGATCCCATCCAACAGTAAGCCGTTGTGACCCCATCCATCATTAAGCCATTGTGACCCCATCTAGTGGGAAACTGTTGTAACCCCATCCAGTAGGAAGCCATTGTGACCCCATCTAGCAGTAAGCCGTTGTGACCCCATCCATCAGTAAGCTGTTGTGACCCCCGTTCAATGGTAAGTCGCTGTCAACCTCATTCAGCGGTAAGCTGTTGAAGTCCCCAGTCTATGGTAAGCCATTTTCAAGTGAACTATGAGGATTTTAATTACCCACCACATGGATACATAGGAGGTCTCTTCGAGACTGAATCCCAACTTCACTGTCATCCTTGGGTTGACTCCATCTCATCATCCACCCAATTCACATAACCATCCGCCATCTATTTTGATTCTTAATCGGGCTAACACATCCCGGGGGGATCATACCACATAATTCCCCATTACCTTTAACAACAATCGGGTAGCTAACCATGCGTTATACCCAACATCAATGTTCCCTCCTGGGGTTGTGCTCACCTGATCTTCTCTAGTCAATGTTCTGATCATTTAGATCCATCTTCGCTGGACGTTAAACCTGCGGCATACCCTGTGTTAAACATAGGAAGCTGAGGAAAACCTCATATACATGCCTATGGAATATAATTCCCCATATTTGATGTTGGATACCTTGGGATTCCGCACCCTAGAGAAGCCCTATAATAAGGGGAAGAAACCCAGACATACCAGTGTTCCAGCATCCAGACATACCAGTGATGTCTAATGTGACTACTCCCCTGAACGAAGGTTACTGCCTTGACTGTAACGCTTGGAATATCCTGACAGAAGCAGTGTAATTAACTGGTGTCTATGAAGATGTAGCATTGGGAAGAGTTTCACGAACAATGTCTTATGTTTTTAAGGGAGATCCAGACTAGGTAACAAGTTTTGAGGAGGAATACACGGAAGGAAGAACCGACATCCCATCATCCCTTTTTGGTCAAGGATCAAACATCCCCGAGTAAAGAATAGATGCCGACCACTTTGGAAAATGGGATTGTGGGGAAACAGCTGCACGTCTTCCAAAGACGGATGCGCATGCCCTGATGAAAGCATCAGAAACAATGTTGTCATAAAGAAGATATATTTAACCACAAATATTATTTGGAAATATAAAATGTAATGAATAATATTTTCTTTGGTTTTTTTTCTATAAATTAATTGGAAAATTTCTGAGGCCAGACGCTAAGACGACGTGAGATTCTAAGGCCTAGTGTGCCCCGATTATTGTAGCAGGAACTATTTAGTAATGTATCACCCAAAACTATTCAAATAGGGGCCATCAATTTGGTCATGGAGTCATTGAGGACTTTGGGTCAGTAATCCCTTCGGTCCACCTCAAGGCCTTTGGGCCACCTGATGTGCAAATGTTACCATAAATATTCTATAAGAAATAATCCCTAAGAGAGGACTAGAGAAAGGCGTATTCACTAAATAAGACTTAAAGAATTTGGATGAATGAGACGGTATGAAATTTTCTATCGGTACCAAGCCTGTGCACCTTTTCCCAAGACAACTATCTGTACAACCATGAAAATATGGAGAGATGATCATGATGAAAATGATGGGGAGGGGCAGTTTCAAGTAGTCACAGTCTGTAATGAATGAATTATTTTAGAAAACCTTCAGACCCAGTAATGTTAAGGGTTACCCTTCAATCCTTAAATGGAGGATTATCAAAAATGAATAAAAAATGATGGCCTTCAATCCATTCCGGAATGTGGAAAATTTATTCATTAAATGGGAATAACTTCTAAACGGGTGCTCGGATCGGAAATCTGAGAACACCGTTGCATTTAGAGTAGCAAAATTATCTTGGGTGGGGACTAACATTGACCGGTGTAGGAAGACTGTGAAAATTAGATATTAGATGTAACCTCGATTAAAATATTTTAATAAAAATATTTTATTTGATGTTGCGTTAGTATCTTTTAATTAAGGTCAATTTTCTGGAATCCAAATTTATCGCCATAACCATGGAAATTCCTCTGAAGCAAGGAGACATAATTCTCTTCAATGAATGAACATTTATGTTGGAGGATCGAGGATGGATGATGAAGCATACCTCCATTCTTCTTTAATGACTGATCTAACCATGAGGTAGGACATTAATCTCTTGTGATTTACTCTTTCCCCGATCAGGATTTCAATGATGAACATAGACTAATCCATGGAAAGATTAGCCCACAGATCGATCATATGTTACAGGATGGATAAATTATTGCAGGATTTAAAAAGAGAGATAGATATTTGTGATTATATATTCTTGTTATTTGTTAATCCTTATAACATGAGAAAATCAAGGATGACATGAACAAGGCCAAGATTCGTCCTTCAAGGTGTTCTTTGTGCCTTTTATCTACCCTCAACCTATTGACTTATTTTCGCATTATTCGCACGTACTTCACATGTTCTTTTCCTTATCCATGCATTTCTGGAACCATATGCAAAATCTGAATTGATAATTGTTTCTGTGGTGGCACCATGGAGACATGATGGTGGTGAAAGGCGATGAAAGTGAAAGGAAACAGTGGCCAGAGTCAGCCACTTCGGCTGGTTTAGGCAGAGCGCGGCAGGGCAGGGCTGCCAGTGGGGAGACCAGCAGCGGAGGTAGCACCGGCCCGACAAGGGAGGCTGGGTTAGGCGGAGCACGGTAGGATGGGGCACCAGTGGGATGACAGGATGCAGTCTAGGCTGGACCACATTGGGGGGTGGGGGGATCCCATGGCACAGAGGCCACATGCGATGATTAGAAGCCATGGTAGTGATGGTAAGGATGCGACCATGTGGGGATGCATGGGAGACGGGCTATGGTAGGTGGTTATGGTATTGACAGGGGATGCAACAGGCGAAGGATGCATATGCAGAAGTAGGCCATGTGGAACTCGTGGAGGTGGCGAGGCTACAGGGGAGCTGGGATGAGGCGACCGACCACGTGGACCGTGGCAGCGTCGCATTGAATCAGTAGAGGCACATGGTCCAGTGGGCCAGTTCAGGTCGGCCGGACCAAACCGGGCTGGGTCTTGTCAGCCGGACTGAACTAGGCAGGGTCGGATCGGCCGAACCGGACCAAGTTAGCTGGTGGGTCAGGTCAGGTCCATCAAATCAGGTTGCACCCGGGTCGAACCGTTTTAAAAAAACAGTTATATATTTCAAATCGTGTTTCTATTTGACAAACTATTTACGATGTTAGGAACATTTCCTTGATAAGTTCCTTTTGAGATACTCTAAGTGAGTTTTTGTGAAAGTAGGATTATCACCTAATGGCTTGAGGAGTAGTTTCTCCTGAAACAAGCATTCTATGGGCGAAATCCTGTAGCTGGCTATGACTATGTGATCTTAGTAACTACATGACTTGGGGGCCGGATGAACTATTGATGCTCCATATGCCATCAACACTCCGTTCACCATCAATGCACCATTTTCCATCGACACCCCATGTTCCATCGATGCCCCATGCCCATCGCCGCCCTGGGAACCATCACTGCTCCGAGCACCATTGATGCTTTTTGTGCCTTTGACACTCCGTGCACCATCAACAATCTATACTCCATTGATGATTAGTACATCATCAACACTTCTAGATTCATGGATACTGAGAGATATGTTGACTACAATGGAAAATCCCTCTCTTAGTGCTTTAGACTTATACCTGTGTGAGCTAACCGTATCGACTATACTTTGTGTGTTTCCTTTGTGATGTACTTTGTGTGTTTCATTTTTTGTATAATTTTTGTATTTCTTAATGGTAGTACCTTTGTGGTTGCGGGGTGTCCTACTGAGTATTGTTTTACTCACCCCTGCACGGGATTTTCCTGCACGTTTCATGTCTTGTGCAGGTGATCGATGCTTTGACGAAGTCCTTGGTGAACCAGGACCAGGTGGTGCATAGAGTGATTAGATAGGTGATGTGTGCTCCTACAACTTTGAATAACTACCCTACACCTACCCTTCAGGCATGATTTTTTGTAGATGAGTTTTAGTTACTTGTTCATTTACTTCAGCAGACTTCTCTTTTGGTGGGCTTGTATTCTAGCCCAGTTTACTTTCCAGTTTTCCTACTATCGAACTATGTTCTTGGTATCTTAGTGGTATGCATTCTTTTTTACTTAGTATTTATTATATTTCATAATTTTTGGCTTGTAGGATTGTGCATGTGTACAAGTACTTAGGAAAATTCCTCCCATTTATGGGATATGCCTACTCGATGCTAGTCACCAGCCCTTGGCTTATCAGAGGCGGGAATGGCGTAGTCACGATATAAACCTCTCTGGAATGGTTCATGAAATAAAATACTTATCTTCTTCATGTAAATTTATTTTTAGATTTTAGTGAAGAAATAATTACCTTAAATTATTTCACAAAAGTGATTCTATAATTATTTTACTAATAGAAATATCAAATAAATGATATTTAAAATATCGAAATAAGTATAATTTGAGATAATTAATGTTGTTCGTGAATTTTATAGATGAAACTGAAATATTAAAGATGTATTAAATGATATTTTATGAATATATCTTGTATTGATATTTTTAAAACTCAATGTAGTGAATAGTGTCAAAATTGACAATAATGATATTTTTAAAAAATATAATTTATTAACTGATGGAAAATTCTTTTAAATCTTAAATTCATCCCACTGATTGGGATAAGTATTAAAATGTATTATTTGATCCATTTAAGTTTTTTTATTTCATAGTAACTATATTCATAATGAAAGAGTAAAACTCCATATTTTCATGGTAAAAATTAAAGGGGATAAATAAGGGTTAAAACCAAAATATAAGGATTAAAAAATAGTCAAAATATGTATAATTTTCACTGGATAAATGAATTTTGACCAATCCTAATTATATAATCAAAATAAATTAGTTTGGATCCATTTGGAAGAAAAAATTAATTTATGTAAATTTAACATTTTTACAAATTCCAAGAGTGTCCCTCCCCTCTCATATAAATTGAAACCTCTTCTTCTCAATTCACCACACTTCAAAACCTATTTGGTTTAGAAAACCCCTATACAAATACCCTCCTAGAACCCCTCCCTTCATCTTAGAAGCCTTATCTTGGGTATAAATCCAACAAAGTATGTCCTTTTGTGCAAACCAAAAGGAAACATCTGAAGAAGAGGGGGTTTGAATGTGTATAAAAAAAGTTAACACATAAGGTAAGGGATTTTTGTCTCAATTTTATTTATATGGGAATCAAAAATTATAAAATAATTTTTTATTTTATGTGGTTTATATACTACCCATGAATTTATTTATGAGTCTTATCCTTAAAATTATGGTATTTACATATCACTCTAACTTTCATTAATTCATAAGGAATACGATTTAACAGATTACAAAGTGGCAATGGTTTATTTGATAATATCATTATTTTTTTCAATTTTTTATGTTTAAGTATTTACTGGGGAATATTTATCTTCTATTTCCATTTATTCTAAAAAAAATAAAAAATGTTTTCACTCTTTATCAATGATTATTTGAAGTCATTTTTAAACCTTTTTAGAATTTTTATAAAAATAATTAAAATGAATCGCCTTATCATTTTCCAAAAGGGTATTTTTTTATTTTTCTTTCCAAATTGTGAGTGGAATTTTTTTTAACTTATACATCATGGATAGAATTTCACACCATCATGATGCCATCATGCCTTAAAGCATGATTTAAATGTTTATAAGGTTATTTTAGAAGAATTTTATTCCTTTTATAATTATGAAATGTTTTTTAAATGTAAATGTTGTTTTTTTAAGAATTATTTCAAGTGATATTTCAAAATCATTTTCTATATAATATAACATTATTTTATGTCATATATTCTTTACTAGGAATATTATTCAAGGATACTATCCTTATTCTTTTTACGATTGGTTTATGTTTATATTGGAATGATGTTTATGAAAACCATTTATTTTCCATTATTTTTGTTATGATGACATTTTTATGAAACTCATTTCTTTACATGGGTTCTGATATGATGAATGAATTTTGTTTTAGTGGGACATGTATGTATGATTTTATTTATGTGACGGGTGTGACATATATCTCCCTCCAATGCATTGGGTAATTATGGATAACTCATGAGGTAAATATGTTTTGCATGAACCTAAATTCATTTTTACAATTCTATACATGCACCTAGGTTTCATGTCGTTAAGATTATGTATAAAAATAGTTTCATGGCCATAAGTTTTATTTAAGATCCAAGTTTTATTTCCTTAACTTAATGAGTGAACCTATTTCTATTTATACATGATCAAAATGTTATAAGTTTATGTATATGAAACAATTTCATGTTTCAGGTCAATATTATTATCTTAGGGATATTTTTATTTGATTAATTTATGATTCATGTCTTATGAAATTATATGATTTATTCCATGACTCAAGAATATGACCTTTGATATGTAGGGTATAATTTTTAAATGTTACGTTCATGTTCTTATTCTCTTATGCTTATGTTTTGATTAATATCTCCATTGTTACCTTTACTAAGAATCTAATATCACCCTTTTCTTATATTTTTTCCCCAGGATATGGAAAATGGCATTAATTATGATATGAAAAAAAGGTTTTTAGTTATAAAGGAATAAGCAGGAAATGACGTGGATGTTTTATTAATCAGTTCATTATGTTTCTAAGTTTCCAAAGGCACTAAACCCATACAATTATAGCATGGTTTTTTATGTTATTTCATGAATATTAATCTAAAAATCTTTAATATATATGCATGAAAAGTATGAGTCATTATATGGGAGAAGCTCTGAAACTAGTTCCCAATAGAGTTTCATTCTTCTACTGCGAAGGTGACTAGTCACCAAGAGCTGTATACCCTTTAAAAGAAAAGTTTTGGTGTATGAGAGTTTTGGATTCATTTCAAGACCCTTATCCAATATACTTTATACCTTTTGTCAAATGTGTAGGTTAAAGAGAGGAGTTTTGAGGAGGCTTTGTCTCCAGGGACCCAGCGCCATGTCACCCCATTTATACTAGAGTCATATCTCATGGTGCTGGCGAGACTATATGTTATTGTTAAGATGATTTCTAGAACTTCATCATCAAGAGAAGGGATTCATAAGGATTCCTCGCACTGTAGAGTTATAGTCTGAGGTTCCTAGTTAGGATATAAGATATTTTAGTCAGCCGTGGGGTAGTTCTAAGCCCTCATAATCTTGTTTTTCTAGGAGAGGAGGCTCTCAGACCTATGCCAAGTGATCAAATATGTGTTTTTATCATGGTGGTAAAGGTCACCATAAGTGAGAGTGCATAACCATTCTAATAATTCAGCGTGTACCATGTGTTTTTCTTTAGGTTCATCCATTGGGACTACTTCTTTTAAGGTAACAACATCAGGGTGTTCTAGTTTGGGATCAACATAGAGAATAAGGTTAAGGCATACTATAGGCTTGATAAAATCATCATACTCATAGAGCAGATCGAGGCTATGAAAGAGGCTATTAGTAGGATCAGAGAGGTCATGGTCAACTTCATGCTTTAGTGTATCTAGTACCATGTGATCCATACATCATTTGAGGTACCATTTTATTATTTTCTCTATGGGTTTATACTTTTTTTTATTTAGGAGTTACACACTTATTTATATCACATACCCTTATCTATGCTTTGGAAAATTAGGTATAGAGGCTTCTAGTTTCCTTGGAATTTTACTATTCTAGTTGGAGTTCAAGCTTACATGTATGAAGTATGTATAGAATGTGTGATAGTGTTGGGGAATCAATAATCTTGGGGATAATTCCTATATTTACATATATATCCATATAAAATCATACTCTTCATGTATTGTTTGTATTTGGTGTTAGATATCTTGAATTAATACAAGTGGTAGTTTGTATTCAATGATACTGATGGAGATCCAGTAGTGTTCATTGGTGATAGATACCCTTAAATGGGTCAAAGGAATATTCCATCATTGTTATATTTGATGGATGAGCTGATACTGAGTTTATCAGAAGTCCAACAGTCAATGTCTCCCATATTTTTAGAAGAGCACACTGATGTCTTTCCAAAGGAGGTTGTAATATTACCCCATCAATGATAGATCATGTTTGGTATCAAGATAAAACCAAGCATGCCTCCTATATCAATGTATCCATAAGGATGAAGCCTTGTGAGTTGTGAGAGATATGAGAAAATCCCAATGATCTGTTGCAATGAGTTTTTGTTTGATTGAGTGTGTCACCTTAGGGTGCACCAATTTTTTTCAAGAAGAAGGCCAATGAAAGATTGTGATTTTTTATTGATTATCGTTTCTTGAAATAAGAGATCATGAAGAACCACTATCATTTTCTATGTATTTATGATTTATTTGATCATATGAAGGGATAATATTGGTTCTCTAAGATCGATATTTGGCCAGGATATCATTAGATAATGGTGAGGGATGAGGATATTAATAATACTAAATTTTATTGTCTTTATGGGAATTATGAGTTTGTTGTGATGTCGTTCAGTGTAAAAAAATGCACCAACCATGTTTATGGGGATGATGAATGAAGTGTTCAGAAGGTTCTTGGATTATTTCACGGTGATTTTTTTTATTCCATCCTAGTGTACTTCTTGTTTGAGGAGGAGAATGCAGTGAAACTTCATGCCATTTTGAGAGTTCTTCATCAATGAGCATCTATTTGGGAAGTTGTCAAAGTGTGAGTTTTAATCTTGTGAAGTTAGTTTCTTGCAGAATGTGTTATCCAAGAAGGTAGTAGCTGTGAACCCTTAGAAGATATAGGTGATTATTTCTTATGGGTCTCAGAAGTTACGCCCCTATGAGCTTAACTATGCCACCCATGATCCTGAGTTGATAGTCGCTGTATTTTCTTTTAATTTTTGGCAACATTACCTCATTGACGAGTGTTTTTTATTGACTATAAGTAATTGAATTATATCTTCTCTTAGTGTGACATGAACTTAAATCAGTGATGGTGGATGAAATTATTTTAGGGGTAAAAATTTGGTATTTTTTATACACCAGGAAAGGGAAATTTTGTGGGTAATGAGGTAAGTAGGAAGTCAATTAGTGATGTAGTTCATTGATATAAATCTTCCTAGAGAGTTGTGGGGGAACTCTCAGCAATGCATCAATATTTGGGAGAGGATGGAGGTAGTGGTTTTCTTTTATAGATGATGGGGAAATAATTATTGGTGCATCAAGTAGAGGAGACCCATTTGGGGGATTCTACTGTAGATGTATAGAGATATTGAGTTGTTTTTTTCTATGTGAATAATGGATGGTCTAAGGATAGAAAAAACTGGGTGCTGTTTTAGGGAAGTATTTTCGTCCCTTTGGAAAACCATGAGATAGTTCATTGTGAGTTACATAGCTCATTTTTTTTCACTACATTCCAGCATAAAAATGTAGTGATCCTTGATAGGTTAGTTTTGGTTGTTGAGGATGAATTGTGATGTTACATAGTCTGTTTCTTGATGTTTATTCCTCTAGAAGGTAAAGACCAAGAACCCTATTCCCAATGGTTTGTTACAACCATTAGATGTTTCCTAGTGGATGTGGTTGGACATATCAATGCACTTTTTTAGGGATTTACTTCGAGATCAAGGAGGCTATTATGATATATGGGTGATAGTTGATCATTTTAAAAAATCATCCCACTTCATATAGATCAAGATATTGATCTTAGTGGAGTTTTTATCGATGAAATATCTGTAGGAAGTGGTGAGACTCCACAGATTTCTATGGTTTATTATCTCCGATTAGGATCCTCAATTTTCCCCATGATTTAGAGAGGTATATAACATGAATTTGGATCTTAGTTATTCCTTATTACACCTTTAAATCTATAGATGGATAGTCAAGAGCATACCATCAAGAATATTGATGAAATATTGCGATATTGTTTCCTAGATATTAGCGTTTCGTGGTTGAGGCACATTACCTTGTTCAATTTTTCTTAGAATAATAGTTTTCACTCCACCATTGGTGTGGTACCATTTTATGATATGTATGAATGGAATTTATATTCTTAGTTGTGTTATAAATGGGTTTGAGAGTCATCAATTATTAGGATAAAGAAAATAAAAAATATGACAGATATGGTTTAGGTAATTTATGATAGGATGAAGGTATCATAGGATCATCCAAAATCCAATTTCAATCATAAGAGGAGACCTCTAGAGCTCAACGTTATAGATCACATGTTTGTGAAATTGACTCCTCATCATGGGAAGTGAATATTTGGCCTTGAGAGTAATCTTTCTCCCAAGATTATTTTACCTTTTGAGGTTTTGGCTCATGTTAGAGCTATGCCATATTAGATAATATTTTCCCCATAGATGACCTGGATACACAATAGTTTTCACACGTCTCACCTCCATAGTTATATTTATAATGACTCTCATGTCATTGTTTGAGTTGAGGTCGATGTTGATGATGATGAGACCTTCAAGGAGAATCCTATAGAGATCCAGGATTTGAATGGGAAAGTGTTTTTTGGTCATTATATTCTCTTGGTTCATGTATTATGGTGGAATGGTGGTGTGGAGGAGAGTACTTGAGAATATGAGTAACAGATTAACCCTCAGTACCCTCAGTTTTTTATATTTAAATATTCTCTTGTAACACTATTTGTTTTTTGTATGTTGACCTTTATTTTTTATGATATGATTTTCATTTGTCTCTTATTGTGTCTTAACTCTAGTTTGAGTGGTATCTACTTTGGGAGAGTGTTTATGAGAGTTTTTTTTTTCTCTTGAATGGTTTTTTTCTTGTTCCTATAATAAGGTTGTTGAGATCCTATGATGAAAAGACCCTTTTGAGGTATCTCTTAAGGTCGATGTTTGAATGAACCCTTTTTGTTTTCTCTCTGGTTTTTTTTAGATTCTAGAGGATGATAATTGTTTAAGATGTATCTAATTTAAGGACTTAGATCAATGTATCCCAACCCTATACATGTTTCTGATGCTTTTGGTGCTTGGAGGAGGCATGGAGTGAGTCCAGAGGTGATCGATGCTAAAAAATAGAAGCTGGGAGAATAAAAAATGTGTAATAGGTTTTCAAGTCATGTATACAAAATTCATGACTTAAGATACGTTCATGGCTATGAAGAGGTTCACATATTGTGAAGGATGTTTTAGGGGGTGTTACACGGTGCTTCAATTTTCATGACTTAATGATTAGATACAACGTTTCTTTTAAAAATATATGAATCTTGAAATTTATATGATGTTAAAAGGGGTTTCAGGCTGTGTAAATTCTATGTGAATCACACCTATAAAGGCTAAAAAGCCTCAATATTTCTCAAACCCTATGTCCAATAGTGATCTCTCTCGACTTTTAGGTGATCTAGAGATCCACTTTCTTTGAATTTGGTGATTCCTTAAATGAGGATCAATTCCAAGCCTTCCTTTTTGATCTGTGGTGATCCATGGTGTGTTCTTTCTTCGTTCTCTAGTAGGTTCTCCTTGAACAATATCATTTCCTCCATTTTATTTTCACCAAGCTATGGTTCTTGATCTTCAATGTTTTAATGAGGTTTCTTTTTTGGTTTTCAGTGTGTTTTTGGTATTATGTATTCAGGAGATCACTATTTCCTCATAGGAGAGGTGATTGGAGATCCACAATGTTGGTATGTTCTCATACGAGTAATGTTGACTCCTTTATGGTAGGGGATTCATTGCTTCTCAATTTATTTATGTGAAATATTAAATTGATCATGTTTGATCCCATTGTATTTCAATGAAATTAATTTAATATTGATTAAAATGGATTAATAAATAATTGTATAGAAATCACATATTGATGTGATTTGTACCATAATAACAGTTTACCACTTCATTTTTTAGATAGTGTGATATATATTCTATGATTTGTTTTCATGTTTCTATGCATGGAATAGCATGTTGAAATTGGTAAATAAGGTAAATCATAAATTAATTTTTTAACTATTTGGATTAGAAATTAAGGAAGATTATTTTATATAAACTGATGTTGTAGATTATGATGATCAATTTATGCTAGTTTTCATTTCTAATTAAATTTGTTCTTCCATATGATTAATGGAATTGATAAATAATGTAAATCATGTTAATGATTTTTGTTAATGATAATAAAAGGAATTTTAATGAATTTGGTTTTTCGCACGGTTTTATGAAACTAGTTAAAATGATAGATTGAATGTTTAGATTTTTATATCATGTTATAGATTGATGCCTCATGTATCCCATAGTGGAACCTATGAATAATGAATATATTAATTCATGATGGAATAAATATTGGTTTTCAGATAAAGATAATTACTAGGACATGATTTTTCTATTTTCTTGAGAAGGATGATTACCCTGTGTTGGAGCTGTAAGAGATCCTTTTCTGTGAAGGATAAATGTCTTGTTTGAGGTCCTAGTTTTCCTAATGACTATGTTTGTTTCTTACTGCCATGTGATGTGATTTGGATGTGATATTCTCTATGTGATGTGATATGGATCATGTACACCTTGATGATTTAAAATTAGTTGATGCCTTTGATGGAGATATGCATCAGGATATGCATGTGGGTTCTAGGTATGGAACTAAATATTATGGAATGGGTTGAAGATAAGATTATCCATTAATGTGATACTATGATCTGGGATGCATGATTATGAATCTGTTTAATGGATTATGATTGGGTTTCTTGTTTTATCTTCATTCCTATATCTACAACTTGAGGTAGATGGATGTGATTTGTTTTATGTTTCATCTTTGTGGTATATTAGGATGGTTTTCCTAGAGTACCAAGGTATGTAATGAAGCTAATAATGTTTTATAAACATTTAACCCATGAGTTTGGTTGATACTGGAATGAAAATTAGGAATTAATCATGATAAATAATGGAATCAGTTTAGATTATTCCTAGAGGAAATGGAATTTACTCTAATGGATAATGTAATTTAATGTGGAATAATGTTAATGGTTAATTAGTTAATTAACATAAGTAAATGATAAAAGGAAAATAAATAATTAATCTACCGCTTAAAAATGCTTGTGTTCTTATATGATATATGGTCTTAGATGTGGAAGCTAGGGGTCTGAGAAAAAAATGTTTCAGTAGAGATTAACACTAGGTTATTCCCATAGTGTGGTTCTGAGTTATATTATATCTTGTATATTCTATGACTTCATAAACTGCACCACCCATGTTGGTTATGGAAACTTACAAATAATGGACTATGGGAGGGTGTTTTCCCCAATATTCTAGTGGGAGGATAGATAGCTAACAACCCCCTCTGGCCTCTCTTTCCTCTATAGGTAGTTACTTATGCTAGTATGCATGATAGTAGACTCCCATATATGTGAGTAGAGTGCTGTGATGTATTGGGTTTATTTCACACACATGTATTACTAGATATAATATCTAAAGGATTATTATATTTATGAAGTTTATAGGCTATGATGGATTGAGGTACTTAGTGTATGGTATGTATTGAATTGCGGTTTAATACCTAATTTATGATACACATTATATGGGTTGAAGTGGTTCCCAAAAACTAATTGGATACTATATATGGTGATATTATATGGGATGTTGTGATTATTTTATGCATGATGTTCATGTTTTGATTCATTTTCTAAGTGTTTTCGAGCTGGCCTTTTTTGAAGAGATACGACACAAGATGTGCGATGTTGGGGTAGTGCAGATAAAAAATGGGGAATTAGGAGTGGGGTAACCATTATGTTTCATTATTATATTATATGATCTCTTGTATGTGATACTTTGTTAGAGTTATACATTGTGAGGCTGCGGACTTAGTATACCTATTTAGTTGATGAGTTAGTATCACTGTTGATCATTGTTCTTTAGCATGATTTCTTTATCTTTTACATGATAGGCACAAAGGAGGATTCTTATAAGTATAATTTTATTCTCAACCTATGTATATATAAAATATATTTTGGTCAGTCTAATAAAGCTAGTAATCAGGTAGGATATTACCAAATCATAGTTTATAAGGAGTTGTTTGGGATTCATGTTCACTGTAGTCTTTATATTTTTCTATTTATAGTTCTCCTTTTAGTTCTTATAGTACTTAATGTAATTGCATGTTTTTACTTATAATTTCAATATATATATATATGTATGATTTGGTATTGATTTGTGTATCCTTATTATCTCTCCCTTATTCATGTTCTCTTAGAGGGAAATGGTTCTCATATGTATACTTATTATAATCTTGGTGCTAGTCACTAACCCAGGTCCTATTTAAGGTTGGGCTCAGGTAGTCACCATGTTCATTACCTCATTTATAGCCTAGGAGGGTACTCATTGGTGGAGGGTTTGTGACACTAATCAAATCAACATTCTCATATATCTCCTACCTGAGACTTGACCTGAAAGGAACTGACTGACTAGATTCTATCCAATATATTGTTAAATGATGTGGTCTACCATACAAAGACTTAACTAGTTCAATTTGAATTTAAGCATGTTTGATTTTATTATTGGATACCTCAAATAAGGCCATGTTTTCCTCCTAAGAACCACCAAAGTCAAATATACATACTCATAACATGACTTCTAGAATCTAAATAGTATGCTATGATTTTCTATTAGTCTTTTTATGGTAATTGGTACTTATGTGTACTTGCATATTGTGCATATTATATAATCCATGCTAGAATCATGAGGTAAAGAGGGAATCCTAATGAAAAATAGTACACCTAGATACTCTATAGAGGTGAACTATCTTCTGAACATAGATCTTTCTACAATCATTTATAGTGATGATCTCCTAAATCAATAATAACTTGGATACATTAGTCAACCAATCAAAGATAACCCATACAACATCATTATTCTAGGGTATACTTGGTAAAACAATAATGAATTCCATAATGATATCTTCCCATTTCCATTAAGTTGTGAGAAATAGTTGAAATGGATGAGTGAACAACAAGTGCCTAACCTTCACTTAATGAAAGGTGGAGCACCATGTTATAAAACCCATTATCACCTTCTTCATCCCCGGCCACTCGTACTACCTATGAATTTAATGATACATATTAATATATCTAGGGTGTACTAAAAACTTTGACACATGAAATTACTTCATCAATTACTCTTGAATAATCATGGAAAATAAGACATGTCTGTGGATATAAAGAATCACATCATCATCAATAGTCCAATCTGGTGGTGGCCCCACACCATATATTCTATCCCTAAGGGATAACTACCCTAGATTTGATAATTTAATTAAATTTATACAATTTATTATTGAATATTTGTTGTATAATGATATAATAGATTTTTGACGCTAATATTATTGGACATCCAAATCCATCTCTACAAAAATATCCATTATTTAGCTATCATTGGCGGACTATTTCACAACTTGTGTCTAAGTCTTCCTACTCAAATCATCAAAAATGTCATTTACTTTTATAAGGCTATACACTAGATCAAAATAGAACATATATAGGTACTAAACCTATATCCATTACCAAATATTCAGTCACACTTTGAGAAAACATATTTTAGGCTTTTTATGGTCCATTTACACTATAAAAATATCTTCCAATAGGTAATGTTTCCAAAATTTCAAATCAAGAATGATAGTATCCAAATATAAATCACGTGTTGGATAATCCTTCTTCTATAACCTTAGCTATCATGATCTTTAAGCTACTACATGTGTATTTTTCATCAAGACCATTACCAGTTTGACTCCATATGCATCAAAATACATCATATAATTCATACCCACTTCGGGTAAAGTTAGAATAAATAAAGGAGGTCACCCAAAATTTTAACTCCTGGAAGGTATTCTTGCAAGAAATAGAAAACATGAATGCCACCCCTTTCTTGGTCAGATTCATCATCAGTGCTTATAAGAGAGAGAAATATTTTATTAATTGTTGACAATATATAGCCAAACCCAAAATGCTACAAATATAAAATATATTCCTAGTACACTCTCAAGATTATAATTTTTTCACCTTATTAGGGTCCACTAACACTCTATATCTAGATATCAATTTCACTATAAAGCATACTTGGTCTCTCTAAAAGAGAAAATTTGATTTCTTAACATATAATCAATGTTCTCTTATGGTTACCAAAAATATAATCTAGATATCGTGTGTATTCCTCCTTAAAATTAGATCACAAAATGATATCATTAACAAAAAATACAACAAACTTATCCAAAAAATGGTGGAAAAATAGTTCCTCAAGGCCTTAAACACAATGGGTTTATTTTCCATATTTAATGGCATGACCAAGTACTCATACAAGTCATACATTCTCCTAGAGGAGGTACGAGGTATTTTTAAGGGCCTCACCCTCAACTCATGATAACCTAATCTCAATTAAATAATAAAAAACACTTGGGTTCACCTGATTTGTTCAAAAATATATTATATTCATGGATGTGGATAACTATCCTTGATTGTTACCCAGTTTAACCTTCAATATTCCATTCAAAACCTCAAGTAACCATCAGATTTCCTTGTGAATAAGGCTGATTAAAATAATGGTGACATACTTTTCCAGATAAATCCCTTAGATTCTAAGTCCTACAACTGAACCTTGAGTTGTCAAAGCTCTATAAGTGCCATCTAATAAGTTGGGATAAAGATTGGTTATACCACCAACATTATTTTTATAGTGAACTCCACTTCAATCTTAGGAGGAAATACTGATAAATACTCTATAAAAAAATCTCATAATTGATCTAAAGTTATAGGATATACATTCTACCATGATATATCATCATCCAATATGATCCAATTCACCTGGTCTGTAATTTCACCCAACAACTAATGGTTTGGTCCAAGACATCCAGCCTATAAATCCAAATTTTCTACATGACCATGAATATTAATATTATGAGATGTGAAGGATATATGATTGTGTTAATAAATGATATGATCTTGATATTATACTAAAAAATATATCGCAATAATTATATATGTTTCTTCCATCTTGTGCAAAATTAAATCACAAAGAAAATGATAGCTGCTAACATTGTGGGTTTATTACCTAGAGTAATAAATTTCCTTAGAACACTTACCCAGTTCCATATCTATCGTTATCATACCAAATTTGTAATCCATATAGAGACCTATTATTTAAATGAATTGAATATCCATAAAATAATTATAGGCTTCTGTATCAAATAAAACAAATGATAATGAAGAATCCACTAGAATGACACATCAAACCGTGGAAGCTCTGATATCGTATTAAACCATAGTTGACTTCATGTCATAAATATATATTACCCACAAGCCAAATTTATATCTTATTCCACTAGGATACACTAATATGACAAATCTATTTCCCTATACCAAGGGAACCAAACCCCCTCTCCCTGTACATCCTATAGAATACCAACTACATATATACTACAATGAGGTTAATCCCGTTCCTAAATTTTACATTTTCTTGAATACCTCATTACTATACATATATTAAGTTTTCATATATAACCTTTTTAGGTGCCCCTTTTTCAACAATAATAGCACTTGCATGGTCTTTAATCACACTAAGGTATCTTGTGTCTAGCCTTACCACACTGATAACATTACACTGGGTTGCTAACTTTAAGAGATAACCCACAACAATAAAAACTCTACCCACTACTGAAATTATGTGAATTTTTAAATCAACATTTCATACTATCAAACGATCCACCAAGAATTCTCATATATGTATTTTTCTCTCTTTTCATGACCTCTATTAGATTTCCTCAGTGATAAGGGTCTGATTTTCCAATTTAGAAAAATTATACAAGTGAAAGCATTTAAAATGTGATCTAATCTAATATATAAGGACATCCTCAAAGAACTTCACTCTAGTTAACTCATCCCCTTCCAAATTTGTGGAAAATGTTGTGGATCCATGAAACTGGTGACATGAACCATCATTGGGATTCCTCATTGATCAAGGCACATGAACTCCTTAATATTGTCTACCATCATGGTCTTTAGAAATAAATTATTCAAGAACCAGATATATATGACCATTTAGGTCATTCCCACATGTTGTTTTTCTTAGAAAAAAATATCCCACTAGCTCTTCACTTATCCTCAAATCATATAAGTTGTAAGCTTTACACTCCTTTATGGTGGATTATCTCTTTGATCAAATATGATCCTCATATAATCTGCCCTAAACTCTACTAACCAAGGTTCACCTTCCTCTACAAAGGCTAGTGGGTGTTTTTGCTAAAACTCTTTGGTAAGATCCACAAAAAATGGACTATTTCATGGGGTCTCTCTCTCCATCAGCTATATTTCTCTCAATAATCTTCCATATATATAGTAATGTATTACATTATATTGATCTAAAAGAGAAAATTTCCTAACATCTAGAGTGATGTGTTCCTCACCACCCTCCTATCGTACTCTAGATGTCTTCTTGGTGTCATTGTTATGTAATTTCAAACACACACCTTTAACTACATTATAAGAATTTAGAACATAATATTTAAGGATGGTCACAACATGGATAAAATCATCTTATTTATATCCCAAAATTTAAATTTTATTAGGAAATCCATTTTTACCCAATTAAAAATCATAATAACAAACATAAAAATGTGTAGTCCCTATGTGTCAATAATGATGCATACCATTCACCCTCATTCTATACAAACCCATAAGTAAAATAGTATAACATTAAATCTACAAAAATAAGTGCATCACTCTAGATGAAAATATTTTTCAACTACTAAAGTAAACATAATAAATAAAAACCCTTCCCTCAGTATCTTGTGCTTTCCTCATATGTGGGTTATACTAGTGGAAAATATACCTATGGTTATAAAACTATATACATGGTCATCCCTTTATCATGGAAATTGGTTGAGAAAAATGTCCCACCATCACGGTTAGATTCCAACCATGGAAACAGATTAGAGAAAAATGGCCAATATCTATAGTCAGTACTTGACCATGGTCATAGGTAGGCCAAAAATAGCCTATGTACATAGTCATAATTGATCATGGTGGTAGATTTTTCAGTGATTGCGTTGGAATTGTTTTACCACTTGAATAGTGCCAAAAATTCCCTATAGCAATGGTCCAACATTTCTATAGGTCATTATATATATATATATTATAATTTATATATATATACACACAACATGTAATCATGTAGGTTTAATGGTTATGTCAATAGTAGTATTATTAGGTGGATGCAGGTTCAAATCTAACTACACACTTGTTTTTTTCTATTACTATGAGCATGGTGCTGGTGCTGATTAGGTCATATCACCACGACCTATATCCATGGGTATCACCCATGTAAAAATGGTCTTAGAACAATATACACAAGAATAGCCTGTGGAGATAGGTAATTATGACTATAGAAAAAGCCTTGGAGGCTATTTCTATGGTAATAGCCTCCATAAGTAGGATGACTGTTGATATAACCTATAGCTGTGGTCGGAAGGCCTATAGCCACGAGCATGGCCCATGGATATACGTGAATTTATTACTAGTGTTAGCTACTGCCAATAACAAGTTTCATACCATGTCTCAGAAACATAATTTCTTATATCCACAAATCCCCAAGTAACATGATATAAGAAAAAAAAGTACTCTGATACAAATTTATAACATCCTTAAACAATTTCACTCATAAGTAATTTAATCATGTTGATACATGACCTTAAACACACCCCTCTATATGTCAAAGTATACCAACAGAGGCAAGGATCTAAGAAGATATCAGGGGGAGAATATACCATCTTTCTAGAGTAGAAACATTTTTATAAATTAGAACAATTTCATCCATCACATGTCATCATAAACAGACATCTTGTAAAGTGCTAAGTAATCCAAAATTTATAAGCATGATGTAGAAAAAGGAAGATCATAATGTATATATAACTTACCCCAAAATAATAAAAATAATCCCAAACTGGTTCTGAGGGAATTCTCAGTCCCACAATCCATGGTTCACTCTAGGCATACCAAATCACCCATCTATCATAGGGGCCCTTTCCTAATCCCAACCATCAACCATGAATTCAACTCAAGTACGAATAGTGGACCATGGTAGGTGTGAGTATGGATAAGTAGGACACTAATGAAAATATCCTAAATATATCCAATCTCTAAGTAAAATTAGATACTAATGTGTACGTAAAGAGATAGAGTGTAACATAACCAAGGAACAATGTCAAATATCTGTCTCATCCATGGTGACACCCTTGGTTAACCATTCCTTCATTTTCTAGTGTCAAATATCTCTGTCCACAGTACCATAATCATGAATAAAGATATATATATATATATATATAGGATCACTAGATCTGAAGAATGAGGTCAATCCCCCCTACAATATATAATAATAATTACTTACACAACATATCCAAGGAACAATGTCCATGGTCCCCTAACTATATATATAAATAATGGGAAACCCCAAATCCATGTAAACACATCCAAGGCCCCAAATTTATATAAAATAATAATAGGAAATGAAAAATCCAAGGGAAAACATCTGTGGTCCGCAAACAATAAATATTAATAACATAAGAAATTCTAAATTCATGGAAAAACATCAAAAATCTCCCAACTATATATAATAACAATGATAAGAACACTATATATGAGTATCAATGTCCATGACCTCCCAACAATATATAATAATTTTCATATATCCAATTTCTTAATCATAGGTTTATTATTACACAAACCAAATTTTATCATTTCATTATCCAATTATCCTTAAAAATACAATGACTAAGAATTCATCAATTAGACATTTAATCAGATATCATAAATAAATCATTTAATTCAATTAATTTGTATCTAAAGTTCATCCTAAACATATTTTAAAACTTGTTAATAATTATCCAAGGATATGAAACTCCCAGGGTGTCTACTTTAATTCAGTTTAAATATTTAAAGTTTTTTACCTTAATTAGAAGCCTAAGTCTCGATATTTACAAGAGAATGTACCACTAGGGTCCATGGAAAAGTTTGACACATTTAATTTAGGATATAATTTCAATTATTAATTAGAAGAGGTTAATTATAAATTATTTTGATGAGTTTACACATCATATACACATGGAAAAAATAATCAAGACTTCAATGGATATCTCTATACCTACTACCTCAAGTGAAACAAGTTCAAATTTCCATGGATCATTAATCAAATCAATACCAACATTCCAATAGCACTATATCAACCCCAAACTCATCATATTAGTGTTTTGAGAATAATGAACAATAAAAAATAGGGGTCCATGGTATATATGATGTTAGAAATATTAATAGGAACTAAATGTGACCAACATCAATTCAAATTAAAAAAATTAAGATATATAAGTTAAAAGTACCTAATAAAATCATCATAGGTATATAAAAGTATAACGAGGATTGAGGGAATAGAGATAGATATAAAATAGGTACTCCTAGTGAAATTATAGTGATACATTAAATAAAACTTCCACCTAAAAGACCATAATTTAACCACTGAAAATCCACCATCTTGCTGGCTCTAGATCACAAGCTAGCTGATGAGACTATAAAAACAACAATTTTGTCCACTGGCTAGCCGGTTGAACTACATTAGACCCAAATTCTCCTTTTTCTAAAAATGCTAGTTCTGGACTCCAGAACACCCCCAAATCCATTAATATTTCTATTAATATACATATTAATGATAATAAACGAGGACATTCCAAAAATAAGTCATAACAGAACTCATGGTAAGGGTTGAGGTATTACAGTAAAAATTATTTTCAAACATAATTTTAGTAATAAAATATACCAATTGTGGAAAATTTAAAATAAATATTATTAAAGTATAAGAAACATTAAGAGGAAGATAAAAAATTGAACAGTTTCCTTTATAAACAGTGTAGTGTTTAACATATATAAATTATAACAAGGGAATCCAAAAGAAATTAGTTCAATATAAAAATTAATGAAAAACAATTATATGAATCATAAAGAGAGAATTTGAGAAATATATAAAGAGGAATATAGAGATATAAGGTGTGATAGAGAACATAATCAAATGGAAGAAAAATAGTGGGATAGAGCCCTTATGAATAACATAAGATATGATTTATAAATCAACAATAAATATTAGAAGAAAATAATCACTCAATAATTAAGGGAGTATAAAAAACATACACATTTAATAATTTGTGATGGTATATAGAAGAGAAGATAGACTATAAAGAATAAGTACATTGAATGAATTGAGATTTCAAAGGAAACCTTTTTTCCTCTAGTCCCCACTCACTTTAAATGTCTTCCAATGACATTAATAATAAAACTATTTTAATTAATTATTTAATTTATAACCTTTATCATATTTATTTTATTATTAATATTCTTAATTATTCATTATTATTCATTTATTACCATGTATCATTTATTTATTACATTAATTTTTTTCACTTTAGTCATTTTGATGTTGTTTGGTTGATATTTAAAAAATATACTATGATTAATGGTAATAAATGGTGGCCACTATATAATAGTACCATAAGATATATAAATATCATGATATATTTTTAATGTTATTAAATATATTAAAGAGTTAAAGAGTATAGTAAACAGTTAAAACTTCTATAATATTCCTCGATAATCTTATTTTAGATGCTTAAAACAAATGTGGAGATATAATATCCCTAGTCTATTTAACCTCCACCATGATAAATATAAAAGATATTATGACAACCCTACTCTTTATTACACATTAATTCATGGTTTATTACATAAGATTACACATAATAAAACCTATAAGATTGAAAAGTATAGTGTTTTTGGTAATTAGGTAAATTAATTAAAAACATAAAACAAGGAATACATTTCCTTTATTGAAAACATCTTTAACATTATCCTATTATACCATCATATATAAAACATCATGAGATATCATGGGTTTATAAATAAGAAAGGGGTGAGCTATAATGCCTAGTATGGGAATAAACATTGAATATCAATTAAAAAGTATTACATGTTAGAAAATAGACATATCATTAAGAGATAAAAGGGGTGAGAGTCATATACATGAATAATTGGGCATGATATAACATGATAACATAAAGGCAACATAAAAATTTAGAAATAACTAAAAATATGGTATCAAAACATATTTCAAGTATAACTACCAAGAAATCATGTTGGAAAAATTCTTATAATGGATTAGGTTCACTCTATAATCCCTTTAAAGATATCTCATGAGACTAAAACATTATATATTGCATTGGAGTGCTATATAATTCTAGGAACCTCTATCACATTCATATCAATCACATGCAAAAGTGTGCCACATAGATCATATAATATGGAATCATTTTTCATCACATTTTATTCCATGATTAAGGAGTGTGAAATATATACATTTAATTCCCCAATAAAATATGTATGAGTGAATAAGTGTGAAAACCCTTGACAGAAAATGGGTATTGGTATTCACAACACATTTGTTTGGCATGGAAAATCATGGTGAAATTTCGAAAGCATAAGGGTGGATTATAAATATTAATGGGAGTAATTAGTGAGAGTTAAATGAGTCTTTAGTAATGTATATATGATGGGGGAAGTAAGGTTATATGTAAGAACATATCCCAACATTAAAAAATGGAGATAAAAGGCATGAGAAAATGAAGATTCTTGAATAACAAAGAAAAGGAGATGATAACTTACTAAAGTTTGGCATGGTAACGACTTAGGTAAATTCCATAATTAGAGGGGATAAATGGTATCACACTATTTTAGAATCAATTTAAAATAATAGGAATCATTATAATGAAATGAAAACATACCCAATTGAGATTCAAAAGGATACTTAAAATGATGGTTCTTGAATGGAAATGAGGGGTGGGAAATCTCTTGATAAATTTCAACATGGTAATGAGTGTACATAAATGTTCATGGGAGGGATTAATGAGAGTGAAAGGGGGATATCATAATTTAGAAATAAAATGGGTAGTAAAGTGGATATTTGAGAACATGTACCAATATGAAAAAATGGAAATTAAGATTCATAAAATAAAATAAGAGCTTGAATAAAAAGTAGAGAGGGTTATTCCATACCTTTTAGATTGTAATTTCAAAAGCTTTGGAGGAGATTATTGAGAGACTGGGGGTACCTCATGTAGGTTCCAAGTGCAGCAGAAGTGCATTGGTGGGCGTACCAAAATTTAATTTTTTCAGTTAACAACGATCAATCTGAGGTCTGTTATGACAACAAAACACTATATCTTAGGAATAGAACAAAGAATGAAAGAAATGAAGGGAGTTCTAGAAACATATATAGGATCATCATATGTTGGTTATAATTAATTTTATTAAAAGGTGAGAATTACCTTGATGGAATTCTCTCTTAATTGATGTTTTCGGTTATGATCCATAATGATCTGTTGTTGCGTCGTAGAAGTTAAGTGTAGTCTTCCTCTAGCGATGATCCACACATGCTCTATGTATCTATGGGTGTCACTGAAGGAATCTCTAGGTACTAGCATGGTAGAGCCTTCATTTACGATGTCTTCATTCGATCACCCTGAGAGCCACTTCCAAAGTGCCCTCCTTGATCTGGTGGAGGAGGATCTCTCTTGTAACTTGAGAGTGTTCTTGGTGGAAAAATAATTCTCTCTTGGCTTGAGAGATTTTTAGATTTGTTGTGCACAGCCACAAAAAATGTCTAGGCTAATGAGAATTATATAGTTGGGATTTTAATTACTTAGAATAATACAATGATATAATTACCTGAAAACATTTATTCATTGCATTTAATTCTTAGTAAGACCCCATATCTAATAATAAGAATTGACTATTATTATTACTTGACATGCGCCCAGTGAATTACAACATATATTATTTAATTAAAAAAATAATATTATTTCTTAAAAATCCCTAAAAAATTACATGGTGTGTATATTAATATGCAAGGCGTGTATTTTAGTTTTTCCATTTTCTTTATTTCCTCCACCACATTTATTAGACCTTGAATAATGGCTATTTAATTCTCAAATAAATATCACTACATTACTCGCTAATAAATATATTATTTTTCGCACAATATATTCTCTCAAATAACTAGTGTGAAAATAAATGTGATAAAAAATCCTTGAAAATTTATTAAACAAAAATCAGGAATAATATTTATTGATCTTGTTAAATTAATATTTTACTGAGATACTTGGACAAACTTAGTGTGTGACCCTCTAGGCCTCTATCTCTATAGTATTAGGTGGAGCCTACCTAAAGTCCAAGGTTAGCATCTGGCAACATGCCAAGACACCCATAGAGAAAGAAGTTAACACCACAATGACGTGTAACCTCATACGAATGCTTACTGTGTAATGTAATCCCTCTATCTAGATATCTCGACTCAAGCGGGTTTCATGCTAGTGCCATCAACCCATGTGCTTGATTATTCTTTCTTTGAATTTCTGGAATTTCACTCACACATTCCTTACCATGGCCATGAATTTATTTAGGATATATCAATACCATAAAAGGGCCTTAGATATCTACTTTCTTTATGGAACAGAAGAGATAAATCCTTTATAGAATTATCTATTAATTCATTATTACTCATGACACACCCAACATATCCTACCTCGCTGCGAAAAATATTTCATCACTACATCTAAGTGCGCGAGTTGTAATACCCATTAATAATAATCTTAAAGTATAAGGACCAATACACATGTCTGTAGATTGGAACATTCAATGACACTATGAAATGTGGATTTCCTGTTGGCGGGTCTCGTTCTCTTAATATCCTCATTACTGAAAATATGGCCTTTATCAGTGCTATAAAAGGGAATTAACATCACTAGAAATGCATTGTTAATCAATGTGAAGATAGGGGGTCCCTTTTATCAATGCTCAAAAAAGCACTGATAAAGTCCCCTTTTATCAGTGCTGAAAAAACATTGATAAAAGGGGATTTTATCAGTGCTAAAAAAAGCGCTAATAAATGAACCTTTTATCAGCGCTTTTTTTAGCGCTGATAAAAGTTAAAATAATATTAAAAAAAATAAAAAAATATTTTTGCAATTTGGGAAGGGGATTCAACAGATCTTGAATCCCCCTTCAACAATGCCCCACCCCCAACCCGAGCCAACATGCCCCATCCACCTCACCCCCCCTTAACAGTGACCCAACCCACCTTTAATAGTGCTAGGAATTATTCCCACCCACGCGCGTGAACCACCTCCCCCAGGATTCGAACTCCATACCTATTGTATGTGTGACTAAGACTTTATCACTCCACCATATTGCTTTGTACTTCATTTATTAATATATATATTTATTTAAATATATATTTAGTTATATTTATTCATATATATATATATATTAACATATATATATATATATTAATATATATATCCACAAATTAATATATATATATATATATATATCTGTATATTAATATATATATATAAACGTATATTAATATATATATATTTATAGTAATATTTATATATTAATATATTTATTTGTATATTAATATATATTTATAAGATCAGTTTTAAATACATTTATAAAATATGATTTTTGGTGTGTGTTTATAAATAAATTAATACATATATACAACACACACACACATATTATATGTGTATTTGTAAGTATAATTATACATATTTATATATATTTACAAATATTATATATTAATATGTATATACATATGTTTAGAATATATAGATAATATATATCAATTTGACAATACAGATGCGTACAGATATATATACACAAACACACAAACACATCATATAGGTATATAAATATTAACATATTTTTATTTTAAATAAAATAGATATTATTTTTTTAATTTAGATAAGCCTTATATATTGGTAAATATACTTTATATGTAAATATGATTAATTATTTATTTATAAAATTAAATTTTTATGGGTGAATATATAAAAAATATGTATATATTATTATATAATTGATTATAAGTAACATTAAATTGTGAAAAATGATAAAATTTTAAATCCATAATATCAATATAAATTTAACCCCTCGAAATAAATTCATTCCTCAGTGAAAAATGTCAGAAAGACACCCTAAAACAAGGTTGAAATTCCATCAAATGATAAAAAATTTGGGTATGCAGACTAAAAACTCAGTTTTGGAGGCCTTATAGGCCTTTTTTGGCCTCTAGAAATGTGACTGAAGGTTCCCTTCCATTATATCATGTAGGTATCACTGTAGGCTTCGATTTGATATTCTTTGGAGCTCAAATGAACACCCGAATCAAAAGTTATGACCATTTGAAGTTTAAGTTACATTTTCCACTTATTTTAGATCTTTTATTTTTTTGATTTTTTGTGTCTTTAAATTTTTATTAAATGATTATTAGTTGATGATAATTAGAAAATTATTAATTAATAATATTTTTTAAAATATTTTAAATCCATTTTCATCAAATTTATTATATATTAAAAGTAATAGTATATTTATATTTATCTAAAACATATTTAAAAAGTATATATCATATTTTTATCAATATAAATATACTTATATATCAATATAAATATACTTATATATCAATATATTATTTTTTATGATTTTTTTGAAGTATACACTTTATCAGCACTAGGAAAAAGCACTGATAAATCCCCCTTTATCAGCCCTAAAAAAAGAACTAATAAAGGGTCACTTTTAACATCGCTTTTTTTAGCATTGTTAAAAGTTCCCTTTATCAGTGCTTTTTTTAGCACTGATAAAGGAACCCCCTTTATCAGCACTTTTTTTAGCACTGATAAAGGGTGGCACTGCAGAAACCCAGTTTTGTGGTAGCTCCTTCTAGATATTACCAAGGGCGTGCAATATGAGAATGTGCCATAAATTTTTATGAGTCCTCACCCCTCATGGCCTATATTTTTTGTGTCTCTCAAATAACATCATCTAGCCATAGAACATATATTTTAGAATATTGTTATGGAACTACTGAGTTCTCATCATAGTAGGGATCTATTATGACCCTTTAATGAAACATTTATCCTTAGGACATTATCACATGCATTGTCATGCAGAAGAACAATCAAGATGTGGTAAAGTATTTATTAATGAATAAAGTACAATGTAGTTGGTTCTAGGCCACCAAATCCAACACCTCAAGAGGACTCTTGAGAGTGGAGGGAATAGTAAGTATGTGCTCTAAGGTTTTTGAGTTGATAGGAATGGATGATTTTGGGGGGTTTATAGAGAAAATGAGTATAGAATTATTTATTATTTCTCAAACATAGGTTTTGGACTCTATATGATATATTAACAAAAAAGAAACATTCTCAAGAATTTTTCCCAGGAATTATTCTATAGGGTAGTGGATTTCATTATTTTACAAGTTAAAGTTACTAAATTACTAAAATAACACCCTTACTGATGTGGAAGTGAGTCATGTCCATATAGAAATGATTTTAAAACCTTAAAATATATTATAAGTTTAGGAGGATTCATAAAAGATTTATAAAATTAATAAAACAAAATTAACATAAAATTATTATAAAGGGAAAACATAGATTTGTTTGTGTGTACCATTTATTGTATTTATTACATCATTTTGGGGTATTATGATGTCATAATACACACTGTATATTTATATAGTATTTAATTTTGACTCGAAAATTAGACTCTCCCAAAGAATTATAAAAAATTCACTATTGGATAATTTAAATGTTATGATTCCAAAAATAATATTTATTTTATCCCAATAATTTTATAATTTTTTAAAATTTTCACATTCAAAATGGAATCTTCATTTATTGAGAAATGATGGGTTTTCGTAACAATATAAATTTTTGATCACTTATAAAAATTAAATTTGACTTCATAAAAATTATATAATAATATATATTTAATAAAAATAATTTATTAATAATATTTAATTAAAAAATTATTTATTTCAAAAACCCATTAATTCATCAAGAACATATCTTAATTGAAATTGAATATTACAAAAAAACAAAATTTGTGTTTTGATTTTTGAAAATAAAAAAAAATTATAAAGTGACAATAATAATATTAAAATATAATCATTATTATATATAATATACCTAATCATATTTTTAGGTTCTTGATACATAAACCTTTATTTCACCAAAATATTCTCTAAGGGTAAGGTGCGCGACAATGAGACTTTCATGGGATGGTTCGACATACATGGTTTGGGTCGTGATCTTGATGAGTTTGAACTTATCATATAAATAGTTTCTATCATCCTTAAGTTGTTGGATATCAGCTTGGGATTGGTCAAGGAAAAATCCCAGTGATTCTACCTCTCTCAAAAACTACAATAAATGTGCTTTATTGGGTATGATCCTTCTGTTTGAGGACATAACTTCCTTTAACTGTGTTAATTGGATTTTTTAAATCCTATATTTATAATAATCATATGATTACTATTTAATGGATATATTACGAATAGTTATGATGATTAGTGGTCTTTTAAATATAATATGATATAATTAAATCAATTAAGTGAATGTGTTCTCTATAACCATAATGCATAATAAGAAATTTAATTAAAACACAAGGGGGATTTTATTTATAACAGTTTGAGTTGATGCAATCTCCCCCTATTAGAAATTTCACCCATGAACTTTTCAATTCAAACACTAAAATAGATTAGGTTTTAATCACCTCATCTAGTTCCCATTTCAATTCTTCAAACTTTTGGTTTCTCCACAGTACATTGATGAGGTGCATTATCTTATTTAGCTGAACTTTGTCTCTAGGATCTAATATCTTCACTAGATTCTCCTCAAAGTAAAGATCATTCTATAATGTTACCACCTATGGATTGAGTACATTTGAGGGGTATGGTATTTACTTCCTCAATAATGACAAATGGAACATATCATGTACTTGATATAGGTTAGGTGGTAGTGATAGTCGACAGGCCACCACTCCTATTCAATGAAGGATATCAAAGGTGTCGATGTATCTTAGATGAAGTCTCTATTCTTCCCAAATATCATGACGTTATTCCATGTAGATATACCAAGGATTACCTAATCTACAACCTCAAACTCTAGCTTTCATCAATGATTGTCAGAAAATCTCTTCTGTCAACTCTGAGCAGTCTTGATGTGATACTGAATGTTTATGACCTTTTCCACCATTTCCTTGACCATTTGAAGATGTATAAGTCTGTGTTCTGTAAATTCATCACAGTATGATAGTTTTATGAACCCCTCTAGTAAAGATATTTATAAGGATCCAATTAGATGATTGATTGGAAACTACTATTGTATAAGAACTCGACCAGAGGAAAATATTGATCCTGTCCTCCTTATAAGTTTATTGAGTATTCTCTCAACATGTCCTTGAGTTTATGGATAGTTTTCTCATATTGGTCATCAATTTGAGGGTGATAAGACATGATGAAGTTCAACTCATTATTTATAACATATAAGAGAATCTTATAAAACTTAGAGGTAAATCTTGTATCTTGATCAGATATAATTGATAATGATTTTCCATGTAGCATCACCACTTCTATAATGTATATCCTTGGAAGTTAATAAAGTGAAAATTACTCTCGAATCACAATGAAGTGAGTAGTATTTTTATGACTATCCACCACAACCCAGATAGAATTATTTCCTCTTGATTTCTTAGGAAGACAAGTGAAAAGGTCCAGAGTGATGTTTTCCCATTTCCATGTAGGTATGGGTAATGGTTGCATCATCCCCTTTAATTTTTCCCCTTCAACCTTTAATTTTTAACCTACAAAGTATCTTGATGTATATTTTATGATCTCCTTCTTTATATTATAAAACTAATAGTTATATTAGAGATCTAGATACATATTTGTGCTTCTTCGATGGATGGATAAGGTTTAACTATCTGTATAATAAAAAAACTCATTCTTTAACTCATGATTTTATTGTACACATAGTCGTGGCCCGAATATCACAACTCCTTATTCTTTAATATTGAACTCATATGATTTCCCTTTTCTTATGATTCCAATTTATTTTTAATTTCAACATCATATATTTGATAATCCTTTATTCTTTCCAGAAGAGATGATTAAGAAATCATTTGTGAAATGATTAATGATTTTCCTTCCTTTATGATTCCTATGTCCATCCTTTTTATGTCTAAGAAGATAACATCCTTATCAATTCTCATTAGTGATAAAATTTCTGGATCCTTTCTACTTAGAGAATCTACCTCTTTATTTTATTTCCTCAGATAGTAGTCGGCTGAGAAATTATAATCCTTAATCAACTCTAACCATCATTGTGGGTCAATATTTAGATATTTCTGTGTGAAAATATACTTGAGGCTCTTGTGATCCATATATATTTCATAGTTCTTCCTAAATAGATAATTCCACCAGATTCTCAAACCAGATTTCACTAAAACTAACTATTTTTCATGGATTAGGTAGTTTGTTTTACAAACTTTTAACTAACTTGAAGATTTGAATATCATTTTTTCATCCTTCATTCACACAAAACCTAATCCCTTCTTCGAAGAAGCGCTGAATAACACCAAAAGTTATACACTTTTGGGTAGTTTAAGTATTTTTGTAGTGATAAGAATATTTTTCAACTCTTTTAGAATATCTTCACATTAATTATTCCAAAAACAATTACTCCCTTCCAAGTTAGATTGGTTTGAGGGTTTGAAAATTTTGAGAAATTTATCACAAATTGAGAGCAATACCCAGCTAACTCAAGGAAACTATGGATTTCTGTCATATATGTTGTCCTAATCCATCCTTCAATTACTTATATCTTTCAAGGGCCCACATATATCTAATTAGTTTTGAGAATATTCCCCAAGAATTATACTTCCCTCAACCAGAACTCATATTTGTTATACTTGGAAAATAGATTCTTTTATTGTGAGGTCTTTTGCATAGTGCTCATATGCTCTTCATAATCCTCCTTTATTTTTGATTATATTATAATATCATCTACAATGACAACCAAAAATTTTTAAGCTAATATCTAAAATACTCTATTCATAAAGTTGATAAATATTTTGGGAGCATTGTAGTGTCCGAATGGAATTATTATGAAGTTATAGTGTCTATCCCTTATACAAAAAGTAGTCTCGGAGATACCCTCCTTCTTCACCCAAACATGGTAATATCCTAACCATAAATCCACCTTAGATAAGTATTATTCTCTATATAGCTAATAGAAACATTCATTAATCCATGGCATAGGATACTTGTTCTTTATCGTGATCTTGTTTAGCCCATGATAATCAATGTAAAGGCAAATTGACTCATCCTTCCTATTGATGAATAGGACTGGTGCATCCCACATTAAATCACTTGGGTGTACGAACCCTTTATCAAAATTATCATGTAGTTGTTTTTTAGCTCCTCAAGTTCTACAACATCCATTATATATGGAGTATTGGATAGTAGAAACACCCAGTTTATAAGATCGATTGAAAATTCAACCTCTCGGCTAGGAGGAAGACCAAGAAATTATTTGGGAAACACATTTGTATATTAACTCACAATGGACATGTTTTTGAGGATTATATTTTCCTTAGAATTAATTATTTGAGAAGGTTATTATTTCTAATAGGGTAATATTATCCATTCTTGATATGTTTGTGTTAAAGAAGATCCATCTTTATCTTTGTATTTTTAAGGAATCAGAGGATGATTCATGATACAGAGAGGGATTTAATTCTCATGTAAATTTATATTGGATCTATATTGGGAATTCCAATCCATACCCAAAATTGTGTAAAATTTCACCAAAAAGAGTATAACAAGAATCATTGGGAATTTAATCCTATAAATTTTGATTGGGGAAGATTTGTATACATGGGATGAAATAATTTCCCCATTTTATATTTTCATCGAAAGGTCTACTTCCATGATTTTTGTTGGTGTTTTAATGGTTCTAATAAACTTATATGATATAAAGAAATTATTAGAACCAAAATCAAAAAGTAAATTTTATATTCTTGAATGAATAACTAGCATACCTATCACCACTGCAATATCAAGATCCACCTTAGTGGTTGTGAGGTAATAATCTCTCCCTTGATGACTTAGAGGTTTTTGGTTGTCTCTGAAAGCACTTGGCATAATGCATTGGTATTGAAAGTTCCCATGTTCCTTGAAATTGAACTAATAAATAATGTGTTGAGAGTTGACTAGATCATTATTTTCCTCCTTCTCATTATTGGGTTTCTCCCATCGGTAATCACTAGATAGGTTTCCTTCCTTCCAGCACCTAAATAATTTCCTCATTCCCCTTATACAATATTTGGGGTTCTTCTTTCTGCACTTTTTTTAGTGTGATGTTGAAATATTATAGAACCATTATATTTCTCCATCACACTTCAAAAATTAATCCCCGCTTTCTACTTCTTATCCTCATGATTCCCTTGGGATTCTATGATCTCTATTTCGACTTTGAGAGCACATATATAAATTTACACATATATATCAATGTCTCAGCTCACTAGAGATTTTTGTAGGATTGGTTTTATCCCACCAAATAAGTGGTCAAATTTTCATTAAGAGGTAACAACAAAGAAGGAGGCATATCATGCAAGTCTTGTGATGTTTTCCTTATACAGTCCAATAGATTCATCATCTTTTTTCATGAGGGAATGGAAATACCATTCCATTTTATGTAAGAGAGTGAAAGTAAAATATTTGTTGAATAAGATTTCCCATAACTCCTTCCACGCCATCGCTTCAAGATCTTCCTCAGGATTCATATTCTTAATCAATATACAACACTTATTAATTTCTCCCTCTATATGATAAATAGATAGTATAACATTATCTTACTCAGAACCTTGATGGATGGAAAGGATATCCTCGATAGAGTTAATCTATTGTTATGCGGTTAAGGAATCAGATGATCTGTTAAAGGTAGGATGCCTTTTTTAGGTGATGGTATCAATTTCAACTGGTTATTTCTTAGAAAGATTTGGGTGTTCTTCTTGATCCATGATTCTATTAAGAACCTAAGTTAGCTGACATAGTATCATCAAAATGTTTTCAATTCCTACTCCCATCAGGTTGGGTATCTCATTTGGTAAGTCATCACATTTTCCTTTACATTGGTTTTTTACTCAATTTCTCCTATTTTCATCCACTATCTAGAATAAAGAAAAAATTAGGGATGATTAATTTGTAACTATTAAACACATAAATTTTAATATAATTAATTTAAAGGGATAACTTATAAAAGACATTTATTCCTTAACTTATTAATTTCTAGGATTCAATCTATTTTATCCTTGATCTATTTTCTAACATAGACACAGATGTTCATTTTTTATTCCCTTAATAATGGTATTTTTGAGATTGTAAATTTAAAAATGAATATCCCATGGTAGTGTCAAATCAGGTGTGCATCATGGTCCATTGTATTTCATTAGTTCTAGGTCAATTCTATCTCAATGTAGTGTTTTCGGGTTTTACCCCTATGTACATCTATTCTAGAGCCACATCCACTTGTAGTACCCCAAAAAGGACGTATTTTGTTAAAAACCACATAATCTATACTTTACCAAAATTTATGGATGTATTATTATGTTTAATCTTAACCCTGAGGCCTTCTCTAAATTTTTCGAATACTAATCTAAAAAAACTAAACATTTCCTTTGATACCAACTATAACAACACTACTCTTTATTACACATTAATTTTTGATTTATTACATAAGATTACAAATAACACAACTTGGAAGATAGATAATTCTAGGGTATTTGGGAATTAGGTACATTACATAATAACAGAAAATATATAATACATATCCATTATTGAAAACAACTTTAAATTGATCATATTATTCCATCCTACTTAAAACTACATGGGATAATTAGGGTACATATATAAGAAAGGGGTGAGCTATAAATCTAATTAAGGGAATAAAAATGGCATAACATGAAGAAATTATTACATTTTAGAAAATGGGAATATCAATGAAAAATAAAATGGGTGATAATCATAATCATGAAAAATGAGGCATGATATAACATGGTAATATAAAGATACCATGGAAATGTGGAAAATACCTCAAACATGGCATCATCAACCTAGGTCATGAATAAAGACCAGAAAATGATGATAAAAAAACTCCCATGATGTAATAGTTTCACTCCCTAATCCCTTTCATGATTTATCATGAGACTAAAACATTTCCCAATGCATTGGAGTGCTATATAATTTTGGGTGCACCCACCACTTTCATATCAATCACATGCATAAGATTTCCACATAGATCATAAAACATGGAATAATTTTTCATCAAATATAATTCTATGATAAAGTAATGTGAAATAAATACATGTAAATCCACAATAAAATAATTGTGATTTTATATAGGTGAACACCATTGATGGAAAATGGGTATGGGTATTCACTATGCATTTATTTGACATGGAAATCATGGTGAAATTTCAACAGCATAATAGGGGCGTATAAATTTTAATGGGAGGGATTAATTAGAGTTAAAGTGGTATATAATCATTTATAAATCATAATTATTATTAGGGAGTATGTAATAACATATTCCAACATTATTAAATGGCGATAAAGTGCATAATAAAAAGAATATTCTTGAATAATGAGGAGAAAGAGAGGATCCCCTACTAAATCTCGACATGGTAACAACTAATGTAAATACTAAAATGAGAGAGGATAAATGGAATATCATTATTAAATAATAAATTTTATAGTATAGGGATCATCATAGAGACATGAAAACATAACAAACGGAGATTCAAAAGGTTACTTACAAATAAGGTGCTTGAATGGAAATGAGGGGAGAAAAATGTCTTGCTAAATTTCAACATGGAAAAAGTTGTACATAAATGTTCATGGAGGATATTAATGATATTGAAAGTGGGATATAATCATTTATAAATAAAAGGGTAATTTTGGGGGATATTTAAGAACATATCCTAACTTGAAAAATGGAAATTAAGAGGAATAACATAAAAGAGGTTCTTGAATAAAAAGAAGAGAGGGAGACCCCTTAAAATGAGAGTGTAGTTCCAAATGCTTGGGAGGAGCTTCTTGAGAGCTTGAGGGAACCTTGAGAGGAATATAGAGAGTAGATTTTATATTATGATTTTGTTCCAAGTTTTTTCAGTGTATAGTAATGGAAGATTTGGTTGTTTTATATAGGAAATGAGTGGGGAATTATTTATTATTTATCAACCATTGGTTTCGTACTCTATATAATAAAATAATTGAAACCAAAAACCATACCATGGTTCTGTAGCCATGGTTTCTCTCAAATGGGAGTTATTTTCATTATTTTATATTCTAAAGGTCCAAACTTATTAAAATGATACCCTTTCTGATGTGTAAGTGAGTGATGTCTTTAAATAAATGATTTTAAAACCATAAAGTATATTATAAGTTTTGGAGGATTCATAAAGGATTTATAAAATTAATCAAATAAAATTAAAATGAAATAATTTTAAAAAGTAAGCATATATTTGGTCTTGTATACTCTTAATATTATTTATTACATCAATTTTTGGGTATTATGATGTCATAATACACACAACATATTTATACCATATTTAAATTTTACCCAAAAATTCGACTATCTCAAAAAATTAAAAAAAATTTCACCATTTGATTATTTATATGTTCTGATTCAAAAAAAATATTTATTTTATCTAAATAAATTTCAATATATTTATATTTTTTAATTTAAAAATGTAATCTCTATTTAATGTGAAATGATGTGTATTCTGATAATTATTGTTTTTAAGCAATTATAAAAATTACATTTGACTTCATAAAAATTATACGATAATTTATATTTAATAATAATTATTTAATAATAATATTACATTAAAATATTATGTATTTAAAAAATCCTCTAATTCATCAAAATATATATCTTAATTGAAATTGAATATTACACAGAACAATTTGTGCTTTGTTGTACCAAAATCAAAATCAATTATAATGTTATAATAATAAGATGAAAGTATATTAATTATTTTATAAAATATAAATATTGTTATTATTTAACTATTGATTAATATCCCTTTATTACACCAAAAAACTCCCCAAGGGTAAGGTGCATGACGGTGAGACTTTCATGGGGTGGTTTGGTGTACATGGTTTGGGTTGTAATCTTGATGAGCTTGAACTTTTCCCATAAACGGTTTCTCTCTTGATTAAGTTGTTTGATCTTTGCATGGTATTAGTTTATAATAAATTCTAATGAATTTGTCTCCCTTGAAATCTCAGATAAATGGTCTTCATATGGTATGATCCTAATTTTTGAGTTCATCACTTCCTTTTTCAGTGTCAATTGGATTTGTTAAAACCCTATATTTTTAAAAATCATATGATTACAGTTCAAAATCTATATTATCAATGATTATGATTCTTAAATGTATTTTATGTCCAATAGGATATAATAAAACCAATTAATTTCATGTTTTTTCTATAACCATAATAAATTTTAATACATTTAATTAAATCACAAGGGAAATTTTATTTATAAATGTTTGTGTCGTTACATATATGTACCTAAAGAATACATCCATGTATTCTAGAGGCTAATGAGAAATGGGGAGGATATATATATATATATATATATATATATATATATATATATATATTGGGAGAATCTACCCTCACATATACATAACTATTAAAACATAGAAAAACTGATAATAAAGAAATAGCCAACATAGAATAATAGTAGCATAAACAAAAAAATATTACATCTAAATATAATCTAATAGTATATATCAAAATAATTCTATATAAAAATGATATACTATATATTTTATATTATTCATACAGCATAATAAATATATCATGTCATCAAATCATATATAATAGGATCCAAGAATGATTAAAGGTAAAACAGATATACAAGAAAGTGGTCCTAATTCCTTACTCGGTCCAATCTCCAAACTCTAACCATACACCGCTAGCTCAACCATCTTAAGCTATAAACCCTTTCTCATACCTTTTACATGAAACATAAATTCTTCTTGAGTACCTTGATTCCTGGGTAGGGTGTGTGCACAATATAAAAGAACACGACAACAGTTTCCCTAGTAAGTATACAAAATACTAGTTCATATCTGATATGAAATTATAACAAAATGAATAAAGAAATAAATTTTCACCCTTCGGAATGAGACAAAAAAAACCTATAAACACACCTTATTTAGCTAGTGCTTTAATGGGATGATATTACCATGGTCTAAACACTCCATGGGGATGAACGATACATCAATCTATATATAATAATCAGGATGAATAAAATATCATCATCATATACCAGTATTTGAATGATGTATCAATATCACAACTCATCTAAGTGATCAATCCATCAATAATATGAAAACACTAGATAATGATACATTTCCTAAAATTTTATTAATCAATACACTAAATTGGATGATAAACTATCACTACCCATGATTAGGCTGATTATATACCATCATTACATAGTTCAGGTTGGTGAAACACCTCCAAGACATCTCAACTAAGTGTAAAATATACCACTGATATCACTCTCAAGGCAGTCAATATATAACCATTACAAGTCTATATATGGATAATGAGACACCAATAAAACATCAAAAAGGGAGTTGATACACCAAAAATACCATCATCTAAGTTGATTATGTACCCCTAATATCACAAAACAAATTGATTGATACAACATCGACATCATATTTCTTGTGGAATATGTACCACAAAATTAGATCCCCAATTGAATGATGTACCACTGGGAAAACTTTCCTAATTGTATAATTATCTATGAATATTAAATATCAAGGGGAAAATATGAAACTAATATTATATCATAATGTGTATCAGGTCTAACCAGTTCATTATCCTCATGGTGAATGATAGATAACCTACTCACTCTTGGTGGACAAGATACCATCACATGGTATGGGTGGATGATATACCACAACTAAAAAACATTCTAGAGTGGATTATGATACACTACATACCAAGTGTCCACAAAAATTAATTACATATAAATTAAAATCAATATAAATCATTCATAATTAATTAAAACATCAATGGTGACACAAAGAAACTAAATGGGGCTCCTCAGGTTTGGTATCTTTTATAGGTCATCCCTCTCAGGTACAAAGTAAATGTTCTATAACACAACCCATATGGTAATTGTTAATTTATGAAAATTGTTTTAATGAAAACCTATCATGGTAACTCTCATGGATTTAATCATTTAATTTACATTAAAATAATCAAATAATTCATTTAAAATTAATTTCTAGGTCATGGGAACAAAAGCTTAACATATTGTAATTCATATGATGCATGAGACACATGTAATAAAATTGGAAAATATTGGGGGAACATAATTATACTTAAAATGACCCTAATAATAGAATATCACTAGTTTATTTGACTTTAATAGATAGAAATTGAGAAACATGACAAAATCCCTAGATTAAGGACTAGTTGATGATACATGGAAAAACCATATTGGAAAGAAATAAAGGATTGAAGTGTACTCTTAGACATATATGAGGAAAGCTCCTATGATTTGAAACCCATGATTTTGGTCATAGTTAAAAGAGATCTAAATTGATATAGAAATAATAAAGGGAAAATAGGAGGGGGGATCAGACACATAATGTAGGGAGAAATGAGGGAAATGCCTCATTTATGTCAACTCTTAAAACATTAAATTAAATTTAATTAAAAAAATTAAAAATTGAATAAGGAATATTTCATGAAATGAAAATAATGTTCATGGAATGAGTCCCCTTATAGGTTCACCCCTTATGTTGTGATCCCTAGAGCTATGGCTCAACACCCTAATCCCAGGAATAACAAAAAATCATGATCCAGAAGACTCCACAGTACTGAAATACCCTTGTAGTGTAGCACTTCCTCACTAGAAAATACTCATTGATAGACTACCACCCTCATTTTGTAGTACTCTCTCATTGAGTGGGATCCATCGAATAACCCTCACAAGCTATGATGTGATACCTCCCCTTGAGATGGCCATCATGAAAAATTTGAGGGGGGTCATGACATTATAAATATCCCCTAAATGTTTTTAATATTATATATCAGAATAGATACTCTTATGAAAATATCCCTAACACACACCTTCTGTGGGATATATAAAATTCTAATTTACTTTCTTAAGGTATGTAGAAGTACTAGTGACTAAAAATATCTCCAAGGAATGGTTCATTAATATAGTTTTCCTAGGTGAAATAATAAATTAAGTAGATTATTATATATATGACTTGTGAACAATGAAACAAAACTTAATTAAACAAAGTGATAGACAAGGGATCAGGTTGAGGTTGGGTGTCCCATGTGTAATGTTATCATAGTCTTTTCAAAATAAATCTATTTCCCTTGTGTATCGTTTTAATGAAGGGTTTCACAATCATTTTTTATTTTCACCCATGATCAAGTTTGATGATGATGAGAGTATTACAAACAATTTCATTGATTTAGAATATTCTCCTTCATATGTGTGAAAGACATAATGAGTCTCCTTGATTTATTTAGTTTCTAACCAATCAAGTATTCTTATTCCCATGTAACAAAGTTTAATCACTTTTTCTTCCTCATATGTTTATTAATCACTAGGCACTATCCACTTGAATCTAGAGCAATCAATCTATATAATCCAAAATAAATTAATGAGGGAAATATATTAATTAATAAAAGAAATAATTAATAACCAGATTTAGAAAAAAACTCCATAATATTCAAATTATATTTTTAAATTAAGGATTGATCACCAATAATAATTAAACTAGATCAATGTTTTCAAATCAAGCTCCTAGACTGAAGTAATAAAAATGGTTCAACTCCGATACCCCAATAAATTTAAGTTTATACCCCTATATTAAAGAATATAAAATGTAGTTTTGAATGGTATAAGAAATATTAAAATAAAAATATACAAGAAAGGAGTATAATTCTAGAGCATCAAGTTTATCCTCTTGTTGAGACTTCCCCACCCTTTGCCTATGTTGAAGTTCTCTCTTCCCTTCCTCTACGAGTACAAAAGATAGCACGTTTAATTTATTGTTATAGGTTATCCAATTTTCTTCTTTATAATCTCCATGTATATTCTTCCTTCCTCATATATATTCTCTCTCTTTCTTCAATTCATACCTTTTAATTTATCATAATTAAATTTCTTAGTGGATCAAACTTGATCTTAAGAGTTATTTGTCCTCTTTATATAAGAATAGTGCTCCATGAACATGTTTCATTATTCCTCCATGAGACTCAAGGTTTAAATCATGGGTATCCTGAATATATCAGTTGTTTTAAGTTACAATGAAGAAACCCCTATACGACATAGAGGGAAATTTCTGTTCATTTGACACACACTGTCATGTGGGGTAACAATTTATTTCCCTAGTGTAACAAAATGGATTACTAGGGTTGTCTCACTTTAATAGCTTCCTAGTTCTTCACTTAATATTTAAATTCACCTAAAATAATTTTTTTTATTTTCTAAATTAATGAAAATTAAATTCTAAATAAAATGAATGAAAAAAATGGATAGAGAAAAAATAACTTTTCTTTAAGGATTGGTTTTGGGTTCCTTCATAATTCATATTGGTTGTTTAAATTGAGTTTGAAAATTCAATTATGAAATATCATATATGAACTACTAATAGTTTATTAAATGGTTTAAAAATTTTAAATTCTAATGGGAAATTGTATTGAAATGAAATTATATCTCCTCATATAATTAAAGTTTATGACAAACCTCAATCAAGAGTGTGACTCCATCTAGGACCTGAATTTATTGTATTTCATTTTATCCATTTAATAACTCAACTCTATTATGTGAATAGATATCATTCAATGTAGGTGTGGAAAAATATTTAAATTAAAAAATAAATAGGATTTTGAGATCCATGTTGTAGTAGAAAATCTCCACACCCATACACTTCACTCTTATTCACCAAAAATTGATTCCTAGCTTTAATAAATTTAATTTGGAATTAAAGAAACACTAATCCTCATTCGAGACCACACCTTAGGCCAATAATTCATTTTTATAAGTAAGAGGTCATGGTGGAAGTAATAAGAATACAATAATACAGAGATAAATAAAGAAAGAGAATGATATAATAGTGAAATAAAATAGTGGATAACACTTTAATTAGAAACAAAATGAATTACATGAAATAATCTGAACTATAAAAACAAAATAAAATAAAACTGAGTAGCAGTAGCATCAGTCCAGTCCTGACCCTATGATAATTTTCAGTAGTCACAAACCCTTATGTTTGTAGAGGGAGGAGTCCCCCTATCTTCCTCATTCACATATTCTAAATAATTTCTTTATATCAAGTCAACTATTGAAAATATATTTATTTTATATCTATAAAAATATATTAGGACATTCCAAATTATAGTGTTGAACACTTACATAGTGTGAGAAGGATCATTGTGATGTAACCCTTTCACTTTTTATAGCACTACATGGAATGCTATGTGGATATATTATCCATAGTGAAAATTTCTCTTAATATTTATTTCATAAATAATTCCACTTCAATATATGGTTTCACCATGGTGCATGAAAAATATCTATGATGTACCACCCTGTTAATACATTTTTCCTTATAAACTGGGTACTTCCAATTGGAGCAACTCTATTGGGAAATTTCTCCTCCATAGACACTCCACAATAGATGGTCGACCACAAAACCATCTTCTATTCATGGTTATAGAATAGTGTAGAACTCATGAAAAAACCTTCATCATTGATTATAACCCTATCCACTACTATTTTGAAAACCTCAACAGTGCATGTACAATACCACAACACAAAACCCTCCTGCATTTTGAGCCCAAGGAACAATGTGTGGTGGATATAGAATAGAAAAATCAAAATTTACATTTAGACATCATAGTGGTTGGATGAGGCATTAATGGCTTCAAACATACTATATTTGGCTTTATGGTGGACATTTAAGGCTCCACAATTTATATGTGGTGATCTATGGCCTAGAAAGTGCTTCATTAATCTATCCCAACCTCCCCTGAGTGATACTATAGAATTATTTAGTGAGTTTTAGATGGTGGTGGTCATAATTAAGTAGAAGTAGGAGGTATTTAGCTGGTAGTGAGGTGTTTCCAACGAAAAAGGAGTGGAAATAAGATAGGATGGAATTATTTTTATAAGAGAAGAACAATAAATGAGAGAGTTTCATCCCTTATCAAATTTCAATGTGGTAGAGTACATGTATAAGTAACAAACCACAACAATCAGAGGTTATGCTATAGCTATGGGGGATCAGCGCCCACTCAAACAACACCCAAACATATTGTCCCATGCAGACTTGCACATGACCTTGCAGGTCTTGGACCACACTATGTGCATGCTCACCTTTGTGTAGACCACACTATCTTTCCACTTGGTAGGCCTTCTTGGTGGTCTATCTTGGCTAGTCGGCCCTTTTTAGATTTTTATGTGGTTGGATATCCTATTGGTTGAGGGATGACCCAACTCGTTATTTTTTACCATAAAATAATGACAAACACTTAACACAATTCTACCAGAAAATCATAAAATAAATTAAATATTCAAAATTCAGCTCTTTTATTCATCGTATCCATATTATTTATCCATTTGTAAACTCTCACATTTTAGTAAAATAATTAATTAAGTGAAAATATTTATTATAAACCATTAAATATTATTTAAAATTGTTTAAAAATTTTCATAAAAAAATGAGTGCATCAAATACCTCGATACTTGAACTATGCTTGTCCTCAAGAATTAAATATCAACGTTGAATTAAATAGAAATACAATGTTTCAAATATTTATATCTCAAATAAATAAATATTAATTATTATAATTGTTATTTTTTTCATGTTCCAAACAAAACATAAACTCAATTTAAAATTATTCAAATGAATCAATCAATCCAAGTATTTTATATTTACTCTTTTGAAAATGATGGGTATTCTCCTTTCAGTCATTCACATTAGTAAATTCATTATTATTAAAGATGAAAAATAAATATCCACCTAACTTTTGAATATTTGATATCTTCACTCATTATACAAATTCATGTAAATTTATACTTATATCATGAGTACATGATCCTTTTCTATAGGATTTAAATGTAACTAATTTCTCTACATTGTAAGGATGAAAATTACATTAAATCTTGAGGTCATTGCATTCAATTTTATAATGAATTTGAGGATTAAGGATGGTAGGTATTTATGTTTGAAACACTAAGGCACAAAGAGGAGGTTAAATGTATTGTATAAATAATGATATTAAAAAGTAAAATATCAACAATGATATCCCCTTTAAAGTAAAAACTTTCACTTCCCAAGATTAAAGTATGTTCATGATCAATTATAGAAAAATTAATGAATTTCACCTTCTAGATGTTTTCTCTATTTAATATTTTCCTAAATTTTTATTTTTTAAACAACTTCTCATATTTGTTTTTACATTTTTAAAATTCATGTCTGGAACAAACCTCACATCCACCACCTAACCACATATAATGAAAACCATAGGTTTGAAAATGGGGATTTTTATTTTCCCAAAGCACAACCCATTTTTTATGATTGGAAAACAATTAATGTAAAATAAATGACTCAATAAACTTTCCCAACTCCCAAAATAGTACACCCACTATGACAATCATTCTATTTATTAAACATTATTCGTGATTTGTTATATAAGATTGCACTCAACCCAAAAGATTGAGAAGTATAGTGTATTTGGGAATTAGGTACATTACACAACAACATAAAAGGAATACACCATAATTATTGGAAACTTCCCTAACATGCTCATATTATTTATCCATACATAAAACTTCATGGGATAACTTGGGGACATACATAATAAAGGGGTGATATATAAATCACAATAAGGGAATAAACAGTGAATAAGGTAGTAGATTCTATAAAATAGGTATACCAATGGCGAATAAAAGGATTTAAAATCATGAATATAAATAGTGATACATGATATAGTATGATAACATAAAGGGAACATGGGAAATGTGTCAACATCTTCAAATAGTGCATCATAAACATAGGTCAAAGATAACTGACAAGAAATAATGACGGAAAAAGTACCATAAATGAATCAGGTTCATTCCCTATCCCAACATGATGTCTCATGAGACTAAACATTACCCAATGCATTGGAGCACTATATAATTCAGGGCACACCCATCAGTTTCATTTCATTCTCATGCTTATGTGTGCCACATAGATCTTACAAAAAGGATTCATTCATCATTATATTTTATTCTATGATCATAGAGTATCAAATAAACACATGTAATTACCAATTCAAAAATGTATAAGTGTATATATATAAACACCCTTGATAGGAAATGGGTATGATATTCACTACACAATTGTTTTTTCACGGAAAATCATGGTGAAATTTTGGCAGCATAACACTATCACTTTAAAATTCATAAAATGGGTTGATGATAGAAAAATGGGTATATAATAATTTGGACACAAAATAGGAATTAATAGGGATATGTAAATTCATTCCAAAAAATTATGAATTTGAAATAAAAGGCATAAGATAATAAGGAAATTTAATAAATAGGTGAATGAGAGGATCCCTGACTTGAATGTGTGACTCCAAATGCTTGGAAGGGGATTCATGAGAGCTTAAGGGAACCTTTGGAGGATAATAGAGAGGGTATGGAAGAGTAATAACTTGATAAAAGTATTTTTAGTAATGATAAATGGGATATTGGGTGGATTGATATAGGAAATGATTGGGGAATTCTTTATCATTTCTCAAACTTAGGTTTTGGAATCTATATAATAAAATATCCAAAACCAAATACCTTACCAAGATTTTTGCACATTTTTTCTACCAAATTGGAGTGGTTTTAATTATTTTATAATTCCACGGTCCAAAATTAATTAATTATTACCATTTATTATTTAGAAGTGAGCATACTCTTAAAGAAATGATTTTTAAACCTTAAAATATATTAATGGTTTTGGAGGATTCACAAAGGATTTATAAAAATAATCAAATAAAAATAAAATCACATTATTTTAATGGGAAAAAATATATTTGGTTGTGTATTCTGTTTATATTTTTTATTACATCACTTTGGGGTTATTCTGATGTCATAATACATACCATATATTTATACAATATTTATTTTTAAATGAAAAATTGAATATCTCATAAAGTTATGAAAAGTTAACTGTTGGATAATTTTGACATTATGATTCAGAAAATAATATTCATTTTATCTAAATAAATTTCTAAATATGTGTATTTTAACTTTCAAAATAATAATCAATATTTATTGAGAAATGTTGGGTTTTTTTACAACAACACCATTTTAACCCTTATAAAAATTACATTTGACCTCATAAAAATTATATGATAATTTAGCTTTAATAAAAATTATTTAAGAATAATATTTTATGAAAATATTATTTATTCCAAAAAGCCATTAATTCCTCAAAATAAATATATTAATTGAAATTGAATACCAATTAAAAATACAATTTTTTTATTGTATAAAAATTAAAGCATTTATAAAGCAACAATAAGGAGAAAATATGAAAATTATTCTATTTAAAATACTTTATATATATTCATATTAGTTTGGTCTTTATACATATCCCATTAATATGCAAGAAAACACCCTAAGGGTAAGGTGTGCGATGGTGATACTTATGTGGGGTAGTTACACATACATGGTTTGTGTAATGATATCGATAAGCTTGAACTTCTCCTATAAATGGTTTTAGTCGTTCTTAAGTTGTTGAATATTATCTTGTATTTGGTCATAGAAAAATCCCAATAATTCTACCTCTCTCAAAGTCTCTGATTAATAGGCTTCATAGGGTACAATACTACCAGTTGAGGCCATCACTTCCTTTTTCTGTGTTGATTGGATTTATTAAAACCATATATTTATACTCATCATGTGATCACAATTAAATGAATATATTATAAATGATAAAGTTGATTAATGAAATTTTAAATCTAATATAATGAATATAAATAAGTGAATTTGTTTTCTATAACCATAATACATGATAAGATACTCAATTAAATCATAAGGGGAATTTTATTTGTAAAAGTTTGGGTCATTACAATCTTCCCCCCTTTAGAAATTTCACCTTCAAAAGTTTTTTTACCCACACTAAAATAAATCTGGGTGATTTTTTTTCATCAAAACCTCTAGTTACCATGTCTCTTATTCAAACTATTGGTTTCTCTATAGTACATTGACAAGGTACACTTTCTTATTTCATAGAACATTATTTCTACAATTTGAGATCTTTATAGGATTATCCTCATAGGAATGATCATTATATAATGGAACCACCTTTTTATTGAGTAAATGTGAGGGGTTTGGTATGTAATTATTCAATAGGGACACATGGAATACATCATGTACTTGAGATAGGTTCTGTTGGAGTGCTATTCTATTGCCCCTGTTCTAATATGATCAAGGATCTCAAAGGGGCCGGTGTATCTTTGACTACTCTTTCACTTATTCCCAAATCTCATGAATTTCATACATGGAGTTGTGTATAAGAATACCATGTCTCCAACATCAAAATCTATGTATTGTTGATAATTTTCAGTATAGCTCTTATGTTGAATTTTATCAGGCTTGATATGGTGCTGAATTCTCTCAACCATTTCCACCATTTCCAATACCATTTTAGAACCTAGAAATTTTTTTCACTAAATTTATCCAAACATGTAGTTGTTTGATAACTCATCCCATAAATGGGTTCATATGGAGCCATTGGATTCTTGAGTGGAAACTATTATTGTATGAAAACTCTACCGGAGAATGATGTTGGTCCCACCCCCTTTGATGTCAATCGAGCATTATCTCAACATGTCCTCAAGTGTCTAGATATTATGACCATATTGGCCATAATTTTGAGGGTTATAAGTCATGATGAAGTTCGATTCAGTATTTAGATCATGTGGGAGACTCTTCCAAAACATAGAGGTGAATCAGGGGGCTTGATCAGATATAATTGATAGTTGTGTTCCTTGAAACATCACCACTTATATAATGTATATCCTTGTAAGTTTATTCATATAGAAGTCATCTAGAATCACAATGATTTGTGTAGTCTTTGTAAGATGTTCCACCATAACCAAGATAACATTATTTCCTTATAATGTCTTTGGAAGACTAGAGACAAAGCCCATGGTGATGTTTTCCCATTTCCTTGTAAGTATGGGTAATGGTTGCATCACCCTCTTGGATTTTTTTCTTTCCTACTTCACTTGATGACATGAAATAAATATTGATGCATAATTCATGATATCCTTATTCATATTGTTCCATTAATAGTGATCTCTAAGATCTAGATACATCTTTGTGCTTCTTGGAAGGATGGATAAATTTGAACTTTGTGCATCATTGAAAAAGATTATTCCTTAGCTCAGGATATAATGGTATACAGAGTGATCACTAAACTATGAAAAATCTATATTTATTAACATTTAACTATGAGTATTTCTCTTTTATTATAGTTTCCACTTTCTTCTCAATTCTCACATCATTTCTCTAAGAATCCTTTATCTTTTCCAGAAGTGATGATTGGGTAATAATTTTTGAAAGGATTGATGATGTTCATTTATTTATGATTTCCACATCCAACATTTTCAAATATAATAATATAGAATCCCTCTCAATTATCATTAATAATAAAATTGATGGATCTATTATATATATAGCATCTGACACCTTATTTTCTTCACTAGAATGTTAGTGTATTGAGTAGTTATAGTCCTCGATCAGCTCTAAATATCTTTATTGGCACATATTCATCTATTTTTTTGTGAATATATACTTGTGGATTTTGTGATATATATATATATATATTTCACACTTCTCTACAAAGAGATAATACTTCCATATTTTAAAAATGAAGATCACTATAACCAACTATAGATAATGTGTTGGGTAGTTATATTCATGAACTTTAAACTATCATGAAACATAGGCAATAACTTTGTCATTCTATAGTAACGCATATCCCAATCCCTTCTTTGAAGCATCACTGAATACCAAAACAATTCTCCACTTGTGGGTAGTGTTAGAACAATGGTTTTGATAAACCTACTTTTCAAATCTTTGAAGCTCTCTTCACATTCATAATTCCAAGAAAACTTAACTCCCTTATGAGTTATCTTGGTTAGAGTTTTTTACACTCATGATAACTTTCTCACAAAGTTATGATAGTTTTCAATTAATCCAATGAAACTATGGATATCTTTCACATATTTTTACCTCATCCAACCTTAAATTTCATCTATATTTGATGGGTCTACAAATATTCCATTTCCTGTAATGATATTCCCCAAGAATGAGACTTCCTTAAACTATAACTCACATTTTTTGTACTTGGAACAAAGGTTCTCCTTTCATAGGGACTTTATCATAATGATCACATGCTCCTCAGAATTCTCCTTACCTTTGTAGTATATTATAATATCATCTATAAATAGTACAAAAAATTGATAGGTAATCTCTAAAGAATATTTTTATCAATTCATTGAAGAGTTATAGAGCATTAGTGAGTCCAAATGGAATTACCATGAACTCATAGTACCCATAATATGTATGAAAAGTAGTCTTGGGGATATCCTACTTCACCCTAACTTGGTAATATCCCGACGGAGAATCCACCTTGGAAAAGTATTTCACTCCATGTAGCTGATCGAAAAAGTCATCAATTCATGGAAGATGATAGTGTTTCTTTATCATGGTCTTGTTGAGATCTTGATAATCAATGTAAAGGTGCATTGACCCATCATTATTCTTGATGAAGAGGACTAGTTCCCCCCATGGTGAATCACTTAGGCATATAAACCCTTTATCCAAATTCTCAGGTAGTTGTTTCTTTAGCTTCTCAAGTTCCACAACTACCATTCAATATGGATTATTAGATTATGGTAAAGTTTTAGGTATAATATATACTAAATATTCAACTTCTAAATTAGGAGGAAGACCAGAAAACTCCTCAGGACATGTAGTAGTGTATTCCGTTACAATGGGCATGTATTCTAGGATTATTATTTCCTTAGAATTAATCATTTGATCTAGATATGTTTGCTCATATGGAAATAATATCTATGCCTGATATGTTCGTGCTAAAGAAGATTCATCCTCATCCTCACACTTGTATATAATAAGAGAAAAATTCATGATATGAAGAGTGATTTCCTTCACACTGTAATTTATATTGGATCTATATAGGGAAAGCCAATTCATGCCTATAATTTCATGAAATTCAACCAAAGGGGGTATGAAAGGGTTAGATAGGGAATTAATCCTAAAAATTTTTGATAAGGGAGGAGTTATATACTTTGGATGCAATAATTGTCATATTTTCAATTTTCACTGACAACTCTACTTCCATGCTTTGTTGTGGCGTTTAAATAGTTCTAATAAACATTTTTGATATGAAAGAATATGTAGAACTAGAAAAATATACATCCACTATTTTTGAATGAATAAGTATCATACCTAATACCACTTCATTTTTTGGATACAACCTGATGGTTGTGATGGAAAAATATATCCCTTGCCTTCATAGAGGTTGTTGGTTGTCTCTGAAAACCCTTGGCTTAGTGAATTGGTTTGAAAAGTAACATGGTTCCTTTTAGTTAAAGAAATGAAAAATGTGTTGAGGGTTAAATAGAGAATTAATTTACTTTGTTGAATTAGTGGGTTTCTTTTTATCAGCAATCATTATCTAGGTATCCTTCCTTCCCACACCTAAATAATTTCCACATTCCCCTTCGGAAATATCCAGGGTGATTTTTTCTACACCTTTGACTAGTGGGATGTTGAAATTTATTAGTACCATTATATTCCACTATCGAACTGCCATAATTAAACTCCACTTTCTACTTCTTATCCTCTTGATACCCTTAACATTCTTTGATATTCATCTTGACATTGAGGAAACAATATACAATTTCCTCATAGAAATCAAAGTCTCGGATCACCAAATCTTTTCAAAGACTACATTTTTTTCCCACCAAATAATTGGTCAACCTTGGATTTAGTAGTAACATAAAATCTGGAGGAGTATCATGAAAGTATTGTGTTGATTTACACATAATCACTGATATATTAGTTATTTTTTTCTTGAGTTAAACAAAATCACATTCCATTTAAAGTCAGAGAGTGTGAGGAAAATAATTATCAATAAACATTTTCAAGAATTCTATCCATCCCATTACGTTGATATCTTCTTTAGGATTGATATTATTTATCAGTGTCCACCACTGATCAGTTTCTACCCCTATATGATAGAAATCTAGTAGAACCTTCTATTACTTATAAAATTGAAGGATGTATAAGATCTTCTCAATAGAGTTTATCCATTTTTCATTGATTAAGAGATCAGATGATCCATTGAAATTTAGAGGTCTTTGTCACATAAAGAAATCAATTGTGTCTTGTTCTTTCATATGGAGATTTGGATGTTCCTCCTGATCCAAGTTTCTATTTATAACTTAATTCAGCTGAGAGATTATCATCACAAAGTTCAATATTACCACACCCATTGAGTCGGGAATATCGTTGGGGGCACTCATCACATTGATTTTCAGATTGATTGTTTACTTAATTCCTCCAATTTCTGGACATCATCATGAATAAAGGCAAATGTAGGGTTGAATTTTTTTAAAATATTAAACACATAAAGGGGGAATATAATGAGGTATAACTTATAAATTAGATATATTTCTAAAATCATAAATTTCTAGGCTTCAATCTATATTATCCATGATCTATTTACTAACATATATTCTTTTGGGAATTTTTTATTCAGTTAATAATGGTTCATAATGAGCTTATGAATTTACAAAATAATATCCCCTAGTATTATCATAATTGGTGTGCAATAAGTCCCATTTTCATGCACTAGTTCCCGATTGAGTCTAGCTCATTGTGTTGTTTTTAGATTTTACACTTACGTACATATATTCCAAAGCCACACCCACTCATAATATCCAAAAATGAATGTATTTTCATGATAAACCAATTAATATATTCTTAAAAAAAATCGATGTTTTCTTATACATAGTCTTATAATTAAGTCTTTTACTATAGTTTTCTAATCCTAAAACCAAAATAACTAAAATTTTATTTTGATACCAACTATAACAACCTTTATCCTTATTTCACATTAATACATGATTTATTACATAATATTACACAAAATAAAACTTAGATGATCAAGATTTATAGTGTTTCTGAGAATTAGTTAAATTAAATAACAACTTAAAACCTAGAGTGCATTATCATTATTGAAAACTTCCTTAGCATGATTATATTGTTCCTTCCTACTTAAAACTGCATGGGATAACCTGGGGACATACATAATAAAGTGGTGAGCTATAAAGACCAGTAAAGGAATAAATATTGAATAAGGTAATACATGTTAAAAATTATTCATATCAATGGGTAATAAAATTATTTGTAATCATAAACAAGAATAGTGACACATGATATATCATGTTAATATAAATGGAACAAGGGAAATGGGGAATCATATTAAAACACTACACCAAAAACGTAGTTCATGGATAACTTCCAAGACATCATGATGGAAAAAGTCCCATAAAGGAATCGGGTTCACTCCCTATCCCAACATGAAATCTCATGAGACTAAACATTACCCAATTCATTAGAGTGCTATATAATTTTGAGCGAACCAGTCACTTTTATTTTATCCTCATGTTAACTGTGCCACATATGTCAAACAACAAGGATTAATTTATCATTATATTTTATTACACGATCAAGGAGTGTAAAATACATACATGTATATAGAAATTAAAGGATTTATAAGTTTATAAAGGTGAGAAACCTTGAAAATAAATAATTATGGTATTCACTAAATAATTGTTTTGTAATGGAAAATCGTGTTGAAATTTTAGAAGCATAACGATATCACTTAAAAATTCATAAGATTGGTTGATGAGATAGAAATGGGTATCTCATAATTTACACATAAAATGGGAAGTAATAGGGACATGTAAAGTAATTTCCCACCATTATCAAATGCAAATATAAGGCATAATATAAGAAGGAAACATTAATAAAGAAGAGAATGATAGAATCCCGTACTTGAGTGTGTGACTGAAAATGCATGGGAGGGGATTCATGAGAGATTGGGGGAATATTGGGAAGAATATAGAGAGGTGAGGGAAGAGTAAGGATATTATCCAATGATTTTTAGTGAAGATAAATGGAATCTTAGGTGGGTTTATATAATAAATGAGTGGATAAATCTTTATTATTTCTCAAACTTAGGTTTTGGACTCTATATAATCAGATAACTGAAACCACAATCCTTTCCATGGTTTTTCCTATGGGAGTGGTTTTCATTATTTTATAATTTAAAGGGATGAACATTATAAAATAATACACTTTATTATGTGTAAATGAGTCATACTCTTAATTAAATTATTTTAAAACCTTAAAACATATTAATGGTTTTGGAGGATTCACAAAGGCTTTTTAAAAATACTGAAATAAACATAAAATCATATTATTTTAAAGTTAAAACATATATAATGTTATTTATTACTTTTATAGTATTTATTAAATCACTTAGGGGTCACTATGATGTCATAATACTCATTGTATATTTATATGGTATTTAATTTTTACTCAAAAATTCAATTATCTTAAAAAATTATGAAAAAATAACCATTGGATAATTTCAACATTCAGATTAAAAAAACAAAATTCATTTTATCTAAATATTTTTACAAATAATTTTATTTTTACTTTAAAATAATAATCAACATTTATTTATAAATGTTGGTTTTTTTATAATAATAGTTTTGGAACCCTTATAAAAATTACATTTGACATTAAAAATTTATATAATAATTTATCTTTAATAAAAATTAAATAATAATAATATTTCATTGAAATATTTTATATTTTTTAATAAATATTAATTTATAAAAATAAATATATTAATTTAAATGTACTAACAATTAAAAATACAATTTGTGTTTTATTGAATAAAAATCATAAACATTTATAAAGTAAAGATGAAAAGAAAATATGAACATTATTCTATTGAAAATAAAATATACATATTCATATTATTATATTCATGAAACATATCCCTTTAATACACCAGAAAACACCCTAAGGGTAAGGTGTGTGATGGTGAGACTTTCATGGGCTGGTTCGGCATACATGGTTTGGGTCATGATGTCGATGAGTTTGAACTTCTCTTATAAATAGTTTCTATTATGCTTAATTTGTTTGATCTCAACTTGGCATTGGTCATGGGAAAAGACCAATGATTCTATCTCCCTTATAATCTTTGATAAATGATATTCCTTGGGTATGATTATATTGGTCGATGTTATCAATTACTTTGTCTATTTTGATTGGATTTGTTAAAACCCTATATTTAGAATCATCATGAGATCACTATTTAACAACTATATTATCAATGATAAAAATGATTAATGATATTTTAAACCTGATATAAAAAAACAAAATAATTTAATGTTTTTTCTATAACTATAATACATATAAATATATTCAATAAAATCATAATGGAAATTTTATTTGAAATAATTTGGTTCGTTACACCCACACGTTCCCTAATAATGTAGTTTATCACTTTCACTATAATTCCCTCACCCCCACAATACATATTTAAAATATCATTCAAATACTAAATCAATATTAAGAATGGATATAAATTGGTTTAAATGTTTCTCATTCCTATCAAGGATAAGGGTTTATCAATAAAAATTCCTCAACCATTTTAAACTTGTTTTTGAACAGTCATAGATTTGAAAAGTTCCAATGCTAGTTTTATAAGGTGACATACCACAAGATCACTCAGGAAATATGGTCAAAATAATATAAATAGTGTTTTTTCTATACATAATATTGGGAATGGATATGTTATATTTTAAAATCACTTATTTAATTACTAATAATAACCAATAAATTCACATGAATTTCATAATTTCAAAGTCTGAATAATGTTTGTGAAATCTCTTTTAAATGAATAAACCAATCCCATAAAATTATGATTCATCAAAGTAACATCCATGATTAACTTTAATAATTCTGTTATTTATCTTATGTACTCAATATAATTATAATTTAAATCTAAAACATAGCATCACATAATTTCTAAATAAATCACATCTCCGTGATAAATCAAGTAATACAAAAATTTAAATCATGGGCATGAAATATGTAGATATAATATAGATGATTAAATTTTTAGTAAAAATAAAGAACCATATAAACAATAAAATATGTATTTTAAAATAAATAATGTAATAATTAAATAAACTTTCTAATAAATCTTGATTCTTCCTTTTGGGGCCTCTTTATTCCTTTTTGGACCTAAAAAATAAAATCAATCATTAAAACGTGAGGTCCATATCAAAGTAAAATAAAAAAGATAACGAAATGAGATTAATTATAAAATAATTAATAATAATTAAATTGAATGTTCTTGAAATAAATCAAAGAGATAAGACTTGGTTTAATCGCTAGGGTGGGCCCTAGATTTTTAGTACCTCTAGATGGGATGTTCCATTTGTTATCCATAATATGATGGTGGGTGGAGATTCTTGGATTTGAACCACAACATGTGGATTTCCCATCTTTCACTTCTACTTTGTTGGTGAGGAATCCATGGATATAATACACTATATCACAAACCTTTGTAATAAGTTAAATATTTCATGGTGAGGGTAGGATGAAGTATGGATCATCCTCCCTCTTTGTTGATACTTGTGTAACCTACACTTTCTTGTAAAGTGATTTCTCCATGTGGGATGAAATAGTTGAATTTCAAAATAGAGAGTAAGAATGTCATTTTACATGGGTAGAATTTAAACATGTTTATTAAAAATTAATATTTTCTATTTCAATGTGATAAGCCTATGCATTGGTTTCCTCATGCTTATCCACCTGGACTTCTTTATGGTCTCCCTTAAGTGCATGCTCAATAAGATCATGGCGTTCCATGTGTTCCTTAGTAGGTACATGTTCTTATTATTAATATTCTAAAAAAGTAAAAAAGGATTTTAAAAATCTTAAAATTCAAAAAATTAGTGTTTAATACTCAAATCAGATTGAATAAATTTTATATGAATTATTTTAAGAAAGCATCAACTCCCTGGGATGGTTTGACTTCAATATCTTCTTCAGTGGTAAGTGTCACCTAAATTTCGACTTCACTAGATATAGGTATGTATTTAAACTTCTCTATATTTTCTTCAAACTACACCACATGGGTGTTTTTTTTCGTTTTCCAAATCTAGAGAGATTTGAAATGGTGTTGGAAATTCTACTTTGTTGATAGAGATAACGCTTATCATTTAATTTTATTTTCAATCACATAAAAGTTTTTCATAAGCTTGTTGGTCTCTCATGTACATATCATCATGTGAGAATTATACACCACTCTATAGTTATTAATGGTATTCTCGAATCTAAATCTTTATATGGATGTTCTACGGATATTCTTTAAGTTTGACCTCATGATCTTGGACCTCTTTGGAAAAATTGAAAAGATCCAGTGGTTCTCCCTATTTTTCCTTTAGTTGTTGATATTATAATTAGACTTCAATAAACATATATTCAAATTATTTAAATATAATACCTATATCTTGTCCATTATACATTATTTCTACAAAATAAGCCAGGTTTTTAGATATTTGCTGGAGGTATTTCTCATCATTATGAACCAATTTCTATTAGTCATACACCTAAGAGTAATTATTCCATTTATAATAATATGGAATGTTTTAGATAAATCATGGAATAATAATATTTTTTATAAAATAAAGTAAAAATTACCCACAAAGTGATAAAATAAAAAATAATTTAACTACTATTTTTCTCCCAACCAACAACACCAAGTTTTGAACCACACCTTTCGTGGGGAAGTATTAATTGATACACCAAAATACATATCCTCTATTCAACATTAAATAGTTCTATGAAACTGGGCACCGCTATCCATCACCTCAAAATATTCATGTTCCCCAATTGATTATACACTCTTAATAATACCTATTTTCCTCATGAAGCACTAGGGGATGGTATCTCTGGTCAGAGTATGATTTTCTTTATACTCTGAATGGGAAAAAATTTCTCCTTGATTAACCTGATATTCTCTGAGGTAACTTTCATGAGACTCAACCAAGTAAACACTAACTACCCATGCTTTACAAAACATAGAGGTGATCGACATGGCTTCCATAAGTTTTCAACTATAGGCTATATTCATTAGATTTATTATCAATTGTCAGTTATTAGATGTTATTTTTAGAATTTGGAGATGAGTGAATGTTGAGTTAAGATGGATGGATTTTTTATTTAATGATTATAGAAGTATTAAAAAAATTGTCATGTCATGTCAGGAGATCATGTGTTATTCCATTAATTGAGTACAAGTAAGAAAAATTGAAAAAAACCATTCCCATATATATGATTTATAAAATGTATCCTATGGGTCACTAGGAGGAATCATAAAGTTTCTTAATTCATTATATTTTAAAGAAATCCATTGGTCATATAATTTTAAGCCAGGTAACTCCATTAATTATGCTTATAATTTTAAAAATTACAATTTTCTCTCATTAATAATTTTTTTTTTCATTTGTGATAGTCACCTAGAGAATGTGTAGGTTGTCTACTTTTCCAAATAAAAAAAGAAATTCATGCTATACCATGACATATTAGTAACACTATGAAGAGTATTTGGTGAATATCATAGGTTTTACTTAATTTTATATTAACACACTATGGATGTATATCACATATTGATCTATGTAAAATCAATGAAGACAATAGCTGAGTATATAGGTTTTGAAAAAGAAATAAGGACATGATTTTTAAGCTTCAAATGGTTTAAAAACACAAAATAGATTTTCTCTTTGAGGCTTCACATCACAATCCTACTCATTTAGTATCTAAATAGAACTAGTAAGAGAATTTATCTATCACATAGAGATAAAATCCATCACATAATAGAATATGGAAATTGAATAATTCTAATAGATAGAATTCTTAGAATAGTTGTAGGTTTTTGAGACAACTATTAACTAACCATTTTAATTACATTGATAGAGATGAACATAAAAATAACCCAATGGTTTGATTTGAAGTGGATGTTAGGGGAATTTGATTTATTATATAATTTTTAATTTCAAAATGATTTGGATATATAGTAATATTCTAAAAATTTGAAAATGATGAAGCACAAAAATAAGTTTAATAGATATATTATAGATTAAAATGAAGAGTGAATTAGTAGTGGAATTAAATTAATGCACGTATTTATGAAGTGTAGTAGTATGTGTTTGAATTATCCTGAAGATCTATATTAGAAGAAAGAGTATATGTGTATATAATTGATGATATGAAATTAAAGAACAAATAATTATTGAAAACAACAATTTTTGTTGGGTGTTTTATCAATGTTTTTAATCATTTTACCTGTTACCCACTAGTTAATATTATAATTTTTATCTATTTTTAGAAGAAAAAAGTAAATCAGAGGAAGTGGTTGTTGACCTTGGGTGAGTATTAAATGTATCCTAATGTTTTTAATCATTACCAATAAATTAGTTATAAATTATAATATAAAAATATGATGATATTTTCTCCTTGGATGTACCCATTACATACTAACTAAGTAAAAATATTAGTGTATGTGATTCTTAAATTAATTGAATTCAATATATAATAATAAATTTTAAGTAATCCTAATTCACCCCACCCCTCTTAGGGTGTTTAGTTGGACATTAATTTACCATAAGGGGAAAAAATTCCACTAATTTTTCTTGGTGAATATATGAGAGGAAGTTATTATTTTACATAATAATATAAATAACTTGTGAGTACCTATATTATATAGGTTCAATTTTTAAATATGGAAGAACAAAATAAGATCACATTTATTATTTCTTTGGTTTGATATCTATTAAATATAAATTAAAGGAATTTAATTAAGTGATTATATGAATTGTTCAATGACATAAGTTGATAATAAGATTTTTAATGTTGATGCATAGGCTTTAAATTAGTAATTAAGATAATTTTATATTATGATTTACATGAAAGTTATAGATTTCACAATAGCCAAAGAAATTAGTGAAAAACTTTATAATGTATATGACGGTGATAAAAATGCTAAAATAGAGAAGATTTAAGTTTTGAAATTAGATTTTATGATATTTATATGAGTTCATGTGAAAATATGGAAATTTTGTTCAACTGTATAATTGAATTGGTTAGATCTATTCATAAAATCATCGATAAAATTAAATTTTCTAATATAGTAAAAAAATATCTCTTAGATATTACCACTAATTTATTATCCAAATGTATCTATACAAGAATAAATAAATCTTGAAAAATTATCTCTTAATGATCTATATAGAAAACTAGTCACATATGAAATGTGAGAGAAGTTATAAAACTCTTTGATGGTTTATTATTAGTTGTATAAAGGAAATTTAAGAGGGTAAAATGAGTATTTGAAGGTATGTTAAATTATTATTATTTTTTTGGAAATATTGTTCACATCACTACTATGTGTATAGAAATATTTGATATAGAGTATTATGGGGATAAATTCACACACAAATAAAAGAAAAGTTTTCATCTATAAGGACCTATAATCTTGGAAATAGAAATAAAAATAAATATTAGAGAAAGGTTTTAGAAAAAAAATACGATGAAAATGTGGAGGAATATTAGTTATAATTCATTGAATATGAGTTTATCTTAGACAAAAATAATGTTATAATATCTTTAGTGGATAAATCAAAAATTGAAGTAAAAGTGGGAGATCATCAAGAGAGAGTGGTTGATATCAATGTTGAATTAGAATGATATATTTAGTACATTGACTTATTGGTAAATAATAACATTGATATTGGATTATTATTGCAATAATTCTCAAAATATATTGATGAACATAAACAAAAAAATTTATTTCTCGGAGAAAATAGTGGAATAACATGAGAATTTTCAAACGAAACCCAAAGATGTAGTGAAATACATGTTAAATGTGGAAGAATATAATATGTTAATTTATGATCTAAACATTGACATCAAGTATAAATTTTAACACCCCCAATATGTTTTTCAAAGTTATGATATCTTTGATAGCGTATACTGCATGAAACACCAAGCTTAAAAAACCATAGAATATTATTATTTAAATATATCCATTATCACCAAGACATTGAATTTGTGGGTATGTATAGGATTGACCATATTATTATATATATATATATATATATATTTCATAATCAATAAAAATATATTTATTAATTCTAATGAAATATGAGCTGAATTTTCTAAAAAAGTCATTTTAGGCTTTAAAAATACATCTTCTTTAAAATGATTTTTTTAAAAAGTGAATATTCTAATTAATTTTTGGAACTTTTTGAAATTTTATTTGACAAAAAAATATAATTTTTCAAATCCTCATTTCATAATGAAAATAAGGTGAAATTTTGGTATTTTTATGAAAGGATTTATTTTTCAACGAATAGTGAAAAATATTTATTGTATTGAAAACTGTAATTTTTTTTCAAGTATTTAAAAAGTAAAATTAAATTTTGGATCAGTTTTAAAAATTAATTAATTAATTTTATTTAATATAATCCAATTATTTTCTTTTTAATTAATTTTATACTTGATTTTGATAAAAAATACTTTTATACTTAAAAAAATTCTTCTAAAAAATCATTTTCCATCGCGTTTTGAAGGTTAAAATCTAAATTAAATTATATCACTTTTTTGAATTTAATATCGAAAAATAGATTCCATATTAGGAATAATTAGTTATAACTTTTTTAAATAATTTCCTTTTACATTTGATCATTATGAATAGTAACCATAATAAATATTTGTTATCAGGGTATTGGTGAATTGGGTAATTAAGGTTAAAATTAATATGATAAGATCTAATAAATAACCCTAAAACATTCCTTTACCCTATTTGATGATTTTATTTTCGAAATTTCCATCCATTTTTTTAAAATATAGCAACTTGGTTCTATATTTCTTCAACTTTTACCTTTATAATATTTAATTAATAGATAATATAAATAATGTCACTTTATTTATTTTAGTAATTATAATAATATATGATATTGATAAAAATAAATTATGTTCATTTCTAAATGGATATTTTCTAGATACATTATTTTTTTATTATGTAGTTTTTTTTCTATTTTTAGTGATTAAATAATTACCTTAATTGTTTATGCAATAGTAACACAATCTTTATTCAATTAATAAAAAATATAATATAAATGATTCTAAAAATATTAAAGTAATGTAATATGAATGAATTATTATGTTCTAAATATTTTATAGAAAAATATAAAATTTTACCAATGAGATAATGGATTATATTGAAATTACCTTACAGTCATGTGGTTTTCAAAATCAAATTAAATGGATAGTTCTAAAAATGACATTAATGAAATTTTATAATAAATAATAATTTTTCAATGATTTGATATTCCTAAAAATACAAACTTCTATGGAGTGATTGTAAATTTTTTATAATATCAATAATAGTCCATTTATAGACCATTTTTCTTTTTAAAGTATTTATATGGACCCCTAAATAGTAAAACAAATCATTATCATAGTAATCATCAAAGGAGTAAGGGTCAAAACAAAACAATAAGGGTGAAAAAATCACCCAAACTTATAAAATTATTATTTTATGAGATTATTTAGAATAATTATCATCTTATATTCATACTATATCATGTTTTATACATATTAATTTTAAAATTAATTTACATTAATTTAATACTTTATGAAATTCAAAGAGTGGCCCTCACCTAACTTATAAAAAGAAACATATTCTTCTCTTTTATTCACACTTAAATAGACTTTTGGATCAGAAAATATCAACCCAAATCCATTACTTACATCCCTACACAAATCATATATTAATTTTTTAATTATAAATACAACCTAGGAAGGATTTTTTTATAAACCAAATGAGGTTGTCCAAAGAAGAGGTATAGTTTTAAACCAAGTATTTTCATTTTATTTATTCTTTTATCTCCTTAAAATATTATCTAGTATTGTTGAGATGATAAAATATATATCTTTCATATAATAGTATGTTATCATGTTAATGGTATAATCTATATCAATATCCTCTTCCACGAAAGGGAAACAAAATTGTTTTTCATGTGTACCGAAGACTACAATGTCATGAACTGATTTAATTTGTTTTCCATCAATACCTCTCATGGATGGTTATAATGATGGATTTAATGTTTATATGTGATTTTAATGACATAATTATCATTATATACATGTAATATATCATATATTTTCTTATATTTCCATTCATTAAATAATGACAACGTCGTTCATGCATAGGTGTGGACCGCCATAACCACATAGTGTTGTGATTCATTTTTTGTCACCACATCACATTAATGTTATATATATAAGTATATTTAAAGAAATAATATATTATTTATGATATAATGATAATTTTTTAATGATAAAATAATAAATACCTTCTATCCATCGTGATCATTGAAAAATGGAAATGCTACTCATGTGTAAGTATAACCTACCATCTCCATGATTGTAATGTAGTTTTTCTAATGACCGGAATTCATGATGGTTTTAAAAGTATAATTGATGTATAAAAAAGATAATTATTTCATAATTATTATTCTATAGATTATGTAGTAATGAATCATTGACCATAGTCAACCTACCAAATTCATTTTGGATATAAGATCTGAATATCATCAAAATGCCTGATATGAACTTAAGTGATTATGTCATTGAATATAACATGGTAATAAATAAAATAAAAGTAATAATAAACTTGTAAAAGGTTATTAATAATGTAAATAGTTAATATAATTTTGTTATTCTGTAAGATAAATAACATACATGATGAGTCAGACTCATGATAGGATACACTTTAACTGAAAACATCATTTTAAATGTTATAATTATTTATTTTATAAATATTTTTCTTTCAAGTCCATATTATTTTAAAAACTATTTATGTTTATTTATATGGAAATAAATTAATTATAAAAAATATTTTATACCTATTTTGAATTTATTTCAATGGTTTAAAAATGAAATCTTTTTCATATATTATACGGAACATTTTGAATTTCTTTACAAAAGGAAAATGAATGTTATATTTTAATGTATACGATGTTAATGGATTTTCCAACCACCACAGTTAATATTTTATTTTATTTTTTATTTTTAAGCTTTTATTTTTTATTAAAATAAAAACTCTCTTTCCCTTCTTTCAAAGTATTTTGGTTTTGGAAATGGGTTTTAAAAAGGTAAGTGTCCATTGATAGTTGAAAGTATTTTACATATAGGTTCAAAGGAATATTTCAAAGGTTTTAGAATGAAAATTATAAGAAATAAAAAAGTTTTTTATGGTAAATTAGTTTTATAGATGAGGAGTGGGTGATCCTGATACAACTTATATGAGTGGGTGATCTCGATACAGCTTATACGAATTGGTGATCCTAATACAACTTATATAAACGGGTGATCTCGATAAAGTTTTTATAAATAGGTGAGACCTATAAAGATTATATATTGGGTGAGCCTTTTTATAGCTCTCTAATTCATTAGGTAATGTATCTTGACATAAAAATATAGAATAAGGGACTTTATAAGTGAGGTTTCCCTTGTGGATTTAACTAGTCTATCATTATGTTGGAAATGATTTAGGAATATAATGCTCTAAGTCACATAAAATAGGTTTCTATTTCCTTGTTATGAGTTTTAAATGTTTTATTTGAGAATTAAAACATGTTTTTTTATGTGTACATTATGTATTTAATATATTCAAAGAATATTTTTTTTAAGTGGTAAATATTTTATGGTTTTTTCATATTTTCCACTAGACTAATGGATTTATTACTTTTATGTCCCTTACTGATATATTTTTAATCATCCCGCATTTTTAAATGATTATTCATATAGATTAATGGTGTGTAGAAAATTTAATATATTTAGAGTTCTAGTTATAAAAGTTACCTTGAATAAAGATGCTTATCTTTATAAAGAACATATTTTCTGGGGGAAATGGATATTGTGTGGAAGAGTCCATTTTAATAGAGTTTGTTCTGATTATCTAAAACTCTAACCCTAAAATGACATTAGGTATGTAAGTGATCTAATATTTTAGTTTCATTTTTTATGTTTGGATAACTAAATTATGTCATACATATTGGTATAAAATCCAAAAATGCAAATATTATATTTTTAGCATCAGATCTGAGAGTGTGGGTTCAGGGTTGTTATAGTTGATATCAAAGAACAGTTTAGAAAAATTTAAAATTTAGGATGTTTTTAAGAGAGGTTATTTTAAGAGATCTGGATACCATCATGGGATTATGATTTTAATATCGATCATATAATCAATGTCCTAGGAAAAAATTTTATATTTTAAGTGATGGGATTTTGAAGTAATTAGTGGTATTTTGGGAGATGTTTTATTAGGTTAACCTCTATATAAACCTTAGGTTTAATATAAATTATTATTCTTGGAAAAATTCATTTACATTATATAAATTTATATTTAAATCTATTGAAAGGGATGGGCCTATATGAGACTCTATGACACTAGGGTTTCCCCTGTCACCACCTTCCCCTCCCCCATGAGGGGTGGTTGCAGATCCTTTCTTTAGCACTTCTCCACGGAGAGTTCATGGAGTGTGAACCCTCCTACTATGGTGGATTTAGACCCAAGAATCTTTAGTGCTTTCAGTTAGAGGTCTATAATAGTAAGAACATAGTTTGTTCACTAGGAAGCATAAATGGAAGGTTTATGGGCTCGATCTCTTATTGTTGGTGTGATGATGGCATTGTGGTCAGATTTGTAGTTTGAGGGTTGCGACTTTTTTCTGCTGTGGTAATGAGTGATTTGGGTGTTTGATGTGGTCTTCTCCAGCGGGATCTATGGTGGTGATGGGAATTGTTTTTGGCTTAGTTTTAGTGGGGTGAGGATTCTTTCTAGGGTTTATGGTTTTTGTTAGACCATTCTTGTGGTGATGGGTTTTTAGTTTCTATTTTTTCTATGTGTGAATCTGTTTATTATTGTGATTATTCTAATTATTGTGAATATGTTTTGAGAATCTGGTATGGTGGTGTTTTCTATTGTGTTGTCTAGGGTTAAATGGTCAATGATGTTAGATACTCTTCAAGGGATGCTCTAGATGATCTTTTGAGGTGAGAGTTTTCACCAGATCATGGCTATTTGGAATTGGACATTTGAGATGGTATGGTTCTTATCATCGGTACCAATTCCATGAATCTCTGCATCGGATGCCTAGCCGTGTAGCGATGAGAAGGTAGAAGCTGTATTGATTATTGTTTATGCTAAGGAGGGGATTACCTTGTTGATGTGATGCAGTTTTATAGTTTTTAGTCTTTTGGGGGCACAATTTGATGTTTTAAATCCTTGAAGTCGTGTTGGGTTCCCCCTCAGCCCTTAAAAGGGGGTTGGTGATAATAATAAAAATTTAATTTTTAGTTAGTATATTTATTACTATTGATAAAATTTAGGGTGTATATAATATTTAATATTGAGGTAATTATGTGTTATTATAATTTGGGAATATATGTTTTATCATATAGATAACCATGGTATTGAAATGTGATTTGGTGATTAATGTTATTTTAGATGAAATTAACTATTTTTGGAACCCTGTATTATTAAGGTAAATGGATTTTTTTGTATTAGTTTGGATTTTATTCAAGGAATAAATGTTTAATTCTCTTTTGTAATTATATATGATTTTAATATGGCTTTATGGGGGTTTAATTAAAAATTATTATCATATCTTGGAGATAATTGGATTATTGCATATACATTTTTGGGTAAATGACTTTATGAGTAACTAATATTTATTATAGATAAATGCTAATCATGGAAGACTATGTGATCAAACACTTCTGATTTTGGCATTTCAATATTAGTCTATAATATTTTTTATAATTATAAGTATAGTTATTTATGAAATAATCTTGTTTTATCTTTTGGTATTATTATTAAATTTTGGATATTAATGTATTATTTCATTGTAGGAGTGTTTATAAAATTGTGGAATTATCTTACTATATTTTAACAATTTTAGTTTTGGTTAATGTATAAAGATATGAAGAATATATTTTTATCCTTTTTTGAATTATATGATCCATTAAAAGCTGATTTTAGTACTTTGGGCATGAAAATTTCATCTTCAATAGTCATCATTTGGATAAAAAGATGAGAATGTGGTGGAAATTTATTAAAGGATGAAATTATACTTTTTTAATACATATAGTTCATTATTTTATTAGTCTATATGGAAAAGGAATTACTCAACCCAAGAAAATGGACAACAAAACAAAAAATTTATCTTATTTCCATCATTTACGAGTAATCCATGTTATTTTTCATGCCTTATTATTTTGAGGTTTTTTGTTCATTGACCGTCTCCTGATCATTCACTTTATTATTATCAATGTTCTTTGTCACTCTCCATAATTTTTTTAATATTATGTTTTTACCACATGTATACATTTTTACTTCACAATAATTTCTCTTATTTAGAATCATAGTTATATTTTATTCTAGATGACCTTCATATTCCCATTTCCCAATTTTCAAGAGAATGTATTATTAAACCTTTTTTACACTATAAGATTTCAATAAAGGTATTTCCAAATGTTAAACCCTTGATTACCAAGCCTGAGCTAAAATTATGAGGATTTAAATTTTTATTGGGGGAGAATGTAACACCCCATGATTTTTAAAGGAATTATATGATTGATAGCCCATACAATATGTAACATTGAGATTAAAAGAACAATGAAATATTGTTATATAAATTTGACAATTATAACCTAGATTTGAAATTAGTGGGAATGCATAGGATTAAAAAAATTATGAAATATATGTAAAGTTACAACGGAATAAAAATTTATTGATTAATTATTAAGAAAAAAGCACTTAATTTTCCATAAAATTCATTTTATACGTAGAAAATACATTTTCTTTAAAAAACTACAACTTTTTGTGAATGAATATTATAATTAATTTTTAGAAAATTTATAAATTTTATTTTATAAAAAGTATATCACTTTATAAATCAACATATAAATACTATCTTAGTTTGACATTTTTATATTTACTGAAAAGATTTATTTTTCAACAAATAGTGAAAATAACGGTTTTTATTGAAAACTGTATTTTCAATTAAAGTGTTTAAAAAATAAAATTCTATTTTGGAATATTAAAAAAAAATAATTAATCTATTCTGATTAAATATAATATAATTATGGTCTTTTTAAATAATTGTATACTTTAATTTGGTATGAAAACCTTTTTATACTTTAAAATTCATTTTTCTAACAAATATTCTTCCTCAAATTTTTAATTAAATTCTATAAATTATGTGTAATGAATCTTTAAAAATAGATTCCATATTTGGAATCAGGGTGTCTAAATTTAGTAAATTGTTTTTTTATTTTTTAATAGGTACGATAGTAAATAATTGTTAGCATAGTAAAGTTAAATTAGGTAATTGAGGATAAAAATAATTTGATAAGGGCTAAAAAAATGAACATAATACTTACCATTATCCTTTTAGATGTGTTTTTTGGCCATTTTCATCCATGTTTCTAAAATATGGAAACTTAGTTCTATATTTCTTTTATTTTTACCTTTATAATATTTAATTAAATGTTAAAGTAGAACATTTCACTTTCTTGCATTTAATATCTATAATATTATGTGACTGGGATGAAAATAATTTATGACCAGTTTTAAAAGGTTATTTTAAATATAAATAATTTTTTGTAATATTAATTTATTTATAATTTTTAGTGATGAAGTAATTACCTTAAATGCTTACATAACGCAAACACGTTATTTATTCAATTAATAATATAATGAATAAAATGATTCTAAAAATATAAAATGTAATATAATACAAACTAATTATTTTGTTCCATTTATTTTTTTATGAATATAACTCTTATATATGTTTTAAATTATAAAATTCCAACTCATTTTTTATAATGTTTTTTTCAAAGTCAAATTAAATGAATAGTTCCAAAAATTACATTAATGATATTTTATAAATAATAATTTTTTTAAATGATTTAAAATTAATAAAATCCTTCCATTGGAAAATTTATTTTGATATGGTCTAAAATATTATAAATGGTAATTTTATGGTTCAATTTTTCATTAATAGTACTTATCTTGAACTAAATAGTAAAAAACATAGTTATCACGATAATCGTTAACAGAGTTAATAAAGGTTCAAAATAAAAAATAAGGGTGAAAACATCACCTAAACTTGTTATATTTTTATTGGATTGGATTACATATAATTTTAATCATATTATCTTATAATTATATTATTTTTGATACATTTTCATATGAAAATAAATTTATATTAATTTAATAATTTAAGAAATTCTTGGAGTGCCCCTCCCCTCAATTATAAAAGGGAACCTCCCCTCCTCTTTTCATAGCAATTAAAAGTTTTTTTTGGACAAAACCTACCCAAATACATTAAATACATCCCTAAACACATACTAGAGGCATTTTTAATCATAAATACATCAAATAAAGGATTTAGGTATAAACTTAAAGAGGTTTTCCAAAGAATAAGTATAGTTTTTAACCGTGACTTTTCATTTTATTTCTTCTTCCACCTCCTTCAGATATTTTCAAAACATTATGAGATAATAAAATTAGTATCTTATATATACTGGGATGTTATTATGTTAATGTTATAATCGATATTCATCTCTACATCCATCAAATGGGAAATGAAATCATAATTCATGTGTACAGAAGACAACCACCTCACGAACCGATGTAATTGGTTTTCCATCACAACCTATCATGGATGTTTATAATGATGGATTTAATATATATATATATATATATATATGATATTAATTAAATAATTGTCATTCTGTAAAATTACTATATAGTCTATTTTCTTACCTTTACATTCATTGAAAAATGATAACGACGGTTATGCGTCTGTATGTACCACCGCCTTCATGAAGAGATGATATTAATTTTCAACACCAAATCACATGAAATATATATATAAGTATAATAAATTAAATATAATTTTATTTATTAAATAATTATCATTATAAAATTATAAAATAACACATACTTTGTTTCCACCAGGATCATTGAAAAATGGACATGCATGCGAATGTCCTACTGTCTCTTTGATTGTAACCTAGTTCATTTTTCATGACCATATATCATGATTATGTTTAAAAGTAAAATTGATGTATAAAATTATAATTTTTACTGATCATTATTCTGTATATGATGTAATAATTACCTCATTTACCATAGTCAACCTACCAAATGCATTTTGGGAATATGATATGAATATCATCAAAACACCTAACTTGAACCTAAATGATTAAGTGATTTAATATAACATGATAATATATAAAATAAAAGGAATAATAAACTAGAAAATGTTTCTTAAAAAAATCAATAATTGACATAAATTTATTATTTATAAAGATAAATAATGTATGCGACGATTCTGGTTCAAAGCAAGGAACATATTAACTTAAAAACTCATTTTAATTATTTTAAAGATATATTTTAAAAATATTTTTCTTTTATTCCCATATTATTTTAAATCCAATATATTTGTAATTATATGAATATAAATTAATTATAAATAATATTTTAGATATATTTTTACTCTCTTTCAAACATTTACAAAAGGAATGTTTGTGCATATTTTATACGGAACGTTTTGAATATCATTACAAAAGGAAAAATGAATGTTCTACATTTACATATATAGTTTCAATGCATTTTCCCACCACCAAAACCCTTTATTTTATATTTTTATTCATCTGTATGATTTCATGTTTTTTTTTCAAAGAAAACCCAAATTTCCCTTAGGTTAGGTATTTTGGTTTTTAAAATGTTCCTTTAAAAGGAAATGGTGTTTCGATATCCGAAAGTGTTTTTCATATGGGTGAAAAATAAAATTTTAAGTGTTTTATAATGAAAATTGAATGAATAAAAATGTTTTTATGGTACTTAAAAATTATATATGAGGATATAATGATATCAATACAGTTTATATCAGTGGGGAGTCTAGTAAAGATTATATGAATGGGTGTGCTCGATACAATTTATATAATGCGTGAGACCCATTATAACATTCCAATTATTTGTGTAATGTTCCTTGTATTCAAAGGAAATAATAAGTGAGTTAACTAGTAAGTTTTATCCTATGGATTAAAATAGTATCTTGATATTTCTGATATGGGTTTTGAATGTAATTCTCTAAGTCACCTAAAATGGGTTTATATTGGTTTTTTATGAGTTTTAAATAATTTGATGGAGAAAAAAGTGTGTTTTTTATTTTTTATATAATTTATTTCATGCTATCAAAGAATATTTTCATAAATCTAAAATTTTTATGTGTTTTGATTTTTTTCACTGAACTAATGCATTTGTTACTTTTATTTACCTTACTAACTTTTTTTAACATGCCATGTATTTAAGTGATTTTTCCCAGGGCTTAATGTCATGTAGAAAAATTAATAATGTCATAAGTATAATTATTGATGTTACCTTAAACTACGAAATCATGCCTTTATAAAGAAAATATTTAATGATAGAAATGGATACTATGTATAAGTGTCCAATTTGAATGATTTTGTCCCAATACTATAAAACTATAAACCTAAAAGGTACCGTGGAGTGTAAGTGATCTAATATTTTAGTTAAATGTTACATGTTTTTATGACTAAAATTAGGTCATGTTTATCAGAATCAAATCCAAAATATAAATATTGTGTTTTAGAACCAGTTCCATGAGTGAAGTTTCGGGGATGTTATAGAAAGTTAAAAAGATCAAAATGATTAAATATGTAGTTATATATTTTAGAATAAGCTTGAGTATAAAATAAAAAAATAGGGCTCAAAGAAAAAGTTACATTTTAGGAATTTTTGGATAAAGTAATTAAGGATAAGGTCAAATGAGACGCACAAACATTTGAGGATGTTTTGAGTTCTCAATAATAAAATTACATGGGTAAAAGTGGCATTTGATATAGTGTTGGAATATCAGAATCAAATACAAAAGGTGGGAAGATAAAATGGAATAAAATGAAAGGAGTATGTTCTTAACCATCGAGAACTTACAATAATTTAGCATCAATTCAAAATAATTAAATATTTGAAGAGATGAAAATGAAAAAACTATTTCCATTAATAAAGATTCAATTCAACAGCTACTTAGGCCACATAATGACTTATTGTAGTGAATTTAAAAGTTACTTAAAAGGAGATTCCATTGGAAGTAAGAAAATGGGAGAAGAAACATAGACTTTATATTATAATTGAAACACATTATATGGATACTATTTTAACTATCACAACTTTGAGTAAAAAGTTATCAATTAAAGGAAAAATAGTGGAATATTTTTAAATATATAAAAAAAGAATATATGTAATCTAAAAAAATCCCATTACTTAGATAAATAGATTATATCTATTATAGAAGAAGAATTTTATTTGGTTTCTTATGATGAATCAAATGAAAATATATAGACATAGATATTAACTCATTTTGGAATTTTATAGAAAAATAAGAAGCTAAAAATGAAATAGGAATCCATTATTTTGGAGATAGATTTTAAGGATACAATGAATATTGGATAGTGTATTATAGATAGTGGGTGCTCATCCAACATGACCAGTAACTTGAAATTTTTTGAATAATGATAAAGGAAGAGTTGATAGAACAATACAATTTAGAAATGATGGAGCTCTAAATATAAAAGGTATTAGTAATTTTAACCTAGATTGTGAAGAATTGAATAAAATTGATATTATCTATATTGATCACCTTTGATATAATTTGAGGAGTGTGGGATAGTTATGTGACTTGAGTTTAGAAGTCACATTTAACTATAATGGATACAATATTAAATGAATGGATGGAAATTACCTTGTGAATGTATTGAGAAAAAATTAATATTTATAACTAGTAGAAAACAAGGAGAATACTTGTATCATTATAGTGTAAGAGGATAATGAGTTATGGTTTCAAATACTTTGTCAAATTAATTAGTATTCTGTGGATAATCTATTAAGTTTGAAAGTTATTGTTGATATTATTTCATTAAAGAGTAATATAGGAAGGGATTGGAATTCATTATTAAGGTAAATGATTGTGAGAAACCCTTATATTCTAATGAATAATGAAGAATCAGGTTTTCTATGTATTTTCCACACTAAATTATGTAGTCTTATTGGATAGTCTAAAATTTATAGAGATAATTATTTCAATATATTTTTTAATAACTACAACTAGATGAGATTTTCTATATTTATACGATCAAAGAAAAAATATGATGGACTACATTATATTATTTTGATAGAGATCCAAAAATGAAATAGGAATAATAATGAAGATTCTATGGTCATATAATGGAACCAAATATACATCCATTAAAGTTGAGAATTATCTAGAGAAGTATGGCATAAGGCATAAAGATCTTATGCTAATTAATCCTAAAAAGAATGTAATTATAGAATGGAGGAACCAAATAATATATAATATGGACAATAAATAGTTCATATAAATTGGTATCTCCCTTTATTATTAGAAAAAAGTTATGAGAATGGTTGTATACAATCATTATAGAGTGGTTCTCATTACTAAAGAAAATATGATGCTTTGTGAAATGTTAGATGGAAAAACCCTCACTAAACCTGATTGAAGTTTTTAGATGATAATGTTTCATTTTAAAAAAATTAAAATCGGGGAAATTATTTCGATAAAAAAGATGATGGTATATTTTTTGGATACTTAGTAAAGGGTACAACCTATAAATGTTTCAAAAAAATAATCAATAAACTTGTCTAAATCAAGGATGTAATGATTGATAAAGATAAAGAAAAATACAATTTTTTAAATTTTGTTCTTAATAACTAATTCATGAATAATAACAAATTATTATGTATTTTTGAGAATATAATAATCAATAAATTGAAGATGATATGTAACTTAAATTATAATAAGATAATGATTATGAAAGGATTCATTTTGAGACTCAAACATAAAGAAGTTGAAGTATAAGTATAGTTGATCCAAGAAACGTTATTAGAGATATGTTTTCTTCATCCAATACCCAAAGTATAGAATAATTTAACACAATAATATATTACCATAAGTATAACCTATTTTATTTTAAGAATCAACAAATAAATATTCATGGGTAAAATCCATGAATATATAATTGAAACAAATTGATAAGAACAAAAAAAAGGGAGATTGTGGATAGACTTATACATTATAATGAAAGTGGTACTAAATGGGTTATAAAAATCACAATTAATGAACATTGATGAGTGGTTCAGAATAATTCAAGTTCGGTGAGTAAATTATACACATAGGTTAAAGGAGTCAATTTTGAGGAATCATTTTATCAAGTGGAAATATTGGAACCTATCCGACTTATTTTAGTAATCTTTGTTCAAGATAAGTTCAAATTGTTTAAAATTCATATGAAGTTGAATTATTAATATTTTTTTTAATAGAAAAAAAATATAAAAAAACTAGTAGGATTTTTTTATTAAAAATGACTATTAAAAGGTATGAAGATTAAAAAAGAATTTTATAGTTGAAGGAATGTATCTCATTCTTGGTATGCATGATTGGAAATATATAGGATAAATTTGGTGTATAAGAGATTAGGGGTTGATCAAAACCACTATGTGAAAATATTATATGATAAAAAATTTATGGTGATGATCTATGTAGATTATATTATATTTGGTGATAATGAGAAGAATTTTGCTGATCATTTTTCATAAATGATGTTTTTAGAATATGAAATTAAAATTTTAGGATAATTAAATATTTTTTTATGAAATGTGAAATATTTAAGAATGGTTTTAATGAAATTTATAATTGATGAATTCAAACTAGTTTAAACTACAATAGAATTTGGAATAAAACTTGAGAAACATAAGAAAAATAAGGGAGTAAACTCTACACTATATAGAAGAATTATTAACAGTTTACTATATCTTCATTAATAAGGATTTATATATTCTATGTTAGGGTCTTCTAAAGAAAGAACATTTTTTAATACAAATGAGGATGATGGTTTATAATAAGGTAACATTGAATTATGGTTTGTTTTTTATGTCTAGATAATATCAAGATTTTTTGGCTTATTATGATGCTAATTGGGATAATGATATTTTATTTTGGAAGTATACAAGTTGGTGGATATTTATTCTTTATATGAAACTATGTTAGATAGATGAATTTTATGACTATGTATCCTTAAGTATAATAGAAGAATATTATATTTTAGATGCCAATGATTCAATATAATTTCATATTAATGAAATAATATGTGGAAGATTTTGTATAAGTATTACTATAATCGATGGGAATCTAATTAAAAAAATAAGAGTTACATTATATTAAAAAAATCTATATCATTAATTCTGTTCAAGAAGAATTTGTTGAATCTGGGTGTTCAATGTGTTCCCCCAAACTAAGAGGTCCATAAATTCCCCCTCCCCATTATATATAATTTTTAAATTGTAAAAATTTTGTTATTGTAAGAAACTATCAGTTGTTGGGTGTATGAATATAGAGAAGATATTAGCTAGGGTAAATTTAAAGTACAACAGAGGTTTGATTAGTAATTATGGGAAGTATGGTAGCAATTAATTTTTCTACGTTGTTTACCAAAATGATCTTTGACTGATGTATTATTATATACATTTTTAAAATTTATTTTTTTAGTTTTTAGACTAATTTATGATTCATTAATTCTTGGATGTGATCAATAATGAATAAGAAAACCCTGTGAATTTTATTTTCAAATGTGGAAAAATATTGTTAGTAGTCAGAGGAGAAATAATAAGAAATAAATTTTAGTGATACAGGGTGAGAAAAATAAATAACTAAAGGGGGATCATAGTTGAAATGAATAATATATAATCCTTACAAAAATATTTTGAGGATTAAAAAATGAAGGGGTTTTACAAAAAAACATAAAGGAGATATTATTACAAAAATGGGTTATAATGATAGAATATTGTGTTCATATGTAAGTTATCTAATTTTTTTGGTATGGTAGGATGTTTTAATATTGAGTTATGGTTTTTGAATATTTACATTAATGATTTTAGAAGTAGCTATAAAAATTTCATGTCACATCACGAGATCATGAATCATGTCATGAATGGATTAAAAACTAGAAAAATGGAAAATGAATTTACTCATATTTAGGATATATAAAATATTATGTAAGGGTCACCTAAAATAATCATAAGGTTTCGTAATTTTATAAATTTTAATAACTTTATTGGTTATTCCATAGTGAGTCTGGACATTCCATCCATGGTGATTTAGATTTAAAAAATGAAAATGACATCTCATTCTTAGGAATGAAATTTTATTTTCATGAGAGTCACTCCGTGAAGATCCAGGTTTTATATATTGTAATATATTCAAAGAAACTCATGCTAACCTACTAAAAATTTGTCACATTGTGAGGAGGATTTAGATAATTTCACTAATTTTTTAAAAATGGAGATGCTTATGCTATAGAACAATATCATTCCATGATATATAAAAAATAAAGTAAGACCATTATATGACCTCCAGACCATGGAAAAGATACGTATCCCTAGATTTTATGCTTAAAGATATTTAAAAACACAAATTTGGTATGCACAATGAAGTTTCAAATAAAACTATGATTAATTTATTAGTTGAAGAAAGATGATAAAGGAAATAATATATCATATAGTGATAAATTTCATCACTCCCTAGATTATTGAAAATAGAGTATTCAAATAAATTAAATTATGAAAATAGTTGGAGGTTATTAAGATAACTACTAACTACCCATTAGAATTGAAATGTTAGAGATGAACATGGAGACAACCCAATGGTATGATTTGAAGTATCTATTTTATGAATCTTATTATTTTTTGAATTTTTTATTTCAAAATTAAGTGGATATATAGTAATTAACTATATAAAGGAATGTAATAGTACAAAAAAATAAGTAGAGATGATACATTGATGATCCAGAGGAATAATGTATTAATGGTGGGCTTTATTGAATATCTGGATTTATGAAATAAAGTGTGACTTATTCAAATTACATTGAATATAAGTCATGGAAGAAAGAGTTATAGTGTATATAATTGAATATCTAGAAGTAAATAAAAATGAATCATAGATAAATCCCATTACATGTTGGTTTTGGGTCGACATTTTTTATCATTCTGAGTTTGACCTATATATTGATATTATAAATTATAACCCTCATGAAAAGCAGTTAATAGAATGGAGGAAAAGGAAGTGGAACTTGTGAGGGTAGTGAGCTTATCCTAAATTTTGTAATACAAACTAATAACATAGTGGTAAATTATAATAACAACACAATGTTGGTATTTTCTCCTTGGTTGTATTCTAGTGCGGAAAAACCAAGTAAAAATATTTTTGTTAATACTTCTTTACATTAGTATATTTGTTTATGCTTCTATGTGATAAATAATATAGATTCAAGTATTAGTTTCCTATGTGAATAAAACATCTAATTAAATTTGGTATAAAATAATAAATTTCAAGTTACCCTAATTCACATCCTCTTAGGGTATTTAGTTGAGAACCAGTTTACAGTACATACAAAGACTCACAAAGAACCATCTAGATTGAATCTCAATAACAATTATTATAGGTAAAATTTGTAAGCATGAAATGGTTCTACCATAATCTTCCAAAATCAAGGAAACATGCCTCAAACATGTCCTTCAACACCTGAATAGTGAAACTAAACTACCTATATTTTTTAGGATGGTAGAAATTTCTCAAATGCACTAGAATATCAATATATTTCTATAACCCATTCCATAAGTATTATGTAAATTGGGAATCTCAATAAGACATGATTCACCTCAACACCCCCATGAATATGTAATATAACCATAGTTTATGTTCTTCTCAACTAATCAATAGAATTGGTCTCTTTGTTAGGTAGTAAATGGTAAACCTTCATAAAATGATACATAATAACCCATATTATGTAAATTCGATGATATTAACTTTGAAATACAACAATGAAAACCATTATTTAATTATCCAACATCCACTCACAAATGGGTAATGACTAAAAAATACTCATGAGATGATGATGTCCAACCCTCACCTCATGACTGGTAAAAATTCATGAAATGAAACCTGTTACTCCTTTCTTCTACTTGGGCCACCAATACTATCTATGAATTTCATGATACATATTTTTAATCTTGATTGGATGACTTATCTAAATGTGTGTGAATACCATGTAAACTTCTCATATATGATCTTATAGGCTATGATGTGATCCTAGAAATAAATAACCTCATTTAAAATAAATTAAAAGTCATATTGGAACTCCCCAACATATATAATGTCTCTCATCGCTATGAAGTATGAGTTAGGTAGTTAAATCTTCATCACCCTCTGAAGGAGTGACCATGTAATAATTGAGTATTCTAGGGTTTCTCTGCCCTAATACTCCGCAGATTCACATTTTATCTCAAAAAATAGGCTTATTACCCACCACTCAATACTAGCCACCTTCACCATATGCACTTGAGTCCTCCTACTCCATATAGTAGCCACAAAATTCCCATTCCTATAGGTGTGCATCATCGCTACTTATAAAGACTATAAGTAATCAAACCAACTACTCTACTAAAGGTTTAGTTCTTTATGAGAAAATATTTACATATGGCTCTTATGTTTAGTATACTCTATGAACCACTTACCAAACAAGTAATGATGCTAATACATTAGCACATGGACCACCAATTACATCTATTGATTTTGTATCAAGTAGTTATGATAATGTGGCCTCATCATACTAGACCTAAAATCTAGCACTCACTATTCATGTAGTATAATTTTCCCACTCCTCACTTTTTAATAATCATAATATAATTTACACTCCTTACCTAGATCGTGTAAGGATAGGATTGGTGAAATTTAAATCCTACCTTTTAGATCTTGAATGGAACTCTCATTTAAATTAGAACACATGAACATATCCCCATTATAGTTTAGTTCCATCATCAACACCACCAAATGAGAAAATTTCGAATTAAACCTTTTATTTTAACATATCAAACAAAGGAAACTATAAATATAAAATACATTTTTGCGATCTTCATAAGAAACCATAATATCGGCCTTCTCTTGGTACATGATATTTCAACTATGTAGCACATGTTATCTAATAAATTAATCAATTTTATGATTTATAACTATTTATTTTACGCATTCATATTTATCATAGTTTTATAAATAATTTTACATAATTTCTCAATCAGAAAAGGAATAGTTTCATTTAACAAAATTGTTTTTCCTTTTATTACATAAATTTATTTAAAAGTTTAATTTCATAACTCAATAAGTATAAATTAGAAAAATATAATTTATTTTTTACATCATCATGTCAAAAAAAGATTAATATTATTTTTTGTGATTTTTATGATGGGTGAATAGTGAAAAATACTAATTTTACAAATAATTACCTTTTATGATATTATACCGATATAAGAATGAACTAGAATTTTATGAAACATTTTCTTAAGAAAAAATTTATAGTTAATATTTAATATAGTTCATTTAAAAATATAATTTTTTACCTAGAAATCTATGCTTGATATTTTGGAAATCAAAGTAATATTTTTATTAAAATTAAACCTATTTTTGGTTCTTCTCTTTTAATCATGTTTTAAAAAGGTTTAGTTTTAGTTTATGTTTGGTTTTAATGTTATATAATACTACTTTTATTTAACATAAAACAATTTGTTACATGAGAATCAACATTATACATGATTTTACGGTAAAATCATTTTTTTACTTAAAAATAAATTTTTATAAAAATGGTTTCTCATTACGTTTTCTAAACTTATTTTAAAAGTAATTATTAAAACTTCTTAAAATTGAATATTAAAAAATCAATTCCATATTTTGAATCATTATATTAAAAAAAATTAATGACTTCAATTTATTTTTTAGTCCTAATGAATAATTATTATAATAATATTTTTTCCCTATAAAAAAGGTTAAAAGGGATAAACAAGGGGTTTATGCTAAGAGATATGGTTTACAATACCTCTATAACTTGTCCAAATATAAATTATTGAGTAGATATACAACATACCATAACATATTTTCTTAATTGGACTGAAATGGAGACACTATGCATGATAAATATATTTACTATATTTAAACTTTTTCAATATTTAAAATAGTTTCACTCCACTCACTTATAAAAGGAAACCTTCTCTTATAACTTATTCATATGATTTGAGATCTTAAGATAAACACTGATCTATATAAATACCTTCCCAAATCACCACACCACTTATTAGATGTCCTCTTGTAATAAACATACCATTCCAAGAAGCCTTAAGGTGTAGGGTAATAAAGATATGCACTGAATATATATACGTCTTAACCGAAAAATTTTAAGTTTATTTCTTATCACAACCCTTTAAAATATATTATATTCATACTAACATAAGAAGATAAATATATTTAAAATAATTTAATGTTGTTAATATGATTGAGAAACTATATTCTACCTCTTTTCCATCCTATGGGAAATGAAAACATTCCTCGTACACACGTGCAGAATATGGCCTCAATAAAGTAATGTGTTTTTTTCATTTATACCTAACACAGATAATTATAATGATATATTATATGGATATATATTATACTTAGGAAATAATATTATTCTATCAATATAAAATATTATCTACCTTTTTACCCTCCTATTCGTTTGAAAATGATAAAGTTGCTTATGCATATGTGTGGACTACCACCTCCAGGAAGTGATGCGAGTCACTTTTTATTTCAACTATCATAGATGATCCTAAGGATGAATTTAACAAATTAATATTATATATATAATATTAATATGACTCTAAAATATTATATCTTTCACTAATTTATTTCTTTTTCATCTATTCTAAAAATGGAAGTGTTACTGATGTGGATGTGTGGACTACCGATTATAAGAAATAATGCTTTTCATTTTTCATGACTACCATAAATTTATAGTTTAAAATTAAACTTAAATGAAAAAACATAATTATTGTATCATTTTTATGATTAAATATATGATTTAACCATTTAATATTTAACCATAGTCAATTCACAAAAGTTATTTTGAGAATATGAACAGAACTTCCAAAAATCATCTAATGTAAACATAACTGATTTAGTAACTAAAAAAGATGGTAATAAATGAAGTAAAAGGAATAATTATAAATAAATTTTAATTAAAAAAGTTTTTAGGAAATTAAATAATAAATATAATTTTATTATTTAGGAGTTAGATAACATATAAAAAACAGATGACTGAAAGTATGTTATTTTTCTTTAAAACCTTTTTCTAATGTTTTCCTTTTAGAATAATTATCTTCTATATGCATGTTATCCCAAATGTTTCAATAATTTTATTCTATATTCATCAATTAATTTTAAAAATAATTTTAAAAAATCCTTAATTTCTAAAAAGGTTTTAAAATTGAATTTTTTTAACATTTTCTTTACAGGTCACATTGAGTCTTTTTACCAGAGTGTAAAAGTATTTTTTAATATTTAACATATGAATTCCTTCTCCAAAATTTATATCCAAAACTCACTATTAATATGAATATATAGGTTTTCATAAATTTTAAAGAATATCAAATTCACATTCTTTTGGGAATTATTTAGTTTATACATTTCTTAAAATAAAAGGATATTTATAACTTTTATGTGAAAATTGAAAGTTTATTTTTTAATTGGATAAAATGTATTTTTAAAGTATTTTATGATAAAAAGGTGAAAATTTATAAAATTTTAAAACAATATATTGTACTTTGAAATGGAATATGCTGACGAGTGAGCCCAAGATATTTTTCTCTTTTCATTGGCTAATGGTTTTGTCTTTGAAGACAAAATTTTGGAGATATCTAATTAGGTTTCTCATGTTGAAAGGATGATATGAATGATTTTATGCATTGGAATATGATTATTCAAGAATAATTCATGGTTTTTCTATTCAAGTTATGGGTTTTAATGGTTTTCATTGGGAAAAGTTTTATTTTTAACATGTGGTTATAATTTATTTATATGTTGAAAGTTCATTATGAAAAAGGGAAATAATTTTATAGTTTTTCATTTCGTTCATTGGACTAGTGGGTTTCTTTCATTTTTATATCCTCTGCTAATTTTTTTATCATCTCACATTTTCAAATGTTTTTCAGAGTATTTAAGGGTCTGTATGAACTATAGTACGGTTAATATTTTTACTATAGTGATTCATCTGAAAATTGTGTCTTGAGTAAAATAGGTGTATAAATTTAAGAACCTATTTCTATATAAAATTTGTAAAATGTATGCAATTTTCCAAATTTTTATTAATGGTTTTATTAATTCTCTAAAATTATAAACCTTAAAGATCATAGGAATGTAAGAATATGAAATCATAGATATTAAATTCATAATTATTTGTTATTCAAGTTATGGGGTGTTATATTCTTCATCAAATCATGGTTTTAGAAATATTTATAGGTTAGGATGATGTGAAAATATTCTTTTTCAAGATTTTAATTTATAGTTATATTTTCATGAGACATATTTTGAGGATTATTATGTTTCTTAATCTAATCCATGTCTATTTAGAGTTGTTTTACAAAGAGGGAAGAGGGAGAATGAGATCAAAAGGAATTAAGAGGATAATATCCTTCCGAACTAACAACCCAAAATAGTTATATCTAGATATGAACTATTTATGGTTGTGTTATCTCAATCAACCCTGGTAGTAAATAGTGGAACCTATGAAAGAGAACAATTGAATTCTCTATAATGGGATTTTTACATAGTACAGAAATTTATGATAAAGAACCCTCTGGTTTTGGGGGGATATTTAGACCTAGATAAATTTTAAGAATGGATAAATGTATCACCCTAATATTTTAAAAGGCCAGTATGTCCGATAACATAAATAACATGCAACAGAAAACCTAAATGAACCACAAAATATTATTATTTAAATGTTACAGTTTAACGTTACAATTGAATTGGAAGGTATAAATAGTATTTAACACATTATAAAATATATATAAATTTTATACTTAATAATAATATATTGATTAATTCATAAGTAATAAGTATTCAATATTCAGTAGAATAATTTTTTGATTTAAAAAAATGTTTTAATAAAAAACTATTCATGATGTTTTTAAGAGAAAATAAAATAATTAATTTATAAAACTTTTAGAATGGAATTTTATAATTATTATTTCATTTTTGAAATCAAAATATCTAAATTATTTTAGGCTGAATTTTTGTATTTTTCAGAAAAGATTGATTTTTAGTGAATTGTAAAAAATACTGATTTTTTGTAAAACAATCATTTATTTTCATTAAATAAAATAATTTAAAAGTCCCATTTTATTTTTTATTTTTAAAGAAAGTTTATATTACTTATAAAAATAAAATTTATTTCATTTAAATCCAATTTTTTCGTGATTTTGGTGTAAATATATTTTTATGCTAAAAAACACATTTTTCTAAAACCCATTTTTAAGTGCTTAATGTTTTTCCATTTCAATTAATTAAATTAACCCCAAATTATAAATTATTTAAATTAAATTTATATATTATATACAAATATATTAATTTAAATTTTTATAATTAATATTACTAATCATAGAGTTAATCAATAATCATTTTTTCCTGGAAAATTCATTTTTCAAAAAAATCGTTTTTCATCATGCATTGTGGTAAACTTATAAAATTAATTTGTACCACTTATATAGATTAAATTTGGTAAAATTATTTATATATGTTTAATCAGTATAATTAATATTATTTAATAAGGTTAACCAAATATTTGGTCATAAGGAATAGTAAAAACTATTAAAAAAATCACAACGATAAAAGGTTATATCAGATTAAACTAGGTTAAAAATATGTGATAAGGTAAAAAAATTTTCATATTAAATATAATTTGATGAATTTATTTGGACCCTTATCACCTTATTCTTAATATAAATTTTTTTATGGGACACTTTTCCATGAAGGTGACATATACTATATTTTAAGTATAAAAAAAAGAAAAAAAATATCACTCTTTTGATTTTAAATATCGATTATGTGTTTATATAGGGAAAAAATAATGTTTTGAATAAATATTAATGGTTAATTTGAGATTAAAAAATTATTTTAATTTTTGGTAATTTATTTATAATTTTTAATAACTGTATAATTACCTTAAATTCTTACACAGTGCTAACATGATATTTATGTAATTAACAGAAAAATAAAATAAATTATTTAACAAAATTAAAACTAAAATAATTTGAAATAATTATTTTTTACCTTGAAATTTTTAGACAAATATAACATGTTAGAGATATTTAAATTGAATATATTCTAATTCATTTACAATCATGTTGTTTTGAAAGTCAAACTAAACGAGTAGTTCCAAAAATGCCATTAATGATATTTTGTAGCGAATAATATTTTATTAAATGATTTAAAATTCATAAAAATCCTATCTTCCACCATGTGGTTAAGATATGGTATAAAATATATACCATTTTTATTTTATTGGCCAATTATACATTTATATTAACTTTATTAAACCCCAACGAGTAAAGACTTTTTTATCATAGAAATTTTCAAAAAGGATCAACACGGGTTAAAAAAAGAGACAATGGGAAAAACCAAATATAAATTATAGAAATTTTATTTTATGAGATAAGTATGTCCCATACATACATTATCCTTTAATTATATTTGTTTAGATCCTTTTCCATGAAAATTAATTTATATTTATTTAATATATAAATTAATTCCAAAAGTGCCCCTCCCCTCAATTATAAAAGCTCACACTCTCTCCTATATTCATTAGGCTTCAAAATCCTTTTGGTTTTATAAATTCCTGACAAAATCCCTTCACTAATACCCTTCCAACATCATATAGGTCATGGTTTGATTATAAAACCTTCCTATGAATTCTTTTGGTGCAAATTTAAGGACCCAACCTTAAACAATACACAATATTGAGTTTTAATTCATGAATTAATTCTCTTAATTTTGAGGATCTTTCTAGGTTAAGAGTTTTATATAATTAGTTAATAACACATATATAAAATATCTATATAATTCACAGTGTAAACATATGATAAATATCCATTTTTTCCGCAATATAAAATTTTTAAAATAAAACATGATTTCTTTTCATGGAAAATCATCAAAACTTTTATCTTGAAATCTTGATTTCCCTTACCCATCATTAAAATCTATTAATGTTTAAAAAAACATAGAACAAGCACTAAAACCTCATTAAGGGACATAAAAAGAAATAAAACCATTATTCCAGTGAAAAACATGAAAACCGATGAATTTTTTACTGTTATCTCAATGTTATTTGAGTGAATGTTTTAAACCATTTCCATATAAAAAACAAAAACAATTTTTTCTCAAATAAAAAAAATTAAAACCCATATAAATAAGATAAATAATCTTTTTTTTAATATTATATAATCACATTAATAGCCTATTTAAAACCCATATGAGAAATAACTAGATCATAGTTATGTCTATAAGAGAAAATCTCTAGTAACTCCCTCCATATTTACTATTAAGATAAGGAACATCACCCAATGCATTTGAGTACTATATGAGCACAACCATTATATAATATATATTGGGATCACCTAGTGCTATCTAGGTGCACCCATCGTATAAGTTATATTGATCTCAAATATGAGATATAATGGAGCTCAAACATTAATAGATACTATATGGCCCCCAACTATTTCTCATGTATAATAACCATTTACCATTTAAATAACAAAATATTTTTCTCTTTCACTTTTACATCATGAAAATCAAGAAAACACTTTTAAACTCATATAAAAATCACTTTTGGATATCAAAATTTCATTTTATTTAAAAAAATACTTTTAATACAAAAATACCAAGAAAAAAGGTTTTTATTTGAATAAAAAATTAAATAATTTAAAGGAATCAAAACTTCAAATAACAGTTATGGAAGTGGGAAAATTCATTATTGTTGTATACATTAAAATATAACATTCATTTTTTCATTTTTAAAGAAAGTCCAAAATTCCGTACAAAGATTCTTATTTCTAAAGAAATAGAATGAAATAAAAAAATATCTTTGTAAAACTCTCATTTCCTTTTAATTAAATTCATAAAATAATTTTAAAATCATGGACATGGAAGAAAAAGTGAGTTATAAGGAAAACTATAATTGAGTGTTTTTTTAAAGAAAAATCTCTTACCACTTTGGATGCATTTGAATCATAATCCACATAAAATAATAAGATTAAAAAACTATAAATATCAAGATAATAGATAAATTCATGATATAACATGTCAAAGGGGTCTTTATATACACCTTATAAAATAATATAGGTGCATAACATCAAAGTATGCCTCAATGAAAGGAAATTTATATGAGGTCTCTTACCTTGAGTCCATCTTGTCACGTATATTCATTATATTATCGAATAATAAAATTATGTTAATTATTTACTTGATTAATAAAAATTTTGGTGTTTTTATTCATTTTATTTCAAATAATACCATGTTGAATGTAATTAATTAATCAAATTTGTTTTATGTTATATGTTTTGATGATATTCAGCTTACATATATAAAATGACTTTGATAGGTTGACTTTGGTCAAAGAGGTAATAATTCTATTATCTATAGAATAATAATAATGAAATAAATATCATTTTTATAAATAAATTATTCTTTTAAATCTAATCATTAAATATAGTTATGAAAATTTAACTATGTTACAATCATGGAGACCGTAGGTCGTATGTATGCATGAGTAACATTTCCATTTTTCAATTGTCACTATAAAAAGAAGGTAAGTGTTATTATTTATTTAAATAATGACCATAATATCATAAATATTATATTATTTATTTAAATATACTCATATATATCATCCATTTTATGTAGTTATGAAAAAATAATCACATCTCTTCGTAGAGGCGGTAGTACACATGTAAAAAAAATGATGTTATCATTTCTCAGTGAATGGAAAGGTAAAAGTAAATGATATATATTATATTATAATAACTATATATATTTAATTAATATCATAATTATGTATTATATATTTCATATATTCCTTAACTTTATCCTTATTACCTTCAATGAAAATCATTAGTGAGAAAAAAACGAATAACATCGCTTCATGAGGTGATAATCCATCATACACAAAAGCAACGTTCTCGTATCCACCACAGAATGGAAATTAAGAAGGTTTAGTTGATAAAATAATTAAATAAGTTTACTTATTTTCCAAATATCATATATTTACTTTAAATACTTCATTATGACAATCCATGAGATGTGATGATGAAAAACAAATAATATCGGTTCACAAGGTGATAGTCCACCGTACACAGGAATGGTGATTTCATTTCCCATTTGATAGAAGAGGAGATAGATTTACATTATAAAGTTAATATAACAAAATATAATTATATTTGATATATCATTTTTATTATATTATAATAATTGAAAATATTTTAAGGGGGTGGAAGAATAAATAAAATAAAAAAGTACTAGGTTAAGCACAATACCTCTTCTTCGGATAACCTCATTATTTGGACACAAAAGACCTTCTTAGGATGGATTTTTGATAAAAACCAGGGATCAAGGTCACTTATATGTAATTAATGAATTTATTTTTTAGTTATTTATCAATAAAAATGGATTTTATTATGTGAATATGAGAGGAGAGGGGTTGCTTTTTATAAGTGAGGTGAGTGACACACTTGTAATTTTTGAAAAGAAAAATGTCTACCAACATATTTCAAATTATAAATTGATCTAAAATGGAATATTATATATAATTATACATTATAAAGTCCAAATATTTCCATAAATATATTTTAAAATTGTTTTAAATCATTTTAACCCTTATATTTGTAGATTAACCCCTATAAATCAATTTTTACATTAATTGCGACAATTGTTTTTATTGTTTTTACTATGCATTATGAAAAAAAATTAAGTTGAAGTTATTAGATAATATAAATTATTATAATTACAAATATTTATTCCACTTTATTAAATTTAATTCACAATATTGGTGTAATTTAATTTAGTATTAAACTCAGAGACATGATGAAAATGTTTTGCTTCTGGAATTGTATTTTTCAAACATAAAATGATTTTATATGAACTCTATGAATAGTAATCATCATTGTATTAATTTAAATTAATATATTTTAATATATAATATATAAATTTTAATTAAATAATTCCTCATTAGGGTTGTTTTAATTAATTAAAATAGAGAAAGATTAAGCACTTTAAAACAGTTTTAAAAAAAAATCCCATTTTTAATCCCAAATATAGAATTATACTAAAATTCAATATAAATATGATAAAAATGTAATTAAGGGGATTAAATATAAATAAATAATACTTATTTTACTTTAGATAATATTTGAAAATTATTGGGACTTTTAAATTACTTAATTTATTGAAATGAAATAAAATTTTTACAAAAAAATGATATTTTTCTCTATGCTCAAAAAATATATATTTTCTAAAAAATCCTCAAATTTCACTATAATTTAATTTTTATATGATGATTTAAAAAAAAGAAATTAATTTTTTCAAATTGAAATTATACAATTTTGAAATTAAACTTTTAAATGAAAACCTTATAAGAAAATAGTTTAGATAAAACTACTTCCTTTTGGATTTAAATATAATCTAATTTTTTTATAATGAATGTAACTATATATTAATTAATAAAAAAATTAAATTATTTATTCTATAATTACTTGGGTTGTTATATTATTCCCCAATTTTGAAATTTTTTCCTAGAAATTGTATTCACTTATTAAATAGGTGGGGATGTCTTTCTCTTATATCATTTCTAGATTACCATGTTGATTCTTCAACCATTTTGTTTTTCCATAAATTCATAACTTAATGAAGTAACTTAATCCACAACACATGATCTATATTTCAATAATTTAAATAGTTTGTTCATTATAATAATTATTCTTCTCCAAATGAACTACTTCAAGGCTCAAAACATGAGATAAATCTGTCACATATTTCATCAACATTGAAAAATAAAATACATTATGTACCTAGGATAAACTCAGAGGAAAAGCCACTCAATATGAAACTAATCCAAATTTATCTAGGATTTAATATGATCTAATAAACTATGGAATTAACTTCACCTTTAAAAAAAATCATTACACTTTTCCATGGAGATAATTTTATAAAAACATGATCACCTATATCAAAAGAAAGATATTTCCTTCAGTCATCCATATAAATTTTTCCCTCTATAAGACTTCCACATATATTTCTGAATATACTTCACCTTTTCAGTCATTTACTATACCAAATATGGCCCCATCAAATTATGTTCTCCAAATTCATCCCACAAATCATTCATTAGACACCTCTTTCCGTATAATGCCCCAAAATGTTCCATATATATATTGGAATGCTAACTATTGTTATAAAAAAACCCAACCAAAGAAATATAATGATACCGACTTCATTTGTAATATATTTAACTAGATAAAATCATATCATTCAAGGTATAAATAATTTACACATACTTACCATCGGTTTGAGGATAAAAACATATACTTACATTTAATTCAGTACTCACTGACTTATAAAGTTCTTTCTAGAAATTATTAGTAAATCCAGGACCATGGTCATAGACTATAGAGATATGAACTCCATGTAACTTGGTTATCCTCTTGAGATATAGTCAATAATAATGATCTAAATACCTAATATCTTGAATTGGTAGAAAATGTAAAGATTTAGTCAATCAATAAAAAATAACCCAAATCACATTGTTACATTGAGAAGCCTTTAGTAATCCCACTATGAAATATATTGACACATTTTCTCATTTCTAATATAGCTCTGGAAAAGGTTGAACCATTAACTTCAGTAAATTTCATTCTACTTTAATCTATTAAAAATTCAAACATTTCATGGTAAATTCAACAATATCTATTTTCATTCTATCCCTACAGTAATAGTCCTACAAGTTTCAAAATATCTCAATACTTCCCAGATGAATATAAAATAGAAAACAATGAGATTTACTCGACAAATATGTCTTTAATTAGAAATCATAAGGCACACATATATTTTTTCCAAATCTAATAACACCTTCTTCACCAACATTAAACTCAATAATCTTACACTTATTATTGTATTTTTTCTTTTCTTACAAAGCATAATCCTCCTTCTAATCTTGATTCATTCATTCTGATATAGTCAACTACATTAAAACCAAAAAAATAGAGGATGTCCCTACATCCCCAACTTCTTGGCCAAAATTCATCAAATCATTAACCAAAGGTTTATTCTAAAAAAGTAACATGTTTAATATAGCACTATTTTTTCAACTCAAAGCATTAACCACATTGTTTTTTTAATAAGGTAATGAATTATATAGTTTTAATCCTTGATCAATTATATACATATTCTTTGTATCATGTTCAATTCTTTCTAAATGAATATATACTTCAATATTTTTTTATCAGTATATATTTCATAGTTTACTCTATAAAAATAACACCTTCAAATTTTTAAATAAAAAACCAAAGTTTCTAATTCTATACCATGTGTATTTTTTTTTAACTCATGAGATTTTAACTGATATGAAGCATAAAAAATCACCTATTTATTTTTCATCATAACAAAACCAAGACCCTTCAGTGAAGCATCACTATAGATAAAAAAGTCTCCATTTCTAGAAGTAAGGGAAAACACTGCAGAATTCACCAATATTCTTTTTTCTTCATGAGAGAAATCATTAAATTATTTTTTTCTTGATGAATTTAACTCCTTTTCAAGTTTACTTAGTCAAAAGGCTAGACAACCAATAATTTTTTTTTCAATAAACCTATAGTAGTAAACTACCATACCAATAAAACTATGAATTTATATAATATTTTTTGGTCTTTTCTAATCATCAACAACATTAGATTTATCTGGCTCGAAATTAATTCCATTTTTAGAAATAATGATTCCAAGGAAAGAAATTTTTTGCAACCACAATGCATACTTAATAAATTTTCCATATAGTTTACTTTCTTTTAAGTTTTTCAAAAAAATCTTATATGTCTTTTATATTCCTCCTAGATTTTTAAATATACCAAAATATCATCGAAAAAAATAACCATGAACTTATTTAAGAACTCATGAAAAACACTATTCATAATGTTCATAAATGCAGCTGGTACATTAGAAAACCCAAAGGGAATAACTACAAAATAATAATACCCATATCTAGTCTGAAATGATATCTTCTAAATATCATCCTCCTTTATTATTAGGTGATGGTACCCAGACCTTAGATTAACCTTTAAAAAATATTGATCTCCTTATATCTGATAAAAAAATCAATAATATGATGCAAAGGACACTCATACATAATAGTGATGTTTTTTAAGACTTGGAAATCAATGAAAAGTCTCATTGAACCATATTTCATTTTAAAAATTAAAACAGGAGCACCCCACAGTGAAGTTCTAGGTCGAATGAAACCTTTATCTAAGAACTCCTATAATTTATTTTTCTATTCTAAAATTTCCACTTAAGTCATTTGATAAGGGGGTTTTGAAGTAGGCTTAACATCATAAACTAAGAAAAAAATGAACTCAACCTCTTAATCTAGAATAACACCAGGTAATTCATCTGGAAAAACATCCATGTATTTTTTCACTACTGGAACATCACTAATTTTATCAGTTTATTTCCTTCTAATAATATAATCTAGGCAACTTTCACTACCATCTCTAATCAATTTATCAACTTATTGGTAAGTTATCAACAGTATTAAGTCATTCAATAAAATTCTATTATCACTATAATATATCTTAGCATGATTAACTAAAATCTAATCCATACCCAAAATGATATCAAAATCTTCTATGGTAAGTTAAAAAATATTTGTAGGAAATACCATCATAATAATAACAATATAGAAATCCCTATAAATCTTGGTTGCTTTAATATTTTCCCCTGAATTTTTCACCAAATATTATCTCTTCTTTTCATGTGGTGATATTCTAGTATTACTTTAAAATTTACTAGAAATTAAAGAATACGATGATCCAAATTCAACCATGACATTGGAATAATTCAAATAAGCATGTATCATTCCTATCACCACTTTATTCAATGGAAAAATATCAAGTGTAGTAGTAAAAATTTACTTTTCTACACATTTATATTTATAATCCTTATGTTTTACATCCTTTGAAAATAACTTTGGACACATGTTAGAATAATTACCCAAAACATTGCAACTAGAAAATATCATTGATTGATGGATATCAATTTCCCCATTATTTGATTTTTCATGACTCTTTTTTTAGTAGTCTCGATCCTAGTTACCAAACTGAACACTTAAAAAATGCATTCCATGTCCTTTAAACCATCCCTTAAAATGTAGTTTACCACACTTGGAACATTTTGTGGGCTTACATCTTGAGTGCTAAGATGGTTTCTTCTCCATTTCCTGTCACCATGAAATTTTATTAATGTTTTTATATCGAGGAATAAAAGTTTTAGAAAACTATTTCTCAACATTCTTAGAAAAAGAAACCAATTTATCATAAAATCTAAAATATCAAAAAAAATATCTTTATAAACTTGATTTCAACACTAAGTAAAATCTATTAATTTTACTATCAGTATCTTGAACAAAATCTTGGAAATATCTGTCCACTCTTACGATGTTTTCTTCATGCACATCCACTAAACCTTCATCTTTTTTCCTTAGTTCCAAAAATTGTTTCTCCAAACATATCCAAAAAAGAAAATAAAAATATTTCTAAATAAAATAATTCTTAAATATATGCCATTCCGTGAAATCAGGATAATTTTTCTCTTTGGTACTCTTACTGAAATACCACCATTTATCAACTTCACCTTCAAAATGATAAAAGGAAAGAGTTGCCTTTTAGAATTCTGATCACCCCATGACTTCAAATATATTCTCTAGTTCATTGATCCATCCTTCAAATAACACTCAATCTAAGGTTCCATTGAAATCTACAGGATGTTGTCTCATAAAATACTCCACTATTATCATGCTTCTATATGGAATATTTGGTTTCTCTCTAGTATGGATTCCACCACCATTTATATCTTGTTTCAATTGATCCATCACAGCAAAAAACTACTCAGTTCTAATTCTAAACATCTCAAAATTATAATTTGGTAGGATATATTTCGCTCGGTGTCTTCCTACTATATAGTCCCTATTTTGGGGTTGGTTACTTAGGACCGATTATTTTTATTTTGATTACATTTATATTGAATGTATTAAATATTAATTAAAAGTGTTATTACTTATTGTTCATTATTCTACATGGATTTAATGAAATAATTTCCTTGAGTATTTTTCACATTAATAAATTCCTAGAAGTTCCCCACTATGATGATAACCTTAACGTTCTATGAAAATATTATTAATATAGTTTTTCAGAAGGATAGAAAACTATGATGGGACATACAATATTTATACCATTAATTGTGAGTAATCATAAGTGGATGAGGCTTCTTCTCATGAGTTTTACACTTGGGAATCTCCAAGATGGGAGATTATGAGAATAGAAACGCCAATAGAAATTCTATATGTTTTGGTGTCATATGATATTTCTATATGTGAGCATGTTTAATTGTCTTTATATTTTAAGATTATCATTGGTTTATGTCAGGAATAACGCACTTATATTTTCTAAAGAAAACAATCATGCCATGTGTTGGAGAGAAGTAGGGTATGTTGGGTACATTAAGATTGAAATTTCATTAATGGATAAGCTTGGGAAGGATTTTTTTTCTTCCATCTTTATGGAAGCTGATATCTCAACCCTTTGATTGGAATAAACTCACCACCAAAATTTTATATCCACGGTGTATCAGCATGTTTACTTAAAATAGTCAAATAAATATTTATCAAGAATATAGGTTGGTGACACCATCATGCAACCAACTTTATGATATATCATTATAAAGTTATTATGGTACACAGTGATCAATCGTATGTGGTTGTCGGCATTACAAAGTTATGTTCATTATCTCAGCTTCCTTGATCATTTGTAAGACATTAATTTTGGAATTTAGGGAATCCCACCTAATGCCAATGAGATTAAATCCTATAGGGTCAAACACTTAGTATTTATGTTGATCTCGACTAAAATAAATATGAATTTAATTAATTAAATAAATATTAATCTCAAGACCTAGGAAAAATTTTATTCATGTTATATTGATCTCGTAAATTTAATAAATATTTATAAACCGACATGTAAATAAAAAATATTTATTTATTTTATTTAATATTTAATAAATATTTATTTTCTAATAAGTGAAGAAAATACTTATTTATGAAGAAATTTTTTATTTGGTTATTCAATAAATACAGAGTAGTTCGAATGGACTAAGACTATTTCTGGTGATAAATAATTATTTACAAGATAGTAAATATTATTTATCAAGTTACACAAGTTGGTGCACACACAAATTATTATTATTATTATTATGTGGCGTGGAGTTTTAATAAAAGTTATTATATTATTTAATATATGATGTTCAATTAAATTATTATTTTAACTTGAAACCTAGCTCTATAAATAGATAGTTATGTCTATTATGTGGAGCATCAATGTGCAATCGAAAAAGAGATAATTATTTCACACAAATAACTCTCTCTCCACTCCTAATTCTCTCTCCCTCCCAATAATGATAAATTCAAGAGGTATTACTTCAAGACCAAAGAATGAGCGATCATGAACAAAAAATGATATACATTTTCTTCACAGTGCTAGCACCCGTAGATCATGTTCCATTTCTTAGAAATCATAGGAGCACATGTGGATTGCTACTAGAGAGATTCTATCCTTGGATCCCCGTAGTGTAATGAGGGAATTCTGGAAGGGTATTTTTGGATGATCAACACTCATCAACAAAGAGAGATCATATACCAATGTATTGATGTCATCAAATATTAAATAAATTAATTATAAATTTGAGATGAAATATCATACCTCACGGTTTTAATCAATGATAATTAAAATAAATTTTAATATATCTCCAACCCCTATATGCTTCCGCTGTGCTCGAAACTGACAAGTGGTATTAGAGGGGTCATGTTTAAATTTCCATTTATTTGTTTGATTGTTTATCTTTGCATAATTATGGCTAGTTTTCCATTTCTTGTTATTAATTATTTAATCTGGGTTGAATTAAAATGATTCATCAAATTAATCATCTTCATTTAGAGTTTCATTTTATTAAATTTTAAAGAACAAAAGAATAATGACCAGATATTACATAGGTAAACTGCTAATTCTTGGCTGGTAAGAAAGGGTTACACAGTGTGTACTTAGAAGTGAAAGTCATGTAACCTGGTGCATGAATCTTGATGCAATAAGGGATACACATAGCTCAATATAGTAATTATATGTGGTGTATACCGCATGTTTCCTGGAAAACCTGGCATATGGTTATCAGATTACATGTCATATATCGGTGTATGTGCTGGGTAGTCTACAAGGGTTAGTGGAGTATGTCCCAAAATCTATTTGGTCATTATAAATGGAAAAAATCACATGAGACTGACAACTTGGAGCTTCCATTATCTACAAAACTTGTTTGTAGTGTACATGGTATGTAGTTCATCAAATCCCACTCAGTGAGAAAATGGACACACAAATAAAAGAGATAAAAAAACATGTAGCAGGCATGTACACACCATGTAGCCCACTAAGACACATGCAAGGGATCCAAACATGCATCCTAGACACATGGTGTGTGGCTGTTCTGTATACACTATGTAGTCTAACATAGGTACACACTGCATACCTAGTCATGTACACTGGATACATGGAAACTGAGATACATTGTGTGTATCTTGATGTACATGCCATGTAGTCTCCCATTAATGAAAAAAATTAAAAATTACATTAAATAGGTAAATTATAGTATTAAAACATTATTTTTTTGATTTTTATACCGTTGTGTGTAAGAAAATATTATAATGGTTTTAAATAATTTAAAATACTCAATTAATATATTTTAATAAATTTATGTCATTATTGGTTCTAGAATTTATTTTCCAAAAATTCCATAAATTATGGGTATCTTCAATATAGTTTATATGATCATCAATATTAAAGGGAATTAAATAATTAATTAATTAATACATGAACATCCATCTTAAAAATAAAGAATGAATAAAGAAATAAATTCTAGCCAGTTACTTTTTCATATTCATTGCTTGTCTGACCATTCATGAGCTTGACCAAGACTGATGTATGTGTTGGATATTTTAAAATAATTCATTGCATGGGTTTCAAATTATTTAATGTTAAATTAAATTATGGATTGCGATTCATACCTCCTTCCATAATTATCTAGGAACATTGTGTCAAAAGAACTTTATTTAATCCCCTTTAACAAATTATTTGGTTCCCCTCACCTATGTATGAATAATAAATACATGTTATTAATGAAGAATCCCATGGAATGTGGAGGTGGTATAATATGGAACCATGATTATTCCAAACTTAATGATACAAATGTGTTTATGTGGAATACTATAACTGATGCTGAGATTGGAAAAAGGAGTTACTTCCCCCATATCATATGTTGATTTAATTTCCTATCATTAAATAAATAGTTAAATAAATCTCTTAAATGCATCATTTAATTAATTATTTATTTTTATATATATAATTATTTATTTTATGGATGCAATGCCTCAATCACATAAATAAATGAATTAATGTGAAAAGATAAAAATTAAATAAATGAATTATGCGTAAATGTGTTACCCAATATGGTTAATTAATTAAGTAACATCAACTTAATATTAACAAAGAATTTGAAAGTTAAAATAAGATAAAATTTATGAATAATAAATTAAAATCCCTCAAATAAATATGGTGTCATACATGGACTGCAATTACTTGATTAGGAATGAAACTCAATAGAAATAATTAATTGACAAGTCCATGTTGGGACACTTACCTTTATAAGGGGTGTAACAATGAAGGTTTTGGGTTGACTTAACCATTTTAAATCAATAGGAGAATCCCTTTCAAGAATTGGGGTAATTTTGAGGCATGTGATGATGAAGTAACGTTTTGGATTTCAGGGTAGGGGAGTCCACTAAATGGATCAAGGAGTAGCAAGCCCGCAGTTGGAAAAGACCTGCCTATCTAAATAACATCAAATATATTGACCAAACCATGTTGGGGTTATGAGAAGGGGAATATGGATCATTTCCACTAGAATTATCTAGAAACTATACATTATGATTTCAATGGTGAGTGATATTGGGACTTGATTAAATAGTGGGATATTTAATGATTAATAAAATCAACTAATTTATTATTTCCACGATATTTTGTAATCAGAAAAATAAATAATAATATGATCCCTTATTTATATAATGAAATGTAAATATCATAATCCATATTTTACCTATGATAAATATCGAATAAATATGACCTATTTACTTGTAGTAACTTCTAGGAATGGTACATAACCCTTTAGGAAGTTTCATACCATGAACATAAATCATACATGCTAGAATCCTAATTTCCTGGTCCTCTTTATAAAAAGTTGAGTGAGGAAGTGTTCCTTGTCTAAGAGAAACAAATGAATTATTCAACCAATGTTCAATTATTTATTCTTTAATCTATTTATAGTGAACTCATGATGCCTCACAAAAAAATGGATGTATATAGAATGTTTGATAAACTCTATGGTCTTTACCAAAAGAGAGCTAAATAGGAACAATTTGAGTTTTACAAGGAACTCTTTAAGATAAATCATAAATAAGTTTCCCCAAACAGGCCTCATTTATTCAATATCATGGGTTACATTGATCTATTATAGGTTCTAGGGTTTAGAATCCTCAAATAATTGGGAACCAATTTGATTCTAGCATCACTCCCTTAAAGCTTCTCTAGCTTTTTTTTTAATTTTAATATGAACAACATTGGGAAGTCTCTTCTTGATATTATTACTCTTCTATCCCAAGTAGATAAGGATAAAAAGTTTGAAAAACATTACATCCTTATAATGAACAAATTGAAAGGGAAAGAGAATATATTTATGACCAAATCTTATTTACACCCTTAGAAGAAGAAGAAGATTAAGGGGAAACAAAGGGAACATGAAGTTGTCTATTTCTCATGGGGTAAGAAGGTTGTTGGAAGAGAAACTAAAACCAAACAAAGAAGAAATGGAAAGCATATGGTGAAATTTTTATCCAGTGTAATCTATCCATTGATATAAATTCAGTTTTAGATATAACTTTTCATTCTCATATATGCATTCAAATACATGAACCAAGTAGATTTTGAAATATTGACTAATGGGAGGTAGTTCAATGAGTATCCAATGGAGTTAAACTAGTATCTATACCTATCTGTTACTACCACCTCACATTTCCAAATAGTAATATATTGGTACTAGAGGGTTGTTATTATGAGATTTTAGTTTTAAAAAACATTAAATCAATCTCTAAACATGATATATATGGTTTTATTTAAAAAATTTGGAAATAAATGTTTCTTATTTTATAAATATATAATTTTTAAGGTAAGGAATAATTAAATAATGGAATTTTTATGTTAGACTATAAAAACCCTGTAATTTCAATCAATAAAAAAACAACCTCACATCACTCATACCACACCTTACTTTGGAATCACTTGCTAGGTCATGTAAATGAAAATCTCCTAAATTAACTACATCAAGATAAATCATTAGATTCATTTGAACCAAAATAAATTAGTGTCTATAATACATGTTTACAAGGTAAACTAACCAAATCCCCATTTAGTGGGAAAGGTGAAAGGGAAAATGACCTTATTGAATTATTTCATACCGATGTGTGTGGACTATTTCATATTAAAGAACGGTGTGGGTACTTATACTTCCTAAATTTTATTGATTATTTTAATAGATATGTATATTTCTACACCATGAGGTATAATTTGGATTATTTTTAGAAATTAACGGAATACTAGAATGAATATGAGAACCATCTTGGGAATAATATTAAGAAACTCCACTCAGACTGTGGTGGAGGATATCTTAATCAAGACTTTGTTTATTACCTACATGGGTTTTATAGCATATCCAAACCAACTCCTCCTTACATGTCATAGTGGAATGGTGTAAGAGAAATTAGGAAATACACATTTTTGTGCTTGGTAAGATCAATGATGATTCATGTGATTCTTTTATTAACTTTTTGGGGATATATATGTGTTAAAAATAAAAGCCCACATACTAAAAAATGTATCAACTAAATAAATAAATGTTATTCCATATATATTTTTGTAGTGATTGAAAAATTATGTTATTGAATATATATGTGCAGGTAAGTAAAGAACCTATTAAGGCCACTTTAGGTAACAAAATTTCACCCTGAGGAGAAAAGTGTGCCTTTATAGGATATCCCATGGAAAAAGGGGATATTACCTATACGACCAGTTAGAAAAAAATGATGTAGTGGAATGAGATGCCATATTCATTGAGAGGGAGAACATATCTAAAATATATTGGGGAAGTGAGGTAGAATTTGATGAATTTGAGGATCAAGGCATAAAACAGTTGGTACTGGAAAATATTCCTTTAAGCCTCATGGAAGAGGAAGCTATTTCAATGACACATTTACTATATTTGTATAGAAGAGAGGTTATAGAACCATAACATTGTAGTTTTCTAGTCACCAAGGATGGTGACTCATTATTGGTTTCTAATAATGATTCACTAACCTAAAAAAGAAGTAATAAGTGGCACATATGTTTACAAGTGGAAAGAATCCATAAATTATGAAAAGTATTCCATGTACCAAAAAAAGTTTGGATTTTTAAGATACCGAAGTAGATATAATGATCGTTAGTTCAAAATATGTATTCATAAATAAAATAGATATGAAAGGGAAATTTTGTACCTATGAGGCATGAATAGTTGTAAAAGGGTTTAAATAACATAAATGCATTGACTATGATGGAACCTTTTCACCTGTTCAAATGTTCAAATCCATCAGAATTATACATTCCTTTACATCCTTCCATGATTTTGATATTTATAGAATGTATTTGAAAAACATATTTCATTAATGTGAACTTTTAGGAATATGACTATATGACACATCCTGAAGGGTTTGTGACTCCAAAGGATCCCAACAAGTTATGAAAGTTTCAAAGATCCATTTATGTATTAAAAAAAGAAACTGGTTCATGGAACATTTGTTTTGATGAGGCCATTATAAAATTTAGTTTTTTAAATAATAAATTTGAGCTCTGTATATATAAAAGAAATTAGTTGGAGTAAATTGATTTTCTTAATAGTATATATTAATGACATATTACTCATAAAAAATGAAATACCAGACTTACATTTTGTTAAGATTTGGTTAAATAAATTCTTCTCCATCAAGGACTTAGGAAAGGCAATATATTTTCTTGGGATAAAAATGAATCGTAGTTGACCTATAATATTTCTTCACCTCCATTAAGGTACATGCATTAAAAATATACTAAATAGATTCAACATGGAACAATCCAATAAGGGATTATTTACAACATCACATGAAATTCATCTTTCCTGGAAAATGTATCCTCAAACACATGAATAAATAAATAGAATGGAAAGGATATCATACACATCAGTGATTGGTTCAGTCATGTATGTTAAGCTATGTACTAGTGTAGGTTTTTTCTACACATTAAGTGTGGTAGGAAGATATCAATTTGATCCAAGAGATCGATATTAGAGGGAAATCAAGACAATCCTTATGTATCTGAGGTGTAATATTGATATGTTTTTAGTCTATAAAGGATATTAGTTAAAATTTATTATAGGATATAAATATCCTAATTTCCAAACTGTTCATGATGACACAAAGTCACAAACGGGATACAACTTCACTTTGAATGGTGGTATTGTGAGCTAGAAGAGCACAAAGTAGGTTGTGGTTGCAGATTCTATAATAGAGACTTTGTATATTGAGGGTTTTGAGGAAGATAAAGAAACATTATTAATGAAAAAATTCATCCAAGAGATTGAAATGGTATATAAAAGAAAATACCCTATCACACTCTATTATGATATATTGTAGTGGTGGATCTCACAAAAGAGACAAGGTCACATCAACGAAAGAAGCACAAAAATCAAGAGTATTATATCTTGAGGGATGTTTTTAGGGAGTTGAGGTTATAGTGACTAGTATATACATAGAATAAAATGTGGAAGACTCCTTGACTAAATCCTTGACCTAATAGAAACATTATTATCATGTGAGCTATAGCGAACTAAAAGTTGTAAGAAGTTGTCTCTAGTCCAAGTAAGAGATTGTTGGAGTTTATGTCATAAGACTAACTATTTGTTTTTTGATTAAATTTATATTCAATGTATTGAATATTAATTAAATATATTAATATATATTGTTCATTATTCTTGATGAATTTAATGTAATAATGTTCAAGATTATTTTTTCATTAATAAGGTCTTAATAGTTCCTCACTATGATAAGAACCTTGAAGTGATATGAAAATATTTTTAATATAGTTCTGAGGTTCGAAAATGTACTATGATAGGGTACATAGTATTTATACTATCAGGTGTGATTACTCATTAGCATATGTGGCTTCTTCTCATGAGGTTCACACTTAGAAATATTCAAGATGGGAGATTATGAGAACAAATCCACTAGTATAAATTTTGTATGTTTTGGTGTCATCAAATATTACTATCCAAAAGAATGAGTAATCTTCCTTATAATTTAATATTATTATTGGTGGATGTCATGATTCATACACTTAGATTTATTGATGGAAACCATCATTCCATATCATGGAAAGAATTTGGGTATGTTGGGTGCATTATGATTGACATGTCATTAATGGATAAGCCATGAAAGAATTTTTCACTTCCATCTTTATGTAAGCTAATATACCATCCCTTTGATTGGAATAGAACCATATTCTAAATATCAGAACCATATTTTATTGATTATTTTATTTCTAATAGTTAAAGAAAGATGTATTGAGCATATAGTTTGATGATACAGTCAATAAACCTACTTGATGAGATATTGTGATACAGAGATTATATTACACACTGAGTGTTCATATGTAGTTATCAATGTTGAAACATCAAGTTCATTATCTTGGGTTCTTTGAACCATTTCTATATATTAATATTTAACTTTAGGCAAGCCCTTATAATTACAATGATATTAAATCATATAGGGACAAAAACTATATATTTTTTTATTAATCTCAGTTAACTTCTATTTTAATTTAATTAATAGAAAAAATATTATTCTTAAGAATGAAAAATAATTCTATTCAAGTTATATTGAGCACAAAAATATTACACATATTTATTCACCGAAATGTAAATATAAATATATTAATTAATTTTATTTAATATTTAATATATAGTTATTAATATGTATGTGAATGAAAATTTTATCTATGAATAAATATTTATTTGGGTATTAAATAATTATCTAAGAGTTCAAACTAATCAAGACCACATCTAGTGATAAATAATTATTTATAAGATGGTAAATTTTATTTATCAATTTGTTTAATTTAGAAAACACCAAAAAACAATAATAATATTAATATTATATGGAATGGATTTCAATTAAATGTTTAAATATTTTTAATGGATGACATGAAATTAAATTATTATTTTAACCTAAACTACATCTATATAAATAGAATTTTGTCTCTATTTCATGGAGAATTAGTGTGAAATAAAAAATAGAGATTTTTTTTACAAAAAATTATATATCGACTCCTTGTTTTGTCTCCTTATCAGGAATAAGAAATTAAAGATATATTTCTTCAATTTTGAAGAATGAGCTCTCTAGAATGAACAATGAAATACATTCGATTTATCATGATTGTTCCTGAAGATCGATTGGCATTTCTTGTATATTATAGGAGAATGTGTGGATCAATAATAGAGAGATTTTATCCTTGCATAATCACATAACCATGAAAATAATCTTAAAGGGTCTTTTAGGGAGATAAAAATTCTTTAAATAAAAATATTCCAAATCCTAAGTATTCATTTATTTAGATTTAAAATAAATTAATTAAAAAATTTACATGACAGATTCTTGCTCATGCTTTAAGGAAATGATAATTAATAAAAAATATAATATATCTTCCACCAATACAAACTTCTATTATACGCATAACTAAAAAAACTTTCATTTATGAAAAATATTTCTGAGAAAATATAGTTTAGATGAATCAACATGGTAATCTTTAAATGCTATATCTTTTCAAATTAACTATAATTTATAATCTTTCAAGTGTATATAATTAATATTATATGAAACTCTAAATTTATCCAAACCTTTCCTTTGATTCCAACTATATGGAACTAGCCTTAAAATTTACATAACAATGAGTTTTATGTCAAGAATTCACTAGATTAATTTTAAGATTCTTTTCAGATTTAGTGTTTTATAGAAATATGTCCCAACTCACGTATAAAAAACTATATAATAAAAAGTGGAAAATTCAGATCAATATCCACTTTTTCTATAATATAAAACTTTTAAAATATAAAATTTTATATTTTCATGAAAAATATTATTGAATTTCAATTTGAACTATTTCGTTCCCTTTCCTATCCCTAAAACCTATCAAAAATATTTAAAAATGTTGCATGATCCCAAAAAGCGCCGCAGAGGACATAAAAAGAAAAAAATATTAGTCCATTTAAAAACAAAAAAACCCATGAAATAATTAAATTTACCTTAATATAATTTGAGTTAATAAAATAAATAATTTCCACATGAAAAAAATATAAACTTTTTCTGAGAATTTAAATCATTAAAACTCATAGAAAAAAAACAAAAAACCCCTTTTTGGAAACATAGAGCATCACATTCATAACATGTTTTAAACCCATGTCAAAAATAACTGGACCCCATTTAAATCCATGGGAGAAACCCTCTTATTATTCCATCCTTGATTCATATAAATACAAGGAACATTACCGAATGCATTAGAGTGTTATTTGGGAACACCCATCATATAAGCTATATCAGGCTCACTCAACGCTATCTGGGTGTACCCATTGTATAATATATATCAGGATAAGACATTGGATATACCGGGGCTCAAAAATTATTATAAGTTATATTAGTCTCACCCATATTTTATTTATAATTCTCAAGCATAATTTCAATAAAAAAACATTTTTTTTCATGCACTTTTTGATAAAAAAAGTCTTGAAATACACTTTTAAACTCATATGCAAATCACATTTGGGTATCGAAAAAACCCTTTCTTTAAAACCCCAATTTTTAATACCAAAATACCCAAAAATAAGGTTTTTATACAAATAAAACATGGAAGCTTGTAAAGGAATCCAAACTCAAACAACAGTTACAATAGTTGGAAGAGTCTTTTTCGTCATATAGGTCAAAATAGAATGTTCCATTTACCATTTTTAGAGAATGGAAAAAATCATAAAAAGAATAATTTTATTAAAAAAATGAAAGAAAGACAAAATTTTACTTTATTAAAATCTCAGGTCTATATAATTACATTCATAAAATAATTTTAAAAACATTTACATGGATGAAAAAGAGAGTTATAAGGAAGAAAATAAAAGATTTTTTTTAATGAAATGTCCCTTACCACATTTGAAGCTTTTGAATTGTAAAACTTAAGAAATAATAACATTAAAAAAAAATTAAATTATCATGATAATATATAAATTCATCATATAAAATGTAAAATGGGGATATATAGACACCTCAAGAAATAATATAGGTGTATAACATCAAAATATTCCTTAATGAAAGGAAATTGAGATGAAATCCCTTACCTTGAGTCTGAATCATCATTACGTTCTTTATCTTCTATAATAACAAACATATGTTAATTATTTACTTGCATAATAAAGCTTTTAAAGTTTATTATTACTTTTATTTCACTTATTATAATCATATATATGATTACTTAATCAATAATGTTTATGCCGGATGTTTTGACGATATTCAACTTTTGTGTCAAAAATGACTTTGGTAGGATGACTTTGATCAAAGAGATCATTATTACAACATATCCATAATAATAATAATTAAATAATTATCATTTTTATTTTTAAATTTAACATTTAAAACCAATCATTAAATATTGTTATGAAAAATATTTTACATTACAATCATGGAGACGGTATGCCATGCATACACATGAGTAACGTTTCCATTTTTCATTGATCATTATGGAAAGAAGGTAAGTATTATATATCATTACATATTGGTTATCATATAATAAATATCATATTATTTCAATAAATATACTCATATATATCATCCAGGAGATGTGGTTATGATATCGATTTATGGAGGCGGTAGTCCGTACTTTCACAAGAACAACATTATCATTTCTAATTAAATGGAAAGGTAAAATTAAATGATATATATTATATCTTCAGAATAATAAATATTTAGTTAATAAAATAATTATTTTATATATATCTCATATATTCATTATCTTTATCCGTACTACCTATAATGATAATTGCAAGTAAAAAAATGAATCACATCGCTTCATGAGTCAGTAATCCGTCTTACACGTGAGTGATGTTATCGTATCCCCCATAGAATTGAAAGTAAGAATGTATATGTGATATAATAATTAAATAAGTGTAGTTTTATTAAAAAATTTATATATATAATTTAAATCCATTATTATAATAATCCATGCGAGGTGATTCTGAAAATTGAATCACATCAGTTCATGAGGCGGTAGTTCCCCATACACATGAATAATGATTTGGTTTCCCATTTATCTGAAGATGAGATTTATTTAAGCTATTACACTAACCAAATAAAATCTCAGTGTACGGTAGATATTTGTTTTATTATATCATAATAATTTAATAATTTTTTAATTAGGTGGAAGAATAAATAAAATAAAAATGCTCCGTTAAGAATGCCACATCTTCTTCAGGCAACCTTTTTATGTGGGATCAAAACGCCTCCATATGATGGATTTATGATCAAAATAGATGATCTAGGTTGTGGGTAGAGAATTAATTAATGTATTTTGATAGGTATTTAATGATTTAAATGTTTTTAATTGTGTGAATAGAATAGGTGAGTGGGTAGAAATTTACAAGTGAGATGTTTAGAACACTTGTAATTTTTGAAAAGAAAATAGATTAACCATGTTTTTTTAACTTTCCCCAATGATAAAAAATGGACTATTTTCAATACATAGATATTATATGTTAAAACTATGGCCATAAAGATTATTTTATATAAAAATTTAGATCATTTTAAATATTATAATTTTACTTTAATCATGAGGTAAATCTATTTTTACCCGAAATGCGGTAAAAGAAATTTACAATTTTCATTATTTGGTATGAAAAAAATTAATTTGGCTATACTAGATAATATAAATTATTTTTTAAAATTATAGAATCTATTTGACCATCTTAAATTTATATAAGTGGAATAATGCATTTTAAAATTAAACTCACAGACGCGACAAAATTTGGTTTTGAAGAAGTGTGTTTTTTAAGCATAAGATAATTTTATATTAACTTTATGTCCAGTAATCATCATTTTATAAATTTTAATTATTAATAATTGAAATATAATATTAAAATTTAATTTAAAGAATTTGTCATTAGGATTTTTTAATTAATTAAAATAGAGAAACATTATGCACTTTAAAACTGTTTTCAGAAAAATCCAGTTTTTAAACTCAAAAATAAACTTAACCTAGAATCCAATATAAAGATTATTAAAATGTAATTGTTTAGATTAAATATAAAATAATAATAATAATTTTATTTTAATTCATATTAAAAATATAATGGGATTTTGAAATTAATTAATTTTTTTAAAAGATATAAATGTCTTACAAAAACTAATATTTTCACTATTCACTAAGAAATTAATATTTTCCAAAAATTGACAAAATTTAAACCTATGTTTATTTTTATATTATAATTTTAAAAAATAAATTAAAATTTTCTACTTAAAATTCTATAATTTATAAATTAAACTTTTAAATGAAAACCTTATAAGAAAAGAGTTTATCTAAAATGATTTTTTACTTATTTACAAATTACGTATTATTTTTATAATGAACATAACTATATAATTAATTTTAATAAACATGAAAATTATTTATTCTATCATTACATGGGTTTTTATAGTAAACCTAATGAGGTTCTATGAAGAAGATGTATCATTGTTAATTGAGTGTTTTTATTTTATTTCTTCTTCCACCTCATTCAAATATTATTAAAACATGATGATATAACAAAATTAGTATCTTCCATATACAGATATGTTATTATGTTAATGGGATAACCTACATCCATATACTATTCCATAAAATTTGACAAAAAAACATCTTTCGTTGGTCCGGCATACTACTACCTCGTGAAAAAATGTATTTCATTTTCCATCATTGCCTCTCACAACCATCTATGATGATAGATTTGATGTTTGTATATATATATATATATATGTGTGTGTGTGTGTGTGTATTATATTCATAACATATCTATATTTTTTTAAAATTAATATATCATATATTTTCTTTCCTTCAGATAAATTAAAAAATGATAACATCATTTATGTGTTGGTGTGGATTACCACCTCTAAAAAGCGATGTGTTTCATTTTTCATTACATCATCAAATGGATGGTATATATAAGTGTATTTAATAAAATATTATTATATTTATGATACAATTATCATTATGGAATGATAAAAAACAGTGAACTTCTTTCCATCATGGTTGTTGAAAAATGGAAACGTTACGCATGCGTACATATGTCTTACCATCACCATGATTGTAACATAGTTTATTTTTCATAACCATACTTCATGGTTTATTTTAATAGTATAATTAATGTATAAAAATTATAATTAATATATAATAAAATATTATACTTCATGAAATAATGAACTCATTGAATATAGTCAACATGTTGAAGTCATTTTGAACTTATGAGATGAATATTATCAAAACACACTTACATGAACTTAAATGAATAAGTGATTTATCATAACATGATAATAAATAAAATAAAATGGGATAATGAAATTTAAAATAGTTATTAATAAAGTAAATAATTAACATAATATTATTATTCAATAATATAATGAACATATGTGATGAATCATACTCAAATTAAGGGACTTTATTTTAAAAAATCCACTTTTAATGTTTCCCTTAAAACTCTTTTTCTTCCATTATAATGTTCTTAAAAATGTTTCCTGAATATTTTTATATATGATTTAATGGATTATAAATTTCATTTTTTACTATATTTAACTTTAATTTCAATTTTATAAAAAATGGATCTTTTATTGTTTTATGTAAGGTAGACTTTACGTTAAAAACCTCATTTCAAAGGTTTTAAATATTTATTTTCTAAATCTCTCTCTTCCATGTAAATATTATTAAAATTATTTTATTGATGTATTATAATATATATAAATTAATTATAAAGGAAATTTTATATATTTTTTAATTTATTTCAATTATTTTCAAAATTAATCGTTTTATGTATTGTATATGGAACGTTTTGAATTTCTTTACAAAATACAAAAGGAATGTTTTATTTTAACATATATAGGTCAATGGATTTTCCTGCTACTGTAACCATTATATGATATTTGTATTTTCTTATAACTTCATTTTTTTTATTCAAATAAAAACCCTCTTTCCCATTATATTAATTATTTTAAAAAAGGCTTCTAAATGGACTGGATATTTTGATATCAAGAAACATTTTCCTTATGGGTGTAAGGGATCCCTCAAAACCACCCTTTTCTTTAGGTTATTAAATTTATCTCTCTTGGTAACTATATATCTATTTAATTTTATGGAATTTATATAAATTATATATATATGTATGTATGTATCTCATATATATATACTAGGCTTATTCGCCATTATTTTGATGGGTAAATATATTCCTTAGGTTAATTTCTTAAATGACTTCATTATGAAATTTCCTTTAATTATGTAATGAAGTAAGATTATGAAACTCATTTATTCCCATGTACAATTATTATGATTTTGACTTATAATTGATTCCAATTTTTATATCACACAATAATGAACATATTATGATATTCGTGCCCATATAATTCTCTAATTTATTGGGTAAATCTTTTGTCTCATGATACATTATTTATGATATGAGGGAGTAAACATTTTTTTAAAAGTTTGTGGCCGAAGCCTCAAATTATTATTTAAAGCAAAGTACTCTTTAGATTGGGTAGAGGGTGACCCGTTATATAGCATGAAGGCCCATGAATAAGTGGCCTGAATACAAGGCTTGAAAACTTATTTTTTTGGCCCTCGCTTATTTTTTTGTGCTTATCCTACATTTTCAAAAAAAAATTATAGGGTTTTAAAGATTATTAAGGGAAAGGATGCGTTCATGATTAAAATTTTTAAGATATATAATGAAAAAAATTGTTATATAAAAAAGTTTTGTTTTGTGGGAAGAATAGATACTAAGTTGATGTGTCCACTTTTTGAAATAATATTTTTTTTATATAGGGGTGATGACCTATTTCTCTAAAACTCTAAACCTAAAAGATATTTGGGATGTAAGATAACTAATTAAAAACTTAAAACTTAAGATTATGTATTTTATAATGTTGGGTCCTTATAGTTGGTATCAAATAAAAGTTTTAGATAACTTTAGATATCATGACGCTTTCATTTGATAATATATTATGAGTTATGGATACAATCATGGGTTCCTAAGTTTATGTTTGATCATCTCTTCAAAATATTAGACACCCATTTTTGTGTTTTAATTTATGGGGTTTTAAAGTGATTAATGACATTTTGGGAGACGTTTTATGTGATTGAAGTTAATGTAACTCTTAGGTTTAAGACTTAATAGTATCTGAGGAAGAATGGATTTATATTTTTTGAAGATGTGTTTAAATGTATTGATAACCATTGAGGATTTTATGATCTTTAATTTTGAGGTAATTATGGGTTATTGCAATTTAGGAACATATGATATAACAAACCATGCGATTGAAAAGTGATTTGGTGCATATGTGACTAATATTATTTTTTAATAAGTTAATTATTTTGGAAAAAGAGTATATCATATTTTAAGAATAAATGTTGAATTATGTTTTGGAATCATATATTATTTTACTATGGATTTAAGGTTATTAATTTTATTTATTGAATTATTATCATATATTATTTTTGTATATACATTTATTGTATGAGAATTTATGAGTGATTGATTTAATTTAGAGATAAATGTTCTAGGATGACTATATGATCAAATAATTTAAATATTTATGTATAAAACTTAGATGGAAATATTTTTAAGAATTTTACAATTATTTATTTATCAAATTATATAAGTTTGACTTTGATTATTATTATTGAGGCTTTAGAGATTAATGTTTCATTTCTTCATATGCAGGTTTAATCATTTTGGGATATATCTTACCACATGCTGTATATTTTGTTTTTTTAATGTCTAAATATAGTAGTAATAGCTTGTTAAAAATTTATATAATTATTTTATCCATTAGAAGACGATTTCAGTGCTTTAGGAATAAAAATTTCATCTTGAATACTCATCGTTTAGAGAAAAGAAGAGATCATGGTGAAAATTTATTAAAGAATGAAATTAAAACTCTTAAGAAAGTATATTTCCTTATATTATTAATATATATGGTAAAGTAATTACTAAAAACTCTAATAAAAGTATCTTGAAAAAAATTCAATCTTATTACATTCATTTCTAAGGAATCGATGGTCTTTTTCACACATCATCGATTTATGGTTTTGTGGTGGTTAACTTTCTCTTGATCATTCAATTTCATGTGATTTATGTTCTCTATCACTCTTCATATTTATTTGGACAATATATTTTTTTCTAAATTTCCATATTTTTACTTCCAAATAATTTTATCATATTTTGAAACCTAGTTATCTGATGACCTTCGTATTTCCTTTTCTCTATTTTTGAGAGGAAGTTTTATCCTCCCTTTCTATGATGTGGGATTTAAAAATATATTTTTAGATATCAAATAATTATTTACCAGGATCAAGTTAAAATTAAACGTATTTAATTTCTTAAATTAGGAATCATGTTACACCTATATTTTTTAAATGAAAACATGTTCGATAGTGTATACAATATGCAACACTGAGCATAAATAAACCATGAAAAACAATTATTTAAATATAATTGTTATAACCTAGTTGTAAAATTTGATTGTATGAATAGGATTAAACCCTTTATAAAATATATAAAATTTTTCCACACAATATAAATTAATTTATTTATTGTTATTTAGTAATCAATTAATTTTTATCAAAGTTAATTTATTCTTAAAAAATACATTTTATTCAAAAATGGATTTTTTAATTTTTTTTAAGAAAATATTATAAATAATTTTTCTAAAATTTAATAATTTTAGTTGATAAAAAGGATATTTTTTTTAATTCATTACATAGAAATAATATTATGGTGAAAGTTTCAAATTGTTTTTGAAAATATTGATTTTTCAGTGAATAGTGAAATATACCTATTTTTTGTAAAAATGTATTTTTTAATTGAAAAAGCCTCATAATATATTTAATTTGATTCTAAATTAATATAGTTATAATATATTTAAAGATAATTTAATTAATTACTTATGAATCAAAATTATACATGACCTTTGTTTAAAAATACTATTAGACTTAAAAAGGATTTTTTTTAGAAAACTGTTTTTCATCAAGCTTTGCAAGATAATCATAAAATTAATTTATAACAATTATAGTGATTAAATTTAGTTAAATGGATTCCATAATTTTAATCATCAAAATTAATATTATTTAACAAATTCGACTTAATTTTTTGTCATAATGAATATTAAATATGGTAAAAAATCATCACAAGAGTAAAAGGGTAAATCAGGTTAACCTATGTTAAAACTAAGTGACAAATCCAACATTTTTCATCATTAATCATATTATATGAATTTATTTTGACCCTTATCACATTATTCTTGATATTTATTTGTTTATGGGACACTATTCTATGAGTTTAACCAATATAATATTTTAATTAAAAAAAAGATATAATGTCACTCTCTTGATTTTAAATATCTCATATATGTTCACATATAGAAAAAAAACGTGTGAATGAATAATAAATATTATTTTGAGAATAATTAAAAATTTTCATGATGTAAATTTATTTTTAATTTTTATTAATTATATAATTACCTTAAAATCTTACGTAATGATAACACATTATTTATTCAATTAATAGAAAAATAATATAAATGATTTGATAAACATTAAAAGTAATATGATTTGAAAGAATTATTGTTTTCTATAAATTTTTTTAGATAAATATTACATTTTTGAGAGGTTTTAATGGAATAAATTTTAATTATTTTTATGTTATGTAGTTCTTAAATTCAAATGAAATGAATTGTTCCAAAAATGATATTAATGAAATTTTATAATAAATAATATTTTATTAAATGATTTAAAATTACAAAAAAAGTATATCTTTAGAAAATTTATTAGTATATAGTTGAAGTTACAATCTGGGATCAATTTATTGTCCAATTTGACTTTAATAGTAACTATATTGACCCTTAAAAAGTAAAAACATTATTATGAGGGTAATCATCAAAATGGGCTGACGAGGTCAAAACAAAAAGATAAGTGTAAAAAACTTAATCTAAACTTCTTAAAATTTTATTTTTTTAGATTATTTATACCCTTAACATCCTTTTACTATAATTATATTAGTTTGGATCATTTTTTCAATGAAATTTAATTTATAATAATTCAATATTTTAAAAAAATTTAAAAGTAACCCTCCCCTCACTTGAAAAGGGAAACAATGGTACTATATTATTCACAATTCAAAATAGATTTTATTTAGAAAATACCTACCCAAATACCTTTATTACATACCTTCCCACATTCAATAGGCATTGGTTTGATTAAAAAACCCTCATAGGACTGTTTTTGGTGTACACCTAATGTGGTTATTTGAAAAAGATTTATTGTTATTAATCAAGGGTTAACCATGATGATATAATATATTTAGTATCTTACATAAAATATGATGTTATTATATTAATTTTATAACCTATATCTATATCCTCTTACATCGAATGGCAAACAAACCCATCATTCATGTGTATGGTGGACTACCGCCTCGTGAATCGATGTAATTTGTTTTCCATCATCGCCTCTCATGACTATCTATGCTGATGGATTTAATGTATATGTATAATAATCATGAAATATTTTTCATTCTATAAAAGTAATAATATATTTATTTTATTACCTTTATATTCATTGAAAGATGATAACATCGTTCATGTGTATGTGTGGATTACAACCTCTCCAAAGCAATGTGATTCGTTTTTTTATCACACCACATGGATGGTTTATATAAGTGTATTTAGAGAAATAATTTCATATTTATTATATAATTATAATTATATAAAGATAAAACAACACATAACTTCTTTCCATTATGAACTTTTAAAAATGGAAATGTTACTCATCCGTACGTATGACCTACTATCTCCATGATTATAACATAGTTAATTTTTCATAACCATATTTCATAGTTGTTTTTATAAGTATAATTTATATATATAAATCAAAATTATGAAATTATTTATATTTTTTAGATTAGGTAATAATGACCTCGTTGACCATAGTTTCCCCACCGAATTCATTTTGGACTTGTGAGACTAATATCATTGAAATGTGCAACATGAACTAAAATGATCAAGTAATTGAATAAAACATGATAAAAAATAAAATGGGATAATAAAATTAAAAAATTATCACAATAAATTAAATAATTAAAATATATTCAATATTTAGTGTGATAAATAAGGTATATGAAAATTCAGATTCAATGTAAGGGGCTTTCTTTTAAAAAACACCCTTTTAAAGTTTCCCTTCCAACTCTTTTTCTTTTATGCCCATGCTCCTCAACAGTTTTAAAGAAATTTTTTATTTTTGATTAAATGAATGATAAAATTAAATTTTATCCATATTTTTATTTCTTTTTAGTTTTTTTAAAATAAATCTTGTAAGGTTTTATGTAAGGGACACTTTACTTTAAAGACATCTTTTTAAAGGTTTTAAATATTTATTTTCTAAATATTAATATTCCATCTCCATATTTTTAAAATTATTTTATTATATAAATAAATGAATTATAAATTATGTTTTATGCCAATTTTTACTTTCTCTAAAAGGTTTTCAAAATTAATCTTTTAACTTATTTTATACAGAATGTTTTAACTTTCTTTATATATTAAAAAAGTAATATTTTATTTTAATGTATATGAGGTAAAATGATTTTTGCACCACCATAAACATTATTTTATATTTTTATTTAATTATAATATTCCTTATTTTCTAAAAATTAAAACCATCTTTCACTTTATTCAAAGTACATTAAAAATTATTCAAAATAGAATGAATATTTTGATATCTAGAAACATTTTTCTTATTGGTGTAAGGGATCTCTCTAAACCATAATATTCTTTTTGTTAGAAAATTTATCACTATGTAATGATTTATCTATCTATTTAAAGTTATATAATTCTTATAAATACATTATATATGTCCCTCACTTATATAAATCATTTATTCTCTCTTCCTTTGATGGATTAATATGTTCCTTGTGTTTATTTTTTAAATGCCGTCATTATAAAATTTCCTTTTTATTATTATATGAATAATGATTATAAAACCCATTTATTTAAATTGGTAACTATTACAATTATTCCTTATAAGTGATTTAATTTTATGGCACACATAATCATGAACATGTTACGATGTTTTCACCCATATCACACTCCAATGCATTGTGTAAATATTTTTTCTCTTGAGATGTTATTTATGGGATTAAGAAGTAAAACTAATACACTATGTCACTCCATCCACCATGTGATATTTTCGTAGTAGTAATAATTGATTTATTATTATGTAATGTTATTTGTTTCTATAAAATTTTCTATCATGAACCAGTTCAAGCTTCCATCTGAGCCGACACCCGACCCTGTCTAAGACAAGGCCTGAGAGGAGATCATGATCCTCTCTAGATAGTATAAAGACCCAGCCTTACTACATTACATAATACTGAATTTTAGTCAAGAAATAATTTCCATTAAAAATGATGATCTTTAAAAGTTTATAGTTTTATAGAATTTATATATAATACATAAATAACATTCCACAATCCTATGGAGCAGATACCACAAAAACTATATCCATATCATCCAAAATATAAAACTTTTTAAATAAAACATGTTTTCTTTGAAAAATATTCCTAAAATTTAACTTATATTTCTTATTTGTCTTAAAAATCCTAATAACCTATGAAAAGAATTTAAAAACTTGATATGATAACAAAAATCTCAGTAAGGGATATAAAAATAAGGAAAGAAAACATTAGTCCATGAATACTTGTAATGTGTGAAATCATTTAAAAAAAGACATAATTGTACCCATATAAAATTACTTTGTGAAACTTGATATTTCCATGATATTTATACAAAACATATAGAACATAATTATAAACATAAAGTTATATTGGGAAATTACTTACATAATCTTGTAACCCTCTTGGAAACCTTATAGTTTTCAACCCTCACAGCTACCTTACAATTTGTGTAACCATCGCAGTTACACATGGAGTAACCATATGACCGACCTCCAAATAAAACATACCCAATGCATTGGAGGTAGTTATAGGACACGAAATTAATTATAAATAATTCCAAATAACCAAAACATAATCATACAACATGAATAATTTCATAAAAACATTGATTTTAAATTTTGTAAAAGATAATTTTAAAAGAAAATCCCCTTACAAATATCATATGATTGAAGTGAAACTTAATAGAGTTCATGGAATATGTATATACACTATAAATACACATAATTAAACATAATATAAATAAAATTAATCACACAATCTAATTTTAATACCACATAAATAATGAAGTATAAAGTTAACCCAAAGAATGGAAATCTGGTTAAAGAATTACCATACCTAAAGTTTTTCTTACTTAAAAATCATTTAAACCTCATGTATAATGGTTAAAAGTGTGTTATTAATATCTTAAATAAACATATTTATATTTATAATACCTTATATGATCATTTAATTACATAATTTCACCCTTTTAGTGTTAGTATTTTGTTCCTTGCATTATTTTGGGTGCGTTCTTTACATGATTTCCATGATCGGTTCATGATGAATATTCTTGTCAATTGGAAGTGAAACTACATAATTGGAATGGAGTGATATTTAAATATTTATAGAAACATTAATTATAACATTTATCATTTTAAATTCATACATGAGTATGATTCATAAGTTAAAACATTAGTGATATTTTTAGGTTATTTTGGCAATTCTTCAATCGTAATGAACTCATTTTGTTTTATAAATTAATAACATGTTTAAAAATGATTCCAGAACATTATATAAGTTATAATACATAAATTATAATCTGGTTCAACAATAAAAATGGTTTCAGGACCAGTCCTTAAGAAATTAAATGAAATTGAGATCATATCATCTATAATGTTGGTAAATCGACACATCCCAGATGATGTTTTAATTTCTCGAATAAGTGGAAGAGGAGAATAAGCATAATGGTGAATCATCCATAAACATGATGAAATAAATAATATTTAAGATACTGGATCATTAATTCCTCTTGGATAAGGGGATGTGATGAAAGAAGAAGAATAGAAAAGAAAATGAAAATAAAAGAAAGAAAACAAAAGAGGATATTTACCTCTTGATTTGTTCTCCTTAAGATCCTTCTTAAGGCCTTTGGTTTTGGCCTCTTGGTGAGACTAGTATATCTAGGACATGGGGAAGATCCTTTGGGAGGGAATTTGGTATAACATAGACAATTTTCAAGGCTTGAGAGGTGTGATAGGAAGAGGGGAATGAGGGTGGTATTTATAGTGGAGGAGAGAAGATATTTTACATTATTTTAATAATTATTATAATATTTTTGCTCAATACTATGAATTTTCTTGATTCATGTGTCCCGAAATAGTAATAATGACATTTTAGTTCTAACCAAGTGGACTTAAAACACTTATTATTCCATAAATAGTGTATTTAACTGATAATTTGAATATACGTTATTTTATCGTATTTCACTATTCACTAAAAATTCAATAATTTCAGAAAAATCCCAAAAATTCCCCATAACTATTTTTTGACCTGTAGAATTCAAAAATTAACTCCATTTTTTGAAAATAATTTACTAAATATTATTAATTTTTTTTAAATAAAATCATAATTTACTCAAAAATAACAATTTTAAATCTATAACTCATTTTGTAACACATTGAAAAATTAATCAAGTTAAAATTATCTTAAATCCATAATAAAATAAAATAATAATATAATTTACTATTCATTAAGGTCATATTAAAATTCATATTACTATTCATAAGGGTATGTTACAATTCACCAAAAAAACAAGTTGGTCCAATCAGACTCCAAATAACTTACTAATCATAATTGTAAATGAATGTTTTTTTAAATTCAAAACATAGAAGTGGAAAAATTATGTTTAAAGGATAGTTATAAATATCTACATAAAACAAAGTTTCATGCATTTAAATTTATTTTAAAAACCTTTGTGTGTTACATTATGCCCACCTTCTAGAAATTGTGTCCTTATAATTTTATTTACTTATTAATCAAGTCAGTTTACCTTTCCCTCATATCATTTTCAGACTCCCATATTTCTTTCTCAACCATGTGGTTTCTCCACAAAACCTTTATCTATTGGATTAAGTTTTTCTTCAATACTTGTTCTATTTGATCAAGAATCTGAACTGGTTTCTCTTTATAAGAAAGGTTCTCTTCCAGCTAAACTGCTTCTGGGATCAAGATATGAGATGAATCTAGAACATACATTCTCAACATTGAAACATGAAAAACATTGTGTACCTGAGACAAACTTGGATGAAAATCTACTCTGTAGGTGGCTTGTCCAACCTTCTCTAAAATTTCATAAGGTCCAATGAAACATGGACATAGATTTCCATTTTTACCAAAATACATAACACTTTTCCATGGTGAGATTCTAAGAAAAACATGATCAACTACCACAAAAGAAAAGTCTTTCCTCCTATTGTCTTCATAACATTTCTTCCTGCTCTGAGATGTCCTCATCTGTTGCTGGATCATCTTCAATTTCTATGCCACTTCCTCTACTAATTCTACTCCCATCAACTTCTTTTCCCCGACATTATCCCAAAAGGCTGTATTTCTACACCAATTCACATATAATGCCTCAAAAGGTTCCATATGTATACTAGAATGAAAATTGTTATTATAAGAAAACTCAAATAAAGAAAGATGTTGGTCCCAAATTCCATAGTAGTCCATTAAACAAGCTCAAAGCATATCCTCCCACATCTGAATTGGTCATTCTACCTGCCCATATTATTGAGGATGAAAATCTAAACTAAAATTTAATTTTGTACCCAATGGCTCTTGAATCCCCTTCCAAAAATTATAAGTGAACCTGGGATCCCGATTAGATACAATAGAAAGAATAAATTCATGTATGTTGAAAATATATTGGAGGTACAGTCAAGAAATATTATCCAAAGACAATGTATATCGAATAGAAATAAAATGTGAAGATTTTTTCAACTGATCAACAATAACCCAAATTGCATTGTTACCTCGAGAAGTCTTAGGTATTCCCACCACAAAGTCCATGGATAAATTCACCCATTTCCACACTGGAATTGGAAAATACTGAAGCATCCCCTTCGGTAACTACCACACTTCTTTAACCTATTTAAATGTCAAAAATTTCATGGTAAAATCAACAATATCTCTTTTCATTCCATCCCACCAATAATACTCCTGAAGGTCTCTTTACATCATAGTATTTCTAGGATGAAATGAAAATGGATAACTACAAGCTTTACACAAAAAATCTCTCTTTAAATGGGAATCACAAGGCACACACAACATTTTCTAAAATCATAAAACACAATCTTCATCAAGGATAATTTATGGAAACTTACCCATTTTAACCAATTATACCTTTTTCTGTAGCTCAGAGTCTTCCTTTTGCACTTTCTTAATTCTATCTTATAACAATGAATACACTAAAACCTGAAACAAAATAGAGATATTTCATACACCAACATCTTCTAAGCCAAAATTTATCAAATCATTAATTAATGGATCATGTTCCAAATGTAACATGGTTAACGATGCATGATTTTTTAGACTCAAGGCATCTGCCACTTTTTTTCTTTCCCTGGGTGTTAATTGATCGCGCAATCATAATCCTTTATTAGTTCAAGACATATTATCTACCTCATGTTTAATTATTTTTGAGTAAATATATACTTAATAATTTTATGGTCAGTATATATTTTAAATTTGGATTCGTAAAAATCATGCGTCCAAATTTTCCAAGAATAAACCATAGAGTCGAATTCCAAATCATGTGTGGGACAATTTAACTCATGAGGATTTAGTTTTGTTGAAGGATAAGCTATTACCTAATCGTTCTGCATCAAAACACAACCAAGTCCCTTCAATGAAGCATCATTATATATGAAAAACTCACCATTTCAGTAATGAAAGGCCAAAACCAAAGAATTCACCAATCTCTTCTTCAATTACTAAAAATAAACATCACATTTTTCTATCCAAATAAATTTAACCCCTTTTTGTTTAAACTTAGTCAGTGGGCTAGATGACTGTACAAAGTTTTTAATAAACTATTAGTAATAACCTACTAATCTAATAAAACTACAAATCTCCATAACATTTGTTGGTCTTTTTGATTCATCAACTACTTTTTTTTGGAAGGATCAACTATTATTCTATTATTATTTACAAAGTTCCCAAGAAAAGAAATTTGTTACAAACAAAAATCACACTTTCTAAATTTTCAATAAAATCTATTTTCCTTTAAGGTTTGTAAAATAACTGTTATATTTTTTTCATGCTCTTATTTATTCTTATAAAATACCAAAATTTCATCTATAAACACAACCAAAAACTTATCCAAGAACTCATGAAATATTATATTCATCATATTCATGAATATAGTAGGTTCATTTGTTAACCCAAACGACATAATGGAAAATTCATAATTCCCATATCTAGTATGAAATGTTGTTTTAATGATTTCATCTTCCTTCACCTTTAGCTAATGGTATCTGGATCTCAAGTTAATATTGGAAAAGTACTGAGCTACCTAGATCTGATCAAACAATTCATCAATATGAGGAAAATGATACTTGTTTTTATAGTGATGTTATTCAAAGCTTTATAATCAATGAAAAGTATCATAGAACCATCTTTATATTTAACAAACAAAATAGGAACACCCCATGGTGAAGTTTTAGGATGAAAGAAGCCTTTATCAAGAAAATCCAATAATAGATTTCTAATTAAATAAATTCCATTCTAGAGATTCTATATGGGGTTTCTGAAATTGGATTAGAATCATGAACTAATTCAATTGTGAATTTGACTTCCCGATCAAGTATAACACTGGGTAACACATTAGGAAAAACATCAATGTATTCATTTACCATTAGAACATCAATAATCACCACATTTCCCTTATTTTCAATAATATGAGCAAGGTAACTTTCATTTATATCTTTTAATAGTTTCCCATCTTCTTGATATGTTATCAATTGAATGGGATCATTCTTGTATATATACTGAAACTCATTCTGAAAAACGAATTCTTTATCTCTATAATCAGTCTTAGCATGATAAATAGAAAGCCAATCCATTCTTAGAATGAAAAAAACTCTAATAAGGGAAAACAACAAGGTTTGAAGGTAAGGTATTTCAAAATACCACAATAGAAAGATTCTTATAATTCATCTTTTCCATAATATTTCCCCCAGGTGTTTTAACAATAAGTTTCAGTCTCATTTGTTGAGGTGATATTTCCAATTTTCCTGAAAAATTCCCAGAAATAAAGAAATGTGTAGACCCCATATCGAAAAAAACATTAGAAAAATATTATTAAAAAAACAAAGTACCTAATACAAATTCATTGGATAGACCGACATTGGTTGAAGTAGTCGGAAAAGATCTTACTACACCTTTCTGCTTATAGTCTGGCTTGTTTACATCATTATGATCTCTCTTTGGGCAGACATTTGCATAATAAACCATCTCTACACATTTAAAACAATAAATATTTTGCTTATCAGGATTAGTATTAGGAATATTTTCATTCCAATTTTAGTCCATATGTCCAATATTACAACATTAAAAACACTTTCCAATTTTGATAAGGCATTCCCCAGGGTTCTTTTTTCTACACTTTTCACAAACTGAAAACTGGAATTTCTTACCATCATATTTCTTTGTTTGATTCTTACCCATCACTTTCTATATGGACCTCTCCTTCTCCTTGATGTCAAAATTCATGTGATCATTAGAAAACTCTATCTCTACTATCTTAGAACATCGGACAAGTTTCTTATAAATTTTGAAGTCACGGGAGGACAACAACCTTCGAGACCTTGGCTTCAATCCTAAGTAAAAGTAGTTAATTTTGTTATCAAGATCTAGAATAAGATTTGGAGCACACCTCACCAGCTAGGTGAAGTTCTATCCATACATGACCACTGAATCTTCCTCCTTCAACTTCAACTCAAAGAATTTCTTCTCCATCCTAAGTCGCACCACCTTAGGAAAATATTATTCATAGAAAATAAATTTAAATTCATCCAACTCTAATGAATCGATATCCTCTCTATATATGATATTATGGACTATAGAACACCACTGATCAGTTTCACCTTCAAAATGATAAATAGAAAGAATTATTTTTTGATTATCTGAACATCCCATAACATCAAATATCTTTTCAAGGGATTTAATCCATCCTTCAGCTGCTACTGGGTCAAAAGATCCATTGAAAGAATAAGGCTGTTGTCTCATAAAATGTTCCACTATCATCATCATCTATTATGGTACCTATAGTTTTTCTCTTGCATGGATGACACCAATATTTATTGCATGCGTTAGCCGAGCCATTACTATAATAAACTTCTTGGTTCCAATCCCTACCATTCCTGGTTATAGATTTGGAAGGATATCATTATGTTGGTGCCTTTCCACTTTAGCTTCCATGTTTCTTCTATGGAAAACCATTCTAAAAAAACATATCTTAGTTAAAGAAACATGGTAATATTTAAATTCTATATCATTAAAATTAACCAAAGAGTAAGAATTATTTATTCTATTCTATTAACATCATACAAACCCCTAAATTTATATAAACCATCCTCTAATACCAACTATAAGGACTCAACATTATTACATTACATAATCTTGAATTTTAGTCAAGAAAACATTTCCTTTAAAAATGAGGATCTTTTCAAGTATATAGTTTTAGAGAATTGATATATAATACATACATGACATTCAATATTCATATCGAGAATATACCATAAAAATAGTATCCATATCTTCTAAAATATAAAACTTTTTAAATAAAACATCTTTTATTTGAAAAATATTCATAACATTTAACTTGGCTTCTTTATTTGTCTTACTAATCCTTATAACCTGTTAAAATCATTTAAAACATGGGATGAATATAAAAATCTCAGTAAGTGATATAAAAATAAGGAAAGAAAACATTAGTCCGTGAATACTTGTAACGTGTAAAATCATTTAGAAAATGACCTAATTGTACCCATATAAACATAATTTGCGAAACATGATATTTCCACAAAACATATAGAACATAAGTAGAACCATAAAGGTATCTTGGGGAATTACTTACATAATCTTGTAACCCTCTCAACTACCTTATAGTTCGTAACCCTCACAACTCCCTTACAATTTGTGTAACCATTGCTGTCACACTTTGAGTAACCATATATTCGACCTCCAACATACACATACCCAATTTATTGGAAGTAGATATAGGTCCCACCCTTCATAATAAAAAATTTTCAAGAACCAAAACATCATTGTACAACATGAATAATTTCATAAAAACATTTGTTTTTAATTTTGTAAAATAGAAATTTAAAACAAGATTTTAAAAGAAAAGCTCCTTACAAATATCATATAATTAAAGTGAAACTTAATAGAGTGGATGGAATATGTATATACACTATAAATACATGTAATTAAACATTATATAAACAAAATTCATCACACAATATAATTCTAATACCACATAAATAATTAATTAGATGGTTAACCTATAGAATGGAAATTGTGCTAATAATTTCCTTATCTCAGGTTTGTCTTACTTCAAACTCATTTAAACCTCTTGTATAATGGTAAAAATAGTGTTATTAATATATTACATAAACATATTAATCTTTATAATACTTTATATGATCATTTAATTGTAAGATTTGGTGTCCTAGAACCAACTGGTTGTAATTTGATTACATGGATATTTAATGTATTTAAATATTAAACATCTTATTACATATTTTTCAGTGTTTTCCATGACTATGATGTAACAATGTCCTAGAGTATTTGTTGCATTGATAAAGTCATGGAAGTTCCCCGCTATTATGAGAACCTTGAAATTCTATAACAATATTCTTAAATATAGTTTTACAGTTGGATGACATAATATGAAGGGACACATAGCATGAAGACCGTCAGGTGAGAGTACTCGTAAGTATATGAGACTTCCTCTCATGAAGTTCTCACTTGGTAATCTCCAAGATAGGATATTAGGAGAATAGACCTGCCTGTAGGAATTCTGTATGTTTTGGTTTCATCAGATATTTCTATCTACGAGCATGTGTAATGATCCTTAGACTTTAATATTATCATTAATACGTTTCATGAATCGTGCACTTTGATTTATTGACGAAAATCATCACACATACAGTTGGCAAGAAGTAGGGTATGTTGGGTGTGTCATGAGTGACATGATATTAATGGGTAAATTGAGGAAGGTTTTATCCCTTCTATTTATGGAAGTTGATATCTTGCCACTTTGATTGAAATAGAACTATCACGTGAAATTCCATGTCCATGATGTAACGAAGATTTTATTTCAGGTAGTCAAAGAATGACGTATCAAGTATAAATGTTGATGACACTATCATGAAATCTTCTTGATGGGATATTGAGACAAAGGGATTATATTACACAGTGAGCGTTCGTATGTGGATGTTGTTGTTTGAAATTACGTTATTCCTTTTGGGTGTCTTAACCCATTTCTAGATAGTACTCTTGGACTTTAGGCAAGCCCACATAATTCCAACGAGAAATAATTCTAGAGGATCACACACTAACTGTTTTTGGTGGTCTCAGTAAAATTCTCTTTGAATTTAATTAATGAAATAAATATTATTCTCAAGACCATTGAATAATTTTATTCAAGTTATTATAGTTGCATAAATAAAATAAAATATATTTATTTATTTTATTGAACATTTAAGAAATATTTATTTACTAGTTTGTAAATAAAATATTTATTTAATAGAATAAATTATTTATTTATTTATTCGAGTGTTCAATAAATGGAAGTGGAGTTCGAGCGGACCAAGGCCGGTCCGATAGTAAAATTATTATTTGAAAAACAATAAATAATTATTAATTGGAACAAGTTAAAATAATAATGACGCTGATATTATTTTGTGACGTGGAATTTTATTCATAATTCCATTTTGCACAAGTTAACACACCATAAATAATGATGCGGTACTATTATTATGATCATTGGTTTTCTCTATGTTCTTGAATGTATTTAATTGTTTTTATGTAATTAAATATTTTAACTAAAGATTGATGCATATAAATAGACAAGTATGTCTATTGTGCCATAAAAAAACACACTACACATTTGGTGAATTAATAATTATTGAGATAAAAAATTTCTCTCTAGAATCCTCTTCTCGCCCCTCTCAAGAACAAGAGATGTTCTTCAAGTCCGAAGAACAAGTGATCAAGAACGAACGACACAAGAACCTCAATTCACCGCGCTAGCACCTGGAGAAAAAGTTGTGTCGATCATAGGCCATTGGAGCATTTGTGGATCACTGCTAGAGGTATTCTAGTTCAGATCCTCACAAGCGCAGTGAGATAATATAGAAGGGTCATTCCGAACAATAAACATCATCAACAAAGAAAATACTAAATATCCAGGTACTCTTTTCTTTATGAAATTAATTGAATTAATTATAAACATGATATGAAAGATCCTATATAAAGGTTTCAGGACTCTTCTTTCTATATCTAATTATTTGATTCTATTCCATGGAGACTGGATTTCATCATCATATTTATCTCAGAATAATCATTGATCATGGTAATAATTAATGTTGGGCGTCGGCCCAACTATGCTTTCATTACACCCAGAACCTACAAGTGGTATTAGAGCGGTTACATCACAGTTTATAATTATTTAAATATTTCTTTGATGATTTACACATTTAATAATTCCGTTGTTTCAATTCAAGTTAATCATTCTAAAAATCTGAATCTCAAGATATTTTCCTCCTCTTTCTTTTCTCATTCACCTTATAGAAATGATCATTTATTTTAATTTTGATTAAAATAAAATAAGCGATCTCGTCCAGAGGTACCAATGCTTTCTGGCTGTATAATACCAGAACACATGGTGTGTATTTGGTAGTACACATCATGTAGTTAAGATTCAATGCATCAGACTGGTTCACCAAACCAATTCGTGTGTTGGAGTCTTTCTAAGTCTTAAATGACTCTGTGTGTTGACCAGAAATAGGTGGCACGTAGTTTCTGGATTACATGTTGTGTAGTCCACGGGACACAAAATGTAGTCCCTTTAGGTTAGGGTTGGATCCTGTACCCCATACACGGCTTGCCCAGCTAGAAACCGTGTAACACAGATACTACACGACATATGTCCCACTGAACATGCCATGTATTCTGAAGATTTCCGAAGTGCATCTACATGCCATGTCCCCAGGCATGTACTTTAGATGGACGATGAAAGATAGTACACACCATGTAGTCAGAACTACATGTTGTGTACTCATCTAAATTATGTCGATTTTTTAAAATTTATTATTATATTATACAAACCCTTGAGACATGTACCATAGTGTGGGAATAAAGCTGAGGCACAACATTTTATAGGGTTTTTATATATATGTGTGTTTAATTAAACATATTTGTAATACTAATTTCTACTCATTGGGTAGTTATGAACAAAAATTCACCATGTTGCCTCGAATCTACAAGTTACGTACAAAGATAATTTTAAATTAATTTATTTGTTTAAAATTATGATGGATGAGAATCATAAGGAAATTCATAAAAGGGTTTAAGATAAAAGGATTGATTAATTAAAGATGATAATTAATTGATTTGAGCATGATTGATCTTAAACAAGAACGATTAAAGAATTAAATGCTAGTTTTATTTATGCATAAATATCATTGCATGTATGGATGATCAAGAGCTAGACCAAGACCTCTGTATGTGGATGGTTTCTTTTAATTTATTTATTTAAATTAAATTTTTTGGCCTGCGAGCCTTCTTCTCATTAATATATAGGGCCTCCGTGCCCACATTTTCTTTTATGTAAAACCCCTTTTTACCCCTCACCTATATGTGAGTTTAAAAAAAGGCATATGTAATAGATGAAACTCCCAAGCTAGTGGAGGTGGTTCAAGCTAGAGATGAGATGAAACCAATCACAGCAGATACAGAGATGGACAGGTGGAAAACAGTAAACACGAACCCAAAAGGTTCAAGATATTTCTCTCCTAGGTTAGGGTTAGTTTATCAACCTCTAGATATACTAACCATTATAAAATCTCATGATCATGCCCTTTATTTTATTTCTGTCAGTTACATGGTTTATTATTATGGATGTATTGTCACAATCACATAATTATTGAATTAAAAAAGCATACAAGATGGGACTTAGATAAACTAGACTTATGTGTAAATATTATCAGGACATGGTTAATCACTCAAGAATGTTCTAATTAATATTAACAAGCATGTGATAATGATAATAAGCAATTCGCACATAATAGATAAAATTCCCTCAAAAAATATTAAGTTAGAAAAATCCTTTCGTTACTTGATTAAGGGCAAAACTTAATAAGACTATGTGTTTGTCCAACCCTTTTTAAAACACATAATTTTATATAGGAAGCCCTTATGAAAGGTTTTAGGTTGACTTAACTATATTATATCAAGAGGAGTAGCCCTTAAAAGACTTGGTGTAATATTGGAGGCAAGAGTTGAAGAAATCCAAAAGTCGTGATTTCACGATTGGGGAGTCCACTCAACAGATCAAGGAGCTTCAAGACCACAGTTGGAAAAGAATTTCCTACCTAAATACCTTCTAATATATTGACCAACCATTTTTGGGGTTATGAAAATGGTAAAATGGATCCTTTCCACTAGAATTTCATGTCAACTGGATATTCTGAGTTCAATGGTGAGGGTCATTGGGACTTGATAAAATAGTGGGAGACTTAATAAAAATTTATTATTTCTTATAAAATGTAATCAAGAAATTATAAATTATTTACACTTTTAATTGTAGAATAAAAATGAAAAGCTCGTCAACTACACTATCCATGTGATCAATTCTGGATAAAGACAACATCCTCATCGATAGTAACTTCTAAGAATAGTTTATATTCCTTCGAGTTATCCTACGCCATGAACGGAAGTCTTATGTGTTGGAGTCAGTATTACCTAATCTGCCTGCCAAAGCGGTGAGTGATGGGAATTTCCTATTCTATGAGAAAAATATGAACGACACGACCGACATTCAATGTTTGATGCTATCATCAATGTATAACGAGCTCATGAAGTCTCATGAAAACATGGATGATTATATCATGTTCAAGAACCTTTGTGGTCTTTACTAGGAGAGAGCAGGATAGGAAAGATACGAGATCTCTAAGGAACTCTTTCAGAGTAATCGTGGAGAAGGTTCCCCAGCTGGACCTCATGTAGTCAAGATAATTGGATACATTGAGTGCCTAGAGGTTGTAGGGTTTAAACTCCCTAAACAACTGGGCACTGATCTCATTCTCACATCACATTCTTAGAGCTTCTCTAAAATTGTTGTCAATTTCAATATGAACAACATTGAGAAGTCTCTATCTGATCTTCTTATCCTTATTCTCCAAGTGGAAAAAGATATGAAGCACGAAAATACTTCTATCCATATGGTGAATAAGAGGAAAGAGAAGGCAAAGAGATTTAAGCCCAAAGAATCTTCACATCCTTCTAAGAAAAGGAAGATCAAAGGGGAGGAAAAGGAACATAAGGCTGTTTGTTTTGCATGTGGCAAGAAGGGCCACTAGAAGAAGAACTAAACCCAGCCTAAGAAATAATGGGAAGCTTCAGGTGCATTTGTTATCGAACTCAATCAATTTGTTTCTACAAATTGGGTATTAGATAAATCTTGTTTCTCTCACATATATATCCAAATATAGGAACCAAGTAAATTAAGAAAGATTGACTGAGGGGAGGTAGATCTGCGAGTAGCCAACAGAGCTAGACTTGCTATTGTAACTGTTAGGGAATACCACCTCACATTGCCAACTGGGATGATCTTGGTGTTAGATGGTTGTTATTATGTGCCTTCTGTTACTAAAAACATTATTTCTATACCCAGATTAGATACAGATGGATTTTTGTCAAGTTTGGAAATGAATATTTCTTCTTTTACAATGATAGAATTTTGTTTGGTAGGGCACATTTATACAACGGTCTTTACGTGTTGGATTACACAAACCAAGTATTGGAAATCGATAACAAAGATACTTCACATGACTCATACAACACCCAAAGTTGGCATCACATGCTAGGTCATGTAAATGAGAAACAATTGACAAAGTTACATCAAGATGGATATTTAGATTCTTTCAAACTAAAACCAGTTCACATATGTCATGCATGTTTATAAGGCAAAATTCCCAAAGCTCCATTTAGTGGGAAAGGTGAAAGGGATAAAGGACTAATTGTATTGGTTTATACCGATGTGTGTATACCAGTTTCAGTTGAATCAAGGGGAGGGTATTCATACTTAATAACTTTTACTAATGATTTTAGTAGATATAAATATATCTAATTAATGAGGTATAAGTCATATTCTTTTGAAAAGTCAAAAGAATATAAGAATGAAGTTAAGAACCAGCTTGGTAAGAATATTAAGAAACTACACTCAGACCGAGGTGGAGAATATCTTAATCAAGACTTCATTGATTACATACGGGATTTTGGGATCCTATCCCAAATCACTCCTCCATACATGCCACAGTGGAATGATGTGAGAGAAAAGAGGAACTGCACCTTATTGGACATGGTGAGATCAATTATGAGTCATGCGAGCCTTCCATTATCCTTTTGGGGATATGCGTTACAAACAGTGGCACACATACTAAACCAAGTACCAACTAAATCAATAAATGGTATTCTATACGAGTTATGTAGTGGAAGAATAGCCATGTTATCAAATTTAAATGTGTGGGGTAGAGAAGCATTTGTTAAGGACTCTTCAGGTAACAAACTCACACCCCAAGGCACAAAGTGTACCTTTATAGGATAACCTAATGATACAAGGGTATATTACCTATACAACCCCTCGGACAAAAAGGTTATAGTGGAAATACATTCCATATTCCTTAAGAGGGAACACATATCCAAAATAGATAGTGGAAATGAGATAGACTTTGTTGAAGTCGAGTCTCAAGGTACACAAGAGTTGGTACATGAACATATTCCACAAAGCCCCGTGGAAGAAGAATATATTCCAAAGACACAAGTACTGTGTAAGAGTACAAGAGAGGTTAGAGAAATTGAATGGTACGGTTCTCTAGTTACTAAGGATGGTGACTCATTATTAGTTGATCATAATGATTCTCTAACCTACAAGGAAGTAGTAAGTGGCACAAACATTTTCAAGTGGAAAGAACCCATGAATTATGAAATGAATTCCATGTATCAAAACCAAGTCTAAATTGTGGCAGATCCTCCAGTTCATGTAAAGTCTGTTGGTTGCAAATGGATATTCAAGAAGAAACTAGACATTGAAGGAAAATTCATTACCTATAAGGCATGAATGGTTGTAAAAGGGTTTAAAAAACGTAAAAGAATTTACTACGATTAAACCTTGTCACCAGTTACAATGATGAAATACATTAGAATTTTACTTTCCATTATGGCTTACCATGACTATGAGATATGGAAAATGGATTTTAAAACATCCTAACATAATGGGAACCTTCTGGAAGATGTCTATATGACACAACCTGAAGGGTTTGTGACTCCAAAGGATGCTAATAAGGCATTCAAGTTACAGAAATCCATTTATGGATTAAAGTAAGCATCAAGGTCATGGAACATTAACTTTGATGAATCCATAACAGAATATGGTTGTATCAAGAATGAATGTGATCCTTGTGTCTACAAAAGGTTTAGTGGGAGTGTAGTATTTTTTCTAATAGTATATGTTGATGACATATTACTTATTGGAAAATTGATACGAGTCTTACAGTTTGTTAAGTCATGGTTGAATCAATTCTTCTCCATGAAGGACTTGGGTGAGGCATCATATATTCTTTGGATCAAGATTCATCATGACCGATCCAAGATATTTTTTGGGCCTAAGACAATGTACATAAATTGATAAGATACTGAATATATTCAGTATGGAACAATCTAAGAGGGGATTGTTTCCAGCATCACATGGCATTCATCTTTCCAAAAAATGTGTCCTCAGATGCATGAAAAAGGAATGATAATGTCAAGGAATCCATAAGCATCAGTGATTGGGTCAGTCATATATGTCAGGCTATATACAAGGCTGGATGTCATTTATACATTAAGTGTGGCAGGAAGATATCAAGCTGACCCAGGTGGCTTCTATTGGATGGTAGTCAATACTATCCTAAAGTATTTGAGGCGTACTAAGGATATGTTCTTAGTTTATGGAGGAGATGAAGAACTAGTTATCAGAGGATATGAATATTCTAGTTTCCAGACTATTCAAGATGACATGAAGTTGCAAATAGGATACATCTTCACTTGGAATGGAGGTGCAGTGATCTAAAAGAGCTCAAGGAAAAGTGTGGTCGCAGATTCTACAACAGAGTCTGAGTATATCGCAGCTTATGAGGTAGCTAAAGAATCATTTTGAATGCGAAGCTTTGTCTAGGATCCGGATGTGATACCTAACAGTAAATATATCATCACACTGTATTGTGATAATACTACAGTGGTGGATCTTGCAAAAGAGACAAGGTCACATCAAAAGACGAAGCACATACATCATAAGTATCATCTCTTGAGGGATTTTTCTCAGAGAGGTGAAGTTACAGTGAGTAGTATTTCCATGGAAGACAATGTAGAGAACCCCTTGACTAAAGCCTTGACTTAGTAGAAACATGATCACTATGTGAGGTATAACAGACTGAAAATCATAGGTATTTGGCTCTAGTCCGAGTGGGAGTTAATAAGAGTTGGTGTCCTAGAACCAACTAGTTGTACTTTTATTACATAGATATTTAATGTATTTAAATATTAAACATATTATTATATATTGTTCATTTTTCTTCATGAATATGATGTAATAATGTCCTAGAGTATTTTTGCATTGATAAGGTCATGGAAGTTCGCCACTATGATTAGAACCTTGAGATGCTCTAAAAATATTCTTAAATATAGTTCTATGGTTGGATGACATACTATGAAGGAACATATAGCATGCTGACCATCAAGTGCAAGTACTCATAAGTATATGAGACTTCCCCTCGTGAATTTCTCACTTGGTAATCTCCAAGATAAGAGATTTTGAGAACAGACCTGCCAGTAGGAATTCTTCTTATTTTGGTGTCATAATATATTTTTATCTGTGAGAATTTGTAATGATCCTTAGACTTTAATATGATCATTAATACATGTCACAACTCACACACTTTGATTTACTGATGAAAACCCTAATTCAGACAGTTGGTGTGAAGTAGGGTACATTGGGTGCATCACGAGTGACATGATATTAATGGATAAGTTGAGGAAGGATTTGTCCATTCAATTTATAGAAGTTGATATCTCATCCCTTTGATTGAAATAGAACCATCACGCAAAATTCCATGGCCATGGTGTAATGATGAGTTTATTTCAGGAAGTCAAAGAACAACGTATCATGTATAAAGGTTGATGACACTATCATGAAAACTTCTTGATGAGATATTGAGACAAAGGGATTATATTAAATAGTGAGCATTTGTATGTGGATTTTGTTGTTGTGACTTTACATTCTTTCTCTTAGGTGCCTTGACCCGTTGCTAGATAGTACTCTTGGACTTTAGGCAAGAGCACCTAATGCCAATGAGAAAGAATCCTAGAGGGTCACACACTAAGTGTTTTTGGTGGTCTCGGTTAAATTATATTTGAATTTAATTAAAAAATAAATACTATTCTCAAGGCTGTGGAATAATTTTATTAAAGTTTAGATGATCTCATAAATTAAATTAAATATATTTATTTAATTTATTTAACATTTAATAAATATTTATCTACTAGTTTTTAGACAAAATATTTATTTAAGAGAAAAAATAATTTATTTATTTATTCGAGAGTTCAATAAATGGAAGTGGAGTTTGAGCGGACCAAGGCCGATCCAGTAGTAAAATAATTATTTTCAAGAAGGTAAATAATTATTAGTTGGCACAAGTTAAAATAATAATGACACTGCTATTATTTTGTAACACAGAATTTTATTCATAATTCTGTTTTGCACAATTTGGAGTACCATAAATAATGACGTGGTATTGTTATTATGAGCATGTGTTTCTTTAAGTTCATGAATATATTTAATTACTAGTATTCTATTAAATAATGTAACTGAAGATCCATGAATATAAATAGAAAAGTACATCTATTATTCCATAAAAAACACACTACATGCTTGGTGAATTGAGAATTATTGAGCTAAACAATTTCTCTCTTGAATCCTATTCCCGCCCCTATTTAGAAGAAGAGACATTATTCAAGGCCGAAGAACAATCGAACAAGAAAAAACTACACCAGACACTCGCTTCACCATGCTAGAACCCGAAGAATGATTGGTGTCGATCAGAGGCCATCAGAGCATATGTGGATCATCGATAGAGGGATTCTAGTTTGGATTCTCGCAAGCGCAATGAGATAATCTAGAAGGGTTATTCTGAATGATCAACATCATCAATGAAGAAAATACCGAAGATCCAGGTATTCTTTTATTTATGAAATTAATTAAATTAATTATAAACATGATGTGCAAGATCCTCTCTAATGGTTTCAGGCCTCTTGCTTCTTTACCTAAATTGTTGATTCTATTCTATGGAGACTGGAGTTCATAGTCATATTGATCCCAAAATAATCATTGATCATGTTAAAAAATAAAGTTGGGTTTCGGCCTAACCACGCTTCCACTGTGCCTGAAACCTACATCTATTACATCATTTCACCCTTGAATTGTTAGTATTTTGTTCCTTGCATTATTTTGGGTGTGTTCTTTACATGATTTCCATGATCGATTCATGATGGATATTCTTGATGATTATAAGTGAAACTCTAGAATTGTAATAGAGTGGTATTTACATATTTCTATAACCATAAATCATATTATTTTTCATTTTGAGTTCTGACATGAGGATGATTCATATGTTAAAACATTATTGATATTTGTTTATGTCATTTTGGTGATTCATCGATTTTAATGTACTCATATTTTTTTATAAATTAATAACATGTGTACAAAATGATTCCATAACATTATATAAGATATAATACAAATATTATAATCTTATTCAACCATAAAATTTTTTTTCATGATTAGTCTTGAAGGAATTAAGAGAAATTGAAATCACATCATCCACGATGTTGTTAAATCAACACATCACCGACGATGTTTTAATTTCTTGAAAAAGTGGGAGAGGAGAAGAAGTATAATGGTGAATATTCCATAAACATTATGAAATCCATAATATGTAATATATTGGATCATTCATGCATCTTGGATAAGGGGAGGTTATTAATGAAGAAGAATAGAAAATAACACCTTGAAATTAATCAATTTGAAATTATCTTAAAGCCTTAATAAAATAAAATAATAACCCAATTTATTATTCATTAGGGTCATATTACTATTCATATTACTATTCATAAGAGTATGTTTCTATTCACAAGAAAAAAACAAGTTGTTCATATCATACTCCAAATAACTTACTGATCACAATTGTAGATGGCTATTTTTTGAAATTAAAAATATAGAAGTGAAAATTTATGTTTAAAGGATTGTTAAAAAAATCTACTTAAAAAAAAGTTTCATGCATTTCAATTTATTTTTAAAACTTTGGGGTCTTACAGATAGAGATTATTTCCATGAATCGAAGATAATCTAGGGGAAATTATTTCTCCCAATAAACGACTAAGATCAAATAACTAAAATAGAGTATGCACCCTAAACTAGAAACAACTAGATCTCAATAAATATATAAACATAATTTGATACAACTATAAGAGAACAAAATTTAAAACAAAAAAAAACCACAATCAAACTAAAACCTAACACAATTTCTATGTGAACTCTTTTAAACCACCATCGTCAAAACCAACCCACTTTATAGGCAACCAGACCAAAAACCTAAACCTGCAAAATAGCTTGTATCTACCGATGTCGAGAGGTACAAGTTGGGTGTGAGAATAAAAAACTCATTTGGTAATAACCACAGAATATATAGGTTTCCTTTCATGAAATAGTCCATAAACAGTAGATTGAAATATGCATAGAAAATAGGTTTTATCATTTCAAAATATAAAAACTTCTTTCCATAAAAATACACTTTTCTAAAAAAACAAACCACTTTATTCTTTAAAATACATTTAAATTTTAAAACATACTAATTTCATAAACAAAACCTAAATAAGAATACAATCATGGTAATAAATAGGGTTACACTAGAAATAAATGGAAATAAAACAAGTAGGTGAAATAGTAGAAAAATAGTACAAATACCAGAAGGAAGATTCTAGTGAAATAGGTAACTTAGAACAGCTTAAATAAGAACAAACATACAGATAGTAAATCTTGGGAATTTCTTAAACATCTCTAGAACCAATCCCAAGACGTATTTGGTTCAGACCCACCTACCGGCGTATGGTGAATCTCCATATTCAATAAAAAACTGGCCACTCTAAAATAACCAATCCAGTGGTACATCCCACCTGACCTCTCAAAACATTCAGGGTAAACCAACCCATCTCATTGGTGTTGATAAGAAACCACCACTATACCCTCTTGATTAATCCCATGACAATAGTACACGTTGAATGGGGAGGTCCTCACTCATGTGGCTCAAAATAAAACCCACAACTATTTTTCTTTCATATACCAAACATTGACACCACCTATACGATAAACCTCTCCATAGAGGGTCCACCATAGAGGTTCCCATATCAAAATTATCCATTCATAAAGTTCTAATCATGAGTTTTAAAAATACTTTCCAAAACATTATAAAATACCATCTGTGCCTTTCCCATTTCAAAGCTCAATATCTATTTCCAAATTCATTTCTAAAATGAATTCAAAAACACACAACATGCATGAATGGTTCCAAAAGAGACTTTATGTCATTTATAAACCAAACCAAATCTTAAATTTCCAAACATGCGATAATTTAGAACAAAAAATTTGGAACCACATTTGAGTCATTTTAAAGTAAGCTAACTTTATATACACACTAACGATTTGAAGGAACCACTTTAGGAGAATAGGGTTAAATAATAAATGTGGGAGGGGAATACGAGTTTTAATATCTAGGTTTTAGGTTGTGTATGTTCATCAAAGACAATCTTCATTTGTGTACCCATCCATATGTGCAACTCGTGAACATATAGATGTGTCCATGTTCAATTTCAAATCCATGGTAAGCCATAAAAATACCCAAAATCAAAACCAATATTCACCATTAGCTTTAAAATTAATCACACATCCACACATGGGCAATAAATCATAAAAGTCACCAAAATTTCTACTCAAAACTTAATTTACAAACAAACTAATCCACCAAAACAAAACCAAATGTCAAACAAGATCAGTAACACTCTAAAAATGCCAAATCATGTTTCAGAATACTAATTGAGATTTTATCAAACACCTTGTATGCATATACATATATATAACTAAGGAAAACCTTTTGGATACCCCCATTTTCATCAAAATCCCTTCATCAGAACCCCAAAAACCATTTGTGCTAACACACTAAAAGAAATAAGATCACATTTAGGAAAAAAATTAGAAAATATCAAGCCACCATAGAATGTTTCTAAAAAAATATAATGGAAAAACCTACATCCAGGGAAAGAATCATGTTTCCTTTGATGAAATCCATCGGAAAGATACTCCTACTATAACTCACAACCCTACGAAATAAAAACCCACAATTTCACACCACCCTACATATACAAATCATAAAAACATGAACACTATGGTTAGAGGAGAAATGGAAAATAGAAGAAAAACAAAGGATAAAGAGAGGGTATCTCTAACCTTTCAATCTGGGTGAAGAATCACTAAGAAACCACCTTGAAATCAACTTGTAGGATCTTGGAGAAGCCAAAAAAATCCATGGGAGGATTTCTTGTATAGGGAATTCAAGTGGGGTGTCCAAGGGAAGAAAAACCACTTAAAAATAAAAATATAGAAAAAAACATCCCTCTTTGGATGGGTTTCATTTCTAGCTCGCACGATTAAACAAAACTAGTAAAAACCATGCAATTTCCTACTATCAAGAGATGCATAGGATAAAAACATAGGATAAACGCTATGTTTAATTATGCTCAAACCATGTGACCCCCTTCTATCTAGGTTGAAAATTTTATCTAATCATGTTCCAACCATTCTCAAGCTGTGAACATGCCCAAAAACCATAAAGAAAACTCAGAATACTCAAAACAATTCACTAGGAAATTGACACAAACCTCAACCAAAAGAACCAAAATCAAGAAAATATTAGAATAAAAGAAAAACCATTGTTGGGGTGTGACAATTCTCCCCAACACAAAAACTTTCTACCCCCAAAAAGTCACCAAGTCGGATGAGAACTAAATCTCAATCCTAAAATCAAATGATTCTGAAGGGTACCAAGAACCTCAGGGTGACCTTTTAACTTTACAAGACACACCTGGCCTATTCTAAAGAAACAAACCATAGAGAGAAGAAGAGAGGGTTCTACCAACCATAATAAACAAACTAACAATGACCAACACCAGGACTAGGAACTCGCCACATGAACCAAATCCCCAACACAAGGGGAAATACTAACCAAACAATGAACCAAACAACAACTCATATTTTTTATAAGAAATGAGAGTCTCTAAATCAAGTATAATAAAAAGACAATACAAGTCCATAAAAATAATAAGAACACATAAGAAAGTGAAAATAATCCATGACTCATCTCCAAAAGGAAAAAACCTTTAGAATTACATGATGGAAAGACCACCAAGTCTCAAGGAAGATAATACACCAATTATTTTTAAAAAAAAGAGAGAAATTATGAAAAAAGTAAACTAAAATATGAGGAATTAAACCTTATTCACTCTAAAAGTGGAGAAAAATATGGAAAAGGTTTCCAATACTCCAAAAAATTATTGAATACGTGATGATTTTCACTCCAGGGCTTATGACTAAAGCCTGGATGTCTTGAAGATTATGCTTCCCCACAGTTAGGTCCAAAAATACTCTGATCATAACATCTTTTTATGACAACTCTACTTCCATAACTTCTCTGAGTGACCCAAATGGTCACATCGATTACATTACTTTGGAGGATTATGAAAATATATATTCAAATTCCCAAACATACCACACTAGAAACATACAAGCGAACAGTCTCAAAAATGAGAAGTTGATACCATTAAAGGAAAATCCTTGGGAATAAGTTCCTCCAGTGTACACCTCTCGCTAGATTGAAAACCTTCAAGATCTCTAAGAGAAACTAGATTTACAACCACCAAAGATTATGCTACGGCTCATCCACTAACTTCCTAAATTGAACTTACCTAGTTGAAATAACTTTCTCTTTAATCTATAGAAGAATGCCCTAGATAAAGAGAGGAGCTTTTAGCTGATCCTACAATTCCATCTCTAAAGATAAAGAAACCAACTCTTTAAAATGGTCAATATAATCCTTCACATATACTGGCCTTTCTAAACATTCATTATCTCTCCCACTTTCCCCCCATCACCTCCTAAGGTATAAACCATCAGAAAAAAGTGGTCTTAAAAAATTCCCATGAGATCCCAACCATAAATGAAGATGGGATGAACAAATTCAACCAATTGGAACCAAAACCATTAAATGAAACCAAAACAACATGCAATCTTATAGCTTCATGATTTCCCAATGACCTAAAGACACCTTCTACTTTTTCCAGCCACTCTATAGCCTCTAATGGGCCTCGATCACAATGGAAGATGAGCATCAACTGGAAAGAGAAACTCCACCACTCTACTAGGTGTCTAGGTAGAACGAAAAAATGGATGAGACTCACTAGAAACTTTTTGGATCTTTCTTTATGGGATACTTTGAACTACATAAAAACAAAAAAAAACAAAAATAACATCTAATAAAACCTCATCTAAACATAACACCTCAATCCAATACAACTTGACCATAAGACAAACATCACAAACAGAAGTGTAATTCTCTTTTCAAAAACCACCATTTAATTCCAATTTCATAAAACTTCCTTCTTATAAGAACACTATCCAAATAACGAAATCCTCTTTTAAATTTAGTTTTAAACAAAAATACATTATTTTTAAACAAACAAAACCTTGAAAATATTTTCCTTTTGAAAACCACTTTTTCTAAAAACCATTTTGTATTTAAAAATATACCCACACCAACCAAAACCAAACCAACACACAACTCACATAAAACTTCCCAAACGAGAAAATAATGTCCATTAATAACCCAAAGACATGGTTAGTGGTCCATAAGAAAGAACCAACCACTAAGAGAACCATGAACTATTCACTCAGAGTCTACATGGTTCACTACTCCATGTGATATCATAACATGACATTGGATCACCACTATTGTCATTCATTATCCATTCCCCAAGAACTGGCTAAAAATTGATTTTTTATTATAAAAATGGTGATGGTCTAAAACCACCAGATTCAAACATAGATCCCACAAGGCTTATGAAAATGATGCAAGCTAAGGGAATCCCTTTGTTCAAATTCCTTGCACTCTAAAGGTAGTGAACCATAACTATCGTATATAACTAGCTTCTCGTCCAGCCTCCTAATGTGAGTAAGTGAATCTGCAATGAAATTGGACTCCCTTTAATTTTGGTCAGCAATATTCCTAGGATTAGTCTCTAGAGAACATTTTCTAATCACATAAACCAAATCCCAAGGCAAATCATAAACCCCCTAATCCATTCTCACTAAAACTTCAGAATTTGACTCCACCTTGTCCACTTGGAAACCAATCATCTTGAAAACCATGAGGCTATTATGAAGTACTCATGCCTCCTCTCCCAAAGAATTTCTTAGGACCTAAAATGCACTGAACTCCACAAATAATAAACAATATGATTCATGAATAACCCCACTATATTTCATGAGCTCATTCATGAGAGAGATGTCCATATTAAGTTTCAAACCGTTGATAGGAGGGCTCCATTTGATCCATCAACCTCCCAGCCTTCCATGCACTTAGGGTCTATTGAGAAGATTATATACCGAGAGAGAATATTAGCCTCCTTTTAGCACTGAATCCAACTCAAATATTAAGGCCTTTAACCTTATCAAAAAGTATAATAATGAGTGATATGATCCCAAAATTTTCTAATTTTGAGCCCCCCAAATGATCCAGAAAATAGAGGAGAGGATAATAGCCTAAACCTTGCCTTCCATAGCCCCACCCTCCAACCATTGGAACCAAGAGGCCAAGAATCCTTGAAAAGAGAGTTGGTCATGATTGAGGTGAGTATGTGGAGTGAATAGATACCACATACTAGCCTCCCAATAACTTTGAAAAAAGAGATGCAACGTTGATTTATTCCATGGGTTTTCACAGTAGAAGCAACATGAAGCCAAGAATATACCCTTAATTTAGATATTCTCATCTGTCGATAAAGATTTTTTATTGATGCACAAGACAAGAAAGTTTATTTTCATGGTAATATCCTTGCACCCAGACTTCAAAGTCCACTCATCAAAATCAATCTCTACATGCATCATCCTCCATACTCCTAAATGGAAAAATTGCTTGATCTTGATCCCATGAAGCAGTATATATCTACCTCGGTATTCATGATAATACCTTCATACAACTTCTTCTCCTAATTGAGAACCAATTGGATCATGATAGTATGGTCGCTCAATTTCTTAAAGGATATGTTAGGGGTGGTACATCCTGAAAAAAAAACTCTTGCTTGCACATTTTTCCTTCCAAAAGAAAACAACTCCTTTCCAATTTATACATTGGGATGAGACGTAAAGATCCTCAAGATGGGAGAACATGCACCTTAAATCCATGAGATATGTAAACTACAGGTACCAATACCCTCCTAGATCTCCCCATAGCACACTCTAATGAACAAATCCCACAAGGAACCCCCTGTAATGATATCCGAAGATATTCGTGCTTGTTTTCCATGCATGGATTCAGAAAGGTCATGTAGCCCCACTCCACCCTCCTCGATAGGTCTCTCCAAGCATGCCCAGGATGCCCAGTGGAAGCGCTCAGTATGGTTGGAATCCCATATAAACACTATTAGTATTTTCTCCATCCTCCCAATAGCCCCTTTAGGGGGGTGATGATTGAAAAACATGCATAGGGATGGAGGTAAGCATGTTGTTGATCAAGGACACCCACCCTCTAAATGAAAGGAACTTTTTTTCCAACTAAAAATGTTCCCAATCATTATATTAATGATATCATTGAATAAATGATTTATCATGTAGAAAAAGGACAGTGGAGAACTGAGATACAACATAGACAAATACTTTCTCTATAATCCCAAGATGTCTTGAATATCCCTACAATGTCTTCCAGAACACTTATTAGAGATAAAAAATGACTCTTCCTAGAATTGACAATCCTCCCACTCAAACAGCCATACATTGAGAAAATCTCCATGAGGCCAAGAAATGATATATGTCTACCATTAATGGATATCAAAACATCATTAGAAAAAATCAAATGAGATATGTCTTCCCTACCATTCCAGCTGTAGTATAGAAACAACCTTATTCCCCCTATGCCACTATACAGGTTTCATGATAAAATATCTTGAGCCCAAATGATAAGGCTTAGAGACAAAGGATCTCCCTAATGGACTCCATGACCAAATTTAAATAAAACAAATAATTTTCCCTTAAGAGATATAGTAATCCATGGAGAATATTATTACCTGAAACAAATATCAGAAAACCATTCATGGAACCAGAACTGCCTCATCACAGAGATAATGAAACTCTATTAAACTTTATCATTTTATTTATCCATATTAACTTATAAGATGAAATTTTTTCCAACTAATCTTCTATTAATATCATACACCATCTTACTAAAAATTCCAACCACTCCTTGAATGCTTGAACTCTTCACAAACCCATGCCACTCTATAGACATCAGCCTTGGAATGACCCCACTCAGTCTTCTAGAAACAAGGCTCACTAGAATTTTATAGGTCACATTACATTATAAAATGGTCTTGTATTTATTGAGGCTAGTCCAGTCCTTAACCTTCGATACAAGAACCTCCCTGAAGGCACACACCCTCCTATTAGGAGAACCACCATAAAAGAAGTCTTGAATAGCCTCCACCATATGGGGGCCAATGACGTCCCAAGAAGCCACATAAAATGCTCCCAGAAATCCATCTAGTCCTAGGGATTTGTTATGTGGTATTGCAAGAACTGTACCATTTATTTCCTCCTCATTAGGCATATACATCAGGAAATCATTATCAAATATCTCCACAAGATGGGGGATGCACCACAATAAGGCCTCATCCACTTCATTACCTCATATATCCTCATATCTAGAAGGTACCACCAAGGCCAATAAACCTTCAAAATTCTCAAGCGCCAACCGACCTGCGACATCCACACAAAAAGTAAAGTCTCCATTAATAAGGCGAAGATTGAGTCTCATGCTACTCTTATCCTTCAACCATGCATGGAAGAAGTCATTGTTGCAATCTCCCTTATTCATCCATATCAATCAAGATCTCTATTTGTAGTCCCTCTTGATCTCTAATAGTTTCTCAGTAAGAAATATGTGCTTCTCATAGAGGACAATGAATCTATTCTCATCCCAACCAATTTGAAGACCCACCTATGTCTTTTCAATGTTTTCATGAATAACATCCACACTCGAGTTATCGTTTTTCCTATTCTCTAACCAACCTTGAATTTCATTCTTAATACGTTTCAAGAAGTTAGAGAGTCAATGCCAAGACCCCTTAGCCTCCTTGTGGGCCCAAGAGTATCTCAACATCTACATGAAATTGTCCACCTGGTGTCATCTATTGGAGTAGTGTAAGGAAAGATTCTCAGAGACATACCTTCTAAGTTCCATGAGAAATGGTGAATGATCCAAAAGGGATTGAGAAAATTGAGTGGCCATCACCCGAATGAAGGAATCTAAGCCTTGTAGGTTTGAAATAAAACTATCATTCTGGCTCTATATGTGGTTAGATCCCCTACAATTATTGCACCAAGTGTGTCTATTACCTATGAAACCCAAGTGTAGAATCCCCACAGAGGAAATGAAATCAAATAAGTATGTATTTCACCACCAAATAGGGTATAACCACCACTCTTCTCTGAAGAAAACATAATCGAGTTGAAATCTCCACCCACAAACAAAGGGATAGTTCCAATTTGAAAAGTCCATAGGAAACACCAACAATCCAACCTCCCATTTATGATATTACTAGCATAAATAAAAGAAAAACAACACCTCACCCTCGACTTAGTAGATCTTGGTATTAATACACTGAGACATAAGACTAACCACCTCCACTTTGACATTATTCTTCTAGAAAATCAATATGCGTGTGTCATCTAAAAACCCATGAATAAAAATTGGGTATCACATTTTCTATACCAGAGAAGGTAGTTTTCTTGGATCTTTCTTGGGATTGAGTATGAAAACAAGAGATGACTAATTATTAATGTATTTAGCATCCATGAAGGTTTACTTCTATTGTGCTCCCATCACACGATCATTACAAATAATCATAAAAAACATTATAGCATGGGTTTCCTAACCTTATGGCTAGAAGAAACAAATGTTGTGACTGAGAGGAACATGCCTACATCCTTTGAATTAGTGATGGTGACTAGAATGGAGGACCCCTAAAATAGCACAAACTTCTTCAGGGTGAGGATATTCTTCTTAAACACCCCTTTTAGATCCTCGAGTAAATATATTTGGACATACATAGGTGTTATCAGAGGACTCATCACCATATCCTCTTGGAAAAGGGAGACCAATAATAGGCGCTATAAGGAAACTCACGAGGACTAAATATACTTCATCACACCCTATGAAAACATCTCCCTATGAGGAATTCCTTTTATAGTAGAAGATAGTCTGTTAAGCAAGGAGAATAGTATGAATTCCTAAGACAGATGGGATGAGATCTGAAACAACATGGAGGGAGGCGACAATGCCCTGGGAGGAAGTTGAAAGGAGCAATCTAGGAGGTGACGCTAATCCCAAGATACCCCTACATAAACCTTGGATGAGACTACTACATAAGGAGTATGAACAACATCGCTTGGAGTAGGCGAAAGAGAGATCAGGTGCAAAGGAGATGGAGTATAGCCCGATAATTGAGTCCCCAATTCATGTAGGCCGACAATGTCAGAAACTTCAATAGGATTGTGGGAACCACCAAGGAAATTTGAATTTGAAAATTCCACCCCAATGGTAACATTTCCCTCTATATCCACCACTGATGCTGATGGACCACTATACTGAGCACCCTAGAGCCCCAAACCAGAAGAGCTAGATGTTGAACTCTTCCTTCTACAGACCACAACTTAGTGGACTTGATGACCAAAAACCATGAAAAACCATAGAGTAACTTTATAGAAGAGAATTTTCCAACACTTAAAACCTTCACCTGATTGAAATAGGATACGCATAGGAAAACTCACTCCATCTACACATATATATGAGGGTAGGCCACAACTTGAAGACTAGTCGTGCTTTCATTAGAACATATAAAAGAACCAATGGAGTCTCCCACCTATATCAAGATCATCAGCTTGTGGAAGGGAGTGGGAGGCCATGAAAGTTGATCCAAACTTCCACCGAGGATTACTCCCTTCCAAAGTGACAATCACAATACCATTAAGACAGGGAGAAGTGTTATGACCCACACTGCCAAACTTCCCCTCCCTGGGCCAAGATACCACAAAATATTCCTTGGAGGATAAATGAATGAAAAAGGCCACTCTGGAAAGATATGATATAGCCTCCAGAGGATAGAGTTCCCAAGATTTGAAAAACTCCTTCAACAATTTTAAAGGCTGTTTGGTGTGAATAAAATGTGCCACAAGAGTAAGATCATGAAAGGTCGCTGCATCCTGGAGCTCCTTCTCTAAGAGGTCCACCACTAAGAAACTATCCAAATTGACAGAACCCCTAAGATCAACCAATATTTGTGGAATATATGGTATAAACATAATAATAGATGAGGATTACCCACCACATATAGAAGTATACAATATTGGTGTGCAACATAATGCTTCATTGAAGGTCTTCCCTTTAGACGCAACAAACAAAGCCCCACCCATATCTCATCACAGAAGAGAGATCAAAGGGGAAAACCATCATCATCAGAAGTGGAGATGATCTCATGATAGGGAGTGAGTTCTAGAGATGAATTAAACCTTTGAGACTACCTCCAACCATCCATACCACAAGAACCAAATCAAAAGACCCAATTCTCAGAGTACCCCTAGCAACTCAAGGAACAGAATGAGAAAGAGTTCGCGACAGACTTCCCACACCTACCACTCAAGTCCTGATAGTTCTAAACACCAGTCTACATGATTCCCCAAAAATATTGATGGATTTGATACCATTTTTTCACAAACTAGGCTAGGATTCCATCTGACCTAACATCTGACCCGGTCCAAGACAAGGCCCGAGAAGTGTTCTTGATCCTTTCGGGCTAGTGACTAGCAGTGAGAATCATAGATAATCCAAGGGGGTGATTTATCCCAATAAATGACCAGGATCAAATAACAAAAATAGATTATCCAGTATAAACTAGAAATAACTATATCTCAATAAAAACATAAACATAATTTTATACAACAATAAAAGAACAAAAATAAAAACTAAAACAAACCACAAATGAACTGAAGCCCTACATGATCTCCATGTGACTATTTGGTCAAAACAATCCACAAAACTAGCCCACTATATAGCCCACTAAACCAGAAACATAAAATTACAAAACAGACTGGGTATACTGATGCTGATTGGCACAAGCAAGGTCTGAGCATAAAGAGATCAATAGGTAAGAAACAAAGAATCCATATGTTTCCTTTCCTAAAATAGTTCACAAACACTAGATTTTAACATTCATAGAAAATAGGTTTTATCATTTCAAAATCCAAACACATCTATCTAGAATAATCCACTTTTCAAAATAACAAACTACTTTACTTTTTGAAATCAGTTTCAATTTTAAAACATACCAGGTTCATAACCAAACTCCAAATAAGAATCCAATCCAGTTAATATAGAGGGTTATAGTAAAAATTAATGTAAATACAACAATCAGGTGAAATAATAGAAAAAAATAGTACAAATACAAGCTGAAAGATAATGGTGAAATAGGTAACCACGAATTAAAGAAATAAGTAGGAACATACAGCTAGATAATCACAGGCATCTCTTAAAAATATCTAGAATCAATCCCTCGACATACTCGGTTCAGACTCACCTATCGTAGTATGGTGTAACTCCATAGTCAATAACAAATGGACACTCTAAACTAGCCAATCCAAAGGAACAACCTACCTAGCCTCTCATAAAATCTAGTGTGTACCAACCCATCTCATCGGGGTTGAGAATAAACCATCACTTGACCCTTAATATGAATCCCAATAATCCCATGATAATAGTACACGGTGAATGGGGAGTTCCTCTAATGAATGGATCAAACTAAAACCCATATCCACCATGCTTGTATAGACCAAAAACTGACACCACCAATGTGATTAACTTATCTATAGAGGGTCCACCATATATGTTCCTATCTTAAAATTATCCATTCATAAAGTGATGATTGGGCCTACATGTTACATGAGTTTTCAAACCACTTTAAAAAATGTTATGAAATTCCAACTGAGAATTTTCTATTTCAATGTTCCATATATGTTTCCAAATTTATTTTCAAAACCAAAAAAATACACAAAATGTATGAAAGATCCCAAATTGGACTTTAGGTCATTTAGAAATCAAACCACATCTCAACGTTCCAAACAAGCCATGACTTCATAAAAGAAATTGAACCACATTTGAGCCATTTTAAACAAAGGGACCTTGACAAAAACACTATGGGGTTTAAGGAACCACTTTAAGGGAAGTGGGTTGAATAAGAAAGGAGTTAGTGTGAGTAAGTGTTTTAAAATCCGAGTTTTAAGTTGCACGTGTTTATCAAAGACCCTATTCATTTTTGTTCCCATCCATATGTGAACCCCAACACATATGGATGTTCTCACATAAAATAGAACATCCATGGTAAACCATAAAATATCCAAAACCAAAACAATGAGTCACTACTATCTTTTCCACTAATCACACATCCACATGTGGGAACCAAATCATAAAAGTCCCAATAATTTCCACTCAAAACATAATTCACAAGGAAACCAATCCACCAAAACATAAAAAAAGTTAAAAAAGATTAATCAAACTCTCAAAATACCAAATCCAATTTCATAATACTAATTGAAATTTTATCAAAAACCTTGAATTCATATACATTTATATGTATAACTAAGGAAAACCATTCAAAAAATTCATTTTCATCAAAATCTCATCATCAGAATACCAAAACCATTTTTTTTAACACACCATAATCAAAGTAATCACATTACAAAAATAATTAGAAAAGATAAATCCTTTTTGTAATCTTCTAGAAAGGACAATAATGGAAACACAAACCTCAACAGTAAGAATCATGTCACTTTAGATGAAATCCAATAGAGAGACAGTCCAAATATGACTCAGAAACCTAAGAAAGAAAAACAATTTCACACTAACATAGGTATCCAAGTCATACAAAAATGGAAAATATGGTTATAGGAGAAATTGAAAATGAAATAAAACCAAAAGAGAAGGAGATGGATTGCCTAACCCATCAATCTGGATGAAGAATCACCATGAAACCACCTTTAAATCCACTTGTAAGAGATTAGAGGAGTCAAAAATCTCTATCAGAGGCATCAGAGTTATGGGAATTAATGTGGGGTTTCCAAGGGAAGAAATCCCACTTAAAAAGAAGGAAAATATACAAAAAATACCACTCTTTAGGTGGGTATCATGGTTATCTCGAACAGCTAAACAGACCATGCACAAACCATGAAATTCATCACTATCAAGAGTTGCATGGTCTGCAAACTTAGGCTACACACTTAGTTTAACCATGATCAAACCATGTGACCCTCTTCTTTCCATGATGCCCACTTCTTCCAACTACCCTCAAATTATTCTCAAACTATGCACAGGACTAGAAACCTTCAAAAAACTCTGGAAAATCAAAAAAAAATTCACCGAGAACTTGACCCAAACCTTAACCAAAAGAACCAACATCAATAAATGTTTTAAATAAAATAAAAAACCAGGTTAAAGTATGAAATTTCCAATGTTTCTGTGATCTTATGATACCATGTTCATTATTCTATGCTTCCATGTGATTACTCATGAGCTTATGTTTATAGGAAAGTATATGCTACATTGTATCGGTGAAATATAAATATTTTTTTGAAAAAGTTCTCATATGATTTCAGTGATTCCATATGAACCTTTATGTGTTTAATTTTTATTTTAATATTTCTTGTAAAATGTTTTATGAAGAACTTTAGAAATAAATGCTGATTTATTGGGTAATAATTTTATTATTTTGATACCAAACTTTAATTTTTAAAAAGTAATATCTTATGTAAGTATTCATGGAAAAACATGTTTCTTTACTAATTTTTAATAATGGTTCATTATAAAAAATGAATTGGAGAAGATATTTATGTTTTGGGATTATTAATGAATCAAAAGGTAACTCTTGTTATTTCCCATTTTGAATGTGAATTTGGTCAGTAGTGGCCCTTAATTGATAATAAACGGATAAATTTTAAATTGAAACCATGGAGTAGAAGGTCTTTAAGGATCGTTCTTTCATAAATATTTCCCTAATGTTCTTTGACATTGAATGGAAATGCAATTTATAGTGTCTCAAATTTTTATTACATGTATATTAAGTCATATTTAAGATAAAAACATAATATTAATACAATACAAGATCCAAATGTTCAGTATATTGGAATAATTAGACTCATACATCACTTGTAGATAATAAAACTTAAACATTATTTAAATTCTTATTCTTTATCCTCCTAAAATCTCTCACATTCTCCATAGAACATGTAATAACTTGATGATGATATTATTTTTTCTTTCAAGGGGATAAAAGGAACATCCATAATCTTAAAACTACCCTCCCTCACTATAAAGATGTGTCTGGTAAATCCATAAACTCAAAAAACAAATCATCCATTTTCATTGGAAAATGATTTCTCGCATCAAGAAAATATAGTATTATAAATTACCTTGGTATAAAAGAAGGATCCTTCGGATTCATGTACCTTGGAGTTCCAATATTATGGGAGAATACAAAAATCACTAAATTTTACAATATAGTTTACCATATTAATAATAAACTCTCCACTTGGAAAGTAAAATCTTTATCGATGGAAGGTTGAATTTTTATTGTAAAATACACCATTGTATATAAAATGGTTTATTAAATTATTATTAATAAATGGAATATTTAATGGAATAAAAATCCTAATAGTATAATAAAAAAAAATCTAGAGTGGAAGCACACTCGAAAAAATACTTTTCACAGTTCCTTGGAATAATTTTTACAAACCCCTCGACAATAGTGGCCTTGGTATTAAGAACCTTGGCCTCTTTAATGAAGCCCTTCAAGGTAAAATCACATGGAACCTTATAAATAGTAACTTCTCAAACATTTATTTCCTTAGAGGAATATTTCATAACAATATATAAAAAGACAATTTTTATACATGGAATCTTCTATCTGTCCTTCCATCAAGAACTCTTTTTCTAAAATTATGTCTCATTCTAGATGGATTGTTAACAAGGAATATTATTTTAATTTTTTTGGATAACTAGAATGGATACCCTCTTTAATCTATGAATGATTCTATGCATCAATTTAATGATATTAATATCTCTATAAAGTACTCCATGCACTCTAAAAATTTTTATTTACATGATGAGATCAATACTATTATTAATAACTACCCTTTTTCCTACACTGATGATTTTTTTTGGAACTAAATTATAATGGTATTCTAAACTCTAAACTTTACTAAAATCATTATTTCATTAATAATATCCAATATTTCTATTACATAAGGAGATTTAATAAACAATGGGTTAGACCCTCCAGATTCACCTTGGTTTGGTGAATATCCCACAATAGAGTTCCCACTGATTACAATATACAATTATTTGGTATTCAACTTTGTTCTAAGTGTACTGTGTGTAATCAACAGAGAGAATATATTGAAATTTTTTTCATATCTTGTGATATAGCTTCTATATTACAGAAATAAATATTTGACATTTTTGATCTCATATGCATAGGTTTGGACACCATTTAGCCACATTCTCAAAGATGCACAACTATGGACGACTCTCCCAAAATTAAATAGATTTTCATTACTATTATGGCCAAAATGATTCGCTCCATATTGTATGAAATAAATTTTATCATTAATAACAACAAAACTTTCAAACTTTTTGAAACTAGAGTGAAGATCCTAATTTTGATCAAGGAAGATCAAATGATTCAAGCAGGTATCTGCCACAATTCTACCAGGGATCTTATCATTCTTCCTAAAATTGGAATCAAATGAAAATTTCATCAACCAAAAGGTATTTTGGATATCTTTTGAAAACCCCCTCTCCCTACCTGGATCAACATAAATGTGTATGGTGCCTAAAAATGCATCTCAGACCCTGCGGGCTATGGTATCATGTGCATAAATCACAGTGGTCATATTTTGGGATACTGATAGGATACGTTTGGTTTTACCTTGTCCTTAGAAGAGGAGATGTGCAACGTTATTATTGTACTTGGTATCATAAACAAAAAGTAATGGGACAATCTTTATATCGAAAGTGACTCCACTACCATCATACAAGCCCTTCGGCATGGATTGGTTCACCTAGTGTGGCCCCTCACAGCTAGATGGATGGTTTTCCTCCAACAACTATTAGATCTGAACTATATAATCACTCATGCTTATCATGAGGTGAACATGGTAGCATATGGTCTTGAAAATATATGAGTTAATAATGAAGGTACATATATGGAGAAACTATGAGAATATATCATCCCATTACATGAAAAATATTTTAATAAATTTCCTCCCTTAAAACTTCTGTAACATTATTTTTTATCTTTATATATTTTAATACTTTGGTATTTTGACCAAGGAATCATTGTTTCATAAAAAAATGTACACAAATCATAAAATAATAATTATGAAAAATTCTAGAATCTTGTTCATGAATTATAAACATAATATTATGAGATATATCACATTACCCAATTCATTGGAGAGATATATAATTATGGGCCCACTCGTCACACCATAAAATTCTTATAATCATGGATTCCACATGGAAAGAGAACAATCATAGTCATGAAATAAACCCATTGAAAGGAATGGTTTTTATAAAGGTTTTATAAAGATTTAATTCTTGATTAACCTTTTTGGTTCCCAAATGAATATGTAAAAAATATTTGTTCATAAAATTTCATCATTCTTGAAAGGATAAAAAATAAATCAAGAGAAGCCAATGCAATGTTTTGGAAATTATATCCTTTTTAAAAATGTTTTTAAGTGAGTTAGAAAATATTTGAAAATGATAAAAACATGTATATCCTTGAAAATAAACTGGAAATAAAAATGGAAGGAAAATTTAATGTCATTTCCATAACATACATATAAAAAATAATGTGAAAGAGGAGATAACCCAAAAAATAAGGGATTGGGTTCGAGAATCCACTTACCTTAAATACTACATTATTCCATAACTTTTACACCTATTGAATATAAAAATAGGTTTATTAAAATAAGTTACCAAATGTATTATATCTATTTAATTCAATATTTATCCATTTTATTTATTGTGTACTATTTTATAAAATTCTTTGTTAAACATACATTGTTTCGATATTGTGTTTTCATTAAATTATCTTGTCTTATTTCAAATTTTCTATTTTGGTTTGAGGTAATTTATACATAAATAAATTAATTCCCAATTATTATAAAACATGTAATTACACATTTATATATTATATTTTTTCATACTATATATCCATTATTGTGGTGATGGTCAGAGAGTTGGTAATGTTTTCTTAGGTGGTTAACCGGCCGTCGATGGGACATTATCAAATGTATAGAAAAGAGAATATTGAGATATAAATATTTCATAAAAATAATCATTAAAATATTTTAACATTGTTAATATAATTTTACATACTAATTAATAAATTTTAAAAGATTTGGATTTGAATAGAATAGAGTAAAATTGGAATTGAAGAGGAAAATGTGAAGAAGAGTTGATGAAAACTTACCCTCTTCTTAGTGTTTATTATTCTCTACAACACTAAAATAAATTAATTCATGGAATTGAATGAATCTAGAACATAATTAAGGATTATAAGCTATTTAAGGGAATAAAATGTGAAATATTGTGGATTTGGTAAGTGAGGTAGGAGTGATTTTCTAAGGGAATGAAGTGGGGTTATTTATACTTGTAGAGATGTGTATTTTTAGTTAAAATATTAAATAAAGTACTATATCCATGGTAAACCTTGTAATTGTGATATTTTTGACATTATTAATCATATATAAATAAAATATATTGTTTTTGAGACTTTAAACCCTTTTATAAACTGAATTTACTAGTTTATTACAAAGGAAAGGGAATATAACAAAAAAATTATTTCAGTGGATTACTTTTCACTTTAGACATTGGAAAATACTTTTTGATTTATAAAATTAAGTTTATTGTTATTTAATGAAACATATATATTATTAATTTTATTTTGGACGAAAATAACCAATTTATAATAGACAAAGTCATTATTGAAACATCATTATGTCCTAAAACATACATTATTTTAAAAAATATATTTTTACTATTGACGTAAAAATTGATGTATTTAAAAAAAATACAAAAAACCACCCTTGGAAAACCTTGATGTGATGATTATAAAAATGAATTTTTTTTTGTTTTTTTAATTCAATTTTTATTTTAAATAAATAATGTATGATGTTTATTAAATATATTAAAATAAATTATATTAAAAATGTGTTTATATTTTCCTTGAGTTTTTAATCTTTATATTTACTAAAAGAAATTATGAAATTTATATTTTAGAAAATTAATCATGATAAAATATTATTTAAATTTAATTTTATTAATTTTAGATGAAATTATTATTCTAATGGTTATGTTGTTATTCCCAATGGTCTAGTTACTATTCCAAACTTCCAAGTTACTATTCAAATGGTCTCATTACTATTCTAATGGTCACATTACCTTCTATAAATACTACTTAATTCCTTCATACATTATTCACTATAATTCCTCCCATGGTTTTATATTTTCATTTTCAATGATGTTGATTTATTTGCTAAGATCATGTTTTTTATATAGTCTTATTCATGTGGGAGATTATTCTTACAGATTTAGAGGATCCAAATTTTCCAATTATACTTTTCTTATTTTCAATTTTTTGTCCCATTTTAATGTTTTTACTTTTCATAGGTTTTTATGAGAAATTTAAGGATCTCTATTAGTGAAATAAAGTGTTTTTAGTTTCTCTCCGTGTTTCATGTCTATAATATTATATAATATTATATTATATAACACACATATATTCAGGAAACAATTATCACTCATAAACTCTAATTTGTTATAATATTTACCCTTTAGAAATTTATTCCGTAAAATTTCAACTCATATTATATGTTTAGAATAGATGAGTATGCTTTTGATTAATCATTTCTTCCAGTTCTCATGTCTCCCCTTCATATTTATGGTTATTTCATAGTACTTTGATAATGTGAGTTGTCTGGTTGCCTTGAAATTTGTCTCTATAGCTAATATCATCATTAGATTCTCCACATAAGTGAGTTCATCCTCCATTTGTACCACCTATAGATTTAGTACATGTGGTTGTATATGTATGAACTTCCTTAGGAGAGTTACATGGAAGACATCATGAATATGAGCGATGTTTGATGGAAGTTCTAGCTGATTGGCCACTACTACTATGCAATAAAGGATCTCAAAGGGACCAATTTGACAAGGAATAATATTTCATTTATATCTAAAACACATGACTCTCTTACATTGTGATATACTAAGTAAAAAATTTATCTCAAACTTTGAACTCCAATTCTTGTAAATTGTTGTCAATATATCTCTTTTTATGAATATGATAATATTTTATTTTATTTTGATGGATTGCACCTTTTCTGTAATTTATTTTATAATATTAGGTTTAAGTAGATTAAATTTACCAACTTAATCCGAACAAGTAAGAGTTTTAAAGAGTTATCCATATATAAAATTAAATGGAGGCATTTGAATACTTGAGTGGAAGATTTTTTTTGTGTGATTACTCAAATAATGGGATATGTTGATCCCATATACCTTTAAATTACATTGAGTATGCTATAAACATGTCCTAAAGTGTCTGAATTGTCCTTTAATATTGGAAAACTATTTTGGGGAGATAGGACATACAGATGTTCAATCAAGTATTCTGAGAATGTTACAGACTTCTCTAGAATTTAGAAATGAACCTTGGATCACAATCTGTGATGATTTAAAGTAGTTCCCCATGAAGCCTCAATACTTATTTTATGTATATATTGTCTTGTTTCTTAGGTGAGAAATATTCTTGAATATCAAAAAAGTGGGAAGTCTTGGTGATTTGATCCACTACAAACCATATTGAATCGATTCCTTTGGAAGTCTTCAGAAGACAAGTGAAAATGTAAATCATGATGTTCTCCCATTTTCTTGTGGGTATGGTTAATGGTTGCATCATCCCCTTATAATTTTTTCAATCTTATTTAACTTTCTCAAATACCAATAACATTGAGGTGTACTTAGTGATCTCCTTCTTTATGTTGTTGTTGGCACTGAATATTGGTCAAGACATTGAATGGGCCCTTTTTTAGCAACCCAAAGGAATATTTTGAATCAGCGGACAGCCCCAAGACACCCAAGGAATGTGTGCGAAAGATATTAGGTCGGAATTCAGGATCAAAAACCACACTCAATCTCTTCCACACCCAATCTGATGTTAAAGATATTCTTCCGTGATGATCTTATGAAAATCAGACAAGCCATAGGTTCTAAAGAAATTATTATGTCACGTAAGAGAATGGACCATGCATAAGATCTTCCATGCCCTATACTATGTCAAAAGACACTTGCATGCATACCTTATTGTGAACCACTACTGAAGTTTTCGTCTATAAATAAAAGTGTTCCCCTCACTCTGAGGTACAGTTCTAGAAGACGATATGTTCCTCTACTGCGCATAAGACGACTCTTCCATGACAACACGAAAGATATGGCCTCATGGTACTGAATCTTGTGTGATAGGTCTCCTAGGGTTCCTCCTTTGGGTGGGCCTACTGTGTCTTGATCCTCAACCATTTCCTTTCACTCAAAGTCAATTATGCGTAGGATTTTACTATGTGTAGTTCCTCTTTCGCCCCTAGTCTCTAATTTTGTGTGCAATCCCCAATCTTGTGTGCAAGTGTTTCAACTTGCTCACACCCCCATCATCTTGTGTGCTAACCTTAAATATTGTACACACCCCTTCCTATATGATCCATGTGTTTTCCTTACCCTAAGGCACCGTTTTTCCCCTCATGTAGGAAACTCCTCTGTCCTCCATGTACTTCCTCCGTGTGGCCCTCCAAGCTTGTGCGTAGTGATTTACTGGTCCCTTGAGTGGTTTTCCATGTTGTGTTTCCATGGCTCATTATTCTTTGCATAGGAATGCTAATGGCTATTGATTATTCGCATAGCCATGCTAATGTGGAACCTTCAATGGATAACTCCATAACCCTGTTAAACCATTACATTGTTGGTGCATTCCCTTCACCAAGGGTCAAAGTGCGCCAGTTATGTAAGTACTATGGGTGAGGAGTGAATCCTCATCATCCGAGCTACAAGATGTTAAACTACCAAGCACCTTTATCCTTAACACATGATGTTAACCTATTATCACAACTTGTGAAGCTATATTTGGTTGAGTTGATGAAGGGTGAGTGTCAACTCCCTCTCATTCTCTCTCTCCCATTGTGCTTTATTTCCATGTACTCTTTGAGTGGCCCCTATGTAAGCCCCGATCCACCGTGAAAGGGTGTTCCATGTACAGTGGAAATACCCCCCTTGTACATTTGGATACCCTCCTCTCTCATCAAGTTTTCCTCATAGAGTAATTCCCAATATTCCTCTCCTTGGGCCTCTATCCATGTGTAATCCTCACTTTACTTCTCGTTGATGCAACTTTCATTATGTGATCATCATGTCTATTGCAGCCTCTTATTTATCACACAAAGCATGGATCACATTGTCTTAGAGTAATAATTACACATGTCATCCTCTTTGGGATGTATTATAATTTAATTCTCACTCTCCATTCGAACTACGTAGACTTTGATCTTTACCCCTTTTGAGCAAGTTACATAGGAAGCCTCCCTGAGGTTCAAGCCCATCCCCATTGGTCTTGACCACTTCAAGTCAGTTCACCCTCATCCCACATGAAGTTAAACTTTATGCCCCCTTTCATCCCATAATATGTGAAACTGTATGCTTTTGAACTATGTGGGTTTTTATCCCTACCTTCTACACGAGGTACATCGGAAGCCTCCCAAAGGATCAACCCCAAACACCCGTAAACTTGAGTGTCCCATTTGTTGGGACCCACATCCTTGGCTTGCCCCTTAGTGGTGTCAGACTAGTTCTTGGGTCCTCTCAGGGTGTAAGTCCCACATTCAATCCACATTCCTCCTACCAAGATTTCCCTTCTTGGGATGGGATGCTAACCACGTTTAAGCCCCACTCTCCATTCGAACTACATGAACCTTGATATTTTCCATTTTTGACCAAGGTATGTAGAAAGCCTCCATGAGGTTCAAGCCCATATTCCATGTTCAATCCTAGTATCTCCCTTGATCCTTTGTGTTTCTAGAAGATCATGCCTTAACCCAAAAGGTTCTACTTCCTTCATGTCCCATCTATGCGTCCATTCTCATGAGCCACCTCCTCAGGTGACTCATCGCCCCATCCAAGAACTACGTAGACTTTAATTCCCTGTCACATGAATACATAGGAAACCTCTCCGAAGATCAATCCCAACACTTCCACCTTCACAACAGTTATCGGTTCCATCCCCATTCATTCCACCCTTCAACACTTCATTCATATCCATCCCTATTTTTACCCGAGCCGCCACATCCAGGTGAAATCATTCCATCCATATGGACAGCTAACCGCATGTGATCCTGGACATATCTTTGGGTCATTTTCCTTTGTGCAAGCCTTAATTCCATACCTCACCTATACGATCTACATGGGTTTTGATCCCTGTCTTTTAGAAAACGTATGTAGGAAGCCTCCCTGAGGTTCAATCCAAGCCAATGGTAAATATTTGTTTACCCTTTTTTGGGACCCAATATCATCTGATCTGCCCCTTCTGGTGTCCAGGTTAGCTATCATGGTGTGACATATTCCCATTTTGGGACACACCACCCTGAATCCGTCCTTATTGGGCATTCTAATCCATCCACCCAATAAACCTTCCAGGTGATCCCTCCGAGGGAAGTACCTATTTGATCCACTCTCATCAATATTCTGATTAGTATGATCCATCTACACTAGACGTTAAACTCATTGAATACCCCTTGTAAAACATGAGAAGCTGAGGAAAACCTCGGAGACATGCCTCCAGCATAGGTTTTCCCACACTTGACGTGGCATACCTTTGGCTTCTGTACCCTCGAGAAGCTCTATTATAAGAGAAAAATACAGATATTCTAATGTTTCAATGTTCAGACATTCTAGTGATGCTCAACATGGATACTCCCTGACTGAAGGTTGCTGCCCTGACCTGACCCCTTGGAATGTCCTAATAGGAGTACTGTAATTAACTGGCATCCACAAAGATGTGGCACCAAAAAGAGTCTGACAAACAACGTCTTAATATATGAGGTAGACCCAGAATAGGTAAAGAATTCTGAGGAGGAATCCATGTAAGGAGTTACCAAAATCCCATCATCCCATTTAGATCAAGGAGAAAATGTCCCTAATGAAGGTGATGGATGTCTCCCACCTTTGGAAAGCGGGAATGCGGGGCAACAATGTGATCGTTGGCTGAGCATCCCAACACACGTGGCACAACGAGGCACGCCCCGACAAAAGCATCGAAAACATAAATGGTAAAACCAACATGAAATTATTCTCCTCAATATGGGTATTAGTAGTGTTTGAGACATCATTAGATAAGCGTGTCACTAGATCTGACTATTTGGTGCTAGGTCCCACTAAGAAAATAGTGTTACTGGCATGAAACTCACCAGGATTTGTGGTAGTCAATCATTGGACATCCTGATCTGTGATGTTTTAAATGTGAATATTAATATCCATCCATTAAATACTGAATGAAACTAGTTTACTAGGTATATATTCCCTACTACCTTCATTGATGGATAAAACTTCATGCTTTGTAGGACCTAAGATACATCTGTAGGAAAATGATCACCTCCTACCCATAGACGTAGGGGCATGGGAAATATAAATGTGGAAATCTCACATGGATTCACCTATTCTAAAACAACTCCCATGACCACAACTACTGGGCACCCATGATCCCATCTCACACACTAAATTTATTCAAAGGAGGGTGATTGATACTCTTGTTCAATGGTATGAATGTGAGGGGGTTATCCCAACAAAGGATATGGCCTGTCAAGAATTGGAGGCTTCTTCGCCTGGTTATTTTTGCCGCCCCAATAGCCGTGTAGGGAGACACTCATCCCCACTCCAACATTGAAATATTTTGGGAGCCTCTACCCAAAAATATTTTATTACTCACTCCTCTATTCAAAATAATTAAGGGGTGTCTACGTCCTCCCTACTGTGACTGTGGCCATGAGACTACCAAGGAAGTCTCCCACCAGGCCATGTCAGCACTGTCAGTCAATCCCACAGATCAAGTAGCTGGTGGTCCATGCCCATGCATAGCCATCCCTAGCTCAGCTGACCTGACATCAATGTCAGGTGAAAGCTCAGGAGGATGCCTTTTAGGGGGCATCATCTTCTATGGCTCCAGTGGCTCGATCCACAACTGGCATATGTTACCATATCTCGGTTACTATAGAGTAGGGGAACCACTGTGCCTGAGTGGGATTGAGATCCCAACCACCCCCTGGGAAGGCTGGGTCGACTTTTCTAGTCGTCAGAGCAAGCAGCAGCCATCTCAGGCCGACTATAGCAATGAAATTCAGTATGAAGGTCCTTCCCATACCACCACCAACTAGAGTGGAGGTCCTCCCCACTCCTATGTTTGGTATGGGGGTCCTCACCATACCACCACCATCAGTCTAGAAGGATGTCTTCCCCATCTTGTTAACACCCTACATGAAGGTCCTCTTCATACCCATGGTCTCAAGTATGAGGTTCTCCCCGTCTTTTAGGTTATCGATGCGAAGGCCCTCCTCGTATCATCACCATATAAAGCAGAGGCCCTCTCCGCAGTAGTGTCAACCAAAGGGAAGGTCCTCCCCTATCTAGTGTTCCCATCCACGGATGTCCTCTCCATATTCCATTCAATATATTCTCAGGTGCCTCTCACACCCTGGTTTATCAAAACATAGGTCCTTCCCATGTCAAAGATCTTACCTGCTTTAAAGAACTATCCAGGGGAAAGAGATTGGGTCGTTGCCACCAGAGAAAGAACCCTAAGATGTTTTAGATCTCAATAAAGCATTTTATCTTTTGAGACTCTAAAGCGAATTGTGATCCAATGATGAAACCTTCACCCTGGTCCTCTGTGTCAGGGACTGGGGTAGGAAATTGACATATTAGCTTCATCCTTCTAGAAAGTGAGATGGATCAGATCCCTAAATATCTTAACAAATACATAAAAGAGGAGGAATATTTGGATCTTTTCTAGGGTATTACTATATAATACCCTCTATCATCACTTGGATTTTTCTCTACCACAACAAGAGATTACAGAGAATTTTTCTTGGGAATGGTCAATGGTGAGTACCAACCTGATCCACCGCCAATGACTACCACCCCTATACGGGAAGCATTGTTCAATACCCCTTCTTATAGAGATGTGGTAGTATAGTTAGAAGTCTCTAGGAAGCAGCCCAATATGTTGCGATTTCTCAGTTCGTGTGTTGTACTCTCCCCTGACCAGTCCACCATCATAACGATCTACGTCAGTGCTGCTACCAGTCCCTTAACCACCCCCAGTTGATGAGTGGGGTAACCAAGGGCTGAATCCTGAGTCTAAGAGGAGAAGTTTGAGGGAAATTCTCATGGCAGACCATTTTCTCAAGATATTCTAGCCAATTGCAACTACAAGATTCAATGTTTTTGGAATCCCTTACCTATGAAAAAGTTATGTGCTTCTGTAGAACCTCAGGGATGATGAATTTCCATCTATTCTGTTGATGGTTAGATTACCCCAAGAGTCGAGAACACTTCGACGACATTGGCCAGTAGTGCCAGCTGGTTGAGTTGTCCACACTTCCCATCGCTCAAAACCTTGCATCGCCTGACCATCATCGAACCCTCCAACAACGATGTGTCTAGATATTTATGATTCTCTATAGAATTATTAAGGAAGCTTACTCATATGTCCAGATCTGTGGTTGGGGGAAGTATGTTGCCCTACATTTCAGTCTTATCCTGCACTAACCAGGTTCACCTAGTGATATAAAGTATATGACTTCAGGCGTCATCTTAGTACACATGGTCATCCCAATGGTATACCCGAAAGGGGGAACCAGTAGAGGATTTGGACAATATGATCATCTCACTGGGGCATCACAACACCCGTCATACCCTACAGGTGTCCACAATTTATAACAAAGGCTAACACTTGGCCTCGTAGAACCCAGTGAGTCATTTCCATTAGGTCGAGATCTTAACAAGGGAAAAGCACACATCGGGGTAGTCAAACCCTCTAACCCATCAAATTTAATGTAGAAGACCAAAGAGGACCATGAAAAGGCCACGTATGCTAGAAGATTTCCGAATAGAGAAATACGGTTTATATGATCCTCGTCGAGCGTGCCATGGAATGAATACTAGATTATGATGATTTTTTATTGGGGAAGGAGGGGCAAGGGTAGGTATAGCTTCCCCTTGGTGAGTTTCCTCATGGTGATATCGACAACCCCACCTATCTAGACATGGTAGAGGATGATACTTATGACAGTTGGCCATGATATGCATCACCAAACCCACTCAAACTGCATGAGAACCTACCCCAGGGCCCGACCCAGGTTTCACCAGCTACTCCTGAGGTTCTTTCAGTGCCCCCCCCCGAGTTATTCCCCAAGATCCTTGTCTAATTACGTCAGTCATTCCATGAGTCAATGGGCCAACTAACCACGTAGGAGATCCTGACAATGCATTGGTGTTTAGAGAGCCTCGTCAAGACATGAATACTCACTAGGATGATCCAATGGCCACTCTTCTTTCTCACCTTGAGGCTCTTGAAACTCGACAGGTGGAAATCCTGCCTGATGGAAAGCCATATCTGGTAGGGGTGGATGATATGCCAGCACCCACGGGTTTCAAAAATCATACCTTATCCCCTTTCAATGGGAAAATCGATCCACTACAACACCTGACACACATTATTTAAATGTGTGGACCCATACTGGGAACTACAGTATAACAGGAAGCTGTTAAGATCTGGTGTTTCATAAAATAATTAGAAGGGATCATGTTTGTCTAGTACATCCAGTTACCAATTGGGTATATAGCTATTTGGGAGGATCTTCATAGGCAGTTTCTATACTAGTTCAGTTCCACCACCTGAAATACAAGTATTGATGACCTCTTTAAATGCAAAAAAATACTGGATGAGTGTGTTGTAGACTTTTTCACTAGATGGAAGGGCCTCACAAATTCATTTGATATGCCATTGACTCAGGAGTAGCTGCTTATGATGTGAGTGGGGAATTTGAAGACTAAATTGGTCCCCTCTTTCATCACTCATAATTTCCCAGGTGGAATTCATAATTTCTTTGATAATACTCAGCATCTATAGGAATCATTGTAGCAAGCCAAGAAGGCATGCTCGGTGCCTCCCACAGCTCCTGCAAGAAGCACAGCCACGGTCGAGACCACTAATGTTGTATAGGTAGAGGCCCATAGAAACCTAGAATTGTTACCTGTAGAAACACTTCCATATCCTCACTGAGGGACACTTTCTCAAGCTCAACCTTTGGCTCATAATTTCCAGCCACAGAATTGGCAGGCGCTACCGCATAATGCACCACTACTTCTTAGTTAAGACAACTGGTTTTCACCTCCTCACTAGGCCATAGCTCATCGTCAGGGCCAAGAACATAAAACCCATTTTCCAGATTAGAGAAACTAGACCTATTCATTCAATGAGGCTTAGGTTCCTGGCTATTTTTAGAGCACCTTGGATTAGGGTATCCTTCGGTTGCTGGAATGAAAGAGGCCCAAAGATGCATATCTCATAGATTTCTTCAACTATTGTCACTATCACTGATTCATTGGGCACACCCTCAAGTAGTGATATGTGTTCAATTATTGGATATAAGACCAGGTTGATAAAAACATAGTTATATTGGGTTCATCCCTGGTGTAAGTGGCATGTGTGTTTGTAAATCCGAATAGTGACAACGAGGGTGAATGGAAGCAGGTTTCCTGTTGTGGGCCTCAAAATTATGATGAATAGATAGCTTGAAAGGTATTACCCCATGCCCATGGTATTATATGGGAACGTTTAAATCACCCTGACCATTATGAAGTCACTACACTATGTTTGGCTACCACCTCTACATCGACACCTTAGCCTCTGCCCTCTTAGGAGAGCAAGTGTCGATGACGTAAGGGAAGGAAAATCCCTCTGCTAGTACCAAATCCATCCCATGCTCATGGAAAATTCATTCCCTTAGAGATAGGGATTTCCCCTATAATCCTCCAAATAATATATGAATCTCTAAGTGATGATCAAGAGTATTCTTTAGTGAATACCATTGAACTGGTGAACCCTTACATGGTTCCTGATAATGAGTGCCAACCTAACTTCCTAACATTCCCAGTCAATGTTAGTGTCGAAAAAGTTATGGACATGTGAATTTTTAGAATGAATTGGCTAGAACATATAGCCAATACATTCACACCAATGAGACTAGATAGTAAGCCCAACATAGAACTTATCATTTACAACCTTCTCGTCTTTTTTTGATAGATTTTCCCCCACCATTGTTTGTAATGATTGATCATGAAGATCCACCATGATCATACTATGATCATCTGCATTCAGTTGTGGATAAACCTCAGTAATATGACCTTCATTCAGTGGTCACTCTTCATGGTTCAACTAGTGTGCAGCATAACATTTCCAGCACCAGCTAGAATCCTCTGTTTCAACCAGCAGCGCCCGTCATACCTCCTTCCATTGAGTGACCTCATGTCAGCGAAAATGTACACCTGGCATGGATGTATTATGTAATTAATAACCTTTCCAAAATTCTTTTGAGGCTCTCAATACTCAAAACTCTCCACATGTCTATAGAAATGCGTGAAGTCCTTGCAAAGTATTTAAGAGGCCCCCTCTAGTTTGGGATAGAGGTAGAGACCGCAGAATCCTTCCATGTTGAGGAAGTTGAGCACGTAGAATGTCAGCTAGTAATTTCTTTCTCAAGAGAAGATTAAGGTTCTCTTATATAGGTCCACATATGCCCAGTGTAAATCACAGTCCATTTCAATGGCGTGGAAGTCCATCAATGTCTTGTTTCATAGGTTCTGTGATCAATCTTATGCCAAACAGGATGCTCCGTAGGCTGGGACTTTCTAAAACATATTTGAGTCCATTTGACCTAAAGATTCAACGTTATGACATGACTGAGTAGACACAGGTTGGAAAGATCTGCATGAATACCCAATTTTGTGGCTTAGTTTCTAGCACTAAGTTTATAGTTGTCTCATAGGACACCACTTGCAACGTGTTGATGGGTAGACCATGGATCCACCTGCATGCGGTTGTCCCTTCCTCCAATAACTAATTCCTTATGAACTCCCTCAATGGTCAAGTGGGCATGCTCTAGGGTGATGCATCTCCCTTTTATTCTTATAAAGACCACTACTTAGATTTTGACTATTATAAGAGTTTGGAGAAAAAGGTTCCGGCCAATGATTTTGAGCACACTACTGTTGTGGTTGACCCATGGATAAACTTGGATGATGCCTTCATTCTCCCAATCCATTGGTTAGAGGCCACAACCCTAGACCTAGTTCACTACTTTTTCTTTTCTGGAAGAAGTTAAAAGCATTTTCCCATGTGCAAGGAACACTGGAAGATTACTTCGTATGCCTACATGAATAATGTTTAGGTGATTCCAAAGCCCCTTACCCCTATAAGTTAGTGGGATGTTCATTCCATGATAATAGAAATATGTTATACTTTCTTTTTCCACCAATCTAGATTGAACTGACTCAAGTCGACGTCCAACATCTGTTTTGATATTATCCATCATGGCCCCTTGGGCTGAAGGCCTAATGTAATCCAATTGACAGCCTTCGTCACCATGGTTTCAGTATTATAGTGGTTACCTAATGAAGATTCAACTACTGCTCAGGTTGGCACCAGCATTGCTTTAGGATTAGCCAGCTCATAAGGATTACACCTTCCAATGATACTCTCTCCATAGGCGATGAAGAGGATTTGGAGGAAAATCCTCTGGAATTTGAGGAAGACATCTCCACCACCATTTATGAGCTGGTATAGGTGAAACTTGGTATCGAGATAGATCTGATACTGACATTAATCAGCATAGATATGCCTACAAAGATGAAAAAATAGCATGTGGGTTTCCTGAAGCAACATCATGATTTATTTACTTCGAGCTATGGAGAGATTCGAGGACTGGATCCTCAAGTCAGCTTCCACCTCCTTGGTCTCCTAGTAATCCATCACAGGTTTAAACAACCTCCTAGAAATATGTACCCTTTTCACAGTGACATGGTTGAGGATGAATTTGGTAAGATCGTCAAATATAACTTCTTAAAAGAAGTCTAGTACCCTAGGTGGTTGGCCCACATTGGGCCCATCAGAAATAATAACGGATAGATCAGAGTCTAAATCAACTTCCAGGATCTCAACCATCACTACCTAAAGGATGATTTCCCACTTTCAGTGATAGAACCGTCGATTGATGCCACCATTGGATTCCATGATCTCTCCTTCATGGATGGGTTATCTGGATATAATCAAGTCTGAATGGCCCCTAAGTATGAAGATCCCACCACCTTCATAGCACCATAAGGTACTTTCTGTTACCAAGTAATGCCTTTTGGTCTAAAGAATTTAGGTTCCACCTATTAGAGTTCCATGCACCACATATTCAATATGATCCACAAGACATTGGTGGAATGCTACGTAGATGATTTTGTGATCAAATATGACTAGTGTTAGGACCATCTCAAAGATTTTGAGAATGTTTTTGGATTTCTCTACTCTTACGTTCTGAATATGAATCCTTTGAAGTGTTCCTTCAGGGTTATCTGTATAATTTTTCTCAACTTCATCTTCATATATAGAGGCCTCGAGATCGATCCAAATAAGATTAAAGCTATCATCCAAATTCCTCCTATGAGTAACATCTGAGATCTTCATGGTTCTCAATGCCACTTAGCCTACATACACTTATTAATCATGAATCTGTCTAGAAAGTGTAATCCCTTTTACCAGATCATAAGGATATGTGCCGATTATCAGGGGGATGAATAGTATCAAACTACTTTTGAAGAAATTATGTAGTATCTTCAATAGCCTCAAGTTATGATTCCACCTATATCTAGAAAACCGATGGTCTTTTAGGTGACCGCCCTGGAATGATCCCTCGGGGCCCTTCTTGCCCAGATGAACAATGATAGGATAGAGAACAGTTTATACTATCTCAGTCATTTGTTCCTCGATATAGAGACCAGATATTCCATTATCAAGAAGAGTTTCCTTGAGCTGTTATAGGTAGTGCATAAATTGTGACATTAATTGTAACACCATGAGATACAACATAGTGTTCTATGTTGATATGCTGAAGTACATTCTGAACCGCCCCATGTTGACAGGCCATCTAGCTTAATGGGTAGTGATCCTTCAACAGTTTGACATCGGGTATGTTCCCTAAAAATCTATCAAGGTACAGGAATAGATAGACTTTATTTTCACCCATCAAGCACTTTCAGAGGAGTATCTAGGTCATGATTTCCCAAATGAGCCAATCCTCTCAGTGGATCAAGTTGTTTTGTGTTGGAAAATTCACTTTGATGGTGCCTCGTGAAGCCAAATTGGCATGAGACTCAATGATCCCAGGATTAATAGGGTAGGAATGGGTATCATATTCACAACACCAACAATGATTGTCTTTCCCTATTCATTCATGTTGTCAGATGGTTGCACCAAAAATGAGATATAATATCAAGATCTTATCACTAGCCTCGAGCTAGCCCTTGAGATCGATGTTCCCCACCTACATGTGAAGGGAGGATCTGTGATAGTCATCAAATAGATCAAGGGTGACTGTATTATTAGAAATCCAGAGCTCGTACCCTTTATAGAGCATACTCACCAACTGATGGACCGGTTCCCTTCTTTCCCAAAAGTTACTCACGTCCCTCGGTAATAGAATTAATGAGTTGATTCCTTGTCTAGCCTTGATGCATCTCTTGGAAATCCTGAAAAGTATGTTTTGATTATCTAAGTTTTGCATCAAAGATTCATTGCTCTTGTAACTCTGGATGATGATGATATCTAGAAGGTAAGTCATCTCTCCACCATTGCATCCATATCGAGACCATATGCTCCCCCTACCATAGTGGAAGGAGACTCTAGTTGGAAAACTACCTATATCAAGTATCTCCAACAATAAAATCTCCATACAAACTAATATGAATGTGTTTGAGTCCATTGGTGTGCAGTATAGTTCACCCTTCAGAGTGGTCCCACTCTTGAGAAGATCCTCTATAAACGTGGGTTTGATGGGCTTCTCCTATGTTTCATTCAAAGAGATGATATTCCCCATGTTATGAAGGAAGTTCATTTTGGTTCCTATGGATATCATCAGGTAGGGATGAAACTCTATCATCATATCAGAATGTGGGCCTACTTTTGACCCACCATGATCCATAAATGTATTGTGTTTTCCAAGAGGTTCCACACATACTATATCCATGCTAATTTTTTGCATAGGTCACCAAAGCCTCTCTATAATACTATATACTCTTGGCCATTTTCAGTCTAGGGAATCAATATCATGGGACCATATCCACCAGAAATGGCTCGCCAGTGGAGTTTCATACTAATTGCAATAGATTTATTTTCCTAGTACGCTGAGGAAATTTTTATTAAGGAAGTCAGGTCATGTTCTATTGTTGATTTTGTGAGCTCCTATATCATCCACCGATTTGGAGTCCCAGACTCCATCCTCACCAATAACGAAACCAATTTTTGAGTAGTTGAGATGAAGAAATTGTACACCATGTACAATATCCATTCAAATCACACCTCTCGCTATCATTCGCAAGAAAATGGGAAGATCAAGGAATTCAACAAAACACTCTCTAACATCTTGCAAAAGATGGTTGCTCAAAATAAGAAGAGTTGTCTATGCAAGCTCCCCAATGCTCTCTGGTCTTACATGACAATGACTCGTAATTCCTCCCAGGCAACTCCATATTCCTTGGTCTATGGAATATAGGTACTCATTCCCATCAAGATTTAGTTACCATCACTTTGAACAGTCATTTACGATCATAATACATTAAAAAGAGCAGTAGAAGTCCATCTGGATGAACTGGAAGCTCTCAATGAGAACATGCTTCATGACTTGCACAATCTAGAGAGGAATTAGAACAGGATATCTTGAGATTTCAATAAGAAATTTCATATCCATTATTTCTTTAAAGGTTACATAGTATTAGCCCTAATAACACCAATGATACTTGACAAGAAGCCACCAAAGTTGGATCCGAAATGGGAGGGACCTTATATCATTTACAAGGTTTACCCCAATGGTGCGTACTCCCTGGTCACTATGAATATTGAGCGTATTACTCCTCCCACCAATGCTAAATTCCTCAAGAAGTACATTGCATGATTATTCCCTTTTTTATCATCCTTCATGAATATAAATTGAAAATGACTCGAGCTCTATAACATTAAACTAAGACCCCTTCATCCTTCATGAAGATAAACTACAAACGGTGAATACAATTCCCAGTGGTCTGAGCTCTACGACCTTAAACTGAGATATCTTGCATCCTTACCTCAAGACGTTAAGATACATGGGTATATCAATGCTTTAGGTGTGCCCCTCATATGGGATTTTTTCATCTTTCACATAAATAAGGAACCCCTAATGGCCTAGTCTATGTCACCTTGGTTCACCTTCTTTTCTAGGACAACATCCCAGAGGATCTTGAATGACGATTTGATACAAGTCCCACATTACGAATATGGTTAGAGTTTGATGATCAATTATTTGTTCCCACTCCAGGTCACACGATACAGATACTATGTTGTGAACATGGTCAGTATTTATCCTCTATCATTATCACCATCCCAATGGTGTCCCAAATATCAGATGTGGTGATTCACCTTTTTTCTATCCATCCATCCCATAAACATGACATTAAAATGGGAATCTATTGTCCGAGATTTATGGCCTTAAACAAACATATTTTTCATCCTTACTGCATAACATTAAACTGCATGGAATTTCAAGAACTACATGTAGCTTGATTCCCATCCATATGAGATACATAGGAATGCTTGGACATTTTTTCTTCAGGTCCAGCCCCAGGTACCGTAGATTCTTCCTTCCTTCTTGCCTCTGAGCCTAAGTATCCTAGAATCATGTGGTGTGATGTAAAATTTTTATCCTATTCACATCAGGCTTACAACTTATGACTTGACTCACTTCCTTCTAGGATACATAGCGACACCCATACCTTTTGTCTGTAGCCCAGCCTCAAGTCCTTTAACCTTTCAAGCCACTAGGCCCAGGTTCTCTCTTGAGATTTTGTAGTGTGGTATGGACTCTTCTGCCCCTATTCACATCGGGTTTACTTTTCCACACCACACACATCCCCTTTGAGACATCACTACCTCTAATTCCTCACCATATGACGTTAAACTATATGAAATTCAAGAACTACATGTGGCTTTATTCTTTCCATCACATGATATATCAGAAAATCCAGAAATTTTTTCTTCGGGTCCAGCCCAACAAATCTCTCTATCTTCTTGGTTTCCCCCTCTAGGTTTAGTTATCTTAGAGGGATTCATATTCACGATGTGCCACCCTTAGGAATGTATCCCTTCTTTATATGTCCTAACTACAATACATTAAACTGCATGGCATTCCAGAACTATGTATGACTTGATTCCCATCCTTATGGGATACATATGAATGCCCAGGCATTTCACTTCGGGTCCATCATGGGTTCACTAACCCATTTACCCCTTTCTTATTCTCTTCTTATCGAATCATCCACCCTTAACTAGGTCCCTCTACCTCTATTTCACCTAATTAATACACTAACACACACTATGGTCTGGGGTCTAGAGTGTTGAATTCTACATGGACATGCTCTCATTACATTTCCATGATTCATGTGCCCCTTTTTTTGGGTCTCCATCAACCTTCGCATCTGAAAGGACACCCTAGAAGTATGGTTCCTCAACCTTATGGCTTGCCTACCATTTTTGGGGCAATGTCCTGGAAGATCATGAATGACATTTAAGATATGTCTTGCATCGTGAATATGTTCAATGACCGACCCTCACTTGTTTGTTCCTATCCTAGGTCACACAATATAGAGATTATGTTTTGAATACAATCAACTTCTATCCTCCATCATTACGCCAACCCCATTATACCCTAAATATTGGACTCCTGATTAAAATCCCTTCCCTTTTCATCATGTGAACATGAATCTTCGACACCCTTAGTGTTATCCCTCCATGAACCTTTTCATGTTGAGAGGACGAACTAGTGTCATGGGGTCATACTTGATTTCTCACCTACATTCCCTACCATATGATTCCATGTATTGTAAAGATCCTCTCTACCCTTGTTTCCCACACCGATCATGGCTCATGAGGGCTTAGGGATATGGGTAAGGTTTGCGCCTGCATGGAAGATTCACACTTCCCCTTGGTCTGAGCTCTAAGACAATAAATTAGGACCTCGTGCATCCTTATCGTATGATATTAGACTATGCCTCTTACATCCAAGTCATGTACTGATAAACTACCCAACTATATGATGTCTTCATTTGAGAAAATGTTTCCCCTTTGGCATTGGACTTCTTCCATGCCATATACAAAACTATGTGTGGATTGATTCTTACCCCTATGAGATATATAGTGACACCCAGGTATTTTACCTCTCGGTCCATCTGTAGAGTTATAAATCTTTTCTCCCCTTATTGGCCTAGTTTTGTTCTTTGGAAATGTGTGGTTTGGTGTGGAATTTTTTTCCTCATCCACATTGGGTATCCTTGTAATGCTATACTACACCTCTCTGTCCCATACGGTCCGAACTCTAAAACCTTTAAACAAAGACTTCTAGTGTCCAAGATCGCATAAAATTAAACAATGTAATATCTATGATTTCCCTCACCTGAGATGGTATCACTCATTTTGGTATTGTCCATATTCTATACCATATTCAAGAACTATGTGTGGGTTGATTCTTGTTCTTACGGGATATGTAGTGATTCTTGGACTCTTCATCTATGGTCCAACCATAACCCCTTTCATATTTCTTGCCTATTGGCCTTATCCCCCCTTTCAAGAACATGTGATGTGGCAAGTGAAATCTTTCCCCATTCACATCGGGTTATGTACCATGTCACATGAGTTGCCATCATCCTCACCATATGACACTAGAACTACGTGTCTACCGTCCTCATTTTCATGATGTAAAACTGCAAGGTATTCTACATCCTCATTAGAGAGGTCCTATCTAGAAATAGATTTTATTTTTATTCAAGATGAAACACCCACCAAATCCACTTTTGTCAAATCGGTGTAGTTTCATGAGTGTTGGACTTCGTTTGAATAGCTCATCACTCTAATTCCATGATTTTCATGCTCTCTATTTCAGAACCTCATCCTCTTCCAAGTTTGAGGGAATCCCCCAATGGTATAGATGCTCGGCCTTATGGCTTGAATACTATTCTGGTCTAATTTTCCAGAATATTTTAGACAAACATTTCAAGTTATGCCACATGTTTTCAAATACGGCTAGCATTTGGCCCTCAATTGTCCGTCCCCATCTTAGGAAGACAATATAGATGTTTTTTTAATAAGGTCACCATCTATCTTATATTGGCCAACCACCATAAATGTGTTCTGAATTATTTTGTGTATCATGATTCACATTTCTCATTGCCCTTTATTTGGATTTAATCTAATGCCATGTGTGTTACCCCGTTTGTGCACTAAAGCATATTGGGAAATGAAAGTTGGATGTTCCAGAAACCCTATCCTATGGTTGCGGTCTCTCCATTAATATGAATATTTTGGGAGTTCAATCAATAATGGATACCCACCAAATATTTGATGAATAACTAGCACTCTCATACACAAAGTGGAGGATTATGTGGCCATCCCTTGTTTCTCCCATTGGGTATAACCCATTTGATCTTAGGTATTGATCACTAGTTACTTCACAATTATGATCGAGATGCAGTATAAAATAATAATAATAATAATAATAATAATAATAATAATAATAAATTATAATAGGAAATCAGTAAGTGCATGCACACAGTTAAGGATGAGTAATAAGGGAGAAAACATAATTCATGAGTTTGGCCAAAACACGACCCTTATGGATCAACCCCTTCAATGGACTACCTCAGTGTCTCCACTTTGCAAAATGTAGCCTCTAGAACTCCTTCCCACTATTTAAGATTCCTTTCTTCGTCAGCAGTCTTGGAGCGGAGCTCAATAGCTCTGACCTTCTTTCTCTCTCGCTCAGCTTGGAATTCAATAATTTGAGGGCTTACTTGTATTGCTTTCTCCTAAGCATCATTTACCTAGGCTTTCAACCATTCAATGAGCTTATATTTCCTTGCAATAAATGCATCTCATTCATTTCACTACTCTTCAAGTCATTCAACTTCCTGCTTATCCTCAATAAACTTTTGGGTATTCTCATATTTCCTCTAATACTGGGCAACATCGGAGCATTGGATACTCTCCTGCATCTTCTCATCCAGATAACCACATATCATTATATGAATATGGTGAGCATCCACCCCTTCGGTGTAGAGAATGTGTAGCCATGTGTGAAGTTAACCCATTCAATTTTTCCATTCTTGCTCTGATTAATCGAGGAAGTGATTGATGCACTTACATGCATTGCATCACATCATATGACTCTCCTCGACTTCATCAGGATCAAAGTCATCCATTTCTTTAGGATCTGCAGGCCTATACTTAAGAAAAATAGCCAGGAGTTCAATGACAGGGTCCTCTTATGGAATCCCTTCTTCTTCGGGGACCTCACCTCCACCAATATGGAGCTCAAACCTAGTAGTAGCATTGCCTATGATTGTAGCTTCTTACTCACTGGGTACTAGGGTTGGAAAAGTTTGAATGGTGGGTTATGCACGGACTGGTGCAATCACTAGTAGAGCTCCCACAGGTGTTCCAGACACAACAATTTGTTGATCCTCCAATATCATGATCACTAAGTTGGGAATTGATTCCTTTGTCAACCGAGTTCCCCAATAAATATTTGAACCTACAAATATAGAAAACATACAAGTTCCATGTGTAGTGGTATCCAGTGCCTGATCCACGATAGGGGATGCCACCACAAGGGATCCCTCAGTGCATGTTAATTAAATGATTCGCACTGGATCCTTATAAGTGGCGGGAATAGACTAAGGCTATGTGGTCATCATTCTAGAACCTCCTAATATCTCTCCTCTGACCACTTCAACCGCTATTGGCCCTTTACCCACTACAGTCGTGGTCGGTCCTCTCCCCACCTCAATCCTAGATACAAGTTCTTGGGGATTTCCTTCCACATCCATGGGTACATTATAATACTCTGCAAGGTGAACTTTCTGAATATCATCAACAATCTTTTTATGAACAGGGTAGAGTTTGGTTAGTGGATTCGAACTATGAAAAGAGAAAGACTATTAGAGGTAAGAGTTGATATTCACCTCGAGTTGTTTGACCAGTTCGCATTAGATCCTGCAATTTTTTCGCTCTCATGTGGACTTCCCTAGTGGATGGTTGTTTCTTGAGGTCTCTAACCTCTAGGTACCTCACCTAAAGTGTCCCTTCTCTCTCTTCCTCTTATTCTACTTCCTCCTCTTCCTCCTCCTCTTCTTATTCTTCCCCATCATCGTTATCCACAAATGTCAAGTTTTCTAGGACGTGCTTCTAGAAAAGCATCACTTTTTCAAGAAGATGTGGTTCATCATACCACCCCTGTTGGTGTGCATAAATATCCATGGATATTAGGTACACGTGTCAATGATGAAATTCCACATTCTCTTCCACCTGAATGTTCCCTACTTCTGGTAGGTCAAGCTCAGTGCGCACCGGTCTTCTCCATAGCTCTTCAGTAGACATTGATTGTCGCAACATCTTCCAGGAAGACCATAGATATGGGAAAATGGCATCGAAGGTAGGATTTAGAAGATGTCTTAATTTCTTCCCAGGGAGTTCTCTAGCTAGACTGCAAGGCTTCCCACAATACCGAATCTCTTCAAAAAGTGGAGGCACATTATCACCTTGTGATTTTCCTTCCACCAAAGTTCCAGCCCACGCCGTTCTAGTTGCCTGGCTTATTCCCAGTTTCACTTCCCAAGTAGTACCTTATCTACTTCCTTGTTGCTCATACTCTATTATAGCCACCTTGATTTTCCTAACGTGTTTCCGTAGGATCGCTTCCAGATAAGATGCCACCCAATGGTCGGCATACTCTGTTGATAGGACAACATTAGCATTATTATAAGGAAAGGTAACGACTTCACCAAAGTCAGTAGTCATGAATATGATCCATAGTTGGAGAATGATGTAGGGATATCTCTCTTCCTGAACCCCTATATATAGTCTCTTCAGCATATTCTGGATACACCCAAACTACATGGAAAACCTCAATGACACAAAGGGTTCATAAAATATTTTCCCATCATTCCGGGCTACCAGAACACCGCCCCTGATACTTTTCAAGTATTCCCTCTACTTCAGTGGGCCCCACCCATCTTCTACCATCTAGATAGATGGTGTTTGAAATTGCTGGAATATTAAATTTTCATGGTTTCCAATCTTGAGCTTTATCTCATCCTCTTTAAGCGTTAATGGGATAATCCCCCAATATTCATTAGGGACAACCACAAACTATCACCTGGAGGGCGGATGGTGTTCAAGAAGTCATACCCACCACAATGAGCTACAAGCTAGACATGAAGAATCTAGAATGGTCTACATATTATCTTACCCATAATTACTCTTAAAATTTTCCCCAAAATGCTGTCTATCTTGGCCAATATAGGCACCCCCAGATTGACATTTTTCTTGGATGTCAAGATTTCAGCCATAACTAGAATCCCTGGATGAACCCCCATCCTCATGTCCCTCACTGGAAGTAGCCACCCACTTATAAATACATCAATGAACCTAGCATATCATACATTTGAGTCTTGGATTTTGTTTACGATGAAGCCCCATGACTGGTACTCGCCTACTACGAGGACTATCCAGTATGATCCTGCCTTCCCCCTCTGCGATGTGTTTAGAAACTGATTCCCTTGGAATGGAATTTTCACTGCCTTATCCTACTATAGAAATAGGATAAACCCTCCTAGATAGGCTATATCCTTCAGGATGTACTTGATTTTCAACTTCTCCTTAGCTTGCTCCAATAGATTCCATGTCAGAATGGGGGTGTACATCCTGTCTTCCCAAACGTTCTCTATTGGAAGGAACTTGTCATATTAGTACCCTTACAAGGGAATTACCCTAATGAAATGGATGTCCCAAATGATGATTCCCACATCCCCATGGTGGAGGTGGAAAATATTCATGTCAAGGGACCACCGGCTGAACAACTCCGGCATCAGGTCATACTGATGGTAGAAATGGAACTATGATGTCCACATAGCTTCAAACAGCCCAATAGACCATAGCTCCTCCCCAAACTCCTCACTTTTCTCACTTGTAAAGTTTCCCCTAGACCTAAATTCCCATTCCTACCCACCTTTGGTCTCATCAGTGATGCTGATCCAAAAGGTGCTTACATAGTGAGATAGAGATCCCTCAAGAGTTGAATCACTCCCCACAATAGTCCTGGTATTTGAATTCATCATGTAAACATCTATGTTCTATGTTTCCCATGTAGGGTGACCATTTTTCATAATTTTGTACCATGGAAGGCTATCCTCACATGTCACCCATGACTGTGGCAAGTAATTCTCAAAGCCGAGCATCATCACTTATTCTAGAATACTGAAGTTCCATATAAGTAGACTATCACTCTGAACATAATCCTTTTGATATTTCATTAGAATAATAAATAGAATCCTATTATTAGACATAACCCTTCTTACATGAATAATTTCAAGTTTTGTGATCATCTCAGTCCTCAGTATATCAGTAGCAGCTTCCCTCTTGAAATTGGTATATTCAGTATCCATTTCCTTCAAGTCCTAAAATTCATAAATGTTCATGCACAAAATAATGGAGTTTAGGCATCTGTCTGTTGAATGTAAGATGGGCTTAGGCCATGAAAAAATATAGCTAATTCTGGTGTGTGGAATAGTTGAAATAGTAACAAAAGCACCTGCAGTTGTGCACAAGATACTGATAGAATCCAAGATCATTCACACATAACATATGATATTTCATGTACGGGAGAAAAGTCTCTTATCATATGATAAATTTAGTGTATGGAACCCCCACCTATTTATATAGGTAAGTATTGAGGCTTCTATGCACGTGGAAGGGTTTTGTGCACCATATCACCCTTTTTGCATCTTGGCCACAATTAAATTATTTTCTTTGATATTACCCTCAGAACCCAACCTTCTGGTCCCCTTTCAGCTTAGATTATTACGGGGTTATTTTTCAGTGCTTAATATCGGTTATAACCATGAATGGGCCCTTTTTGAGAAAACCAAAGGTATGTTTTTAATGAACAGACAACCCCGAGACACCCAAGGAATGTGTGCGCAAGATCTGAGGTCACTGTGTAAGATTAAAATCTACATTAAAGCTATTCTATTCCCAATGAAACGTCAAAGGAATTATTCTGTGGTTACCTTCCGAAAATAGTCCATGTTAGAGGCTCTAAATAAATTAGTCTGGCATGCAAGAGAATGAATCATGCGCAAGATTTTTCATTCCCAATGCGACGTCAAATGCCACTTGCATGTGTTCCTCCTTGCTCATCACTGCTGAAGTTTTCATCTATAAATAAAACCTTACCCCTTAATATGAGGTATAGTTATGGAAGACAAAATGCCACTCTGATACACGTAATATGACCCTTCCATGAAAACATGAAAGATATGGCCTCAAGGTATCAGATCTTGCATGACAGGTCTCCCAGGGGTCCTCCTTTGGGTGAGCCCACTAGGGCTTGATCATCACCCATTTCCAATCACTCAACGTCAATTTCTTGAAAAATATCCTTCTTGGATGCAATATTTTCATGTGTGCAGTGCCTCTTTTTCCCCTAGTCCCTAATTTTTCATGCATGCCCCAATTTTCTAGGAAAGCATTCCAACTTGTTTGCACCCCCATCATCTTGCGCAAAAACCTTAAATCTTGTGTTCATCCCTTCATATATTCTCCATGTTTTGTCCTTACTCCAAGGCATCATGTTTTAGACCCTCTTTCATGCAACACCCCTGTCTGGAATGTACTTCCTCCGCACAGCCCTCCGAGATTGTGAGCAATGATTTCATGGTCCCCTAAGTGGTGTTTCACGTTGCTTTGCCATGCCTCATGATTCTTCTCATAGGCACACTAATAGATATTTCTTCTTTTCATATCCACTCTAATGTGAAACCCTTAATGTATCACTCCACAACCTTATTAAACCACATTATTTCTAGTGAATTCCATTCACGGGTCAATGTGAGCTAGTTATGTAAGTCATGGGGGTTAGGAGTGAATATTCATCATCTGTGCTATAGGACATTAAATTACTAAGAAACTTCATCATAAACATAGGACATTAAATTGTGATCAACATGTGTGTAGCTAGCCTGAGTTGAGTTGATGAAGGGTGAGCGTCAGCACCCTCTCATTCTCTCTCTCCCATTATTCTTTGTCTCCATGTGCTCTTCGAGTGGCCCATGTGTAATCCCCGACCCACCTTTATGGGATGTTACATGTATGGTTTCCATATCCTCCTCATACATCTAGATAACCTCCTCTATCATCGTGTTTCCCTCTTGGAGTAATTCCCAATATTTCTCTCCCTGGGCCGTTAGCCATGTGTAAGCCCCTCTTTAATTCTCACTAATGCACCTTTTTTGATTAGATCATCAGGTCTATTGTGGCCTATTATTTCTCACACTGAGTATGGCTCATGTGGGATTATATTAATCATTGACCAAGAAATCATCTTTAGGATGCCTTAGCATGTAAGACCCACTATCCATTCGAACTATGTAGACTTTGATCTTTTTCCCTTTTGAGAAGGGTACATAGGAAGCCTCCTTGAGGTTCAATCCCATACCCATTGGTCCTAACCACTTCACTTTAGTTCACCCACATCCCACATGATGTTAAACTGTATTCACCCTTTCATCCTACAAGATTTTAAACTGTATGCATTAGAACTATGTGGGTTTTGATCACTGACCCCTAGATAGGGTACGTATGAAGCATTCCTAAGGTTTAACCCCAAACATTGGTAAACTTTGGTGTCCACTTTTTTGGGGCCCACATCCTTAGTCCACCCCTTATTAGTGTCAGACCAGTTTTTGGGCCCTCTCAGGGTGTAAGTACCACACTCAATCCATACTCCTCCAACCAATAGTGCCCTTTTGTGATGGGATGCTAACCACGCATAAGCCCCAATCTCCATTAAAACTATGTGGACTTTGATATTTTACATTTTTGATCAAGATACATAGGAAGACTCCCTAAGTTTCAATCACATCTATTATGTCCCATCCTGGTCTCTCCCTTGAGCCTTTGTTTTGGGAAGATCATGCCTTAACCAGAAGGTTCTACTTCCTTCGGGTCTCATCCATGTGTCCATTTTTATGAGTTTCCTCCTTAGGTGACTCATCGACCCATACAAGAACTAAATATACATTGATTCACCGCTATAGTTATACATAAAAAACCTCCTTGAGGTTTAATATCAACACCACCACCTTCACACCGGTTCTCCATTCCATCCCCATTCACTCCACCATTCGACAATTCATTCATATCCATCCTGATTTTTACCTAGGACACCACATCCTAGTGAAATCATTCCATCCATACGAGCTGATAACCACTCATGGCCCCAAAATATCTTCGATTCATTTTCCTTTGTGTACACCCTGATTCTATGCCTCACCCATACAAAATATGTGGGTTTTCATCCCTGTCTCCCAGATAAGGTACATAAGAAGCCTCCCTGAGGTTCTATCCTATCCAATGGTAAACCTTAGTGTCATATTTTCTTGGACCCACCATCCTTTGATCGATCCCTTGTGGTGTCCAGGTCAGCCTTCATAGTGTTACATCTTCCCTTTTTGGAACACACTACCCCAGATCCTTCCTTATTAGGGGTTCCGATCCATCCACCTGGTAGACCTTCTAGGTGCTCCCTCATAGGGAAATACCTATCTGATCCACTCTCATCAGTGTTCTGATCAGTATGATATGTCTCTTCTAGATGTTAAACTCGCGGCATACCCCTTGTTAAACATGGAAAGCCTAGGAAAATCTCAGAGACATGCCTCCAGCATATGGTTCCCCATGCTTGATGTGGGATGCCTCGAGCTTCTATGTCATCGAGAAGCTCTATTATAAGATAAAAAACCAGATGTGCTAGTGTTTTACTATCAAGACACACCAACAATGCTCAACTTGACTACTCCCTGATCGAAGGTTGTTGACCCCTTGGAATGTCTTGATAGGAGCAGTGTAATTGACCAGCATCCACAAAGATATGACAATGAGAAGAGTTTCATGAACAACATCTTAATCCACGAGGGAGACCTGGACTAGGTGAAAAATTATGAGGAGAAATCCATGGAAGGAGGAACCTAAATCCCATAATACTATTTCAATCAAGGAGAAAATGCCCCTCATGAAGGTGATGGATTTTTCCAACCTTTGGAAAGCGGGAATGCGGGGCAACAACCCGATCATCAGCCGAGCGTCCCAACACACGCGGTGCGGTAAGGCACACCCCGACAAAAGTTTCGGAAAAACTTGTCCCACTAAAAGTGATCTTGAATATCTTGGTACATATTTATACTTCTAATATAGATAGTAAAAGATAATATATGTGCATTATCAAATAGATATTTATTTTTTATAGGTGATGAATGCACACAAATGATAGTTCCAAACTAAATAACATCATCTTCATTGATGATGTATTCATGAAGTTTCACCTCCTTTACTTATTCTACCTTCTTTTAAATCTCTAGATAATCCCTTTGCGCCTCCTTGATCTTCTCATATATATATTCTTGGGAAATAATTTAGGAAACATAGTATTTATTCCCTGTCAATATGATTTCCAAATCCATCCTTTTCATATACCTGAAGATACGAGTTTTTTCAATACACATCATGGGAAAAGTATCCAGTTCTTTTCTACTAATATCATCATAAATCTTGATCACCATTCCATGATAGTATAATATAGAGAAATTTTAGTCATTTTTCAACTCTAACCATCATCTTTGACACATGTTTAGTTCTTTCTATGTGAATATATATTTTTACTCCTTTTCTTGGAATATATGTCACACTTATCACTGTAGATGTAGTTTATCCAAATATTTTAATCAAAGATCAAATATGATAACTATAGGTCATGTGTTTTTAGATCTACTCATGTATATTCCACTCTCATGGGGCATAGAAAATAACTTTATCATTCATCATGAGTACACAACTCAAGCCTTTCTTTGAAGTATCTATATATCACAAAAAAATCTCCACTTGATGGTAGTGTGAGTAAAGTAAAAATTATTTTCCTCTTATTGATCTCCTTAAATATTTTGTCACATTTTTAAATATAGGAATACTTTACCCATTTCTGTGTTATATTAGTTAGTGGGATAGAAAATCATGAGAAATTTCTCAAAAAATGTGTGTATTACCCAACTAATCCAACAAAAATATGGATTTATGTGACACTTGAGGGTATGGTCCATTCCTCAATTTCTTATTTCATTTAAGGTTCCATATAAATTCCCTCTCTTGAGATCATGTTACCCAAGAATGTGATTGGTTTCATAAAAAAGTCGGACTTCTGGAATTTGTCATACATTTTATCCTTTCTTAAAGTCACAAGAACAATCCTTAGAAACTCTTCCTAATACTCCATTTTTTGGAGTAAATAAAAATAGCAGAAATAAATACTACCAAAAATTTATCATGGTATTCTATAAAAAATATATTCATAAAATCCATTAATATTTCATGGGAATTTTATTTTCTAAAGAGCATCACTATGAACTCATAATGTTTATACCTTGTACAAAAGGCTATCTTCTAAATATCATCCTTCTTTACCTTTAGTAGATGATATAAAAAATAAACATCATTCTATTATAAGTATTATTCTCATTGACATTGATCGAACAAGTCATCCATCATTTAAATGGGATACTAGTTCTTTATGGTGATCTTATTGAGCTACTAGTAATTGATATACGACTACATTTATCCATCATTTTTCTTGACAAACAACCCTAGCGCACCCTAATGTGATTAACTAGGTTATACAAAATTTTGTCGAAATTATCTTGAAGTTACTTTGTTAACTCATCTTGTTCGATTGGGGCCATTTTATATGGGAATTTTCAGATAAGAGTGTCTCAAGATACAATACATATTAAGATCTATACCCACTAGTAGAAAAATGATTTTAAATGTCAAAAAATATGACAATGGATTCTTATAAACCGACATAAAATATTTTTGCAGAGACATTTTGGCGTCAGTTTATTTAAAAACTGTTGTAAACAATTCCCTCAAGGTTTCATTGAAGCATTTTTTAGGTGATTTTTTGTTGTCAAAGAGGGTTTCCATGAAAAGTTGTGGAATCCAGAGAGGTTGTTTACATGGTATGTTGACAAAGATCCAAGATGAATGGATGGATGCCCTAGAAGAAGTATAGAAAATTGTGTACACAATGTGATCAAATTTCCTAGTGTTTTCCAAATTTTTGGGGTCCATAATTTGGAGTTTGGACAAGTATTTTCTAAAGTGTATTTTCTTGAATATCTCATCAAAATATGGTAAAGTCTTGAATTTTGTGAAGATAGGCTTTTCTATGTGTGCTTTTCGAAGGCACAAATTTTTTGATGGTTATCTTCATGATTATGAAAAAGCTTTGTGAAAGTGGATTTTGTTGAAGTCCGTATAAAAAATATGGAAAAGGCAGAATTTTGTGAAGATTGGGATTTCATGAAGGGTGGTTCACAAAGAGGTGAAAGTGTATTTTGGTGATCGTCGCAATTATGGAAAATCTTTGCGAAAGTGGTTTTCCTTGAAGGCCTTATAAAAATATGGCTAAGGAATGAGTTTTGAAAGGAAAGGGATTTCATGAAGGGTGGTTCAAGAAGAGATGAAAGTTTGTGATGGTGATCTGTATGATTATGAGAAATCTTCATGAAAGTGGTTTTTCTTAAAGGCCTTTTGAAAAGATGGATAAGGAATGAGTTTTGTAAAGAATGGGAGTTCGCAAAGGGTGGTTTGCGAAGATATGAATGTTTCGGACTATGGTATCCATGAAAAATGGAGAGCCATGATGTAAAAAGAGGTGCTTCACGAAATGGTGCTGATGTGGATGGAAGGTTCAGGGAAAACACCTATAAATAGGCCTCTACCCCTTAATAAGTACAAAGAGAAAGACTTAATGAAAATTCTAAGGCTTCAAATTCAAGAGTATTTTCATGAAGGTGGTATGAGAATACATTCAAGGAGGCTAAAATCCAAAGATATTTTCTAAGATTTGCGAAATAGAATTAATTTGAAAAAAGTGATTTTTGGGGAAAAGTAAGAGCTTCGCGAAGGATATAAAATCCAATTTATTTTTCTGAGATTTTTTTAAAGAAAATGATTTTCATGAAGACCATTTGATATTCATGAAGGGTTTCCTCGAAGAGCTCTGTGAAGTATCTTGGTGAAAGAGGGTTTTTTTAAAGGAGTGTGAATCATGAAGTGTGTTTAGAAGGCATTGTCCAGGGAATCTATCGTAAAGGGATATTCATCAGTGAATAAAATATGGACTTCAACAAAGAATCTACACATAGTAGAGGATGAATTCATTAGTTATAATTAAGGGACCTACAAGTATTTAAACTCTGAGTGGTTCTTCTGAAGGAGCAGTGTGGATACTTCAGTTGAGAGACCAGTGAGATTTCAAATTGTGTTTGGTTGTAAACAAGGAGAGATAGTGACTACACTATGAACTTGTAAACAGTACTACACTTATAGTGGATTTGGTGCATCAGAACATCGTCAATGTATACTCCTTATACATAGCCCAGTGAGGGTGAACCACATAAAATTGTTGGGTCATGTGCTTGATTTAAGTTGTATTAATAATTTTCCATGGGAAGGAGAGAGAGAAGATAGTTTTTAAAAAAAAACAAGATCAAAAGGGGTAGTTGTTTTAATTTTTCATACCCTAATTCACCCTTCCACCTCTTAGGGTATCTAGCCTAGTAGACATAATAATTGGTATTAGAGGGAAATGTTGATATCAGATTTTCTCTCTCAAATAGAGGTCACCAATCATAAAGGGATTATGATCTTTAATGGGAATAATTTTCAGATATAAAAGAATCATATGCAACTCTACTTCCAATCTTTGGGAATGGATTAGTTTACAGCATCAATGCATGGTATAACTACCGATATTAATAGTTTTGAATTATCGGAATTCGATCAAAGAGAATTGGATACTGACGCTAAGGGAATCAATACTTTAGGTGGGTCCTTATCCAATTCTATCTATATGAAGGTGATGTCATGAAAAACATCACATGCCATGTGGGAAAAACTATTGAACATATATGAATAAGATTCAAAGATCAGAGAAGAAAAGCTGCAAGTGTTGTTGAATAAGTATGAAGATCTGAGAATGAACTTGAATGAGTCTATTGATGGATTCTTTGACATGGTAAATATTGTAGTGGAAGACATCTGATGTCTTGGTGAATTTATTGAAGACATAAATATTGTAAAGAACATACTAAGGAAACTTTCACCTCCCATTAATCTAAAGGTTTCAGTATTAGAAGATAAGGATCTGAAAGAGATGACACTAGATAACTTACAGAGTACCCTTGTAGCATATGAGATAAGAAAGAATGATAATGATGTTGAGAAAAAGGGTAAATCCAAAGAGGTGGCATTCAAAGCCATGAATAATCTCAATATTGAAGATTCTTAGGAAGAATAAGAGATAGATGAGATGATGTCATTCCTTTTCTCAAATCTTCAAAGAGGGAAAAAAAGTTTAAACGAAAACTTCTACTTGCCCAATTTAGATATGGAAAGGTTAGTTATCTTTTAGCAAGATTCCCCAAAAGTTATAATAATATGATGATTTAAATGCAGCCAAAATTCCCAATAAGAAGTCTTCATCCTATGTGAAAGGTAAGAAATAGTTCAAGAGAAATTTCTTTATGAAACAGAATATTCTTTCACAAGAATGTGACAGTTCAGATGAGTCTGAGGTTGAAGAGGTTGAAGATATGGAGAACTAAAATGATTGTGGAGATAATGTTATGGTGGAAGTTGATAGTAGTTCTTAGAAAAAGGAAGAAACCATCCGTTATGAATAAGAAGAATAAGTTGAAGGTAGAGTCGACATAGAATCTAAATTAGAAGCATCTCTTGAAGAGATAGATGTGTGGAGAGAAAAAAATGAAGAAATCCAACAAAGTGGTACATAATGCCAAACTCTATATGAAACAGTAGGAAGATTAGAATTCTGAGCTGGTAAAAGAAATTGAGAAACTCAATTCATCAACACTAGAGGACTTAGAATCAGTTAGTGGGTATAAAATTAAGGTTGAAGAATAAAAAGGGGGATCAATGGATTGAATAACATAATAGAAGATCAAATCAAGTGCATCGAAGAACTTGTATTAGAATTTGTCAGTTTGCATAAAAATGTTAGGGATCAAGAAAAAATCTGGACTCCTCCTATGAAATCAGGAAAGAAGATCACTGATAAAACTAATAAGCTAAAATTGGAGCATAATGGTTTTGTAGAAAGGAAGAATCAATTATGTTCATATTCTAAGGCTGATGTGGGGCTTGACTGAAAAAAAAACTATGAAAATTGAAGTCAGACTGCAAGTACCCATTCCAAGATTGAAAGTTGATTTGGAAATAAAGCAAAATTAGAATATTTAGAGATCCCAAGGGACAAATAGTAGTGAAAAAGTGATACATAGTAATGAACCCTATATTAGGTGTTATTGTTGTGAAAAGATGGAACATTCAAAGTATGTGCGTTCCATATCCATGAGATACTGAAGGACACAATAATAATGGTGTCAATCAAACAAAGATTGATATTATAGAAAATCATTTTTGGGACATTGTTTTTGGTGCCAAGAATTTGGGCACATGGCTAGATATTTTGCATCAACCATGAAGAGTAATGTACCAAGGCAGACTCAAAGTAGTCGCAAGCAGAAAATCAACGAACCAATAGGTGATTTGAAAATGAAAAATTGATTTACAGCTTTGTAGGATGTATTTAGGGCATCATATTCTAAGGAAGAAAAATATTTTCAAACTACACCGAGTGTGAGGTCAATGGAATAGATCAAATAGAAAAAGGATGAGAAAGTAGTGGTGGTAGAAATTTCCCTTAAAGAATCAGATTATTCTGGTGTATGGATCCTTGATAGTGGATGCACATCCCACATGATAGGTAATAAGGATCTTGTTACAGGCATAAAATATGACAAATAAGGAGTTGTTAAGTTTGGAAACAATAAAGGCATGAAAATTATTGGCTCAAGAAAGTCCAAGTTTGGGGAAAAATAAATGAGACGTACTGATTTATTAGTAGTAGAAGGTCTTAGTCACAATTTACTTAGTGTCAGTAAAATATGGGACTCAAGGAATTCTATAAGGTTTAATAAGAAAACCTGTATCTTCAAAGGAAGATATGGTGTAGTGGTTCTTCATGGAAAATTTACAAAAGGAAATATCTAACTGATAAGTGGAGAAGAAGATATGTGATTTCTGTCCAGATAGGAAGAAAACAAGTTGTGGCATAAACGAATTGGTCATATATGCCAACCATCACTAGAAGATCTTGTTAAGTGTGATGTAGTGAGATACCTCCCTAAGCTATCACACGATCGTACTCATATGTGTGATTCATTTCAACAAGGGAAGATCATCAGAAAGATGTACAAGGAAAAGGAAAAGAAGTCAACAAGAGTGCTTGAATTGGGGCATGAAGACATTTGTGGACCCATCTCATCAAGATCCATTGACAAGAAGAGGTTTTACATTATTGTAATTGATGACTAAATTATAATGGAATGGGTATTCGTCATTTATCATAATTATGATGTGTTCAGTTGCTTAAAACAGTATCGAATATAATCTAAAAGGTTGTTTGGACAGAAAATTATGAAGTTTCATAGAGATAATGGTATGGAATTTACAAACAGTCATGTGGAAGAGTATCTCAAGAAACACGGGATAAGGAATCAAGTTTCTTCAGTATAAACTCCCCAACAGAATGGTTTTGTTTTAAAGGATAAATCATATCATCAACAACATGGTCATAAAAATGCTTATAGAAAAGGACTTACCAGATAAATTTTGGAAGGAACCGGTATTGAAATCAGTCTACATTTATAATAGGGCTCTGTTGTATCTGAAAGAAGGAAATACTTTGTATGAGATGTGGTACAGAAAGAAGCCAACAGTGAAATAATTTTTAATCTTTGTAATTAAATTCTTTATTATCAACAAGAAAAAATTGGAAAGTTGAGTCATGTGGAGATAAGGGGATATTACTTGGCTACTCAGGAAAAAGTGAAAAATACAAATTCTTTAACAAGAGTCTGGGAAAAGTAGTTGAGAGCAATGATGTCACTATCGTAGAAAACTAAGATAATACTCAACAGCATAGTGAAGAGTTTCCTGATGAAAGTGTTGAAGAGGATAGTAACACAAGGGGTAAAGAATTACCAGATGATGACTCATAAAAAGATACTAATTATGAACAAGGAGAAGTCATGTCTATATCTACAAATAAGCCAAAGAGTCAGGCTGAAATTGATAGGAAAAATATCATTGGTGATCAAACAATGCCAGTTCAAATAAGAAGAATGAATTCACTATAGTATAAATATCTCTTATCTAAATTTGAAACTAAATGTTTTTTCTAACTCAGCTGAAGATGAAAACTAGGTTCATGAGATGAATTAAAAGCTAGACTAGATTGATAATAATCAGACTTGGGAGATTGTTTCGAGGCCAATAGATAAGAACGTTATTGGGTCTAAATGGGTCTTTCACAACAAGATGAATAATTATGACACAATGATTCAAAACAAAGCATGAATAGTGTGAAAAGGATATTCCTAGATAGAGGGTATTGATGTCAATGAGACATTTTCACTGGTGTCAAGGCAGGAGACTATCAGATTATTAATAGCCATTGTAGCGCAACAAAAGTTCAAGGTTTTCTAGATGGATGTCAAATCTACATTTTTGAATGGGGTTCTAGAAGAAGAAGTTTATATTGGGTAGCTAAATGGTTTTCTCATTAATTAAGATGAGAACAAAGTTTTTCGGTTAAAGAAATAACTATATGGGCTAAAACAAGCACCAAGAGCATGGTACTTGAGGCTTGATTAGTATTTTAAGACGCTTGGATTTCAACATGGTAGAGTTGATTACAATATCAATTTCAACAACAAAATTAATAAAAGAATAATGGTACTAGTTTATATCAATGACATAATATTTGGTGGGTCAGATGAAGCTTAATGCAGACAATTTTCCAAATTCATGAAAAGAGAGATTAAAATTTCAGTAATTGGAGAGCTAACATTTTTCTTTGGCTTACAGTTAACATAAGGAAGGAATGACACATTCATTTCTCAATCCAAATATGCCAATGAGGTTCTGAGAAGATTTGGAATGGAAAATTCCGAGGATATAAAGACTTAGGTTACTACCCAGATGAAATTATCAAAAGATGATGATGGTAAGGTAGTGAATGTAATAGACTACAGGAAGGTTATTAGAAGTTTACTATACCTGATAGTGATATAACCTGATATTGTTTTCGCCACATGCCAAGCAGTGAAATATCACAGAAATCCCAAGGAAATCCATGTGATTGCAGTGAAAATAATACTTTGGTATATTAAGGGCATGATAGATTTTTGTTTGATGTACAATGATAAATCACAACTAGATCTTTTGGGATATACAGATGAAGATTGGTCTGGTTCAATAGATAATAGAAAATCTACGTCAGTAGGTGCTTTATATCTTGGTAGTTTGTGTATTTCTTGGCTAATAAAGAAGAAATATTTTATTTCATTAAGCGCCGCAGAGGCTGAGTATATTTCTTCCACCCAAGAATGCACACAGTTGTTGTGGATGAAGCAACAGCTTGCTGATATGAGTATTGAAGTGAAGTATCTGATCATAATCCAATGTGATAATTTGAGTGCTATAAATATTAAAAAAAACCATTTCATCACTCAAGGACAAAGCACATTGAGATCAGATATCATTTTATTAAGGAGAAGGTGTAGTAAGGGATAATGATGTTGTAGTATGTGCCTACAGAGTTATAGGTTGACGACATTATGACAAAGGCCTTACCCAAGGAAGATTTTGAGAGACATTGACTGGATTTGGGAGTCCAATCGACTCCCCGCACTTGAAAAGTGTGGATATGGAACCTCCCCCCATCTCTCTGAGGTATGATGTGTTTTTCCCTGATGCACTGATATGTTTTTTTACCCTATTACAGACTGCAAAAGAGTAACCTTTGGTTTCATTGAAAAAGGGAGAGAAAATGTGACTGTTCAAAGGGGAGAAAGTGTGGCTTTTATGGGAGAAAATTTCTTAGTAAAAGACATAGGGAGAAGCTGAATGGTGGAGCGGCGATATAGGGGGAGTAGTATTTTTGAATATGACAATTTTAGAAGTGATCGATCAATGATTAGATATCACAACAGCTGAGATTTGTTATGAAGGAGTAAGAGTGGTGTTGGAATGGTATCAACAATTGGTGTCAAGAATGACGTGAAAAATTGATTATATTTACACTATACACTTGTTTCTCATGTATAGAATTGCTCATGTGGACTTAGATTATGTGTTGAGTGAATATTTTATCACTATCTGGATCGCACGAGACGAATGGATGTAGAGGATAGAAGGATCTTCAACAAGATATAAAATTACAAAAGAATTGTAAACAAACCCAAAGGGGGAGATTGCTGGAAAAAATCCCTCAAGGTTTCATTGAATCATTTTTAAGGTGATTGTGTTTGTTGGAAAAGAGGGTTTCCCTAGAAATTTGTGGAGTCCCAAGAGGTTGTTGACACGTTATGTTGACATAGATCCAAGATGAAGGGATGGATACCCTAGAAGCGGTACAAAAAATTGTGCACACAAGGTGATGTTGTTTTCTATTGTCTTCCAAATTTTTGGGGTCCACAATTTGGAGATTGGAAATGTCTTCTCTAAAGTGTATTTTCTTGAATATCCCATCAAAATATAGTAAAGTCTTGAATTTTGTGAAGATAGTATTTTCCATGTCTGTTTCGTGAAGGCACAAAATTTTTTGACGGTGATCTTCGCGCTTATAAAAAATCTTTGTGAAAGTGTATTTTATTGAAGGACATATAAAAATATGTAAAAGACATGAATTTTGAAAAGACTGGGATTTCGCGAATGGTGATTCATGAAGATGCAAAAGTTTTTTTACGGTGATCTTCGTAATTATGGAAAATCTTTGTGAAATTTGTTTTTCTTGAAGGCCTTATGAAAGTATGGCTAAGTCCTGAGTTTCTCAAATAATGGGAGTTTGTGAAGGATGGTTCATGAAGAGATGAAATTTTGTGATGGTGATATGTGCGATTATGAGAAATATTTGTGAAACTGGTATTTCTTGAAGGCCTTATGAAAATATGGCTAAGGCATAAGTTTTGCAAAGAATGGGAGTTCACAAAGGGTGGTTCACGAATATGTGAATGTTTCTAACCATGGTCTCCACAAAAAAAGGAGTGCCACGAAGGAAAGGGAGGTACTTCGTAAAATGGTGTTGACGTGGATAGAAGGTTCGGGGGAAACACCAATAAATAGGCCTCTACCCCCTTAAGAAGTACAGAGATAATACTTAATAGAAATTTTAAGGCTCTGAATTTGTGAAGAAGTCCTCGAAGGTAGTGTCAAAAGACATTCATGAAGGCTAAAAGCCAACTGAATGTTCTGAGAAAACATTTTTTTGGAAAGATATATATCATGTGACATTTGTAACAATACTGTAATGCCCCGACCCCAGTTACCTAGAGTCAGTGCATTATTACATAGCATTGGCATGATCATAAGGAAATCATGTCCCGAAAGACCGGTCGATTTAGTATTATTGGAAACAAGATTCATACATAAGTTCAACTTTACAACTTGAAAATAAATACAACACTAATTTATTCCATTAGAATCATACAAGCATCCAAGATTATGCCTGGAAGTCACTCATAACTAACATCTTCATATCCTTGGAAAAAGAAACATAAGAAAGGGGTGAGATCAAATACTCAGTAAGGATAATCAATACAGCGAAAGATAACATAAATATTACGCATGGTGAATAATTGAAAACACATGCCTTTACAAATAATAAACATGAACACTTTTATGGAAGGAATATGAGATGAGTGAATAATTCCATAATAAAACATAATCATTGGTATTCTAATAGTCATATGACCACATGAACCATCAATATTATTTTCATAATGAGGAAATGTACAATGCCGGACATTCTGAAACATTTTGTCAAGACCTTGGCCGAGACATCTAAAAATGATTAAGGCCTCGGCCAAAACCATATATCAAAATTGGGAAAGGGCCCTAGCCAATTCCACATCTAGTTGTCTCATGAGACCTAATGATGCATCGAGGAGCTATAGCAGGCTACACCCATCACTTACTAAGTCCAATACATTCCTCATATGAAAAGGTTTAAACATATCATAAACATTCATATTAAAAATATCATACAAAATGTCAATACTTTAACCATAAACCATGAATGGTATAAAAATATCACATCCATAGTAAAACATATCACAAAACCTTCAATACAATATGGAAGTTTTGTATCATAATAAATCAATTTCAAATAAACTTAAAATCCATCAAAGGATGCTGACATAAATGAAATCAACACCCTTTTTAGAGAAATATCTCTTTCTATTTTGAAATCATTTAAGAGTCAAATAATTATAAAAAAAATTATTTTGAAAATATTCTTATAAGTTTGTAAAGGAAGCTTCGATGATTTTATAACAGCGGAAAATAATCGCACCCGCTGTATAAGTTAAAAAAAGACATTGTTACCTTAAATTTGTCGAAAAGGTTAAAAAGTACCTTGTTTGGAAAATGAAGGAAAGATTACTTTCAAAACACATAAGGGTATAAATGACTATAACACATTGTCTAGTAAATAGTAAAAAAAATTAAAATACATTTTTATGAAACATGGATGCAGATGATAAAGAGGTCCCAGTAGATAATTACGTATAAATAACCTCAGATAATGAAGAGATTGTAGAATTAACCCTTACCTTGTACTTTTCCTTGGTCGAGGTAGGTTAACCTCTTGTATAATAGTTAAATAATTGTTATTAAATTATAAAATAATCATATACATAAATATGATATCATATATTATATTTTTATATTTCTTTGTTAATAATATTATAGTATTATCGTTGTTTTAGGTGCTCACTTACTCGTTTTCTTTTATATGTTTTGTTACATAAGCTATTTTTGTTATCCATAGGTTGTATATTATTCATATCCAGAATGATATAAAGTCCTTAAACATTATTTTTAATCATCAAATGAAATTATTCTTGAATTGATACGATGGGGAATGAATCTCATCGCGTTCGTGGAGACGGTAGTCCATACGTACGCACGAACGCTACTTCCATTTCATTTTTCATTTTAAAAAGAATCAAAACCAAATAACACTTAGGTATATTATTATTCCAGTATAATATAATATCTTATATATGTTACTTAAGTTCAATAACACCATCCTTTATACGTTCCATGTATGGTATGAACGAGTCATATCACTTTGAGGGGGCGATAGTCCGCACTTTCTCAAATGAAATTATCGTGTATATATATACAACATGAAACGAATAATGGTATGATATAAAATGGAATTTGAGATGCTTGTATATAAAATAAATATCATTAATATAATATTTAATTATAGTTCCATCATAATTTCCACCATGAGAGGTGGTAGGAGATAATTGAACAATCATCGTTTTGTGAGGCGTTTGGTTTCCATCCATAGAAACATTATGTTATTCACCCATTAGATAGAGGTGTGTGTAAGTGTAGTTCAAATAATTCTCATAAAAATATCCTAGTATATTGATTATAATGGTTTTGTTACAAGATAAAATAATAATTAGATTTTAGTAGTTGGAGAAGTAAAATAAAATAAAAGAAGCTAAGAGAAATCGTTACCTTTAATTTGGGTAACTCCCTTTGGTTTGAACCAAAAAGGACTCTTGAAGTACCTTCTGCCTAGGGTAAGGATTCTAGGAGGAGGATAGGGATATAGGGAGCTTAATTGGGCTGAGTTTAGACGAGCCAAAATGATTGAGAGGTGTGGGGAATTGGTTAGAAGTGGTGTCCTTTTATAAGGGGGAGGAGGGGCTCTTTAGGAAAGATTGAAAATATTATTTTATTATATAATGATATTCAGTTTATAAAGATAAAAAACTCATTAAAGTTGAAGATAATATGACTCATGATCGAAATGAAATCATCCAATAAGAATTGTATATGTTTTGGGTAATATTATTGTCTTTATAATTTTATTTATTTAAATCATTTATTAATGAGGTAAACACTACATCATTATTGTGTCATTAATAATTTAGTTTATTAGATGTCTAAAAATTATAAACAAAATACAAAAATGTAGTAAATATTTTCATCTTTCTAATTAATATTTATAGTACAAAATATAACATATATAACCTTATGTAAAAATTGTTTTTATAAAAGATATATGCTTATGTCATTTTTGTATTTACTTTTAACTTAATTAATATAAAGTGTCATTATCGCTCACAAGTGGCTCCATGGGGTCCCAAAATCAACCCAAATATGCCCATGGTCGGAAATGTATCATCCAATAGGGTTAGGACATGTTTTAGGATAGTTTATTATTATTATAATATTATTTGTTTACCCTTATTTACTGGATTTACCCTTTAACCATGGTAAATAAAATATTTACCGAAGTAATTATTCAAAATGTCTAAAAATAAAAGTTACATATTTAAACAATTTTGACCTCCGGATTATAAATATGGAATCCATTTTTCGAAATTTAAAACACAGAAGTGGCAGAAATTAATTTAAAATTAATTCCCGTTGTCGAAACAAAAACCGAGTTTTTTAACAAATAATAACTATCAAAAGATTGACATTTTCTTATGTCCAGTTTAGATATGAAATTATGTCCAATGAAAAATATTAGATTAAATTTTAAAATTATAATCTAATTATACTTTCAAAATAAATAAAATTCATAATTTATCAGTATTAATTATTTCGATTAAAAAAGTTATTTTTAATTAAAATTTAGTAATTTTCACTATTCATCAAAATATGAAAGTTATCAGAAAAGTACCAAAATTTCACCCTAAGCTAATTTAGATATTCTGAATCAAAAAATGATTTATATTTTACCAAATTCAAAACATAAATGTTTCATTTATTAATTTAAAATTAATTTCCACTATCAAAACCAAAAGGCGTATTTTTAAGAAATAATAACTATCAAAAGTTTGACACTTGTTTATGTCCAATTTCAAAGTGAAATTACTTAAAATGACCAACATTGGATTAAATGGTAAAAATATAATCTATTCATACTTCAAAACCATTAAAATTTATAATTTAACAATATAGAATATTTTGATTAAAAAATTTGTTTTCTGTTAAAATATATTATTTTTCACTATTTACCCGAATATGAAAGTTATCTAAAAAACACCAAAACTTTATTGAAACTAAATTATTATATCAAGATTCTAAAGAAGAAGTTTATTTTTTCAAATTGAATATATATAAGTTTCAAATATTTGGATTTAAAAAGGCTTCACCATTAAAAGGCGGTAAAATTTCATTTTTTGAAGAATAAATCTTTTATCTAAAAAAATGTATATGTTCTTAAAATATGTCTAAGAAACTCATAATATGGATTCTAAAATTCTAAAGATTATATGAAGTTCAAAATTTAGTTAATATAATTCATAACCATTTTTTAATGGCTAGTTTGGTAAGTCATGGTGTGCTAGAACCCAGCATTGCGTGTAGCACAAGTTATTGAATTACTTTGAAGAAATAACGTACTATGAAATCTTGGGGTGTTACATTTCTGTTGTCGGTTTTGTAAAAACTCGATGCTAAAAAACCAATGTGAATGCTTTTTTTATCAGGTTTAAAAAAATGACACTAAATACTAATTGTAAATACGCGGTATCAGTATTTCAATTTTTTTCACAATGCGCGTTTAAAATTTTAAATTCCAACCTACATTTTCATACAATTCTATTGAAAATATTTTAGTTTACTATATATAATTCCATTTTATCTTTTCTTCATCATTTTTGACATTTCCAACGTCTTCAATTCAATTAATTTTTTAATGCCGCTTCATTAGAATATTTAAACATAGTATCTATTATAATAATTTATTTTATTTATTATTATTTTCCATAATTTCTAAAAAACATTATTAACATGCTTAAAATGGTGATTTATTCTTATGATAAAGGTACAAATATAAAACTTCCTGATGAGATTTACCAAATGAAGTGTAAAATTGATTATTGATCACCGTTTTAATTTCTACATGAGTTATACTCCAAATCTAATATATATGATGATAAACAACATATCCTTTTATTGGAAACTCCTAAATCAATTTAAATATGGTCAAAATACAATGTTTTTTATTTTATTTGGTGTGTGTGATTTTCATTCATTTTTCTCATGTTTTCTTTTAAATGAGTTATATTAATCAAAACTCTGATATGTTTAACTTTGGACAAACATATATTTTGACCTGTAATTTTGTTTTTTCTTCACGACCAGTAAAATCAAAGCTCAAGAAATTCACTAAAACATAGAAGAAGAAAAAAAATTAATTTTTGGCATCAAATCTTGTAAAAACCAATTCCAAAAATATAGTTTTTATATATGGAATCACTTTTTTAAAAATTGAAGAAAAAAATATTTTTTTAAACTTTTTGGCATTGGTTTTTATAGAAACTGATGCAAAAAATTTATACCGATGGGTATTTTTTGCATTTCTTATTACAAAACCGACACCAAAAATCAAATGTAATTAACTTTTTGCATTGTTTTATAAATAACAATGTCAAAACTCATATTTTTTACGTCAGTGTATTCAATGTCGGTTAAAAACTAACGTAAAATTTTAAAAAAAGTGATGTTAAATCCCATTTTTATACTAGTGACTTCATGGTTTGGGGAAGTTTGGGTATCTATTTTGTAAATATATCAGTTTATTCTCTCAAAATGGACATTTCATCAAGGATAATACTTTTTCTCAACTCAACCATTTGGAAAAGTTATGATTCTTCATTGTGTATAAACACCCACACCATTGAGGGATTTTATAAAGGAGATTCATGATCTTACTTACATTTGTATAAGAGAAAGGGATGGTTTGGAAAATATAATGATATTTCCTTTCCACCAAAATTGATGTGAGAACTATAAAACAAGATCAAATCCATTATAGAATTAGATTTGATGAATGGACATATTATAAGATTTTATATAAGAACCTTCTCATTGGCTCTAGTAAGAGAAGAGTTCAACACTTGGGTTGTATTTGGAGAACCACTTTGTGTTTTTATATATATCTTTACTTCATGGTATTAGGGTTTTGATTCATCAGTTATATAAAACTTATGGGTTATAAAGGATTTCATATAACTACAATCAAATAAAACCTTTTACATTCATTAGTGAATAGGAATTATAGCTTATAAAACATCATTTTAATGTACCACCTCAGTAGTGGTGACAAAATAAGCTTTACATTTTCCTTTTTCTTCGATGTTTTCTATAACTGACTGCCCTTAATTTCCCATGATTTAGTTCATCATATTTTTATAGTTCCCTTACTCACAAGATTTAAAACATTGAACAATGGTTTGTTCCTTCCTTTACTCTATAATGTTGGATAACTTCTTCATGTATCTTCCATATTCATGAGCTTTGTGGATATCCCTCATACACATAAAGTATTTCCCTATCCCTTTGAGGAAATTCACATGATTCTTACTCCCATGTTTTTGACATGTGTGTGGTTGGATCTTCTATCCTTCTTTTTCATTTGATCTTCCAACTTAGGGCTATATATTCTATTTATTATCTCTATATCCATGGGTCCATTATCAATACTCCATATCTAATTTTAGAGAACATTAAAAAAAATTATAACTCCCAAAATCATGGATGGAAAGAGACTTTTGGAGGTGTGTTTTTAATCCAATAAAGAATCTATCTATTCTAATATAATTTTTGATAAAAAAACCCAAGGTGTATAATTCAATCCATGTAAAAGATTATTCATAATACATAATTGATTTAACCTACTTTTTATATTTTTAGAATATTCTATTTAAATTTATTTGAATATATTGGGAAATACTTGTTAATAAATAACTTATTAAATTATTTCTCCTCCATTTCGTCTATTTAATCTTTTGTATTTACATTCTTCATCAATTACCACCATTGATCAGCCTATATATATAAATGAAAAAAATGAAAAGGTGACTTTCTACATCATGAAATAGTATAGAACAAAAAATATCTTCTCCATTGAGTTCACCCATTTTTTCATGACAATTGGATATGAAGATCTTATAAAAGTCAAATTTCATTTTTCCACAAAGGAATCAATGGCTAGTTTCTGTTTTTTGGGTAAAGGTGAACATTTCTAATTATTCAGTTTGTTTTTCATAGTATGAGACAATTAGGTAAGAATCACCATTAATTTTGGAACTCCACCTCCACTAGTATTGGGGATGTCATTTGGAAAATCATTTCATTTTACCTCATATGAGTTTTTATTCTAGTTTCTCTGGGTTGACTCAATTTTCAAAAATAGAAATGTTTTGACTAAACATAAGTCAAAAAATCATTAATAAATAATTTATTCTTATGAAAAAACTAATTTTAAAGTCATATCTTATGGGATACCCATGTTTATCCTTTTTCTTAAATAATGCTTCTATGATCATATACTTTAATCATTATCTAACTTTAAGAGTAATGATTAATTTAGCTATATGTCTACCATAATGGTTTATATAGATTTTACAATTAACTTTATAATATACAATTAGTGTGTAAAATTAGGTGTGAAATGAGTCCTATTATTTGTATACTATGAGAAAATTGATTCAATTCCTAATCCACCCTTTTTAGTGTTATTACCCATATGTAAAAATGTTCCAGATCCATATCCACTTAGTTTATCCAGACATGGATTCAATTGCCCAAAAACTACATTCTCTTATACTTTACCAAAACATAGGATATTTACCTACTCTTATACATACAATTATTTTTTCAAACAAAATTCCTATTACTAATTCAAAAATTAACTAAACTCTAATTTTTAAGATAAACAACATAACCATGATACAATACATGATCAAAAGGTTTAGTATCTTGGTAAAAGTAGGCACATAAATAACTTATAGAAAATAAAAATATAAATAAATATAAATCCTTAATATTTATCCTCTAATAGGCTATCACATTATCCATAGTACATGTAATCACCTGAGGATAAACATAAAATAAATCGGTGAAATAAAAGCCCAGTAAAGGGAGGAATAACACAAAAGGAATAAAAGACATGAATCAAAATTACGTTGGTGATAATAATCATCATAAATATTTTAGAGGCATGGGATCATAATCCTAATAATGTGAGAAACATTTTATAGATTAATGTAATTTTGAATGTTCATAATATTAAAACATCATAACATAATGGTCAAATATCATACACAATTGTGAACAACATTAACATCATGTTCACGCATAACATATGTGCATAAATATTAACATCATAATTATGAATAATTATAGGATAATGATCATGAATTATAAACATAATTTTATGAGATATATCACATTACCAAATACATTGGAGGGATATATAATTCTGGTCCCACTTTCCACAACATAAAATCCTCAAAATCATGCATGCCACATTGAAAGAGAACAATCTTAGTCATGAAATAAAACAATGAAAAGGAATGGGATTCATAAAGGTTGTATAAAAAATACATTCCTGAATAACCTATGGGGTTACCAAATAAATCAATGAAATTATATTTTGTCATAAAAATTCATCATTCTTGTGTGGATAAAAAAAACTCAAGTGGGGTCAAAGGGATGTTTAGAGATTAATGTATTTTGAAGAAAGGTTTCTAAATGGATTAAAAACATCTTGAAATGGTAGAAGCATGTATATACATAACAATAAAATGGAAAGAATAGTGGAAGGAAATTTTAACGAAATTTTAAGAACATCCATAAATAAAATAAATTGAAATAGGAGATATCCCAAAAAAGAAAGAATTGGGTATGAGAATCCCCATACCTTAAATCCAGCTTTATTTTTCCAGTTTTCCACCTCATGAAAAATAAACAATTTTTTGTTATAAAATTGTTACAGGAACTGATTATTTTTATTTTTTCACTATTAATCCATTATAATTTAGAGATTCTATTTTATAATAAACTTTCTTAAACATAAGTTTTTTTATATCATTTTTGCATTTAATTTTCCTCCCTTATTTTGTTTTCTCTATTTTTTAGAAGTGATTTATACATTAGTAAAATTAATTACATAAGATTATAATAAATTTAGTTAAATATTTATATATTATATATATTATATACTATCTATCCACGAAGTTCATGATGGTCAGAGAGTTAGCAATGTCTTCATAGACGGTTAACCAACCATTGATGGGAGATTTTCAAATGTCAATAAAAGATAATCTTGACATATAAATATTCAATAAATATAGTCATTAAAATATTTTAACATCGTTATTATAATTTTAACATACTAATAAATATATTTTATTATATTTTTTTTAACGGAATATATTAAAAGTTGAAGAGAAGAGGAAGATGTGAAGAAGAGTTGATGAAAACTTACCCTCTTCTTAGTGACGCTTCCTCTCTACAACACAAAAAAACATGAATTATTAGAGTTTAAAGAATAAATAACTCTCATAATGGTTATAAGGGGATTAATTAAAAGAATTTGGGTAGATTTTTAGCTTTTATAAGTGAGTGAGGAGTGTTTTCCATGGTGAGAGGGGTTATTTATACTTGTGGAGAGAGGTATTTTTGGGATACAATCTTGAATAAAATACTATATCAAGGTAAACCTTATAATATTTATTTTTTTAAATTATTAATCATATATAAATAAAATAAAATTATTTTAATCTTATAAACCCCATTATAAATATAATTCACTAGTTTATGAAAAATGAAACTAGAAAAAGAGAAAACATCTTATTGTAATGCAATACATCTGTCTTTTGAATTTGGAAAATAATTTTTATATTTGGAAAGTATGTTTATTATTTTTCAATTAACCATATATCTTATAAAATTTATTTTTTGATTGAAATAACCAATTTATCACTTATTAAGTAATTATTTCATCATTGTTATGTTATAGAACATACGGTATTTATAAAAAGTGTTTTTATAATTTACATAAAAGTTGAAGTATTTTAGAAAATTGCCAAAAAATAAACCTTGGATAATTTTGAGGTACTAATTATATAAATGAAACTAATTTTTTATAAATAATTTCCAAAAGTAGGTAATTTAAATTTTTATTAAAAAAATTATGATTTTTACAAAATACATGAAAATATAATTTATTAAGAATGTGCTTATATTATCTTTGACTTTTTAAACTTGATATTACTTTTATGGAATTATGAAATTTATATTTTCTTAAATTAATAATGAGAAATATTTTTTACCTTGAATTATATTGTTTTTAGGTGAAATTAAAATTCCAATGGTCAGGTTACTATTCTCAAAGGTTAGGTTACTATTCTAAATGGTAAGGTTACTATTCCAATGGTTACATTACCTCCTATTAATACCATTTTATTCCTTTATTTATTATTAACTATAATTATTCCAAAGGAAATATATTTTCATTTTCAATAAAGTCGATTGGTTTACTAAAATTCATTTTTACTCCTATATTTTTTTCCATGGGGGTGAAGATTCTAATAGATTGGACAAATCCAAATTTTCCCATTCTAATTTTATTATTTTCTATTTATTATCAAATTATAATGTTTTTTATTTTCATAAGTTTAGTTTTTTACTTATTTATTGAGATCTATTAGTTAAATAATGTTTTTTTAGTTCCTCTATGTGTTGCATGTGTATAATAATATCTAATATAATATAACACATATTTATTTAGGAAACATTTATCACTTATAAACTCAGTATCATTGCAAAATTTACAGAATTAAAGAAAATGGAAGAGTAATTAGTTTCCATATAAAAATAAAATATCACTACACTTTCCAGCCATGCACAAATGTTTTTTCAGAACAGTGAAAGTAAAATTGATAGATTTTACATAAGTTTAAAACCATATTTATAAAGAGATTTGGAATTTTGTGAATTTAAATTCTATGTGGAAGTTGTTGGATGTGTTTAGAAAATTTAAATGCAGTTTTTCATTACATATGTACCCTATTCCAAAAATAATAATAAGTGATCAAGGTGGAATTAAATTTAGAACTAGTAAATAATAAAATTTGGATGTAACCGACCACCATGTTCCCAAAGAGGTAAAATAAAATTTAAGGAATTATTGACAGGATTAAGAAATTTTTATCTATGTAGTAAGATCATTCATGTGGCTCATGATTTCTAGGAAAATAGTTTTGATCTTAACAAAAATTAAAATTAAAATAATCATTTTGAATTGAGATGTTTTAATTCCAAAGAGTTGGATCAATATTAAAGCACATGTTTGAAGTTAGTTACTCAAGGTGGTAATCATTAGGATAAAAAGAAGAAAGGTATGGTAAAGTATTTTATTACTATAATAGTTTATCACAGACCCTCAAATGAAGTAATGATTGGTATATTACTTATTTAATAAAATTATTACATGTTCTTATTTGATTTAGGGTCTATATATTCTTTTATTTCTAGGAAATTTTCAATTAAAATTTAAATATCACCTCAAGAAATGGAGATAAAAATTTTGGTAAAATATCATGGGGGTAATTATTTAAAAACAATTATAATAATATTCATATTTTCATATGTGGTATGGTTTTTCTTAAAAACCATTTTGTCTTACACTTAGTGAATTTTGATGTTTCCATAGGTATGTATTATCTTTTAATTTATCAATACAAGATAGATTATTAATCTAAAAAAGTAAGATTAAATTAATTGAGTGAGTTTCAATTTGTAAATAAGAATGATTTCATACCTATGACAACATATCTAGAATATAGTAAATTGATTAAACATGTTGTGAAATTTATCTATCAAAATTTCCTTGAATAGAAGGGAACTGTTTAAATTATGGATGTATATATAGTAAATGAATTTCAATATTTTTTTCATTATGATGTTTACGGTGCTTCCCAAAATTGGGAGTTTGAGTTTTCCATTAAATAAGTTCCTAATGAAAAACCAATATCAAAAACTACTTATTGAATAGCTCCAGTGAAGCTAACGGAATTGAAATAATATTTACAAGAGTTTCTTGATATGGGTTTCATCCACCCTAGAACATTACCTAGAGGTGATCCTATTTTTTATTAAAATGATCATTGGTTCAATGAGAGTTTTCACTGATTATAGAGAACTCAATAACATTACTGCTAAGAAAAATTATCCATTGTCTCATATTAATGAATTATTTGATTAGCTCTAGAGTGATCAATAATTTTCAATGACTTGCCTAATATTTGGATCCCATCAATTAAAAGTGAATGAAGTGTATATTTTTAGGAAAATATTTTGTAATAGGTATGGCCATTATAAATGTGCTTATCCCTTTTGGGTTAAAAAATGCACCTATTATATTAATATATCTTAAGAATATAGTTTTCTTTGAGATAATGGATAAATGTTTTATAGTATTCACTGATTAAATTCAAGTATATTCTAAGAGTTATGATGATCTTGATAAACATTTATGGATTTCTTAAAAGACCTTTAAAGAAAATAAGTTTTATGGAAAAATAATAAAATGTGAATTTTTGTTACAATATATTTTTTTCCTTTGGTATATTATTTCTTATTACAGAATAACTATTGTTCATGATAAAACAAATACATTGGAAGAGTTTCCAAGACCTAAAAATTTCATTGAGATACATATTTTTCTTGTATTATCTGGTTATGGATAAAAGTTTTTTGAAAACGTTTCTTGGTTATCTATCACAAAAACCAAGTTAACTCAAAATGGAGTTAAATTTATTTTGATAAAGGAATGTGATAAAATATTTTAGGAATTGAAAATAGGATTGGTTAATGCTATATTTTTATATTTTCCATCAATAAATGTGATATATTTCATTTATAAAGAAGCTTCATTAAAGAGGCTTGTTTATGTATTTATATAGAATAATAGGACAATTAATTATACATCACATCAATCGAAATACCATGAACAAAATTTTCTAATGAATGATCTTGATATGGTTATAGTAGTTTTTTTATAAAAACTTGGAGATATATTTTATATGGAGAGAAATTTGAAATATTTAATAATCCTAAAATTTTGAAGTATAAATTCACTCAAAAATAGTTAAACATGATGTAGAAAAGATGGTTAGAACTGATAAAGGACTATGATTTCCTGATTCAATATTATCCTTGTAAGGAAAATTAGGTAGCCGATTCTTTGAGTCAAAAATATAATACATCATTAACTTTGTTATATTAGAAAATGATTTAATGAATGTTGTACAAGAAGTTTTATATGCATAAACTTATTCACTTTTAGTTTTGGTGTCAGTATAGTAATCTTTTTCATAAATAATTAAGAAGTATCAGAAGGTATATTTTGGTTTTCAAAGAAAGTTTTGGATTTTTAATGGTGGTAAATAACATGAGTTTAATGTTAACAAAGAAATAATTAATATATTTAGAAATTGGTTATTTGTTTAAGTTATTTTCACTTAAAGAAATAATTATAAAGTGAATATTACAAGTATATATTTTTAATTCATCTTATTAGTATTAGAATTTATAGAGACCTTTAGGGATATTTTTTGTGGGAAGGAACAATGAAATATATTACTTATTTTACCATGAAATTTTTGTCTTTTCAAAAAGTTAATGCTGAATGAAAACTACATAAGGTGATGAATCAGTTTATATGGATTTCCTCTCTCTATTATATTAGATTTTGATCCCATATTTATATACAATTTTTGAAAAATAATTTAGAAGTTGTTGGGTACTAAATTAAATTTTAGTATGTCTTTTCAACCTTAAGTTTACAGATGGTTAGAGTGAAAAATTCAATATTTTGAAGATATGATCTAGGATTTTTATTTTGATTATTAGGGAAGTTAGTATCAACATCATTATTTAGTTGAATTTTCTTAAATTAACATTTTCTTTCCCTATACAGATGAAAACAGTTGAGGCATTATATATAAAGTGGTGTTGAACTCTAGAATGTTGGGAAGAAGTTAGTGAAAGAAAGTTATTGGGGCCAGAATTGTTAGAAGATATGGTTGGGAAGTTAAAGAATATTTAGTACCAAATTTTTCATCTAAATGTAGTTATAATAGTTATACATATTACCATTTTAAATAATATTTGTTTTAAGTAGTGGACTATATTTTTTTAAAAGTATCTCCTTTGAAAGCTGTTATGAAATTTATAAGTAAATAATAATTAAATCCATTTTATATTGGTCTATATTAAATTTCTAATAAAGTGAGATCAATTTCATAAAGATTACACTTACCTCTAATTTTATCTTAGGATCACGATGCGTTTCATTTTTCTTTGTTAAGGAAATGTGAACCTCATGCATCTCATGTATTGATCCCTAAAGTAGTATGATTAAAAAAGGAAATCTTTTATAATAAAAGGTTAGTTTATGGTCTAATTCATAGAGAGAAGGTATTATGGAATAAATTAACTCACTTGGTTATGTTTTTATGGAATAACCATAATAATAAATAAGTGATATATGAATCTAAAAAATCTCTAAGGGAAAATTATCCACACATTTTTAAGTAATGAACAAAACTATGAGGATGAAATTTATTTTAGGGGGAAAATGTGACAACATAGGGAATACTAGAAATAAATAAATTTAATGTTTTATATGTATTGATTTTATAGATTAATATTTATCATATTTTGGTAAATAATTTAAATAAATTTTTAATAAAAAATATAACAAAATTATTTAACTGAATTGATTTTATATATATTACATGGTTTTATTTAAATGATAATGTCCATAATTTTATAATTTAAAATTAATAAAATGGTATTTGTTTTTAAAATATTTATTTTAAAAAAATTTTAAGACTAATTTTTTGTATTTTTCTAAAATATTTTATTTTCGGATGAATAGTGAAATTTACCAATTTTACAAATATTTTCATTTTTATGATCATGATATAAGAATGACTTTGAAGTTTATGAGATATTTTTTATAAAAAAAAATATATAATTGAAATAATATAATTCGTTTAAAAATGTAATGTTGAAGTTAAAAATCAATGATTGTTATTTCTAAAATCTAAGTAATATTTTTAGTAAAAGATTTTTTTTATTCTTCTCTTTTAATCAAGTTTTCAATAGGTTCATTTCTATTTTGTTTTTTCAAGTAAAATAAGAATATACTTATTTAACCTAGAACAATTAATACCATAGGAATCAAAAGTATACATTATTTTGTTTAAAATCATTTTTATACATTCAAAAATGAATTTTTCTAATAACTAATTTTTATTTAAATTTGAAAACTTATTTTAAAAGTAATTATTAATAATTATGAAAATTTAATCTTATGAAATTAATTCCATATTTATAATAATAATTTTCTAATTATTTCATTAGGTAAATTTCATTTTTCGTCTTAATGAACAGTTATCATGGTAAAAACTTGTCATAATGTTAGTGGTTAAAAGGGTTAAAGAGGGGGGTTATACTAAGAGATAAGTTTTCAAATATATATAAAACATTTATAAATATGAATTTTTTATTGGATTTAGAACATATACTATTCTATATTAGAAATTTAACAAAATTGGATCAACTTTCCAAGAGAAATACAATTATAATTTTTTAAATTTCTTAATATTTACTGGGGTTTCACTCCTCACACTTATAAATGGGAACCTTCAGTCCTCAATTCCATATAAACTTTAAACACTATATAATGACAAGAATTGATAAGATGAAATGTTATATACATTTTAGAGTCATTTAATTATTGAGTAATCATTTTTTTATATGATAATTCCCCAGGTATGTGTTGATTATTTTACAGAATATGTTTTAAATATTACAAAGGAAAAGTGTTTAAAACTATCCAAAGAGGACATTATACACATGAATCAATTACACGATGTGTAGGAATCATTTATATCATGTTGAATGTCATGAATAAATTATTAAATAATTTACAAGTCATGAAATATTACATGGCGTTAATCTCTAATACACATCTTGTAAGATTAAAAGCCTACTTCCCACTTAATGATCATATTGTGAGAAGAAGCATATCATGAGTAAATATTACACGTCATGAGATGATTAAAATCATTGAATCCTAAGGACTCAGGCCTAGATTTTTTCAAGATCCAAAACACTTAAATAAAACCATGGATCTATATTACATGATTGGAGAGGTTTATATGTCATGTAATTTAATGAATATTTATTCTCCAGAGCACACAAAATAGTGCATAATATTACAAAATTTCAATTTCCACTCATTCTCTCTCTCACTTTCACCATTATTTTATCTCCCAAATCAACTCTAAAAAATTAATTTTACAATTTTTATTCAATGCATGTTTTTTTGATTTATTTAAAATAATTCTTCATATTTTTTATTATTATTTATCAATATGATGTCTATCTACCATTTCTATTTCTGTTTGACATCGACTTCAACCCATATTCTTGCTTTTTTACTATTTCACGTAGGTTTTTGACTGGTTTATTACTTAATATAATTGAAAAATTCTTGATTATTGAACCCATGATTGAAAAATATCTCATTTCAACTATTTTATTAATCTACCAAACATGTATGCATTTGTTTCTTTGATCTTGATTATTACTATCATGAGCAGATAAACCACTTAGGTTAAGGGTAGAGAGTAGTGGTGTTCTAATCTTAATGATTTTTTAAATCATAAAATGGTAACCCCAACTCTAGTAATCAGGTTATATTAAATTTTTTTATTTAATTATTTTCATAAACCCTAATCATGGGTAGTTTAAATGAATGAACCCATATTGATTGGAGTAGAGTAAGCTATGACAATTATCCTATGACACATTCTTCCATATAATCTAGGATTAATGCATCTCAGTTGTTTGATATATCTAGACTAATTATTAGTTTCCTCTTAGATAGATCTAGTTGGGTTGACCATGATCAACTAGCTTTCTATGCACCACTTCACAGCCTAAGCCCTAAGACTATTCTAAGTTAAGAAATAGATTATCCTTTTTACTTAAACCCTAAAATTGACCTTGATTCCTATCTTCATCATGAATCTTAATAAAAAATAAATAGCATTACATAAATCCCAAACTCAACTCAATTAATTAGGACTCCAACATAAAGGGTTCAAATTCATTGTTTTCTTGATATACAATCTTTCTATATAGGTTCAATCCCACACTACCACTTTACTAGGTTATTGTTGCATGTGTAGTTTTGGATAAATTGAAATTATAATATTATCATATCCCATCTGAATTAAATGAAGTGTGTAGTAGTTTTAAATCATGTCACCTTTTTTAGGGAACTTTTACATGTTCTTAGGAACATGAACCTTTAACACAAACTCATGATTACCTCTCTCATCCCCATTTTCTCTTTTCATTATTTAATCTTTCCTTCTGATGATATTGATTAATTATTTCTTCTAGCCTAGTGCATATGTCTGGAACCCCTGACTCGTTCAAGGAGACTTGATGACCAAGAAACAATTACATTTTTTCATGAAATCAAATGGTACCTTTATTCATGTGATAGTTCAAGTATAGAAGACTATAATAATCCTATAGGTCCCATCCCACCCAACATGCAATATGTGCCACCAGAACATTAAGGAGATCATCCACTACAACTGGACTGCACCATTATGGATTATGGATTATAGTCAATAAATGGTGTGAACCCCATTATTGTGTGTTCTCTTGTCCAGAAACATACATTTTAAATAAAACATAAAATCATCAGTACGATCTAGAACATGGGTCAATTTAGCAGACATCAGTATGATGATCCTCATGATAACATCTCCAACTTTGTATAAGTCTCTAATAATTTTTGAAGACAAGGAGTATCCTCTGATGCAATCATATTGTGTGTCTTCTTGTGTTACCCTTATGTGATCAATATAAGGATTTTTTAAAAATACAATCTCTTAATTCAATCCCGACATGGGATGAACTAGCTAAGAAATTTCTAGATTAATATTTTTGACCTATACAGACTTGAAAACTTCATAATGACATCCAAAATTTTAATAAAAAAGATGGTAAATTAGCTTGGGATACCTAGGATTATTTTAATTAACTCACTAGGAAGTTTCCACGTCATAGACTTGATGTGTGGCTTCAGCTTAAAACCTTCTACCAAGGTCTCCAACCCACCACTCGCATTTTGGTAGATGTTTCCACTGATGGAAGACTAATACTGAAAACCCCTAAAGTAGGCCGATCACTTTTAGATGAGATATTTCATAATGGTATTCTATTATAGAGTGATCATGGACCTCCTCAGCACAGAATCCACCAAGTTTAAGAAAACACCCATGTAACTGCACAAGTAGAGGCCCTAACTAAGAAGCTGGAATCCTTTTAGCAACCTATTGCACCACATCCCCCTTATAGTCCGTTAAGGGAGATTAAATCCTACTAAATGTTTGATAGAAAAAACTTATAATAGTACAATAGGGAAAGAGTCAATGAAAAACAAAGTCAAAATTGTCATATTGTTAATTATAATTAGAAAAACAAATAATTTCATCAACCGCAACAATATTATCAAATGTGGCAGGCTCAACAACCGATGAAAAAAAATGGTAATACCAGTAGAGAAGTAATCAAGCACCACTAAGGAACACAGAACCATTGGGATATCCACCTATGAATCATGTCCCCTATCTACATCCACAAGTTCCCCAACAACCTTTCTCCCCTTAAGGAAAACAACAATTTCAACTATCCCCACAAAGACCTCCATAACCTACCACTCCACTTCAGTAAAATTTAGTGAATCTTCTCACAACCTTCATCCAAAAGTCATATCATAGGATGGGCATCCAAGAAACAAAAATAAAGAATCAAAGGGTTTCTATCTGAAATCTCAAACATCAAATGGGTCATATATCAAAGTCCATGTTGGATAGATTCCCAGGTACGCTACCTGATAATATAGAGTCATACCCAAAGGAAGAAGAAAAGGAAATTATAGTTAGGAGATGAAATGTTTTGGATTTTAGCAACCATTCCAAGTATAAGAGAAAAAATATAAGGAACCATATAAAACTACAATATTCATTTAAGATGATGACAATAAAAGAGATAATAAAAATGATCAAGAGAAATCTCAAAAATTACTACCTACTAAAAAATATCTAACACAAGAGCATACCAAAATGGATTTCTACATTGCACCAATATCTTAGAAACCACCTATAATCTTTCTGTAAATAATGTTATAATGATGGATTGAATGGAAACATAATAAATGTTTGGAGATGTTTCAAAAATTTCACATTAACATCCCATTTTTTTAATCGATTTTCCAAATTCCATCCTAATTTTTTTTTCAAGGAAATGATATCAAATATGAGGAATATGGTAGATACAAGAGTCATTTCCCTAAATTAAGTTTATTATGCAGTAAAAAATTCAACTAAAGTTTAGAGATCATGGGAATTTTCAAATAAATGAACCATAGGAGAATGTAACTTCAGAAATGACTTGAGTGACTTAGCATCCAATATTAACCTCATGAAAACAAGTGTGATTCGTAATTTGGGACCTGAGGAACTCCATACAACTAGAGTAGAACTTAAATTATCTGACCAATCAGTTATGTATCCTTGAGGGATTCTTGAGGATGTTCTAGTTAAAATCAGTAAATTCATTTTCTCAATAGACTTCTTGATTTTGGGAATGAAAGAAGAATGATACATTCTAATTATCCTAGGCCGACCATTTATAGCCACCCATAAGGCACTGATTGATTTTAATCAAGGAAAACTTATATTCAATGTAGGTGTTGAACAAGTTGTGTTCAACCTAGTGAAATCTATAAAATAAAAGATGATTTTTTGAATGTCAAACTATCATTATCACTAAAGGAAAAAAATGAATACATGTCCATCGAGGATGATAGTGATGAAATGTCTCCTACTAAAAGGGAGGTATATTTCTTTATGGAAATAATCTTCATAGAACCTCTTATAAGGGACATTATCCTATATTTCAAACCATCGGTCATTCAACCACCAATGTTAAAGTTTAAAAATCTCTCAAGGAAACTCAAGTATTCTTTTCTAGAGACTAAAAATACACTACTAGTCATCATTAACTCATAACTGACACAACCATAAGAGAATAATTTGATAAAATTACTATAAATACATAAAAAAGTTAATTTCCTTGGGGGTTTTGGCATCAAAGAGGGCATACCCACATTATGAATTTATAATATTTTATTAAAGGAATGTGTGAAACCCAAACTCCATCTCCAAAGGTGACTCACGCCACTAATGAAAAAGGTAGTTATGAAATAATTAATTAAACTTCTGGATTCTGAAAAAAAAATCAATCAATGATAGCGAGGGGGTGAGTCTCCTATAAGCAGTTATAAAGAAAGGTGGCCTCATGGTTGTAAATAATGATGAATATGTATTGACCTCTACTCACATCATCAGTGGTTAGAGTGTTTGTGGACTATAGAAACATAAATATAGAAACATGGAATGATCATTTCCCCTTACATTCATCGAAAAAAATTTAGAGAGACTCACAGGAAATAAATACTTTTATTTCCTAGGTGGATATTCAGGATACAATTAGATTTTAGTTGACCTAGTTGATTAATCCAAAACAAAATTCACATCTCCATTAGGTACGTTTACCTAGAGGTTCCTTTCATTCGGTATGTGTAATTAATCAAAGACCTTACAAAGGTATATGACACATGTATTCTATGATATGGAAGTGTAATTATTGTAAATTTTTACGGTATATTTTTCAGTTTATGGAGGATCCTTTGATGTATGATTAAGTAATCTTGAACAACTCCTATAACACTTTGAAGAGAAGTTTTTAGTTTGAAACTGGGAAAAATACCAATTTATGGGTCAAGGATTCATAGTCCTTGGACAAAAAATCTCTAAGTATGGCATGGGAGTTGATCCCATAAAGATCAAGGTGATCAATGATTTACCTAATCACTCAACTATTAAAGCAATATGATGCTTTCTAGGCCATGTAGAATTCTACTATCACTTCATGAAATATTCTATGAAAGAGTCCCACCCTATGAAAAATCAATTAGTAAAGGATACCCATTTTTATATCACTAAGGATTTTTGATAGGAATTCAACATTTTAAATAAAATCATGGTGGACACTCCTATTATCATTCCACAAGACCAAGACAATGACTTCGGGTTAATATGCGATGTACGAAACTTCACTATAGGTGTTATCATAGGAAATAATTTTAGCCACATTTTTTATCCCATCTATTATTTTAGTCACATATTGAATGATGATCAGGTAAAATACACAACCATAAAAAAATAACTCATGGATGTTATCCTTGCTTTCGAAAAGCTTCGCTCCTATTTAGTTTTGTCAAAGGTGATTTTTTACACTGATCATACTACCCTAAAATATTTGATGGGTAAAAAAGGATAAAAACCCAAGAATTATACATTGGATCCTATTTCTTCAATAAGTTGGTATCATTAACAATGAATCCCAAGGGATGAAGAATATAATCATTGATTAGATATCCAGACTCCTACTAACCCTCAATAATGAAAATGATGATATAGTCATTGATGTCGACATCCCCAATGAAACTATTTTTATCCAAAATATAATGTCATGCCTATGGTTTTATGACATTGAAAACTATCTCACTCGGACATACCTTTACCCACAAATCTCTTACTAGAAAATGATGAGTTTTTTAGTCGAGGCTTCACACTATTATAGGGATGAACTGATAATTTTTAAGCATTGTGCAGTTGGATTAATGTGACACAAAATCACAGAAGACAAGATCCAAAGTGTGTTAGATATATGTCACACATCACTAAATGGAGGGAATCATAAAAAAGAATTCAAAGTAGAAAAATTAAAACAAAGTGTACTCTTTTTTACCATAATCCATCAAGATGTATGAAATTTTTTCCGGATCTCTAATCAGTGTTAAAAAACTGGAACCATTGGGAAAGAAATGAAATTCCTCAAAACCCGATCATTGAAGTTGAAATCTTTTACATGTTGGAAGTAGATTTTATGGGTCATTCCCTAATTTACATGGGATTTTTTATATCCTTATTAGAATTTGTTATGTCTCAAAATGGTTAGAAGATGAAGCTAACACTCATTACATGTGAATTTATTAAACAAAATTTGTTTTCAGTATTCAAATTTCAATAACTAATCATTATTTATTGAGGAATTTTTTTTAAAAATAATGATATTAAAGGACTACTGGGGATATAAAAAATGTGATATTACAAAGGAAATCCCTACTACCCAAAAACTAGTGGGAAAGTTGAATTTTCAAACATGGAAATCAAACAAATCATTGAAAATTCCATGAACATAAATAGAAAGGACTAGATCCTCATGTTAGATGATTCACTCTAGGCATACTATACTGTATAAAAAACACCCATCAATAGCACCCCATTCTAATTAGTGTATGATAATCCTTTCTATTTAACTGTATAACTAGAGAATTTCTCATATTGGGAAATTAAGAAGTTGAATATGGATTTTCAAAAAGATGTGGAAGTTAGGATTCTCTAGTTGGATGAACTGGAAGAGATATGTAAAGATACATATGAAAATACCAAAAATTATTAAGAGAAAAAAAATATATGGAATGATCAACGCATTGCATGATTATTTTTTGTACAAGTTAATAAGGTCTTATTATTCAACTCCCGATTAAAAATACTCCTTGGGAAGCTCAAATCCATATGGTCCAGACCCTACATGGTCATACAAGTACTCATTTATGGGACCATTGAAATTAAAAAAGGATTATAACTACCATTAAAATTTAACGGTCAAAGATTAAAGATTTATCAGGAACCATTCCATGAGGGGTGTGCCATAACATTGAAATTCATCTAAGAACCACTAAGTCAATATCTAGGCATTAAACAAAGTGCTAACTAGTAGGAAAACCAGGATAGGTCAAATTTTTCAAGAATATGATATAATAATATTTAGAAATTTGAGGGTGGATTATAATCAATAATAATAGTATAGGGGCTTCAAAGGGGTAAAAATACCAAATTACATGTTTCGTAATCAACTACATGATGTGTATGGTTCACTACCTGTAAAATTTTAAATTCTCAAATTACACATCATGTAATTTCATGACATAATTAATTTGTGAACCCAGGATTCATGATGCCTGGCCCCCACCTATCTTGATGCTCTCCCTCCCATGAGACCCCCTCAACCGCTTCCACTCCCTCACCTCAACCTCATCGTAACCTCCTCCTCCCCCACTCTTAAAACCATCTACCTACTCCTATTAATCATCTCCCATTCATTTAAATTGAAATAGTGTTCTAGAATATGACGAAAACTTCCCCCAATGATCCAACACCTGAGTATGAGGATCCACCTCCAGTTAAGCGCTGAAAGGATCCTGCACCTCCATCACCTCACACTTCAACTTCCTCTAGCTCCACTTCATCCTCTATAGCATCATCGGCCACCAAGGACTGCCACTACATGTCCAGTGGATCACATCATGTTTATTTCCCAAATATAAACCCCATCCATCATTTTTTTCAACCCAAAGAAACATGTCACACTGGTCGTTTTGTAATCAAATCCAATAAGGACCAACAAAATGTTGGATTTGGCTATCCTAATGGACCTTCACATCATCTAGGAGGTCCTCCACCTCCTTGAACACTTGAACATCACTCCCATCATTGATGTTCTAGAGGATTACTTCAGGGATCTGTTCTTGGAGTTCTTAGCCACTTTTGAGCTAGTTTTTGACAACATATGATTCTAGCCATACAAAAAACCACACGATCTCTCCTTCATAGAGTTTGGCATCAGGCTCAGCCTTTATTCTATTGAATTCCCCACTTATGAGGTATTACTGAATATTCATCTTGATCTATGAGATTTCGATGCATCCAGACTCTGTAAAATGATTCCCAAGTATCATTAGAGTGTCAATGACCCTCATATTAAAAAATCCATTCTTCTAAGAGGTCCCATGCTCCAGATTCTTCATCAGGAATTGAATCATGCCTTATTCTCTTGCGCTTAGTATGAAAACCCTTTTCTTTATTACACATTAATACATAATTTATTACATGATATCTCACTTAATACAACCCAAAAATATCAAGAAGTATAGTGTCTAAGGGAATTAGGTACATTACATAACAACTTATAACATGGGATTCAACAACAGTATTGAAAACTTTCTCGACATTATCATAATGATCCATTTAACATAAAACTACATGGGATATCCTAGGGTCATACATAAAAAACGGTGATATATAGAACCTAGTAGGGGAATAAAAAATTTATAACATGAGGAAGACAATAAATTTTAGAAAATAGACATATCAATGGAGAATAAAAAGAACATGAATAATAAGGTATGATATAGCATGATAATTATAACATGGGAAATGTGGAAACAACATAAAACCCTACACCATAAACAGATCAAGGAAAAATCCTCAAAGACCCCATGGTGGAAATAGTACCATAAAAGAATTAGTTAGCCCCCTATCCTAACATGTCTATCAAGATTCTAACCATTACCTAATGCATTAGAGCACTATCAAGGAGCACCCTTCATAATAATTTCATTCTCATTCTTATGTGTTCCACATAGATCAAATAACATGGATTAATTCAACATCATAATTTATTCCAAGATCTAGGAATGTGGAATACATACAGGTAATTCCCCAATAAATATGTATATGTGCATAAAGGTGAATATACTTGATAGATAAATTGGTATGGTATTCACTACATAATTATTTTGGAATGTAAAATAGTGGTGCAATTTCGACAGCATAACGACGTCATATAGAAATTCATAGAAATGGGTTGATGAGAGAGAAATGGGAATCTCGTCATTTAAAAATAAATTTAATGTAATGGGGATATTTAAGAACATATCCAAACATAGGAAAAAGGGAATTAAAATACATAAAATAAAAGGAATGCTTGATGAAAGAGGAGGGTGGAAGACCCCTTACAGAATTTTAGCATAGTAACGACTTATGTAATGGTCAAAATGAGAGGGTATAAATGGAATCTCATTAAAATAAAATTAAATATACAATAAGGGATCTATAATAATTGAATTATAACACATCCAATTGAAATTATAAAGTCTAATTTTAAAAAATGGTTCTCAGATTGAAGAATGGAGGGAAAGGTGAGGATCCCTTACTTGAATGTGTGACCCAAAAGACTTGGAGAGGATTAATGTGAGCTTAGGGATCCTTGGGAGGACTCTAGGTTTTACAGGGAGTACCGTGTCCATGATATAAGGAGTTTTAGTGAAGATAAATTGGATCTTGGGTGGTATATATAGGAAAGGAGAGGGATTTCATTATTATTTTGGTTTTGGACACTACATAATAAAATATTCAAAACCAAAAACCATCCCATGGTTTTTAACATGTTTTCAAATGAAGAGGATTGGTTTATAATATTTTATAAGTCCAAATTCCAAATATAATAAAATAATTCCCTTTCTTATGTAGAGGTGAGTCACACACTCAAAGAAAATGATTTTAAAATATTAAAAAATATTATATGTCTTGTAGGATTCATTAATGCTTTATAAAATAAATTAAATAAACATAAAATTGAATTATTTTAAATAAAAAACATATATTTGGAAGGAGAAACCTTTTATATTATTTATTAAATCACTATTGGGTCATTACGATGTCATAAAACACGTCGTATATTTATAAGGTATTTAATCTTTACCCAAAAATTTGACTGTCTCAGAAAATTATGAAAAAATCATAATTAGATAATTTTAATATCTTGATTCCAAAAATAATATTAATTTTATCTAAATAATATTCTAAACATGTGATTTTTCAATTTTATAATAAAAAATGAAATTTATTGAAAATTGAAGGGTTTTTTACAATAAGTATTTTCAAACACTAATAAAAACTACATTTGACTTCATAAAAATTATATGATCATTTATATTTTATAGTAATATTTTATTAAAATATTATTTATTTCAAAAATAAATTAATTCATGAAAATATATTTCTAAATTGAACTTGAATACTAACTAAAAATACTATTTGTGCTTTAAAAATCACTTACAATGTAACAATAATAGGATGTCAATATATTCATTATTCTATAAGAAATTATGTAAATATTCATATTTCTAGGGTCTGGATAAATATCCATTTAATACACTAGAATACGCCCTAAGATTAAGGTGCGCGATGGTAGGGCTTTCATGGGGTTGTTCAGTGAACATGGTTTGCAACATGTTCTTGATGATCTTGGAATTATCTCATAAATAGTTTCTATCATAATTAAATTTTTGGATATCATCTTGGGATTGATCTAGGGAAAATCCCAGAAATGATATCTCCCTCCGAATCATTGATAAATTGGATTCATAGGGTACAATCCTACTAGTTGTGTCCATCACTTACTTTTTCTATGAAAAATGGATTTGTTAAAACCCTATATTTGAAATAGTCATGTGATCACTGCTCAATGACTATATTATAAATGGAAAAAATACTTAATAGCCATTTAAATAAAATTGAATATAATAAAACAAAACAAGTCCATGATTTTTCTATAACCATAACATATTTAACTAAATCAAAAGGGTAATTTTTTTCATAAAATTTCAGGTCGATACAATATTCCCCCATTTAGAATTTTTCCATCAAAATTTTTTTTTCCCATATTAAAATAAGCTGATGGTAACTCTGCTTCATCACTTCCTCTATTTCCCACATTGTTTCTTCAAACATGTGGTTCCTTCACAACACTTTGACTATGGGTATCATCTTATTTTGTAGGACCTTTTCTCTACTATCTAAGATCTTCAATGGATTCTCCTCATAGGAAAATCCATTCCTAAATGGTTCCATATCTGGATTGAGTACATGTGAGGGATTTGGAATATACATTCTCAATAGGGATACATTGTTTACATCATGTACTTAAGATAGGTTAAGTGGGAGTGCTAGTCGATAGACCACTTCTCCAATGAGATCAAGGATCTCAAAAAGACTGATGTACCTTTTACTAAGCTTTACCTTCTTCTAAAATCTCATCACACTCTTCCATAGAGATATGCGGATGAATACCATGTCTTTAAAATCAAAATATAGGTCATGTAAAAGATTGTCAACATAGCTCTTTTGTCAACTTAGAGCATCTTTGATGTGTTGTTGAATGGTCTTAACCTTCTGCACCATTTCTTCAACCATTTCAGGACCTAGAAGTTTTCATTCCCCAAAATCAACCCAACATGCCATTGTTCCACACCTATTCTCATTAATGGCTTCATAGGGAGACATTTAGATGCTCAAATAGAAACTGTTGTTTTAATAGAACTCCACCAAAAAAAGATGTTTGTCCCATACACCATTGAAGTCTATTGAGTAAGCTCTCAACATGTCCTCAAGTGTTTGGATAATCTGCTCATATTGGCTATCATTTTGAGGGTGATAATATGAACTAAGGATAAGCTCAGTGTTAAGAGCATGATGGATACTTTTCAAAAACATAGAGGTGAATCTTGGATGTCGATCAAACACAATCGATAGTGGTATTACATGTAGCCTCTCCACCTATCTGATGTATATCTCTATCATTTGATCTAGTGAGAAATCCTCTCGAATATCTATGAATTATGCAGTCTTTGTAAGATGATCCAAAAAACTCAGATAGAATTGTTTCCTTTGGATGTCTTCATTGGTCTGATGACAAAGTCCATGGTGATGTTTTTCCATTTCTATGGTAGTATGGGTAATGGTTCTAGCACCCACTTAGACTTATACCTTTTATTCTTTACTTGCTGACATACTAAGTACTTTGATTTATATTCTTCAATCTCAATATGTATGTTATCCCACTAATAGTTCTCTCAGAGATCTCGGTACATATTTGGGTTTCCTAGGTTAATGTTGAAATCCTCACTATATGCATAATCCAATAGATCATTATTTAACACATTATTTGATGGAAAACATAGTCTTGACCCAAATATCACAATTCATACTTCATTAACATTTAACTTTGAGGATTTATTTTTTATTATAGTTTTCACTTTCTTCTAAATTACCACATCATCTTTTAGAGAATCCATTATCCTTTCCCAAATATGTAGTTGAGAAATCATTTGTGAAAGGTTTGATAATGTTCCTTTCTTTATGATTCTCATGTATGTATTCTTCAAATCTAAGAAGATAAGATCCTTCTCAATTCTCATCAATGATAAAATTTTGATGCCCTTTTTACTTAAAGAATCTACCACTTCATTTTCTTGACTATGATGGTAGTGGATTGAGACGTCTTAATCCTTAATGATATTTAATCATCTTCACTAGTGCATATTAATCTCTTTCTATGTGAATATATATTTGAGGTTCTTGTGATCAGTATATATCTCACACTTCTCCCCATAGAGATAATGCCTCCAGATTTCAAACACAATGGTCATAGTTACCAACTTAAGATGATGCATGGGTTATTTTTACTAATGAATTTTCAACTACCTTGAGGCATAGGAAATGTATTTTTCATTTTTCATCAACACACATCCGAATACCTTCTTTGAATCATCCATGAAATTTATACAAAGTTCCCCACTCTTTGGTAGTGAGATCACATGCGTAGTGATAAGCCTCTTTTTCAACTCCATGAAACTTTATTCGCATTCATCATTCAAAGAAAAAATGACTATCTTCTAAGTGAACTTGGTAAGAGGGTTTGAAAATCATGAGAAATTTCATAAAAATCTACGATAATATCCAGCTAACCCAAGTAATCAATAAATACTTATCATTTATTTTGGCATCATCCATCCTTTAATTGATTTTTTGTTTATAAGATCCATATATATCCCAATTATTATGATGTTATTCCCCAAGAATGAGACTTCTTTCAACTAGAACTCACACATACAACACTTTGCATAGAGATTATCCTTTCATAATGTATTTAGCATAGTTCCCAGATGCTACTCGTGCTTCTACTTGGTTTTGAAGTATATAAGAATATCATATATGAAGACTAACACAAATTTTTTGAGGTAATATTTAAATACTCTATTCACCAAATCCATGGAAATTATGGGGGAATTAGTGAGCCGAAATGGAATCACTATGAACTTGTAGTTCTTGTACTCTTTCTGAAAATCAATCTTGGTGATATCTTCATTTTTCACCCTTAATTGTTAATATCCCAACCATAGATCCCCCTTGAAGAAGTATTGTTCTCTATGTAGATGATCAAATCATTCATCAATTCATGTAAAATGATACTTGTTCTTTATCGTGATCTTGTTGAGCTCATGATAATCAATGAAAATTTGCATTAACCCGTCCTTCTTCTTGATGAAGAGGACTCATGCACCACATGGTGAAGCACTTAGATATATAAACCGTTTATCCAAATCCACCTATAGTTGTTTCTTTAGCTCTTAAAGTTCCAAAAAAACCATCCTATATAGAGTCTTGGATATTGGTAATTCCCCTTGTATAAGCATGATTGAAAATTAATCCACCCTATTTAGAGGAAGACCATAAAATTCCTCAAGAAGCACATCAATGAATTCTCTCACAATAGAAATGTCTTAATGGATAGTTCTTTCCTTAGACTCAATAATCTAAGGAATATACACTTGATCGTAGGGCAATAATATCCATGCTTGAGATGAGGGTTCCAAATAAGATCCATCCTCCTCCTTTCACTTTTATAGAATTGGGGGTTGATTTTCCATATGGAAAATTATTTCCTTCTCATGTAAATTTATGTTGTATTTATATAGTTAAAGTGAATCCATGCAAGAGTTGCATAAAATTCCACCAAAGGAAGTATAAAAAGTTATTATAGGAAGGTTAGTCCACAAATTATGACCTGGGAGGATTTTATACATGATATGCAATAATTTTCCCATTATTCATTTTCACCGACATCTCTTTTCCATGCTTTGGGGTGGTATTTTAATTGTTCTACTAAACTTTCATGATATAAATAAATGCATAGAACTAGAATCAAGAAGTAATTTTTTTATTTTTAAATGAATAAATAGCATACCTGTCACCACTTCATTGTCAGGACTCAATTTGGTGGTAGTGATGGAAAAAACTCCGCCTTTCTACCTTGGCGGTTGTTTGTTACCTCCAAAAACCCTTAGAATAGTGCACTGGTTTGGAATGTTCCCTAGTTCCTTAAATTGAAGTAGTGAACAACATGTTTAGGGTTGTCTAGAGCATTCCTTTCCTCTGTCACATTAGTGGGTATCTCCTATCAGTAATCATTGTTCAGGTGCCCTTCTCTTCCATACCAAAATCATTTCCTATTTCCCCTTAGGCAATTTCATCGGAGCTTTTTTTGACACCTTTGACAAGTGGGATACTAAAATTTCTTAGCACTACTGGATTTATTTATTAGACTCCCAGCATTAAACTCCACTTTCCGTTTCATATCCCTGTGATACCCCTGATATTCACTGATCTCCATTTTGACTATGAGGTCCCATCAGATAATTTCCTCATAGATATTAAAGTCATGGATTTCCAAGGTTTTTCATAGACCAGGATTTATCCCACCAAAGAAGTGGTCAACCTTGCATTTGGGGGTAATGACAAAACCAGAGGTGTATCATGCATGTCTTGTGAATTCACTACTAGAAAACTAACATATACCAATGGTTTGGAACCATTAGTATAGGCCTCTAAACCGTTGGTATAGCCTATACCAACAGTTTAGAGAACCGTAGCGAAGTAAGCCGTTGGGATAGGTCTATACCAACAGTTTTGGGAAAACCGTTGGTATAGACCTATACCAACGGTTTTGGAAACTGTTGGTATAAGTAATATGAAAATCCATTCCAACGGTTATGTAACCGTTGGTATATGTATTTCAAAAATAATATCCATTGGGATTTGATCCCAAGACCCCTAGTTTATCATTTAACAACTTAACCACTAACCTAACATGACTTTTGTGAACATAATTACATAAATATATATATATATTCTCATAATTATTTTAAATTTTGATTTATATAATGTTCTCGGTAAGAAGATCTGATAAAAAATTAAAGGCTCTATACCAACGGTTGTTAAAACTATGGGTATATTCCCAACAGTTTTGTCAATGCGTTGGGATAGGTATACCCTTTCCAAACACTTTGGCCAAACTGTTGGGAAAGGTGTCCACAAAGTGTAATTTTCCCAATGGTTTGGCCAAACTGTTGGGAAAGGTGGCCTCAAAGTGGCCTTTCCCAACGGTTTGGCCAAACCGTTGGGAAAGGGGAACTATACCAATGGTTCTTACAAACTGTTGGTATAGAAGCATTGGGAAAGATCTGATTTCCAGTAGTGATTTTTTCTCATACTCCCCAATAGAATTACCATCCTTTTTCTTTAGTGTAAGGAAATATCTTTCAATTTTAAGATAGAGGGTGTGGGGAAAATAGTTATCAAAAAAAACATTTTTCAGAATTCCTTACACTCCATTTATTTGATCTCTTCCTTAGGCTTTAAATTTTTGATAAATTTCCTCCACTGATCAACTTCACCCTCTATATGATAAATAGATATAAAAAACTTATCTTGTTTGGAACATTGAAGGATGGAGAATATATTTTCAATTGATTTGATCTATTTCTACATGATTAAGGGATCATATGATCCATTAAAAGTAGTAGGCCTTTGGCACATGAAGCTCTCGATTGTGGTTTTTTCTCTATTAGGGGGTTTGTGCTATCCTCTTATCCAGGTTTCTATTCAGAACATGATTTATATGAGATATTATCATGAAAACGATTCTGATTCCTGCTTCCATCAGGTTGTTCATCTCATTGGCGAAATCATTTCACTAACCTTACCATCAGTTGTTAGCATGATTCCTCCTATTTCTAGCCATTGGACTGAATAAAAGGAAAATTTGGGGTGAGTATCTTAAATAGTTAAACACATAAAGGGGAACCTAATGACATTAAATTGATAACATATAAATTATATTTATCTCCCTAACTTATAAGCTTCTAGGATTTAGTATATGTTATCCATGATCTATTCCCTAACTTATATACTTATGGTAATTTTACTAGTTCCCTTAATAATGGTTTTTAATTATCTTATGAATTTACAAAATCTTATCACCTTGGAGTGTCAAACCAGGTGTGATGTAAGGCCTATTTTTGTTTACCAGATTACCCCACGTCAGGCACAGAACATCTTGTTAGAGTTGTTACTCTGAGGTTCATCTTTCCTAGAACCACGTCCACTTGTAATATCCAGATAATTATTTATTTTATTGATAAAAAAATTAATTTATACTTACCAAAATTTAGGGATGTTAGGTTACACTTATTATTATCCGTAAGGGTTTTCACTGGGGTTTTCTAATCATAATCAAATAAATAATTATACCTTAATTTGATACCAACTATGACAACCCCTCTATTTATTACACATTAATACATGATCTATTACATGAGATCTCACATAATACAACCCCAAAATATATATAAGTATAGTGAATTTGGGAATTAGTTACATTACATAACAACTTATAACATGGGATACAACAACATTATTGAAAACTTCCTTAACATGATCATAATAATCCATCAAACATAAACCTACATGGGATATCCTGGGGACATTCATAAAAAAGGGTGAGTTATAAATCATAGTAAGGGAATAAACAAGTCATAACATAATGAAGACAATAAATGTTAGACTATACACATATAAATGGAGCTTAAATAGAACATGAATAATAAGGCATGATATAGCATGATAACCATAACATGGGAAATGTAGCAACAACTTAAAACACTACATCATAAATAGATCGAGGCAAAATCTTCCAAGGCCACATGGTGTAAAAAGTACCATAAATGAATTAGGTAAACCCTCTATCCCAATGTGATGTATCACGATACTAACCATTTTCCAATGTATTTGAGAGCTATCAGGGCACACCCTTCATAATCATGTCATTCTCATTCTTAAGTGAACCACACAAATCATATAACATGGATTAATTCAACATAATAATTTATTCCATGATATAGGAATGTATAATGCATACGTATAAGTCACCAATAAATAAGTATACATGAATATAGGTGAATAAACTTGATAGATAAATGAGTATGGTATTCACTGCACAATTATTTTGGCTTGGAAAATTGTGGTACAATTTCAACAATATAACACCATCATATAGGAATTAATAAAAATGGTTTTATGAGAGGTAAATGTAGATATAATCATTTATACATGAAAATAAGAGTTAGGGGGGGATATTTAAGGACATATCCTAACATAAAAAAATATAATTAAAAGACATAACATAAAAGGAATGTTTGATAAAAGAGGAGGGTGGAAGATCCCTTATAGAATTTCAGTATAGTAACAACTTAGGTAAGGTTAAAAATGAGATGTTTAAAAAGGTATATAATTAAAATAAAATTAATTATACATTATTTTAATGCTAAAAATTTAATGAAAACATTACTAATTGAATTGTGAAGGCTTATTTCAAAAAATGGTTCTTGGATTTAATAAAAGAGAGGAAAGTCATGATCCCTTACTTGAATGTGTGACCCCAAAGGCTTGGTGGAGGGTTCTTGAGAGATTCAGGGTGCCTTGTAAGGACTATAGGGAGTATATTTTAGAGTTTGGTTATGCTACAAGGAGTTTTACTAAAGAGAAATGGGATCATAGGTGGGTTTATAAAGGAAAGCAGGGGCATTTATTTATTATTTTGGTTTTGGACACTACATAACAAAATATTCAAAACCCAAAACCATTCCATGGGTTTTTCTCATATATTATGAAAAAGGTAAGTTGTTTAAATTAATTTATAAGTCCAAATTATGAATATAATAAAATAATTCCCCTTCTTATGTGGAGGTGAGGCACACTCTCAAAGAAATTATTTTAAAATCTTAAAATATAATATAACTCTTTGAAGGTTCATAAATGATATATAAAATAAATAAAATAAACATAAAATTAAATTATTTTAAATAAAAACATATATTGTTTTAAATATACCTTTTATAGTATTTATTACATCACTATTGGGTCATTATGATGTCATAAAACACATTGTATATTTATACAGTATTTAATTGTTACCCAAAAATTTGAATGTATCAGAAAATTATGAAAAATTCACCATTAGATAATTTCAACATCCTAAATCCAAAAATAATATTCATTTTATATAAATAATTTTATATATATTTTAATTTTCACTTTTAAAAGAAAAAATGACATTGATTTAAAATTTACCAGTTTTTGATAATTAGTGTTTTTAAACCCTAATAAAAACTACATTTGAATTCATAAAAATTATATGATAATATATATTTAATAAAATTAATTTCATAATTATATTTTATTAAAATATTATTTATTTCAAAAATCCATTAATTCATCAAAATATATTTCTTAATTGAATTTTAATAATATCTAAAAATACTATTTGTTCTTTAAAAATCATCTACAAAGTAACTATAATAGGATGAAAATATATTCATTATTATATAAAAAATAATATCCATATTCCTATTGTTAGGTTCTTGATGCATATCCCTTTAATACACCATAATACACCCTAAGAGTAAGGTGTGCGATGGTGGGGATTTCATGGGGTCATTCGGTGAACATGGTTTGGGTTGTGATATTGATGAGCTTGAACTTCTCTCCTAAATAGTTTGATGAATGCTTAAGTTGTTGGATATAATCTTGATATTGGTGTAGTGAAAATCCCAGAAGTTATATCTCCCTCAGAAGCTTTGATAAAATTTCTTCTTAGGGTACGATCCTACTGGTTGAGGTCATCACTTCCTTTTTCTATGACAAATGGATTTGTTAAAACCATATATTTATATTAGTCATGTAATCACTAATAAAAGGCTATATTATAAATGGTAAATATACTTAACGGTAATTTAAATACAATTGGATAGAATAACACAAAATAAGTGAATGTGATTTTTGTAACCCCAAGACATTTAACTAAATCAAAAAGGGAATTTTATTCATAAAAGTTCAGGTCATTACACTAAGGCTCATAGGAGTGTAATATATTTGGATGTCTTAATCCTCTCCTATTCCATGGTAGGACTTTCCATCAATATAGAATCTCATGTCACATTCTACATTAGGGAGAATATACAGAATACATGAGGTATGCTGATGGATGGGTCCTTGGTCACTCATCTGTCTTGGCATCTCGACGTTTTTTATGCCGCCCTTACCCTCACCTCTCTTGAGACGATGAAGTTAGTTGAATTAATTATACTTCAAAAAATTAAGCTACTAATGAATCATGGATTCATCTATCGATGGGAATCGATATGAATTAATGGTTTTGATGAGGAACCCATAGACCATATTGTCGACCCAACAACTACTCCTACCGCCTCTAATCCCGCCCCTCCTGCTACCTCCATCTCAGTACATCCTACCACTACCACCATTACATCTCTCATACCTACCCCAACACATTATCATTTCAATTTCACATAAAACCCTAACATACCCACCACATCTCCCACCCACCCAGCCCTACTGACCACTAGCTTTCTCACCAGTGTATTCTGGTGAAACTTTAGCAGACATGTCATCACCTAAGAATTAGATTGATATCACCACCTTCAATTACCATCCCTAAATCCCCATAATCCCCTGTGAAAACTCATCCTCCACATCATACAAGCCCTTCATTATCCACTATTACTTCAAACACCACCACCTCTGCAGACTTACCACACGATCTAATAGATCTTTATTCTTAGTAGAAATATTTAGTAGAGAAGACCCTACAAGTTAGAGACCAGATCCTCTCATATCTCTTAATATACCTATCATAGATCCTACTTTAGATCCATAGATGCAATCAGGATCGATACCTCACCACCACTAACCACTGAGACAGCTGCCAGCACCATGACACCCCCTCCAACAACCAATCTACAAGCCCCTTCTTCCATTACTGCTATTGGTCAAGTGGGCTAGCTAGAGGCATCCTCTTTCTGGGAGAGGGTTATATATGAGTATCTTGATGATTTTGATTACTCTTATTATATACCAACCCCCTACCCCACTTTTTTACTCTGTCTATTTGATCGTATTTTGTACTATCATTTTTTCATCTCACTGATGTATCATTACACTTAATAAATTCATGTGATAATTATGTATCCTCACCTTTTATTAGAATATTTTTCATTTAATTTCTGTATTACATTATCCATGTCTAGAACTTATACCTCTTCCATGTCCATTGATGCAGCTATTCCTTCATCATCTTCACTCATACTACAGATGACTCAGCATTGGGCAGATGTTGAGTGCCAAATTAAGGATATTTCACTAGAGATCTATTCTTGGAAGAGTAAATCACCATGATGATCTTAAATTATTTTCTTAATACATGAGATACATGCTCGGTACATACTGGTGGTGATCAGTCCAACCAAGTATCCATGTGAGTTTGATGACACATACATCAATATTTGTAAGAAGTAGAGGACTTTTGAAAAGATGGATGATAATTTTTTATACTTTCTTCTATCCATCTGGTTGAAAACATCTTTATTAGTGCTTTATGGGAGGCAACCCATATTTCATTTATTTTATTTATTTTTAATCTTTTACTTATGTTTTTTTCATTTCCTTATCAGTTTTTTATATAATGTTCTCGACCTTCATTGCCCCCCATGTATGTATATATCTAAGTTGTAATCTTATCCATTATGTGAACTTACCCATTCCACTACTTTAATTATGTTTCAAACCTGTGGACTAATATTTTCCATAGTGAAATATTTGCCTTTATAACACATTATGTAGGTATCCCAATTTTACATTAAGATTCACAAAGTTTCCCCATAACATGAAACTCATACGAGGAGTTATCAATTCTATAAACTCATTTTAAAAAGTTCTATTTAATTCAATCTATGTTATATCTTTCACATTACTCCCATGAGGCTTTTTATGATATTGTAGAAACTATGTCATTTTAAGTTTGGAGGAGTTTTCTTGAAATTAACTATCGATGGTCTTAATTTTTTTTATTTTCATCTATCTAAGATATATTTTTCATTGGAACCTAGCTTTAAAGATGAAAAATCATTGAAAATTTTAAATAAAAGATAATGTTAAGATTAATTTTTTTAAATCCATGTTTTACTCTGATTTAGATTTTTATAATGAATATTGATATTAGTAATTTAATTCAAATTCAAAATTTTTAAAATTTCTTTTGATTAACTTATTACTAAATTGTTATACCTTGAGTGATTTATAATTACTTTTGTATACTCTCATTCTTGAGAGGATTCTAAGCCTTCAATTTTATTTAATTTTCTGAACATATTTCTTGAGTGACTCTTGGGATATGTAAACCTATCAAAATGTGAATTTTGATCTTGTCAAGGCTATAATTGAACAAATAAAATTTTAATACGATTGAGGTAATATTTTTTGAGCCACTTTTTCATGAGAACCAACTTATAAATTTTCTTTTTTTAAGGCCCATATTTTCCCTGAATGACCTATTTAGGATACAACTATTCCAAGATGATTATCCCTTCCTACTTTGATCTTGGTTTTATACATTATTATAATTTGAAAAAGTGTGGTCGAATACTTAGCCAATATAAATGGGATATATTTATTGAGAAGATGTATTACGGTACTTTACTCAAATGATTTTTTGTGATCCATGTGTTATTTTTGGATTTCTATTCTTACCTTGTTCCTTTAAAATATATATAAAAATTAAATATATTTTGGGTTATGTATTATGAGGGTCAAAAATAACAATTTATAGACCAATGAATCCCCTAAATATTCATATGAGGTTATGGAATGGATGTGAGATCTGGCCAATACATTTATTTAGAAAAATAAATAAAAAGAAACTATAAAATAAAGGACCAAAATACCTTTTTATACATATATTATACACTTATAAACCCATTTTTTAGCCTTATTTTCACTTTTTACCCACATTCCGTTAGTCTCAAAGTCATTTTCACCTTTTTACTAAATCCATCATGATTAGTTTTTTTATTTTTCATTATGAAGTATAGATGATATAACCAATGAAAGCCTATGGTTAGGAGCATGTATTCAAAGAATGACCACAACTCTAGTTAAATTGTTTCCTGAGTGATGAGAGAAAATTCATTGCGAGGTAAATTGAAAAATGGGTATAGAATTTAAGAAATTGTTTTGAGATTTTAATTAAAAGATTAAGATCTGAATAAAGTAACTAAATTATAAATCATGACTGATTTTCTAGGTAGGATTGATTCTGGTGGACTGACTTTTTCTTCTTACACTTAGTTTTATTTCCCTCGTTGTAATTTATGTTTCTTGTTTCAATTTTTTTTGGAATCTCTTTTGAGATGATTTTTTCATGGGGACAACAAATTTTTCATGTGTGGGGGAATTTGATAAGAAGAAATATTATATACATTATAGAGTCATTTAATTAATGATCATTCTTGTTTTATTCAATTATTAACTAGGTATGTGTTGATTATTGTATAGAATATGTTTCCAACATTCAAAATGAAATGTTGTGAAAACTACCCAAAAGTGGAAATTACACACCGTGAATCACATAAAGGATGTGTAAGAATAATTAAAATCATATCAAAATTCATGAATAAATCCATGATGAATTTACAAGTCTTAAAAATATTATATGAAAAGAATTAACAATACACGTCATGTAAGATTCATAGGACACTTCTTGCTTAAAGTTCAATTCTTGAGAGGAAGCATGTCCTGAGTTCCCATTACATGTCATGAGATGAGTCAAATATATGAATCCCAAAGATATAGAAAGGGATTCACAATAGATCTAAAATACATGGAGAAAACCATGGATCAAGATTACGTGATGTGATAACTTTACACATCATATAATTTCTGAACTGTTTATTCTCCAAAGCACGCACAACCATGAATAACATTCCAACATCTCAATTTTCTCTCTTTATCTCTTGTTTTCTCCCTTGTTTTATATTCAAAATCAAGTTTAAAAAATCCATGTTACCATTTTTATTAAATCCAAGTTCCTTTTATTTATCTATAATAATTATTCATATTTTTCATCATTGTTTACCATTTTGACATCCGTCTACCTTTTTTGTTTTCATTTGACAGTGGCTTTACCCCATGTTCTTGATTATTTACTATTTCAAGTATGTATTTGAATTTTTTATTGAATAATATGATTTCTAAATTAGTTAATCTTTATCCCTCAATTTAAAACTATCATATTTTAAATTTTTTTATTAATCTTACAAGAATGTCTACAATTATTTTTCGATCTTGATTATTACCACTGTGAGTGGATTAACTACTTAGGGTAAGGGTTGAGAGTAGGGGTGTTCTAAACTTAATTAATTTCTAAATAGTAACTTGGTAACCCTAGGTCTATAAATCAGGTAACATAAATTTTTTTATTCAATTATTTTAGTAAACCTTGTCCACAGAAAGTTTAAATGAATGAACTTGATCTGATTGGAGTGGAGTAGACTATGACCACTAGCCTGTGACACTTTCTTCTATAGAAGCTAGAATTAATGAATATTGGTTTTTATATATATACTGAACAAGGAATAGTTTAATCTTAGATATATCTAGTAATTTTGACCATGATCATCTAGTTATCAATGTACCACTTGCAGCCTAATCCCTAGGACTATTCCAATTTAGGATTGAGATTATCCTTTTTGCCCAGACCCTAAACTTTACCATTATCCCAATCTTCATCCAAAATATTAAACCAAAATCAATAGCATTAAGTATATCCCAAAATCAAATTTTTTTTGAATACTCCTATATAAATGCTTGGAACTAACTTGTTCCTTATCATCCAATGTTTCCCAATGGGTTCAACCATGCACTACCACTTTACTATGTTATTGTAGAAAGTGTAGTTTGGTATAAAATGAAATTATAATCTGACCACTGTGCATGCGAATTAAAATACACATATAGGTGAATAAAAAATTGACACAAATAACTTCTTAACTCTCTTAAAAACATTATAGTGGTCTTGGTATAACAAAAAACTAATACTTTAAGTCTTATAGTGTAAATAAAAAAGAAGATATCCATGAATGAGGTATACATCAAAATCAAATACTTTCAAGTTAATTTCTTCATAAACACTATTCTAATATATTCTAACCATATTGAAATAATGAAATAAGTACCTTTAATATAATAATATTTCAATAATATGATTTAAAAACTATTTTCAACCTTCTTTCCTTACTATAAGAAATTAAAACTTCACTTGTGCCTACATTCGAAATACCACTTCCACAAAGTGATGCGTTTCATTTTTCATAAATAACCTATATAGATAGTTATGGAAATGAATTTAATGAATATATATTATTTTTTGGAAATAATTATGTTTTTTTTAATATAAAATATTATCTACCTTCTGACCCTCCCATCCATCAAAAAATGATAGAGTCCCACTTGCATACGTGGGGACCACCACCTCCACGAAGAGATGTTATTCATTTTTCATTTCCAACTCCCATGGATGGTCATAAGGATTAATTTAATGAATAAATATGATTTTTATAATATTATTATTTTTCTAGAATTTTATACCATTAATTAATCTATTTCTTATTCACCTATTGAAAAAATGGAAACGTCACTCATGTGTACGTACGAAATACCACCTCCAAGAAATGATGCATTTAATTTTTCTTGATTTATTTGGATAGATGGTTTTAATATTATATTTAAATATAAAAACTTATTATTATAAAATGTCTAAAATGATTAATATTATGTAATAATGAAAAATTTTACCATGTTCTTCAAACTAAATTTATTTTTATATTATGAACCAAACGACCTCAAAATGTCTATTGTAAACTAAAGTTATTTAGTAAATAAATAAAAGATGGAAATAAATGAAATAAAAGTAATAATGATAAATTAATGAAAATTAAAAGGGTTTATAAGAATGAAAATAATTAATATAATTTTATTATTCTTAATTCAGATAATGTATGAAGCAAGAGAAGACTCAAGGTAATATATTTTTATTTAAAAACTTATTTTAATGTTTTCCTTTCAAAATTATTCTCCTCTGTATCCATATTCTTCAAAATATGTCAATAATATTATTATATATACTCTAATTATTGTTTAAATTTATTTTCAATAATAATTGACTTTTTTAAAGGATTTAAAAAGTATTTTAACCTTTTTCATATGGTAACTTTTGATTCCTTATATCAAAGTGAAAATGAATGTTGTTTAACATATATTGCATGACCGCCTTTTCCAATAATCATAGACATTATTCATTATCAACCTTACTCAATAAATTTTAAAGGTTTTTCAAATAATAGTAATTTTCAAATTTTATAAGAAATTTTATTTTTTATATTTTTTCAAAAGAAATGGGTATTTCTTATTATTTCTATGTTAAAATTTAAAGGGATCTCTCTTATAGTTTTCAATGAGTTTATTAGGGGTTTTATGATGAAAAAGAGAAATCATATATTTTTTTCATTATAAGGTATATGTCCATTATAGATTATGATGATTGATCCCAAGATATATCTATACAATGAATTAGGTAATGATTTTTTCTATGAAGAAAAAATGTTGGATATAATTGAACTGTTTACTCATATTTGAAGGGGATATAAAAATTAGTTTAACACGAGTTAGAATATGGTACCTTAGGATTCCTTCATGGTTTTTATATAATTTATAAAATTTTAAAATGTTTTATTTTCTAAAATGTTGATTTTAAAATGTGGTTATGGTTTATTTATATACCCAAAGTTTATTGTGAAAAAGGTAAACATTTTTGGGGGTTTTCAGGTTTTTCACTGGACTAAAAGTTTTCCTTTATTTTTATATCATTTACTGGTCATTTTGGATCACTCCATATTTTAAATTTTTTTTCAAAGGATCTAAGGATGTTTAGGAACTATATCAAGGAAAATATTTCTTCTATGGTGACACTTCTTAAAAGAAGGAAACTTGTCTTGAATGAAACATTAGTGTAAATTTAAAAACCTATTTTTATATGAAAAATTTACACTTTGTGGATGTTCCCACTTCGATATCTAATGGATTACCTAATTATTTAAAACTCTAAACCTAAATTTACATGGGCTTATAAGAATATGAAATCCTCATTATTAAACTCATCATTTGGGTTGTTTAAGTTATGTTGTGTTGTACCTACCTCTGAATCACGTTCCCCAATAAGTTCACACCATTAATCTATTATTGACACTAGGATATATTGGTATACATCTAATTTTCCCTCATTGTACCCAAAACGACCTTCGAATAGATATATTGATCCCCCTAAACTATGGTTACAAAAGAATATAATCAGAAAATAGAACCATGAGCGATTCAAAATAAGGATGGATAACCCTATTGCTTATATACATAAATAGTATAGCCATGTTCATTAACCCGTAGACCATCATAAGATAATCATATAAGTTATATAATCTCTATAATGTAGTATACTAAATATAAAAAGCAATCACACTAAAATGATGATATATAATCTTTAAATTGATCTTATAGAAACCCTTATATCCTCTCAACCAATCAAAGAATTCATTAATATAAGGAAGAGGATACATATCTTTAACATTCACCTAGTTTAGCCTCTAGTAATTCACACATAACAATAATTATCTCTCCAAATTATTAAAAAAATACATTATAAAACCATAATAGGGTTTTATTGGAAGAGAAAATTACTTCATCTCTATATCTTTTGAGATTCCTCAGAGGATATTATAGGCACACCTGAGAAGGGGGTGAACCAGGTGTGACCAAATTTTACCAAAATCCAATTACCCTATCTGTTCATTCTTCCCATTTGTTTTTTTAATATCAATAACCTATTAGGATATAAATATCTCTCTTAATGTTTACCCTTACATGAACTTATATACAATAAAAACACTGAATGAAATTTTGTAATTTGTGTTTTTACATGGTTTGGTATTAATGTTATCCTAGTTATTATTGTAGTTGGTTAATATATTGGGATATTAATTTTACACTATGAATCTAGTTATGAATATAAGTGGAATAGAAAGGGACTAACCCGAAACCAATTTAACCATTTTACATAGGTGATTTTACAATATCGTAAATTTGAGTAAATCCCCTATAATATTACATGTGTGAAGGGATAATTATATTTCACCCCAATGTATTTACACTAGCATCACAACAAGTAGATCACATGTTCTATCCTACTATTTATGTATATCTATATTGTTATCCAAGGATGTCACCACACCAACCAATAATGATATTCACTCTTATAATAAAGAAATTTTACTTCCTTAATTTCACTAAAAATGAAACATGAAACTGAGCCTCTATTTTTCTACCCATCTTCATAGTTTTCCTCGAAAACCATACACTGGCTTCACAATCTTATAAATTCAAGAATAAATCCCTAAAAATATTTTATCTAGCTTATATACACTAAAAAATAGAGTTTCATAGAATTTTTTTCATTGATATAACTCTCATCACTTGGGCATATTCTTTCTCAATGCAAGAAAAACACTATAGGTCTATTGTTTCTCTTCTTCTTCCATTATTTTTTTCTTCCACAAATAAGATTAGATCATAGGACCATCTATTTCTACACATCTTCCTAGTTTTTCCTCAAAAACCATATACTAGCTTTACAATCTTATAAATTCAATAATAAATCCTTGATAATAGTGTATCTAGCTTGCACACACTAAAAAATAGTTTCAAAGAATTTTTTTTCATTGGTATAACTCTCATTACTTGGACTTATTCCTAATAACTGCAAGAATAACACTATAGGTCTTTTGGTTATCTTTTTCTTCCCATATTTTCTACTTCTAAAAATAATATTAAATCATATGACCTTCTCTTTTTCTTCACTTATTATCCTTATTTTCTTTAACACCTATTAGATCTTTCCTAATTCATATAATATTAATTTCTTCTTTGATAGGATTCTTGGTCTCTTGGCCTAATTCTTCACATTTATTGAGAGCTCAAATTATCTATCATCTCACCACTTTTTTATCTTCTTTCTAGAGATATTTTAATTAGTACATCACACAATATCCTTAATGATTCCTACATGCCTAAACTGTATAGGTGGACCACCAATTTTTTTAGTGTTATTTCTATATTCTGTAAATGGGGGTGCTTTAGAGAAATCATATAAGTCAAATATATATGTTTCAAATGTACCACAAAATCTCTCATATATCATTTCTTTTTTAAAATTTATTTCTTAAATGAAATGACAACACAAACCTTCTCTTTTTGAACCTAGCCTTATATTTTTTCAGGTATTCTGTCATTTCATTAGATTCTTAAATGACTAAAATGAAACTCAAAATACTTCCACTTTTAAATGTTCATCCAAATTATGTAAAATATATTATGAGAATAAAAACATTATGGAGATATCTCATTTTATAGCTTGAGTAAAACTTTAATAAACATGTATAGATTCCCATTGAATCTATACACTCTAGTTGTAAATTAGCTTTATGCTCATATTTAGCTATATGAATCACAAGTTCTTTATGATACTTAAAATTTGAGAATAGAAAACATGATTTAATTGACATTTTCTTGAATTTAATAATTGATTGATTTCTAGAAATTCTACTCATTTTATGAATTAGAAATTTCACAACCTTTAATATCATCTTGATATCCTTTTTCTCAATAAGGAAGATCTTCATCTCAAAAAATCATCTAAAATTAAAATGATTTATGATTTTTTAGATATCTACAGGTTGGATGTAACTACATATTCCTTATTATTTAAAACTCAATAAATTTATTCGATATTATTTCATGCATTTCCAAGAAATTAATTCTCACTTATATATTTAACAAACTCAAGATTTAATCAAGTATTTTCTAAGATTCATGGTATTTGTAACTTGAATGCACAACTCAAGAATATTCAGAAATATTTTCCATCAGAATTATAAATTATGGAAACTCATTTACCAAATACTAAAAAAAATATCAATTTTATCTTGTTTTAATATTATTCTCAATATCTTTAATATCATCAAAATTTTGATTTAATGTGTATATCACATACCATTTGAGGTGTTTGTTATTTTTAATACCATGAAAAATATCTTTGGCTTCATGAAATTTAAATATCTCATCTAATTATCAAATCTTGACGTATCATTTTTAGTCTCTAGAAATTAAAATGTTCATTTGAGCTCTAAAGTATATGAAGATATAAATCATCCATACATATAGTAGATGATTCTTTCAGAGAGGTAGATCATGTTTATACAGCTCCAAATCATGTATACATAGAGAAATGGTGATGTTTATGCATATGAAGTGTATCCATTAAGAAGTTCCATAATTATTATTATGTTGAAAAGGATTCATGCCTATGAAACCAGATGATGTTTATGCAAGTCCAAATAATGTTTTTAGAATTATGTATAATGCTTAAATAATTTCTTAGTGTTAGTGTGGCTGAGTTTGAATTTTATTATTTTAATTTTTTTAAAATTAAAATTCATCTCAATTAATTTTTCTCACTTTAGTTTTGTTAAATATTAATTTCCCACATTTAAAGTGTTTATTTTTATAAAATATATATTTTTTATTCATGATTTCATCATTTTTTTCATGAGGAAATTTATTTTTTATTCATGTGGTTAGTTATTTTTTTTATTTTTTGTCTTACCATAAATTTTCTGTATAATTAATTATTCATGTGATAACTTAAAATATCCTATGATATACTTATATTACTATCATGAGGCATTTATTAAGAAAACATAAGAACACTAATAAAACCTACCACATGAGTAATTTGAACATACCATGAAACCATGAAGCTACCATGATATTCCAACCTTCCACGTAAAGCCTTTAATTTTTCATGAAGAGGTCTTTAACCAAATCTACTCATGAAGAACATAAAATTGTGGAGCTATGACACATGATGATTAGAACTCGCATGAACCATGATGTTGTGTCTTTATGTACTCAAAGCTTTCTTATAGTACTCATCACTAGTTACTGGAGCTTTCATTTATTGAAATTGTCCCCAATAATTAAGTAAGATAATGAGTAGTGTTCATCCCAAGGTTTACCATGAATCTCATGTACATGAACTCATCCTCTTGATCTAGTTCATACACAATGTATTGTATATACATATCATATTTACATGTAGACACACTGTGTGAGCTATAGTTTATATGATCAGGTCATCATGTTCATATTTTTGAGAAGTTGTGCCACTTTAGATCATTCTCTATTCTTATACAAATATCCCACTTATAGTAAATCAATGCAACTTCTTCATCCATCATGTGTATAAGAAATCATCATGCATGATGAAGTCACATGAATCATGTGAAGCATGTATACATATTGATATGAATGTGATATATAGGACACTATGCTCATCCACAAAAAGCATCCAAAAACTACAGTACTCGATTTGAGAAGATTATGAACTATACAAATCACTGCATTGTGATATACTAGATATCAAACATAGAAATTTCCCAAAAATCACAACCTCTTCTTATGGTAAGTAAGCCAGCCTCTCATTCTCTCTCTATCTTTTCATGATGTATGTTTATCTATAGTGCACATGTTCAGTAGAAATATTGCAGACAATTCACTTTTTTTCTTCATTTTTTAGTTTTTTATTTACTATAAATTTGTAATAAGTATTTTTTGATAATTTATTTTTTCCATAAATATTTATAAATTATATCTAAACATTTTCTTATTATTTTTAGGTTAAAATTTTATTATATCTTAAAACTACTATATATCTTACAATACTATTTTTTAGAATTGTTTTATAATTTTGAATTAATGTAATTTTATTTGTTATATTCAAAAAAATTACTTTTAAAATACATATATGTGTTAATAATAATATAGGAAGTTTTTTGGATCTATTTCATTTAGGAATAAAATATTGTGTGAATTCTATGAAAATGAGCATGATATTTCAAATAACTAGTGACATATATATTTTTTGTTAATTATTTTATTTTTCATTGTATGATTTGTTATCAAGAGAAGCCCATATTATCAAGAATAATGTGGATAAGGATTTACTATTGTAATGAAATTAATGGGAAACATCATTAAATAAACTCTACATAGATTATTCATGTGAAACATTGAAAAATATGATATTCATATGAGAATTTTGATGTTTTGAACCATTATGTGACTATTGTTACATTGTTTCAATAATTAAGGAACATTATTGTTTGGAAATATACTACTAAGGTGATTGATGTTCTTGATCTGCATCAACACTCTTCTTCATCTTATCTTCTACTATTCCTAATTTCTTTTGCTTTTTCATTATTTTTTTCATTATTCTTTTTGTACTTTTTAAGTCAGTTTAAGCTTTTCCCATCACCTCCAATGGCCCGAAGGCCTTCATTTTTTATTGATTTTTGATAATCCACCTTTCAAGGGGTGAGGTGGAACCCTTACAAGGCATGTATGTATAAGTATTACATGGCCTGTAGGCCTTATAAGAATTCATTGCTCGTAGGCTTCAAACATTACATGTAACCCAGACTCACTACTTGGATCTTCTCCTCATCAGCATCTTCATCTTGAAATCAGATCTCCACCTTTGCATGGCTATTCGGCTAGGCTTTCCCGTGCATAAATAGGCTTGTCCCGGTGGCAAGTACCATACCCTCTCATTCTTGCAATCTGTTTAGCTTCTACTATGGGGAAAGCTCCTTGCTCCTCCTCCTTCTGAAGCGTGTTCCTTGTAGGTTGTCTGGTTTGAATCTTCACTTAAGGTGGCCCGAAGGCCTTACTAACCCAAAGGCCTGGGTGGCCCAAAGGCCTTAAAGGGCTCAGGGACCAAATTGGTGGCCCGAAGGCCTAAAGGGGGGAATATTCCCATCTGCTACAGTGCCAAATAGTTCCTGATACAGTTCCTGCTATAGTCCCTGCTACAATACTGCTACAATACTAAAAATTAGCCTCCGCTTGAATTTGATCTCAGGTCTCTCGGATGCACTTAAGGAGTCCTCACCAACTAGGCTGAGGCTTATGTGCTTCCCATCCAAAATATGTCTTTCTATGTTATTCCTCTTATTTAAAAGGAATGTCATGTTGTGGATCGTAAATAGAAGTCATGTAAGTTATGGGTTTTAACTCCTATAAAAGTTAGTTGGGTGATATAACCACATAAGAAATGGGTACATCTGTAACATGGTTGTCACTCCCTTTCAAAAGTGAGTGTCATATTGAATATTAGTCTTCTTACCAAGTATAGAAGATTGAATAATAGACATAGGATCTCAGTGATCTGAAATTTTTTAAAATGTCATGCGATCTTTGTTTTATTTTCCACTTCATTATTTATTTTCATAGTTCCACTAATTATTTCTTGAATAAAGTTAATTTGATTAAACATTTTAAAAAGGAAAAATAAGCCTACTCTTTTCCATCCGGACATATCAAATTCACTTAAAAATTGGTATCCTAAGAAGCGGTTCCTTTTTAAAGAGTTATTTGGTAATTATTTTTTCATTATATTTTTGTACTAATGATTATCTTAGGCATATAAGTATAAGGAAAGATACACAATTTTTTATGGAAAGTTAAGAATATGTGTCATTGAATACCATCAGACCACCTCATTTCAATGAGATTAATTATATATATAGGAAGGATCATATGGAGGTATTTCTAAAAAAATTTTGTTAAATTTTTGGCTATCATTTAAAAACCCTGTAATTTTTTTAGGGTGATTCTGAAACTCTAACTGGTAATGATGCTAAAAAATGAATTCTAAACTGCAATATTATGAATTACCTATATTTTTATTTAATTATAAATATTTATATCCATATTTCATCTTCTAATACCACATCTGACATCTGGAGGACTTTAAATTAAAACATCAAGGAAAAATTTATTTACAAAGAACCAAGGTGTTCATTCAAAAGTATGAGTTCCATGAATTAGATAGGAATGATCAAGAGAGTATTAGAAATATGTAGAAAAGATTTACTAAAATTTTATATAGCATGGTTTTACATGGGGAAACCATGAAGAATGGAGTTATTATTAGAATATACTTCAATACCTACCTAAAATGTGGAACTCAAATAAAATTTTGATTGAAGAAAGTAGTGATTTCGCTGAGTATTCAATGGATGAATTAATATGATCACTTCTATAATACAAGCTATATTTGATGAAAAATAATGGAGAAGATAATAAAAAAGGAAAGTTATATAATTAAAATATAATATAAATGTTTTTACTAATACCACTAATTCTGAGTTACAATAAAGTGAGAAATATGAAACCACAAATTTTACCAATGGATTTTGTAAGTACATGAAAAGAATGAGAGGTTAAAATAAGTATCATAGAAGAGATTCTCAAAATGATGATATAAAGGGAAGTTGGAAAGGTAATTGGAGTAAATACATTAATTTTTTAGAATTAATATGCAATTATTTTAAGAAGAAGGGATATATAAATTCGGTTTGTTTATAGTTGAAATAGTAAGGGAAATACAAGTAGTAAAAGGAGTTAAAATGTGTATATCATATTAGATGGAGTTTCACTAAAGATTAAACCTAGAGTAGTGATGATTATAAGAGAATAAAATAACTCATAAATCTATACTTGATGAAAAAAATAAAGAGTTAGGTACGAACTTATTTTGATTCTATTTTAGGTTATGAGTTTGATATTGAAACTGAAGTTAAAGAATTATCCAAACAAAATGAAAAGATTTAAAAGGATATTTTGAGAATATCTAAAATATATAGATAATTAAAAATATTGGACAATAAAATTAATTAATAAAATGAAAAAAATAAAGTTTTCTAAATTAAAAAATGAAGAATAGAAGAGGTTTCTAGATTTTGGACTGTTAATGCCCAAAGATAAGAATGAAATAATGAAATATTTCGTTTTAAAACTGATAAAGATCATAAATAGAGATTTATGTTTGTTTGTGATCATTCTTATAATGTTTAAAAGAAATGAAATAATATAAAAAAATAAAATTAGAAATTGAGAAATACAACATCATGTTCAAATGGGAACATTTATGACGACCTAGAATTTTCTCAAAAAGAGAATGGAAATAATAAAAGGGAAATTGATGGATTAAAATAAAAATTATCTATTTTTGTTCAAAGTTAAAGAATTTGATAAGATGTTGTCTATAAACAAACCTCATTAAGATAAGACTATCCTTGTTTATAATTTTCATATTATTAAGCTGTATAGAACTACTTTTTTCAAATGTAGTAATGTGAATGTCTCAAGTGCTACATTCCCTAGATTTAATTTGAATGGGCATTATGAAAATGTATATTCATTAAGACAAACTCAATCATTCAATGTTACCAAAATTTATATTTCTAAGAATATATTTTGTAGATTAGAAAAGAAAAAAATTTCATTAATCCATATGGGAACATAAACGTTTTATCACTAATCCCTTTGGGCCCAAAATAGCTTGGTTATCAAAAATAATTTTTTCTTAATATTTTCTCTAGGTAATAATATTATTGAGTTCTAAAGATATATGTTCTATGGATAATAGGTGTTTTAGGAACATGAGTGGTGATATTTCGAACTTTTTATCTTTTAACTCATGTGATGGAGACATTTTCACGTTTGGTGATAACCCTAAAGGAAAAGTCTGAGGTTTTGAAGAAGTAGGAATATTAAATCTGTTATTATATCTAAAGTACTATATGTAGAGTTATTAAATAAAACTTTAATTAGTATATAAAAAATTTGTAACGATGTAATGGGTGTTCGGTTTTAAGATAATAAATATCCTATTTATAAATATAATATATTTTTTATATTTTATACTATTCAAAAATAGAAAATCTACTAAACATATTTGTTAAAACCAACCAAGAAATATATAAATTGTTTAAATGTTGTAAATATACACCATATTCTCTTGGGTCCTCGTTACCTTCAATAATTGTACAGGTTTTAAAAATATAGACATATTCTAGAACATCCTAAAATTAACAAAAGTAATTATTTTATGTTTAATTATTATCCAAAGGTTAAGAAACAAAATAGAAATTTAGATTTTTTAATAATGTTAATATAAAAAGATGTTTTAAATTGCTTCAACTTAATTTATTTGGGCCAATGAAAACTACTAGTTTATGAGGTCAAAATATTTGTTTCTAATTGTGGATGATTTTAGTAGTTTTAGTTGGACTCATTTTAAATATCATAAAAGTTAAATACTAAATAATCTAATTAATTTTTTTTAAATGTATTCAAAATAAAAAGATTCATTCAATATTTTCAATTAGTGACGATAAATGTGGATAATTTATTAACATAGATTTTGGGAATTGTTTTTGAAAATAATTGATATTTCTACAATTTTCCTACCCATATAACACTAAAAATAAATATTGTTGTATATAGAAAAAATATAACTATTCATGAGATGGAAATAAATCTGTATAATTAATTAAATATACCAAAAAAATTAGTTGAATAAATTAATATTTTTTTTCTATATCTTAAATAGAGTTTACATTATACCCCTGATAATGAAAAAAATTTATGATATTTTTAAAGAAAATTAACCCAAGATTAATCATATTAAAGTATTTAGTTTCAATATTTTTGTTTTAAATATAAAATATAATTTGGAAACGTTTGATGTTTAATACCATGAATGTATTGTTCTGGGATATTAAAAAAATTGAAAATTATAGAGTATATAAAAAGTGAATCATGTCAATGGAGGGATATATGCATGTAAAGTTCATTAAAAATAATAAAAAACAAAATTAATTTTTTGAAAATTCTTGTTAAGAATTTAGAGAGTTTTATATTGGTGAAAATTCTTCCAAATATTATTAAATGCATTATAAAACTCATAGAGATCATTATTTTTAATATGCAATTAGAAATTTTTAATCTAGAATAAGTACAAGACAATATGTTTTGAATTTTTTGGACAATTCTTCCTATGTTGAATATTTTTTTCTTATTAATGTTTAAGAATAATTGATTGATTCAAACTAGATAAATGTTATGCAAGAGGAACTTAATAAATTTTAAATAAATACATTATGAAATTTGGTTGATTTTATAAAGATAAACATTTCATTGGAACCAAAGTGGATTTTTAGGAATAAAATTGATGAGTTTGGTAATATAGAAAGAAATAAGGCTATCTGTATTTCAAAAGGATATTTATAATAAGAATGTTTTTATTTTTAAGATTCATTATCACTAGTTTCCAGAGTAGAAGAAATATTATATTAGTTTTTTATAGTTAATTTTTTTAAATGTTTTAAAATAATATGAAAATTTCATTTTTAAATGGTTTAATTTTTGATGAGGTGTATGTTAATCAACCACCTGGTTTCAAAAATGAAGAATTTACAAATAATGTTTTCAAACTATATAAAAAAATTATGGTATAATAAAATATCCAAGAACATAATAAGATAAAAAAACTATTTTTTTATTATAAAATGACATTAACAAAGGAAAATATGATCTAAATATATTTCCAAATAGTTTTTGTAATGATATTTTAATTGTACAAATATATGTTGATGACATTGTATTGGGTTACACAAATGATATTCTTAGTAATTAATTTTTTATGTCAATGAAAAATGATTTTGGTATGAGCTTAATAGGTGAATTAAAATTTTTCCTTGGTCTAAAAAATTTTACAAAGAGAATATGGAATATTTTTAAATCAAATAAAATATGCTAATAATTTGGTTATGAAGTTTAATATTGATTCATGTAAAGCTATTAGAACTTCAATGATCACAAATTCAAAATAGAATGCCAATGAATCTGGAAAATATGTGAATGATACAATGATTAGAGGAATGATAGGAAGCCTTATTTATTTACCATATCATGGCATGAAATTATGTTTTTAGTCTACATGTGTTCAAGGTTTTAGTATAATTTAAAATAAATTCATTTAATTGTAGTAAAAAGAATAATCATATTTCTTAAAGAAACTATTAACAATGGGTTGTTAAAATCCAATATGAATTGTTTTAATTTGTTTATCTTATTATGAACATTTTTTTGGAGGCTACAGACATGATAGGAAAATCATATCAGCCATGTTTCAATTACTCGGTAAATATTTCATATCATGGAGTTTCTAAAAGTAATTTTTAGTTACATTATCAATAACTAAGGCTGAGTACATTACGTTTGTAAATTTTTGTGCTCAAATTATTTGGACAAAACAAGTACTATCTAATTTCAATGTTAATTTTGAAAACAAATACTATATATTTTGATAATAAATATATTATTTCAATATCTAAATATCCTTTCCAGCAATCTTAGTAAAAATATAATGACATTAGATTTCATTTTTTAAGAGATCATGTTAATAAATGGGATATGATTCTAAAATTTATTCCAATGGGAAACCAACATGTAGATATCTTTACTAAACCATGAGATTATGTATGGTATGGAAACTTAATGTTTTAACTAGGGATGATGTAGATTTAACTAAAACAATATATATTTTTTAATTTTTTTTAAATTAATAATAGGTTTTAAAATCTTGAAAAAGCATGCAGTAAATATTTTTAATCTAGAATTCAATATCATATAAGAATTCCAATTATGTGTTTTAGTTTTCTTATGTATGTGTTATAAAATCATGATTTTATGAGGAGTAATCCCTTAATAAAATTTTAAAACATGCTGAAATTTACAAGCTATATATCTGTTTTTAAAAGTACAAGAATGTGCAATTCTAGTTTTGATAATATATAGTTTGAATTTTTTAACCTTTTTTTTAAATTTTCTTCATTAGTGGCGGGGTAATTATAGTTTTAGTAGCTAAATTTCACTATATCTCAAAATATTATTATATCAAAAAAAAGTGCTTTTTAATATGTGTAAAAGGGAATAAAATATTGAATAATTTAATATTTTTTATTTTCTTCTTAAATTTATATAGTAATGTTTTTTTAATGTTATCAGTTTGAAAAAATATATTAACCTTTTAATAAATTTCAAAAGGGGAGAGATATTGGTAAATTAATTGTTTGGTTTTGTAATTTACAAAAAGGGGGGGAATGTTAGTGTTGGAGAGTTTTAATTTTATTATTTTAATTTTTTTCTTTAAATTTAAATTCTTCTCAATAAAATTATTTTTGTTTTAGTTTTGATAAATTAAAATTTCCAACATTTATAATGTTTATTTTTTTTAAAATCATCATTTTTTATTCATGGTTTCATTAGAATTTTTTTTTCATGTGGTAACTTATATTTCTTCATGCGATCAATTATTTTTTATCCATGGAGTCGCTTATTTTTAGTTCATGAAGTATCTTATTTTTGTTCATGCAGTTACTTATTTTTTTTCTCATATAGGTAGATATTATTTATTCATGAGGACAATTATTTTTTTCTTATGGTAACTTTTCTATACACTTAATTATTCATTTCATCACTTAACCTACCGCATGATAAACTTATATAACTACCATGAATTATTTCTTGACCAACAGTAAGAATAATCATACAACCTACCGCATGAGTAATTTGAACCCAACATAAAGTCATGAAGCTATCATGTTTTTTAATCTACCACATGATTCCATTAAGCTATCTTTATGAGATCTTTAACTAAATTCATGCTTGAAAAAAATAAAAAATGTGGAGCTATATTTCATGGAGTTTAGAACTCACATGAATAATGGTGTTGCATCTTGTGCTACTCGAAGCTCACTTAAAGTACTAATTGAGAGTTATGGGAGCTTGAACTTACAGAACACAGCCCCAGTTATTTAATAATACTGTGAATAGTCTTCATCCTATAATTTATTTTAAAGATCACATACTATATCACATACTCACTATAGTTCATACCCGACAAACAAAATCTCAATATCATTTTTACATAATAAAACACACCACATATTATAATTTATACGATCAGGTCATCGTGTTCATATTTGGGAGAACATTTTTCATTTTAGATCATGATATGTTTATAAGATAATCCCATGTATAATAAATCTATGTCTCACCTTCATCCATCTTCTGTATACAATCTCATCATGCATGATGAAGTAACATGTAAGATTAAAATCATATATATAGATTGATGTGCATGTGATATGGAGGACATTATGCACATTTCAAAAGAAAATTACAAATGCTAAAGTTTTTGGTCAAATAATATAATGAACTATTGTTCCCAAATATGATTGAGACCACTGAGAGGGGGTGAATCATTGGTTCCCATTTATTTGATAAGAATGTTTCTTAACATATTTAGTAAAGTTTCATAACCACTGAAACTTGTTAAAGTTATGATGCACTCAAAAATGACTTCTCAATCACACCATTCATATGAAAAAATTATAAAGGGAAGGTGCCACATGATATTTAAAAGGATTGGTATAAATACCTACTCCTTTCCATATTAGATAGTCCCACTAACATGGATTTATTCTGTAAAGACCCGGAAATTTCAAGGAATTTTTTTTAAAAAAAATGCATTGGAAATTTACAAGTTTGTGGCTTCTGACAACAAATGATTCCGAGGCCCGGTGTGCCCAGAATCAATTTATGAATTTTAGTTTGGGTACGTTCAGTGAACGAATGAGCAGGTTTTTCTAACTTTTGAACCGGTGCTCGGAATTAAAATCTGAGGGCACCGATGAACTCGTAATGCCGATAATTGCTTAAGGGGAAACTTACCATAGTTGCATTCGAAAAAGAGGAGAATATAATTTTGGAGGTTTATTCAAGAAATAAATAAAAATTGAGGAAATAATTTTTATTTTGTAAGGTGGTTTTTCACTCCCATGGGTAGTTAAGGGTTGGGCCCACAACCACTTAACTACCCAAATGTGGGTGTTAGATAGGTGGGTCCCACACGACCCCCACCGTTCAATTCTCTATAAACATGTTAGTAAACATACCATTAATTGGAAAACCCCCATTTAACTGCCAACACGTTTAATAATGGAAAACCCTCTCTCTCCCTTCTTAAATTAATTTTCATCACGTTATTAAATGTGGTGAATTAATTCAGGGAGTTTCTTTGTGTGTGAAATTAAATAATAGGAGGAGCCTATTATTTAATTTGGGAAAGAGTTTCGTTGTGAGGGGGAAATCAGGGGAGAAATCTTGAGCTTTGGAAGAACACCGGTCTCCGATGAAGAATGATGAAGAACACCAGCCTCCAACGAAGAACGACGAAGAACACCGGTTCCTTGAAGATCGACGATGTTCTACCCTTCTCTTCTCCGCGACAAGAGAGGAGACGCCGCTTCCTCCTCGCCATGCTCCGACGATGCCTATGATCCTCTTCCCCGTGATGACGACGCCCGACATCAAATGTTGAGGTAGGGTAAATTGCATATTTTCCATTATGTGATTTTATACCCTCGACATGGCGTGAAAATTGTTTGGTGCGGACTAATGCATTTGGTGCGGACTAACGAACAAGTCTGAACCCACTGCTTCCTTTGTTCTTCATATGCGGAATAATTGGCGACAATTAATCAGGACCGAATTGGCAATTGGAGGCCGTCACAGAAATGTACGGGTCCTGAGACGACCACAGGCACAGACGGGAGCAGAATCAAACCACCGGAATGACTCCGGTGGCCCATGGAAATCTCCGGCGGTGTGGGTCGCCGGCACAGCGGCGAGGAGTGGATCCCGTGGCTGTGTGGGATCCATGGGAGATGCTGCGAAAGGCGCCATGTCCGCAGAGCACAAAGGGGGGGCTGTATCCCCCCACCCCTCTTCTCGGCTCGCTGACCAAGCCAGCGCACCCCCCAGTCGGGCTGCGCCCTACCGGGCCGACCCAGGGGGGGTTGGGCCGGGTCGGACGGGGCCCAGACCCCCCCCCCACTTCGGACCGTTTTCGGTATTTTTCCCATAACTTGAGCTACGGACCTATGATCGATGCACCATCAGTTGCGTTGGAATCCTTGCACCGATAAGGTAATTTCAGCATATTACACTCGAGGTTTTGGTAAATTTCTCATATGGACGGGTTGGTTCGAACTCAAAACCAACTGGGCCTTTGGAGCGGAAACGCTTATAACTTAAGGACCGGACATCCGATTGAAGTGACGTCAATTGAGTTGGGATCATTTTATTGAGGCATTCCTTATGGCATACTCCTCTTGAGGTTTGGATGTAGCTGGAGTATGTTCGGGTAGGTTTTAGCTTAAAAACCAACCAGGCCCCTATGACGGAAAAGCCAATAACTCTCAGACCGAGCGTCCGATTGACGCACCGTCTGTCGCGTTGGGTTTTTTTTTTGACAAGATGGAACTTTGGGAAACATCAACATTTGACTTCATGAAAGTTGATATATCAACTCTCTCTCTTGCTCGAGGAGCGGACCCTCCTGGAATCAACCATGCTGTGTGCGGGAACCCTAGAGTTGGCTACGACTGCATTGACAACTGTATTGGAATCCTCCGTGGGTTCGACAGTGATTACTACCATACTGGGATCCTCCATGGGTTCGACGACGATGAATACTATTCTTGTATCCTGTGTGGTTCTGGCAGTATTGACCTCTGCACTTGTATCCTGTGTGGGTCCGGTAGAGTAGCTAGTATTCTATCCTTTGTTTGTCCGACAGCTTAGCTGGACATGTATCCTGTGTGGGTCCGATAGCTTAGATGAATCAGTTGCAATATCTGATCATCTCTATCACCTTGTGAAGTGTATACCTATGTGACCTGAGTCTTGTTTCTCAATCATTATCTTTGATTTTACTGACTTGCTTTCCTGTGTGGATTGGGTTGTGCTTTCCTGAGTGGACTGGGTTGGGTTTTCCTGTGTAGACTGGGTTATGCTTGGGCTTGAGAGATGGAGACGAACTTTAACTGATGACTAAGGTATATGTATGGTCATATACCTAAGTAGTGTTATTGATACTTTGTGATTGTATCTTTCCTTTGTGGTTTATCTTTCATGGATTCTGAGAGACCTTCGGGGGTCTCGGGGTCCCTACTGAGTATCGTATACTCACCCCTGCACGGGCTATGCCTGCTCTACGTTGTGTTAGATGCAGACGAAGGACAACACTGATTGAGTTGGAGTCTTGTGGAGCTGGACGGTACCTAGAGGTGGACCACTTAGTGGGACGTACATGGAGCGTACGGCCAGACCCCAGGAGTCGAAGAGACTATATGTACCCACCCTTCAGGTGGGATTTCCGGAGGACAAATCGGTGTTGTTGTTTTACTTACTGCTATTGTACTTTCCTTTCAGTTGTACTTTACTTTCAGTTGGGTTTGTATACTATCCCATTTACTTTCAGCACTTACTTTGTACCTAGTTTTACTTAGTGTTTACTTCACATATGTACTCTGTTGTGTTTGTTTACTTTATAAAGGAAATGCCTTCTTTTTTTCTGGGATTTACACCTTTGGTGCTAGTCGCCAGCCCCTGGCCTATCGAAGGCAGGCTTGGGGTAGTCACGACACGGGCCCCGAGAACGGGTCGTGACAAATTGGTATCAAAGGAATCAGTTCTACCACAAAACTCAAGACTCTGATCTTTCCTTTCTATGAAGAAATAGTGTTAAGAGTATTGAGTGTGGTTTTCAGTCCAGGTTGTCTAGTGTTGGTACGGCGGATGACGTATCCATACACCAGGACCCTGACCTCTGATTTCTAGCTCAGCGCATGAAGACACTGATTGCGTGTGTGTTTACTTTCAAAAGTTTTCTTTGTGATTAATTTGTGTCAGCTCACCGGGTATACTGTACTAACTGTGGTGCACCTGTTTTTTTTTTCAGGATGGCCCCATGAAGGTAGCCAGCTAGGGTTCCTAGTTACGTGCGGGATGGCAGCCCACCGAGCGATGAGGCCTCAGTACAGGGCCTTATTACAGTGGAGGCACTAGCGGTACCTCTACCCGCTGAGCCACCGATGCTACCCACCCAAGCGGTGGAGAGTGCATGCCTCTTGAGTGCGTTGCATGAGTTTCAGAGATAGAGGCCGCCTAGGTTCCGTGGAGAGACGGATCCTCAGGCATCCGAGGATTTGCTGGAGGTTGTCGTTAGAGTCTTTAGATTGGTAGGGACACCAGCAGACCTCATGGTTATCCTTATCGCGAGTCTCCTACACGCAGCAGTAGGTAGATACTGTAGCCTGATGCTACAGGTGCATGATGAGGCATCTCTACTTTGGATGGACTTCGAGAGACTCTTCTGCTCGAAGTTCGTTCCAGCCACCCTCCGTGCGGTGCGCATCCAGGAGTTACTACAGTTATGGCATGGCAGCATGTTAGTAGCCCCGTACTCGGTGAGATTTACCGACCTCTCATGCTACTTCAGGGACATGGTATGAGACCCATTCTTTCGGGCCCAGACCTTTGAGCAGGAGATGAGGCATGAGATCAGAGCTTCGATGATTACCCTCAGCATCCCGACGCAGGTGGGGTGCGGGAGCGAGCCCTGTTAGTGGAGAGATTTCCCTCCAAGTAGCCATCAGTAGCGAGACCCACCGCAGGACGACATGGAGCAGAGTCTTCTGCAGCCGGTAGTTGACAGATGAAATAGCGGTCCAAGCAGACCAGGCCGACAGGTGGGTGACCTCAGGATATGGGTTCGGCTGTGCGGGTCACACGGTGCACAGCTAGCCTTATGAGGAGCAGACAATGCTTTGCATGCGGTAGGCAGGGACACATGGCTCGTGACTACCCGACCCTCCATACAGACGAGCATCAGACAGTGGAGGGACCTCCCAGGCAGAGGCAGAGGTTTGACTGTGATGGTCTGCATGGAGAAGTTAGACGAGGAAGAGGAGCAGGATGAGCAGTGGGTGGTGGATGACGCTTTGAGGCTCTACCACCACCACCCCCAGGAGGTCCACCCTGACCACAGGGAGTTGGCGGGCAGAGGCAGGCTCAGCTCTAGGCAGCAGAGGCTTATGACCACGGCACACCCGAGATGATTCAAGGTACTATCTGTGTCTACTCCACCCTTGATATAGTTATTATAGACATAGGTGTGAGTCATTCTTTTATTTTCGCTGTCCTTTTTCGGAGCTCAGAGATTCCGACGGAGCCGTTGACTCGATCCTTGAAGTTAGAGACTCCTACGGGAGCATAATCAACGATTAAGAACTGGTTCCGGCAGTGTGAGCTTACTCTAGGAGGTGAGAGCTTTGGCTGGGATCTTCTTGTAGTGGCGTTGAGGCCTTATGACGTCATCTTGGGTATGGACTGGTTATGTACAGTCCATGCTCAGATCGACTGTATTAGGCTCAAGGTACAGTGTGTCCGCATGGATGGGACCAGGTTCACCTTCACCAGCGAGAAGGGAACCTTCACAGCATAAGATGTACTCACGCAGAGGAGAGGGCAGCCGATCACACATCATTTGGATCGTCTCATCCTCGGAGCAGTTGATGTGCGGAGTCCGAGTTTTCCAGTAGTGGTGGATTAGTATGCAGTCATTTTTCCTGATGATGTTCTAGGACTACCTCCTTGAAGGGAGGTATATTTCTATATAGAAATGTACCCTGGTACATCACCAATATCTACTCCAGCGTATCGGATGGCTCTCATCGAGCTTCATGAGATGTGGGTATAGCTAGAGGACTTACAGGGGAAAGGTTTCATCTGACCCAGTGTTTCACCCTGAGATTCTCCGATTCTGTTCACCCAGAAGGTGGATGGGATCTTACGACTGTGTGTAGACTACCATCGCCTGAACTATGTGGTCTTTAGGAACAAGTATCCGCTTCCAAGGATTGACGACATATTCAATCAGCTCAAGGGAGCACATTGGTTCTCGTAGATAGACCTCAGGTCAGGCTATCATCAACTCCGAGTTCGGGATGAGGATGTACAGAAGATGGCCTTAAGGTGTCAGTATAGCCACTACGAGTTCTTGGTCATGCCCTTCGGTGTGACCAATGCTCCAGCAGTGTTCATGAGACTCATGAATAGGATCTTCCAGCCCTACCTTGATCGGTTTGTCATAGTCTCCATTGACGACATACTGACTTACTCGATCACAGAGGAGGAGCACGCCTACCACTTACGGGTTGTACTAGATACACTCCAAGAGCACCAGATTTATGTTAAGCTCTCAAAGTGCCAATTATGGCTTCAAGAGGTTCACTTTTGGGGGAACGTCATCTCTGAGGCGAGAGTTGTAGTGGATCCCGCGAAGGTTGAGGCGGTACTTGCTTAGTAGCCGCCCAGGAGCGTGATAGAGGTGCAGAGTTTTCTAGGTCTGGCTGGGTACTATTAGAGATTTGTGCTAGACTTCTCCAGAGTTGCAGTACCACTTACAGCTTTGACAAAGAAGGGTAAACCCTTCGTGTGGTTAGATAGATGTTAGCAGAGCTTCCGGTAGCTGAGTCGGAGACTAACCAGTGTGCCCATCTTATGGCCACCGGAGGAGGGCGTAGGATACGTAGTTTACTGCGATGCATCAGGGACTGTACTCAGGTGTGTTCTGATGCAGGAGCGAGCAGTGATTGCTTAAGGTTCATGACAGTTGAGGCAGCATGAGCAGAACTATGCTACCCATGACCTGGTGTTAGCAGCAGTGGTCTTCGCCCTAAAGATGTGGCAGTACTATCTCATGGGTGAGCGCTTTACAGTCTTCTCTGACCACCAGAGTCTGAGGTACATTTTTTTGTAGAAGGACCTAAACCTAAGACAGTGGCGATGGCTTGAGTTCCTCCAGGACTATGACATTAAGATAGTCTATAATCCTGGGAAGGGGAACGTAGTAGCTGATGATCTTAGTAGGAGATCGGGCATTCAGCTACTTGGAGAGGCGACAGAGCAACTAGCCGCATTGTAGATATCCTTCTTGGATAGAGATGGAGCAGCCTTTCTACAGTCACTCACATTCACTCCTCCACTACTTCAATGGGTCAGAGAGGCATAGCATGGGGACGTTGACTATGAGACGCGACATGCACATATATCCACAGGACAAGCACCTGATGGATTTTCTATAGGAGGAGAGCACATCATCCTCTTTTAGGGATGTACCTTGGTACCAATTGCACTACAAGAGGAGGTACTGAGGGATTTTCACACTTCCCCTCTAGCAGTACATCCTGGGGTGGCGAGATATACAAGGACCTCAGACGACAGTACTGGTGGCTGAGTATGATAAATGTTGTGGAAGAGTTCATTTCTCGATACCTCACTTGTCAGCAAGTGAAGGTAGAGCACTAGGTACTTGTAGGCTTGGTACAGCCCTTAGAGGTCCCACAGTGGAAGTGGGATGGGATATACATGGATTTCGTGATGGGGCTTCCACGTACTTCTAGAGGACACGACACCATCTGGGTTATCGTAGACCGACTCACCAAGTCGTCCCACTTCCTACTAATCATAGAGCAGGGCTCAGTGGAGAGCTTGGAATGCCTCTACATTCAGGAGATCATACGGCTTCATGGTGTGCCATCGTCTATCATCTCTAACAAAGACTCTCGCTTTACTTCCTGGTTTAGAAGGTATTACAGGAGGCCTTTGGGACGTAGCTACGCCTGAGCACTGCCTTTCACCCACAGACGGATGTCCAGATAGAGTGGACCATTCAGACACTCGAGGGCATGCTCCGTGCATGTGTCCTTGACTTTGGTCACAGCTGGGAGGATCACCTACCCTTGGTGGAGTTTGCATACAACAACAGCTACCACTCCACCATCAGGATGACACCTTACGAGGAACTTTACGACTGACCATGAAGATCACCTCTGTATTGGACTGACCCTGGGGAGTCAGCACTGATAGGACAAGAGATGGTTCGGGCTACGACGGAGAAGGTGCAGGTTATCTAGGAGCAGATGAGGACAGCACAGAGCAGACAGAAGTCCTATGCTAATAGAAGGTGGAGACCACTGGAGTTCGAGGATGGCAACAACGTTTTCCTATGGGTCTCACCTTGACGTGAATTACAGAGATTTGGCTTGGGTGGTAAGTTATCTTCGCACTTCATCGGACCTTTTCAGGTCCCCAGTAGAGTAGCCGAGGTGGCTTACTACCTAGCCCTTCCACCTCAGTTGCACCGGGTGCACGACGTCTTCCACGTATCTTAGCTGAGGAGATACGTGCACGGCTCGACGCATATCATTGACCATGGGGAGCTGGACATCGATGACAGAGCGACTTCTGCAGAGGTCCTGGTGGAGATTGAGGATCAACAAGAGCGGATCCAACGTGGATGGTCGATACTTTTGGTGCACATTCATTGGCAGCACGGGAACCTCCAGGAGAGCACATGGGAGCGAGAGACTCAGATGCATGCTCAGTACCCTCATTTGTTCCCCTAGATTATTTTGTAGCTTTACGAGGATGCAAAGCATTGAGGTGGTAAAAATTTAAAGATCTAGAAATTTCAAGGATTTTTTTTAAAAAAATTCTTTGGAATTCTACAAGTCTGTGGCTTCTGACAGCACTTGATTCTGAGGCTCGGTGTGCCCAGAATCAATTTCTAAAGTTTAGCTTGGGTATGTTCAGTGAACGAACGAGTGGGTTTTTCTAACTTTTGAACCGGTGCTCGGAATTAAAATCTGAAGGAACCAATGAACTCACAGCGCCAGTAATCTCTTAAGGGGACACTTACCATAGTTGCATTCGCAAAAGTGGAGAAGATAATTTTGGGGTTTTATTCAAGAAATAAATAAAAATTGATAGAACAATTTTTATTTTGTAAGGTGATTTTTCCCTCCCATGGGTAGTTAAGGGTGGGGCCCATAGCCACTTAACTACCCAAGTGTGGGTGTTAGAGGGGTGGGGCCCACACGACCCCCACCATTTAATTCCCTCTAAACACATTAGTAAACCCCCCATTAATTGGAAAAACCACCATTTAACTACAAACACGTTTAATAATGGAAAAACTTATCTCTTCCTTCTTAAATTAATTGTCATCACGTTATTAAATGTGGGGAATTAATTCAGGGAGCATCTTTGCGTGTGAAATTAAATAATAGGAGGAACCTATTATTTAATTTGGGAAAGAGCTTCGTTGTGTGGGGGAGATCTGTGGAGAGCTCTTGAGCTTTGGAAGAACGCCAGTCTCTGATGAAGAATGACGAAGAATGCCGGCCTCTGACGAAGAATGATGAAGAATGCCGGTTCCTCGAAGATCGACGATGCGCCACCCTTCTCTTCTCTGCGACAATAGAGGAGATGGTACTTCCTCGTCGGTGTGCTCCGATGATGCCTACGATCCTCTTCCCCACGACGCCAACGCCCAAAATCAACTATTAAGGTTGGGGTAATTGCATATTTTCCATTATGTGATTTTATACCCTCGGCATGGCATGAAAATTTTTTGGAGCGGACTAACACGGTGGGTGCGGACTAACATGGTGGGTGCGGACTAACGAACAAGTTTGAACCCACCACTGCCTTTGTTCTTGATATGCGGAATAATTGGTGATGACAAAGCGGGACCGAAATGGCGATTGGAGGCCGTCGTAGAAATGTACGGGTCCCGAGACGACCGCAGGCGCAGACTGGAGCAGAATTGGACCACCAGAATGACTCCGGTGGCCAGGCGAAATCTATAGCGGTGCCCCGGTGCGCTACCGGTAGGTGCCTGCCGTGGCTTTAGCCACGACGGTGAGGAGTGGATCTCACGGTCGTGCGGGATCCATTGGAGACGTGACACTAGGCTTCGTGTCCGTGGAGCACAAATGGGGGGCCGCGTTCCCCCCCTGCTCGACTCACTGGTCGAGCCAGCGCAACCCCTAGCCGGGCCGGGGTGGGTCGCGCAGAGCGGGCTGGGCCGCACCCATCCGGACCCAGACCCGATTTGGGTCTCCCGGTTTGGGCCGACCCAGGGGGGTTGGGCCGGGTTGGACCGGGTCCAGACCCCCAACTTTGGATCATTTTCAGTCTTTTTCCCATAACATTTTACGGACCTCTGATCGACGTACCATCAGTTGTGTAGGAATCCTTGGACTGAGACGGTCATTTCGACATATTACACTCGAGGTTTCGGCAAAGTTTGGGTATTACTGGGTTGGTTCGAACTCGAAACCAACCGGGCCCTTTGAGCGGAAATGCTTATAACTTAAGGATCAGACATTTGATTGAAGTGACTTCAATTGAGTTTGGATCCTTTTTTTGAGACGGTCCTTTTGTCTTACTCCGCTTGAGGTTTGGACATAGCTGGAGTATGGTCGGGATGGTTTTAGCTTAAAAACCAACCGGGGCCCTGGGACAGAAAAGCCAATAACTCTCAGACTGGGCGTCCGATTGACGCACCGTCTGTCACGTTGGGTTTCTTTTGATGAGATAGAACTTTGGGATACATAAACTCTGTACTTTGTGAAAGTTTATGTATCGAATATCTCTCTTTCTCGAGGATCGGACCCTCCCGGAATCAAGCATGTTGTGTGCGGGAACCCTAGAGCTGGCTGCGACTGCGTCGACTACTATACTGGAATCCTCCGTGGGTTCGACAGCGACGAATACTATACTGGGATCCTCTCTGGGTTTGATGGTGATGACTACTGTTCTTGTATCCTATGTGGGTTCGGCAGTATTGACCTCTGTACTTGTATCCTGTGCGGGTCCGGCAGAGTAGCTGGTCTTATATCCTTTGTGGGTCCGACAGCTTAGCTGGACTTGTATCCTGTGTGGGTCTGATAGCTTAGATGAATCAGTGGCTACATCTAATCATCTCTATCGCCTTGAAAAGTGTATATCTGTGTGAGCTGAGTCTTTTTTCTCAATCATTATCATTAATGTTATTGACTTGCTTTCCTGTGTGGATTGGTTTGTGCTTTCCTGAGTGGATTGGGTTGTGTTTTCCTGTGTGGACTGGGTTGTGCTTAGGCTCGAGAGTTGGAGAAGAACTATAACTAATGACTTAGTCATATGTATGGGCATATAACTAAGTAGTGCTATTGATACATCGTGATTGTATCTTTTATTTGTGTTTTATCCTTCGTGGATTCTGAGAGACCTTTGGGGGTCTTAGGGTCCCTACTGAGTATCGTATACTCACCCCTGCATGGGATATTCCTGCACTACGTTGTGTTGGATGCAGACGACAGAAAACACTGATCAAGGTGGAGGCTTGTGGAGCTGGACGGTACCCGTAGGTGGACCACTTGGCGGGATGAACACGGAGCAGACGACCAGACCCGTGGAGCCGAGGAGACTATTTGTACCCACCCTTTAGGTGGGATTTCTGGAGGATGACTTGGTGTTGTTGTTTTACTTACTTCTGTTGTAATTTCTTTTCAGTTGTACTGTACTTTTAGTTGGGTTTGTATACTGGCCCATTTACTTTCATAACTTACTTTGTACCCAGTTTTACTTAGTGTTTACTTCACTTGCGTACTCTGTTGTGTTTGTTTACTTTATAAACGCAATGCCTTCCATTTTTTCGGGATTTATGCCTTTGGTGCTAGTCGACAGCCCCTGGCCTATGGAAGGCGGGCTTGGGGTAGTCATGGCACGGGCCCTGAGAATGGGTCGTGACACATTCCGTATCTTAGTTTTGGAATACAAATGAACCAGTAGTAAAAAATAATACAATCCTAATATCTTCTTTCCTACTACAGTTTTTATACCTCAACTATCCTTTCTAGTATCCACATTCCCATAGTTGACTATACACCGAATAAAAATAATAAATCATTTTCAGCAACTGTTATGTATCCAAATTTATAACCTTCTCTTTCCTTCTTCTTTTTTTATCCACTTCAAAAAGTTTTCACTTACTCCACAAGTAAGCTGATTGAAACTTTACCCGTGTAGAGTCTTCATGAACTTCAACAATTCTTTATAGAACTTGTTGGTCATTAACCATTCTCTATAAACACAATCCTGAAAAATTCATCAACAAATTTCGTTCTGGTCTTCCTGAGTCTAGTAACCTCTATTCAATGGTCTCCATATGATTGGCCTCAGTTCAATTATCCATTTTATAATCTTTATTCAACTCAGTAGAAACCCAATCAGAAGATTGTAATTCCTCTTTCTGATAGAACTTGGTCCGTTGAACCTTGCTCAAATGGATGTCGCTCTGATGGGATCACTACAATGGGTTGGCTCCAAGGAAACCCCATTCATTAGAACTTACTCTGATGATCATATTTAACCTCACTCTGATTGATCTTGTTCCAATTGAACATACTCAACATCAACCAAAAAAATAAATTCTGGTTGGAAACTAAATACCTATTCCACAATTGTCATAGCTTTAGTGCATGTGAACAGTTCAACTTAGAAATGTACAAATGTTTTGAGTTCTCCTTTTATAGGAACCCTAAAATGGAAAAGGAAAGAAAATGAATTCATTTTCGCACTCAATGAAATTCATGATTCTCAGATTTATCGTTAATTTAATTCTTCATCATTGAATTATTCAACACTTCTCAATATTTCTGGGTGCTCCTCAAATATTCTCAAATCTTCTCAAAATTTCAAAATTATTATGTTTACAAAAATTTATTCAATCTAATTATTCATTAATATGAAAAAATATAAAAAAATTAAATACATACTATTACCATAACCTCTTGTAAACATTGAATTTCATATCATATAGATGCTCTATATCAACTGAAAAACACTTGTTAAAACATTTAGAACATTCTGTAACATTCAAAACCTCATTCCTTAATAATTTTGTAGTATGCTCATCTCTTCAAAGTATTTTTCCTTTTATTCAATTCCTTAGACCAATAAGCAGCATAAAGAACTTATCATTATTCATTCTCAAAGAATATCTATCTTTCTAACATATATTGAATACAATATATCAGATTATGTATCTTCTACCAATTACATTGGCTCCGAATTTATTTCTCAAATATTGGATCACAAGTTTATTAGATTAATTATGATGTTGATATCTTTTTGAACAACAAGTCATCGTCAATTTACATTGGTTGTTATATGAAATCCCAATTTATTTTCCTCATTTTGAATGTTAGGATCTAATGTCCTCATATGGGTGTACTAGGTTCTATTCTTATTTTGACAGTCTGCATCCTGTGCCTTATGCTGATGGGCTGAATTCCTTGACTCATGTTGATGGACTGAGTCAGATGGTCATTCTGATGGGGTGATTACAAAAACTAAAACCCCTCTTCTCTAAACATAAAAAATATATCATCTACTGACAACAAATACGTCCAAAACACAACTTGTGCCTAAGAATCTTCTCTTTTGTGTTTGTTTTCATTACCCTCTTTAAAATAATAACACATTTTTTGTTTGCTCTCTTTTTTTCTCAATATTTATTTCTTGACCCACCCTACTTCTTTTCTATCCCTAATTCCTTTTCACTCCCCATTATTGAAAATCAAATTCAAAAGGGGAAATCATGAAATTTTTACCCCTTATTGACAAATGATCTCATTTCCAAGGTTTGGAACTTTTCATCTCAAGATATTGAAATTATTCCTCAGGAGAACATAAGTAATACATGAGTTTCCTAACAAATATCCTTTAAATAAATAAATATAATTATATGTGGATAAACTTGATGTATAAAAAAACAGTTTATAATCAATGTTATCAATGTTATCCATAACATAGCATTCATGTAATACATTTTCATGTTTCTTTCAACATTCTCATTTTTGGGGAAATCATGAAAGGATTTGTTTAAGGTAAAATTAACCTACACCCATCTCAACAAACAAATCAGAAAGTTTAGTTGAATAAACCCAAATTTCCAAATAATCATATTTTTTAATGGTGTTACTTTATTTTCCAAGAATAGTAAGAGACTCACCATCAACATTCTTATCTCAACTCTTCAATTACCTATAAGTTAGTAAAAATGAAAAAAATTAAGAATAAGGAGGAACCTCATAGATTCTCAGAAGTAAAGTTTAGAATGAGATTATTCTCTCAGTATTAACATTTTATTCTTCTTCCTAGATTTTAATTGGGCGTGTTTTCTTCAATCTGTTCATCCTCCTATGATTTTGTAACAAGTTTCATTTATCTGTAGACTCTTCAGATAAAGATGTAAACTTATTTTAATTTTTAGCATCATTTTTGTTATAGTGAATTTTTAATAACTCCTTTGTAACTTCCTCTTATTATAGAATAATTTTTAAACAACTATTAATATCATGCACTTCTTACTTACATCTATGGAATCTTTTCTAAATTTTCAAACCATAATTTTTTTTATTTTTTTTATCAAATTTTCTCACATCCTTAGAAACTATTTTTCCCCGTTGCTTCAATTGATTTTTGTGCTTCCTCTAACTTTCTATATATATCAACTTATTTTATCCAAATAAACTAAGCACTCCTTTTCATTTCATCTTGCTTACTTTTCTCGACTTTCATAACATACCTAGATTTCTTCATAAACTGAATTTACCTTTTCAGTTCCACATATCTTTTAGAAACAATTGATCTTCTTTGATCATCATAGTGCCCCATTTATTCATACTTGTTTCTTGGTAGATATATGTTATACTAGCATAAATAATCTCTATGTTCTAAAACTCCACAACACCAACAATGACTTATGAATCATGATTTTTCGGATCAATACTGATCTTTTTCATAACTTTTTTGTTGTTGTTTCTTCACAAATTGTGGACCACTTTTCTCGGGAGGATACTTTCCAGATAAATTACACTATTTATTGGTGAAATATGTTTTCTTAGTAACCATCCTTTATAAAACCTTTTTCATGTTCTTTATATGTTTCAACTTTAACATCAACTACATTGGTGAAGCTTTATATCATATTTCTTATCTCACTTTCTGTTGTAAGTAGCATTGAATATGTTTCACACAACTCCTCTTATTTCTCAGACAGAATCCATAGAGATTTTAGTTTTTATAATTAAGACTTTGGATTATTCCTAGGAATATATTTGGAGCCAATCATAGAGATGGTGCATGATTTCGAGTCTCGGTAAGCCCAGAATTAATTTTATAAAAAAATTAAATATATTTTTATTGCGTGCATATAGTTTTCCTAAAAATTGGAATAACTATTAAATGTTTGATCAGATCAAAAATCTGAGACCATGGTAGTATATGAAATGTCGAGTTTACCCTAGACGGGAACTAATGTTGGTTAGCACGGGATGTTTGATTGGGGTATCCATTGGTGGGTGCATTGGAAAAATTAATTAATTAATTTAATAGATGAAACCTAAATAACTCACTGATGGAGACTCAGATCAGAAATATAAGACCACCATTGAGTTTATAATTTTTGTTTTATCCTAGATGAGATATAACCTTTTTCGACACGAGGTGTTTGTTAAAATTTCCTCATGGGAATAAATAATAATTTAAATAAATAAATTTATTTATTTTTATTTGATGACACAGTGAACTAATAATTTTTTTTAAAAATGGATATAAAAAAATTCAGTGTTTGCCTCATACCCTTGAAATTTTATAGAGGAATCAGTGAAAGGGATTTCATGGATGAACACTGACTGATTAAGCTTTCACAATTGGTGTGACAATGGAAATCAAAGATCTCACCAACACCAATGACATAAATTCATTCTTTGACAGTGATTGATCCAAACTCATGGTAGGACTCATCAATTTGGTGTTTTTCACCCTTTTGATTAAATTATTGAGAAGATCTCTCTTTGTTCTTCAATCTTCACCCATTTGCAGCCTTTTCATGTGACCATGTACATAAATTATTTTTTTTCAATTTTTATCTAACTTTGTGATTGTGTTCTTGATCGACTGGCCAAGAATGTTTGGCCTCAATCCATAAACCTTTGTTCTCATGCCTTTCTCCCCATTTTTCTTCACGTTCATCACCATTTGGATCCCCACGGTCCCAGTTTGACTTTTTTGGGAGGTATAAAGCCCATTTAGACACCTGAATTCATAGTGGAACGATGTTACAAGAAATGATTGAAAAATGAGAGAGATGATGTTTGGTGAACAGATTAGTGTGGTACCATGGGGGTGAGAGTTGTGATCAGAGATGGTTCAGGATTGGATTGGTGATCCCTATTTCCCCAATTGGCATGTGATGATGATGTGCCATGTGATAGGATTTATTCTGAATTGAGGTCATGTGTAGAGTCTCATGGAGAAGGCCACTCAGCATTGATGTGGCGGTGACTAGACTCAGATCTCCGACGAGTTGGACGATATAGTCAAAATAGTGAAAATCAATATTATTATTATTATTTATAAAGGGGGAGAGCTAATAAAATGAAAATATAATTTTCATTTATTATTATATTAAATAATAATAATAATAATAATAATGTAAAATTCATGTGGTGATTGCTGGGTAGCACTATAATGTAGCGTGAGGAGATTTGAATTAAATAAATTTTGAAATTTAATGTAATTACTTAATGAAATTATTTGAATTAAAGATACTACTAAGGGGATGATGTGTTGCACATAATAAGGGGTGCACCACCTAAAGTTCCTCAGTTAATATTAGAGTAGGATCCTCATATCGTACCAGGGCATGAGATCCTTTCCTAAAACTGGTGACCCCTTGACTATGTGACATAATGACGAGATGTGGTTTGACATGGCTTTGGACTCATAGGAAAGAGGGATGCTTTCCCCACTGAGACGCATCCTTGTGACGCAACCTAAAATAGTGTGGGTTAGTAATTTCTGCCCAAAGAGGATAGTATTAAGGTGTTGTGATTGAATCCCTTAGACTTGTGAATTTAGGGAAGATGCATGAAATGTTGGGCATCATCGAGAGATTCTTTTGGAACTACTGTCAACTCTTCTTCTTGAATAGAGTTGTGAGATGGAGATCCCCTTACTCTCTAATTTGGATATCTTTAACTGAGAATATATATATATATATATATATATTCTACTTCAATAACCAGACCTTGGGTTTTGGTTACTCTCATTTTAGGATAGGTGACGACACGTGGGGTATGCCACATGCTTTCCAGATCTAGCTTCTCATTGTTGGATGAGTCTACTCTCTTACTATATGTAGAGATAACTCGATGATAAGTTCATCTACTCCCTGTGTTGATCTCCTTGTTTTCTGACTATTTTACTTTCACTCTCTTATTGGGTTGAGCTTTAGTCGTATATTGTACCTTATTCTATCTAATTGTTTCCTCTTCAGTTGTATCTTTTACTTATCTCCCTTCACCTTTTCAGAGAGTTATACTGAGTATGTATATACCCACCCATGTATGGGATTTCCCCAACACCAGTCAAGTATTTTGTAGATGACAGATAGGTTGGTTGTGACTTCAGAGGATCTTAGGTATATAGGGTTCTTAGACTTTGTATGGTGGTCATAGCTTGGGATCTAGGATCAGGGCTCTCAACTATTTTAATTTTTCATTTATTGTTAGGTTTATTCACTTTTCTAGTTGGGCATGTATTTTTACCCTTTTATTTTCATTTTACAATATCATACTTCATAATATTGGAGGTCCATGCATATTTGGTTTATTTATAGTATTATTGTATATTTTATTTCTTTCCCTCTACAGTTTTCATTGAGTTAGTTGTGTCTGTGTGTGTGCGGGTACTTAGGAAAAGGCCTGCTTGAGTTAGTTATGCCTTCAATGCTTGTCACCGCCCCTAGACTATAGAGGTGGTATTGGGGTAGTTGTGACTCGAGCCTTGTCTTGGGTTAGGTCATAAAAGATTGGTATCAATGCATGTTCATTCCTTGGGACATTGTTCGGATGTTTTCCCGTAAGACAATTTGGTTGAGTTTAGGGAAACAATGTCAAAGTGTCTCAAGTGAGGCTCTCAGTCCAGGGAGTGTAGTGATGGTATGGGTAGCCAACATATCCATTCACCGGGACCTTAATTAACTGCTTTTCCACACAGCATTCCAAGACATTTGTTGTAGGGATTAATGGTACATGCATTATGTAGTATTGAGTCTTTGACTATCCTTCTTGAGAAAACTCCCCATTATTATTGATATATATGTATATGATAATCTGAACACAGTACTCCTTTATAACTTTTAGGATACCTCTGCAATGATACCCATACAGGATACCAGCTCCAGTTTTTGATGATGGATGTATGAGTGATGAGGCCACAATTCAAGGTCCATTCTATGACCCCTTCCTCCATGTGGGTAGGTAGTATCACCTCCACTTGTCTAGTATCAGATCATCCAAATAGATAAGGCTACGTATGTGCAGAAGTTGAGAGCACTCCACATGTTTTAGTGTCAGAAACCACTAAGGTTGTTCCATGAGATAGATCCTCAGGAATCATAGGATTGGATAGAGTTAGAGGTCCACATATTTAGGCTTATTTATACCCCAACAGATTAGATGGTGTCTTTGGTAGCCATCCATTTCCATAGAGCTGTTGGGAGTTAGTAGATCTTGGTTACACAGATGTATGATGAGTCAACAATCTCATGGGACGAATTCCAATAGATATCCCCTGATGAATACTGCCCATCCTTTTGCTTAGTTTTGATTCAATAGCTTCTTGAGTTGTAGTAGGGAGGGATGATAATAGTTGAGTATGTAGCAAGGTTCACAGACCTTATTTGATACTGTCTTGAAATGATCCTGGATGGATACTTCTGAGAAAAGAAGCGTGATTAGGGGCTCTGAAGAGTGATCTATGCCATTATAGTTCCCTTTTTCATCCAAAATGTTTTCATGTTGTTGGAGTGGGCACTGGTGATGAGAGATTTCTCTTATAGGGATGTCAGACAGTTGGAGATGGCAGCGGGTATCATGGAGTTGAGTCGTCTTTGCGGCTAGCAGGCACCAGTATGCGGGATGTTGGTTTATAAAACCCATTGGTGAGTAGTCTTAGGCACATGGTCATATAGTTTAGGGGAAACACAGAGCACTAGGTCAGCCTGGGGAGGGTTGATGATATGCTTGTGATGGGTTAGGTCTCATAGCATGGGACTACCTTACCGAACGTGCTGATCAGCACATGCAAATAGCTAATGGACCACCACTGTAGATGAATTTCCATGATCATGAAAATCCCAGGCATGTACAAGGTGGTCCCAGGGGAGGTAGAGCTGATATAGGAGAATGAGGAGCTATGGGTGGTGTATGTCACTATGATAACCTTCTACTACCACTAGGTGTCCCACGTTAGGGTTAGGGAGCTGGAAACCGGGTCCATGAACACCTGTAGTCTTTAGAGGTTTATGACCCCACAATGAACAAGATAATAAGAGGTATCATTTGTGTATCTTATAATATGTGCAACAGTAATTGTTATACACTATTTGAGGTACTATTTTCTTCTTACTTCATGATCATGGTTTTAAACTAGGTGGAATGAGGCATCAGTGTAACCCTGTGTTGGTGTTGTTTGATGTAGATTTGAATGAATGTGGAAAAGGGGTTCTTCTCCCATCGGGACATGTTTTTAAGATATGATAAAAAACATGAGGGCATGTTAGTTCCACCCAAAGAAGATAGTATCAAGGTGTGGTGGATGATTACCTCTGACATGTGAATTCTGAGTGAGGTTGTGAGATGGAGTGTCGAAGAAGGTCCTGAAAATGCCTATGGATTTTTTCTGCTCGACCCTTTTTGGTTGGGATGTCACTAGTGTTTATGGCAGAGTTTCTGTTTTTGGTTTAATCTCCTTCCAAGAGAGGTGAAGACATGTGGGGTATGCTACGTACTTTTTTATCTTTCTTATCATGGTTGGATTAGTCTACTCACTTACCTTGTTTGTTTAAACCTTTGTGTGCTCAGCGTTAACCTTGATACAATGACAGACAGTTATCACATATGGGTTGAGGCTATTGAGACCCCGTAAATAGAACTATGTGACTCACTACCTAAGTCTATAAGTGGTATAATTTCCCCCGAGGACATAGAGACCCTACCTTCTGGGAGAACACTATGTGGTTTACTCAAACCATCAGAGTCTTAGGTACGTCTTCACTTAGAGATACCTAATCCTGAGACATCAGTGCTTGTTGGAGTTCCTACAGGACTATGACTTTGAGATATTATATACTCTAGGGAAAGGAAATGTTGTAGTATATACCCTTATTAGGAAGTCTCATGATTACTTAGTGTAGGAAGCTTCATATCAGTTGACTTCCCAACAGCTAAACCTTGTGGAGTAGGAGGGTACAACTTTCTTTAGTTGATGGTGTGAATTATTCACTACTCGATCATGTGAGACAGTCCATGTTGGGAGACATCCACTACAAGGTGTTGCATGACCAAATATCCATAGGCGACTCATCAAATAGATATTCTAAAGGATGAAATCACATCAACATATTCCAAGGGTGAAAAGTGGTTATAGTCATGATGGGAGAGGAGGTGATGAGGGAGTTTTATATTTATCCCTTGGCTATACATCCCAGTGTAAGGAAGATCCAGGTGCAATATTTGTGTCGCCACCTCTTTTCTTAGTTTCTACTTTTTAGGGAAGAAAAGATTTGATGAAGTGAATAATGTAGAGATTTTGGTTTTTCTATGTAATACATTGGAAAATTCATAAGAATATTTTCAAAGATATTCACTTAGACGACGTGTGATTTTGAGGCCCGATGAGCCCAGAATTAATTTTATAAAAATATTAAATAAATTTTAATTACACATACACATTTTTTCTAAAAAATTGGAATAGCTCTTAAATGATTGATCATATTAGAAATTAAAGAACATGGTTGAATCCGGAACATGAAGTCTACCCTAGGTGGGACCTAAAGTTGGTCAGTGCGGGATGTTCGGATAGGGAAGCCATTGGTGGGTGCATTGGAAATATTAAATAATTAAATTTATTTATTTAATAACCCAAACCCAAATAACTCATAGATGGATACTCAAATCAGAATTGTGAAACCACTGTTGAGTTTTTAATTCAGGTTTTACCTTAGGCATGACATAACCTTTTCTAGCATGATATGTTTGTGAAAATTCATTGTGGGTATTAATATTAAATTTATTTATTTATTTTTATTCTTTGAGCCATTGAACAAATAAAATCCTATTTAGACATGGTTATAACCAAATTTTAGGGTTGGAATCATACACATGAAATTTGAGGGAGAAACTAGTAGAGGGGCTTCTGTGGATGAACACCGATAGATCAAGCTTTGGCAATTGGTGCGCCAATGGAAATCAAGGATCTCATCAACACCAATGACATAAATTCTTTCTTTATCATTAATTGATCCAAAATCGAGGTAGGACTAGTCAATTCAGTGTATTATGCCATTTTGATTAAATTATTGAGCAGATTGATCTTTTTTCTTTGATTTGTGCCATTTTGTATCCTTTTCATGTTCCCATTTATATAAATTAATTTTTTTCAATTGTTTTCTAACCATGTGATCCCCATTCTTGATCGATTGGCCAATAACACTTGGCCTCGATCTATAAATGTTTGTTCCTTTTTTCTCCCTGTTTTTCTTCATGTTCATCACCAATTGGATCTCAACAGTCCTGGTTTAACTTTTTCAAGAGGTACTAAGCCTAGTCAAACCCTCATATTCACATCGGATTGATGAAACGAGAACATATTGATAAACGAGTAGGATGGTGTTTGGTGAACGGATCGGTTTGGTACTGTGGATGTGAGCTTTGTGACCAGATGTGGTTTGGGATTGGATTGATGATCCCCATTTCCCCGACTGGAATGTGGTGATGACGTGTCGTGTGATGGAATTGATTTAGAGTAGATGACATTCATAGATTATCATGGAAGAGTCCACTCAACATTGACATGATGGTGGCCGGACTCAGATCTCCGACAAGGTGGACGAGGTGGTCAACACAATGAACGTCAACATTATTGGTATTAATAATAATAATAAGGTTGAGTTAATAAAATGGAATTGTGATTTCTTTTTATTATTATAATAAATAATAGTAATAATGATGTAAAATTTATGTGGTGATCACTGGGTAGCGCTGCAATTTTGCGTGAGGATATTTGAATTAAATAAATTTTGAATTTTAATGTAAATAATTATTGAGATTAATTACATTGAAGAGAAGATAAAGGGGAGGATGTGATGCGCCTAAGAAGTGGTACACCACCCGGAAAAGGGAATTTTACCCTTTAGTTTTATGGTGTTTTTATTATTTTTATATAAATAATGGTAATAATAATAATAATAACATGTGAAATGATAAATTGTGCACAGTGCGTGTTTTAGCATGGCAAATAGTTGGGAGTGTCTCTACTATCCATTAAATAAGGTTTAAAAGTAAAAAGATATATATATATACATATATATAATAATATTATATTATTATTATTATTATTTTTGGTGTCAAAAAAAATTTATCTTTAACATCCCCACACGGAGTTGGATTGATGAACCATCAGTGGCCGCATGATCCTGAAATTGAGATGGTCATTTTAAGACCGATGTTGGATACCTTTTTCAATATCATTCCTTGGGTCAATGAAACACCCAATAATAATATTTTTATTTTTATTTCTGGGTATTATATCCTACATATCTCCCTTATATGGAGTAGGAATTATCAACCGTCTACAGGACTGTGGCCCTGAAATTAAGGCACGCATTTGAAGACCAATTTCCGGAATTTAATTTGGACTCATGGAATGAGCCCACAAGATGAAATTCAAGTTTGATGTGCTGAAATAATATTTTTACACCATGTATATTATTAAGGAAAGTTAATAGCCTATCTCGAGCATTTTCCATGATGATCACAACGGTGTGATCTTTTTTACATCTAGGGCAATTTAAAGAAGATTATTAGTGAAATTACATTTTTTCCCTCAAACCAGCAATGAGCCTCATGCCTTCATCATGATTCTAATCAAGGCATGTCATGTAGTACCCTTACACACTGTGTAGTACTACATGGCTAGAAACCTGTGTATTGTCAAGGACACGACCAACAAACACGTCCCTATCCCTGGATTGTTTGGGCATGTCATGTAATCCATTTACATGGTGTGTATGACTACACATATAGGGACCTATGTAATGACTAGATAAACAACCAAGTTGTGAAGTGGGAATCCATGCTGTGATGGCCCCCTAACATGTTTTGTTTTACTTGAGCTCCTTTTAGGAGTCTTCAATGTTCATATATCCTTCATTTTAACTTAGATTTTAAACTATTAGTAGCCCATCATAAGTGTTTTTCTTATTATAACATGATGGTGTCCCCATAAGCAGTATTTGAGATATGATGTGAAATGTGACAGCTTTTTAATGTTCTAAAGAGTCACCCGATTATGGAAAAAATATGATAGAATCACCATCAGTTTTTTGGTATTACCCTCTGGTAGGATGGGGAAGTATCATTCTCTGATAATCTTTCTGAGTTTCCCTCTATTAGGACTATTAATTGGAGTTCATAGACTTTTCAGGGTTACCCTCTAGTAAGGCTAGGCAGTGGTGATCCCTGATGACAATTACAGGATTACCCTCTAGCAATGCTAGGCAGTGGCATTCCTTGATGACATCTTTCAGGTGTAACCCTCATATAGGGTTGGGTAGTGGAATTCTCTAACTAATCAATGGTCTTACCCTCTAGTAGAACACGGTAGTGGTGTTCCCAGATGATATTTCTGAGTTACCCTTCAGTAGGGCTGGGAACAGGGGTTCCTTGTTCTGGGCTTACCCTACAACAAGGATGGGTAGTGGAGTTCCCCGATGTCATTACAGGATTACCCTCCAATAGGAATGGGCAATGGATTTCCTAAGTGACTATTAGAGTAGGACCCTCCTATCGTACCTGGGCATGAGATCCTTTCCTAAAACTGCTGACCCCTTGACTGTTCATCATAGTGATGATATGTGGTTTGACGTGGCTTTGGACTCATGGGAAAGTGGGGCAATTTCCCCCTCCAAGATGCATCCTTGTAATGTGAACTAAAACCTATTCGGGTTAGTCAGTTCTACTCAATGTGTATAGTGTCAAGGTGTGGTGATTGAGTCCCTTAGACTTGTGTGTTCAGGGTAGACACGTAAGATATTGGGCATCATTGATGGATTCTTTTGGAACTATTGGATAACCTTCTTCTTGGGGTGATCTATGAGATGGAGATTCCCTTACTCTCTTGTTTGAGCTTCTTTGGCTGAGTATATATACATATATCCTACTTCATTTCCCAACCCTTGGGTTTTGGTTAATCTCATTCCAGGAAAGGCGAAGATGCGCGAGGTATTCCACAAGATTTCCATTTATAGATTCTCACGGTTTGATGAGTATACTCTCTTTATATAGGTAGTAAAAACTCGACATGAAGTTCATATTCTCACAATTTCAAGATCCTTATGTTTGGATGAGTTTACTTTCACTCTCTTATTGGGTTGATCTATACTTTTTTACTGTACCTTGTTATATCTACTGCTTTTTTGCCCCCCATTCACCATTTTGGGGGATTATACTGGATAAGTATATACTCCCCCTATATGGGATTTTCCCAACACGTGTCATGCCTTTTGTAAATGGCATATAGTTCGATCGTGACATTATAGAAGCTTAAGGCTATGGGGTTCCTGGACTGTGTACGATGGTCATAGCTTGGGATCCATGATTGGGGCTCTATAATATTTTACTTTTAATGTTTTTGTTAGGTTGGGACACTTTTATTGTTTGGCCTGTATTTTTTCCTGTTTATTTTAAGTTTACACTACCATACTTCATACTGTTTAGACTTCCATCCATATTTGATTTATTTATAGCAGTGTTACATCTTTTATTTCTTTTCCTAGACACTTTTTCATGGATTTTTCTATGTGTGTGTACATGTACTTTGGAAAAGGCCTCCCTTAGTAAGTTATGCCTTTGGCACTTTTCACCACCCATGGACTATAGAGGTTGGCTTGGGGTAGTTGTGACTCGATCCTTGACTTGGGTTGGGTAATGAAAGAATCACATTAAAAACATATATCATCTTCTCGGATTCAGCTATCTTCAATTTTTTATTATTATTTTCTTAAAAAATTATAGATTCTTTCTTGTTGAGGTTATCATTGCTAGCTGATATTTATTAATAGATTTTTAGTTTTCTTTCAAGATCACCAATATTCATATTCTGAGATCTAATAATATTGAGATTTGTCACCTCTTTCTTCATTCAATAATCATTCTCAAAAGATATATATTTAACAATTTTTCAAACTTCCTTTTTTCATTATTGAGTTGATTATTCTGCTCAATTGCATTTTCAAGATTTGTTTTAAGAATACACTACATTTCTATAATATCTTCACCATCATCATCATCACTATCTAAAGAATTAATTTCATTTATAAATTGAGAAATTGAGTTGAGTTAATGATATGATTCATCGCTATATGGTAATTCATCCATCTTTATTATACTTAGAAAACATTTATTCTTCTTTTCATAAGGAAATATTTCCTTATATTTCTTCCATTTTTGTTTCTGAGGTTTCTCATCATCTTCTTCAAACTCATACTCTTCAATTTTCTTCCATGGAAAATTCTGTAAAAAATATCATTTCCCTTCACAACTCAAACATTTTAGAGTTTTAATTTTCAATTTACCCTTATTATATTTCATAGAAAGGAGGGAAACAATTGTATTTAAATATTCATCTTCTTCCTCTACTTCTAAATAACTTGATTAATCTTTAACTTATTTATATTTTTTCCTTTAAACAATGATTTTAAGGACATTTATTGATCAATATTTTCTTTACTTTACATAATCTTCTCTTCTTATTTCATAAGTAACAAGAGTACTACGTAGATCATCCAAAGATAGAGTTTTAGGATCTCCATATTCCAAAGATGAAACCTTGAAATCAAAATTGTCAGGAAGAATTATCAAGATTATTTAAACAACAATTTTGTCATCTAGTTTCTCATCAATACAACTTATGATTCTAAAAATATAATTCATCTATGTAAATAAGTCCCCCACATATTCGTACTTGTCTATTTTCAGTTCTTCATACTTCAGCCTCCAGATTTGTCACTTTTCCTTCTTCACATTTGTATTGCCTTCATAAATTTTTTACAAATTATCATAGATACCATTGGTGGTTCCAACTCCCTTTACTCAAATAATATCACATTGAGTTAGTGATGAGATTAAAACATTTTTAACTCTTCTATCATTCTAAAGATTTCTCTTATCAGTAGTAGTAAGAGGATCAATCTCAATACGATGAGGGAATCCATATGTAGTAGCTTCAAAAACATCATACCCAAGAGGCATAAGATATAAAAATATTCTATATTTCTAGATATGATAGTTCCTACCATTTAATATTGTAATCCAAAAGTTGTTCATAGAATTGAAAATGAAATTATCTATTTTCAGAGATGGATCTTTCCAAGGGAACCTACACTCTAATACCAATTGTTGTTCCCCAATAAAATCGAGACCACTAAGGGGGTGAATTATTGGTTCACTTTTATTTTATAAGAAAGTTTCTTAACTTCTTTAGTAAACTTTATTATCCTCTAAAACTTGTTAATGTTATGATCCAATCAAAAATAACTTCTCAACCTCACCTTATGTATGAAATAAATATAATGAGAAGGAAACACACAATATTTATAAGGTTCGGTAAAAATACCTAATCATCACCATGTTGAATAATCCCACCAACATAGATTCTTTCACTATGTTCTTTCTAGAATAAAAAGCCATAATTAGTGAGAAATTCTACAATCATAGTAGAAACTTTCTTACGGTAATTAGTTATACCCCCCAACTATCATTTTCAGTATCCACTTTTTTATAGCTAGTTATACACCCAAAAAAACAATCATTCCTTTTTAGTAACTGTTATGTATCCAAAATTACAAGCTTCACTATCCAAATTCTTTTTAGATCCACTTAAAAAATTATACACTTTCACCACAAGTAAGATAAATCAAAATTTACTTGGATACAATCTTCAAGAACATAAAAAAATCTCTAATGAACTTGTTTTTATTGAACCATTCTCTAGAAACTCTATCTAGAAAATTTCTTCAGAAAAAGTCTTTTTGATCTACAAGAGTCCTGTAACCTCTATCTGATGGTCTCTATCCAATTGGCCTCAATTCTCTTCTCCTTCTTCTATTAATTATTCAACATAGTAGAAACTCAATTGAAAATTCACTATTACTCTATCCTATAGAACTAGATATGATGAACATTTCTCTGATGGATGTTACTCCAATGGGCTAACTCTGATGGACTAGATCTAATAAAACATCATCTGTTATAAAATACTCCAATGATTGGACTAAACCTCACTCTGATTCATCTCATTCATAAATAACATCCTCGACATAAACCTAAAATCAAATTCTGGTTGGGAAATCAATACCTATTCCAAAATTTTCAATGTTATATTTCTTGTGAATAGTTCAAGTTCGAAAAGTACAAATGTGTTAAGCTGTCCTTTTATAGGCACCCTAGAATGGAAATGGTAAGAAAATTAATTCCTTTTCCTGCTCAATGAAATTCACAATTCATCAATTTATCATTCATTTAATTCTTCATCTTTGATATCTTAAACTCTTCTCAATACTTTTAGGAGCACCTTGAATCTTCTCAAATCATCTAAAAACATCATACTTATTCAAGTTTATAAACATTTCTCTAGTCTGATTCTCCAGTCCAATTCTTCATTAGGATGAAAGAATATGAAAAAATGAAGCCATCCGATTATGATAACCTCTTTTAAACACTAAAATTCTTATCATACATATGCTCTATATCAATTGATAAACACAAGTTAAATCATTGAGAAAATTCTGTAACATTCAAAACCTCCTTTGACAATACTTTGGAAATAAGCTCATATCTTCAATGTATTTCTCCTTTTCTTAATTTCCTCATAGCGATGAGAAGGAACTTCTCATTCTTCCTTCTCAAAGCATATTTGTCTTTCTAATAGAGACTGAATATGATATATCATCTTATGTATCTTCTACTAATTATATCTTCTCCGCCTTTCTTTCTCACATCATGGATCAATATTATATTAGATTACTTATAGTGTTGAGAACTTTTTGAACAACAAATCATTGTCAGATTTCCATTAGAATTTCAATTACATCCCAATTTCTTTTCCTCATTCCAAATTTTAGGATCTGATGTCCTGACATGGGTAGATTGGGTCTGAGTCTAATTATGATGATCTGGATACTGTGCCTCAAATTGATGGGATGAATTCATTGACACATGCCGATGGGAAAAGTTTGATGTTCATTCTTATGGGGTATGTCGTGAAACCAAAACCTCTCTTTTTTCCACTTCAACCATATATAATCTATTGAAAACAAATACAACCAAAACACAACCTGGACCTAACATGAACTGTATAGGTAGAATAATTGTAATATATTGTACATCCACCATAGAAACTACATTGACCACAATGCATCCTCTTATAGTATGTATACCCACCACACACATTATTATCATGGTATGTTTTTCTATATTGCACATGGTCAGTAGACCAACCACACATACTATACTCTATTTTTCTTTATTTTTCATTTTTCAATTTACTAAGACTTTTTAATTAGTTTTTGAAAATTTATTTTATATATACATATTTATAAATCATATCCAAACATTGATTATTAATTTTATTTTGAAATATTTATTAGATCATAAACAATCAAGATATTTTAAGATACTCAATTTTGGAATTGTTTTATAATTTTAGAATAATTCAGTATTTTTAATTATATTATTTTTATTTTTATTAATTTTAAAATACACATTTTTCTTAAGGGTCGCATTGAATTGTTTTGGATTCATTCCATATAGGCATAAAATAGTGTGAGAATTATTTGAAAATGAGGATTATATTTTAAAAATTAGGTAATGTGTATATTTTCATGTTTGTTATTTCTAACAAGGAATTATATGATTTATTATCCAAAAAATACAAGGTACTCAAGGCTAATTTGGGGTGAGATTATCTATTGAATTGTGATCAAGGGGGAACATGATTAAATAAACTTGACATAGTTTATTCAAGTTAATCATAGAAAAATAATATATCCATTTAATAATTCTGTAGTGATGAATTACTACGGAAACTACTATTTCATTGGTGAAATCATGAAGTAAATTCATCATTTTATTATATACCACTAAATTTATCTAATTTATTGATCTACATCAATTTTCATTTTAATCTTATGTACTATTTTTCTTAATTTCATTAAGGTTTTCATTGTCATACTTATTTTATTAATCTGTTTTTTATTTTTAAGTTGGTTTAATCTTTTCCTAAACAAAAGATGTATGTATAGCTTATTTATACTATTCGAAAGGAATGTGATGTTGTGAATCCAAAACAAAAGTTAGGTTAGTCATGGGTTGTGAATCTTTTAAAATTCAGGATGGTTATATCACTAGGTGATCAAAATGTACATCTGTAATTGGGTTATCATTCCATATCTAATGTAAGTTCTTTAGTGAATACTAATTTTATTACCCAGAATATAAGATCAAAGAGTAGATGTAGGATATCTGGGATCTGAACTAATATAAAATATCTTGTTCTCTTTTTTTATTGTCTATTTTATTATTATTTTCATCGATGCACTGATTATTTTTTTGATAATTTCAATTTGATTAAATCTTCAAAAATGGACTATTCCTCCCCTCTAGTCTATCTTTATGTATCACTCATAACTAACACCTAGATGATATTAACATAGTTACCCCTTTTCCAATTTTTACTTAGATACACTAGATTATTATTATTCAACTCAGTAGATAGTGCTTATGTACAATAGCTTAGTGATGATTATGAAACTCAAACTGATCCTTTTCACCAGATTACCTTTTAATGTGTTCAGAGACTCTTCAATCCAAATCTTACATTCAGAAGCCTTTATCCAAGAGTGTATAGACACTAAATAAAAATCATTTATATATATAACACCTCGGATGGTTCCTCCAATGCTTTATCAAGACAATATCTCATATAGACTCAATTACCTCATGTGCTAGATTCTTCACTTTCACTTGTATATATTGTAAACCTCACACTCAACCCCAGAACATGTTATTTTCATAAAAACTATATCTCCGATCATATGATATAATGGGTTACTCACCAAGCAACCAAATTTAATCTCCTTTACACAAATACATTGGTATATTTCCAAATAAATTTTTTTAACACATTAAATCTCACTAATGGAAAACAAAAACAATATAAACTTATCTAAATCTAAGGGTACTTCAATCTTTCCCTTTGGATTTGTTGACGAATTAAAATATTCTCTAGAGTCTATATGATATTTTTTCACCTAATTGCTATTAAATTAAAAGTAAGTAAATTATTGTTCCCATTAATATAATTATAGAGGCTAACTAAGAATTTATTCCTTCCCCTTTATTGGTCTCACAACTTCCAACTTAATGTTATATCACCACAAACTAACTCTTATTAATTTAGGAAACCCATATTCTCCTAGTGTGTTCCTCCATTTTCCAATTTCACCATTTATTCCATGAGACATTGGAGATACCACATTATTCTTAGAAATGTTTCATCATCAAACCAAATCTAAGTCGTCTTAGGCTAACCCGATGTAGAAAACAAGATTGGTTAATTTTGACAACAATTTTTTCCATTAACCATGATAAATGTGGTACCACTTCTGACTTTTTTTCTCAAAGGGGTTGTTAAAAAATTATAATAAGTTTCATAAACCTAAACTTCACTTGAACACACACAAAAAAACATTAAAGTGCATGATATTTCTCCCTTATTTGGTAAGATAATCACGCCCTTAGCAAATATAACCAATATAATTAAAAAAAATGATGATATATTGAAAAGTGTACCTCAACCTTTAGATTCATAAAATCAATATAGAAGTCTAGATTCAGGTTCAAAGAATAATTTCTAGAAAATTTGTTTACAAATACCTCCCATAATGGATGCTTTTCAATACTCCATCGCTATGATTTATTTTTAGAAAAGTTTGATACCTATTGATATGCGTGATACCAATTGAAAATTGAATACAAATTGAAATTTTCCAGGTTGGATAATCTATCCAAAGTATATTATAATTAAAACATTATTCCTTTCTTCTATTTTCAATATCCACCTTCAATTCCCTCTTCGATGATGCATAACCAACACAATGTGGAAATACTGTGGATTTATCATTATCAGAAAATGTCATCTATATGGACGAGGAAACTATCTCAACCCAAGGACATTGTAAATAGTCTAAGTTTCATAGACCTCTTCTTTCATTCACCCAGATTGATTCTCCATGTATATTCATCTTTATAAAGCACGAATTTCCTTCCACCTTTATTATTATCTGGAATTGGATTTTCCACTTTAGTAAAAAAAATTATAGATAGTTATATCTTCCTTGTCTCTCCCAACTGATATTGAGATATAGTTAAATGTTATTTATTCACATGGTCAAGAAACTTTCTCTGTGTTTTCACCTTCATTATAATAGTACTTTTGGTACTAGGATTCATAGTATTTATCCCTTTATTCTTCATTTTTCTATGCATAATATTTATACATATGATATGCATATGTCCTACCTTGTTTCACCTTACATAAACCTCTTTTTCACATTTAGAGTCATCCTTTTTAATAAACCATTTACCCTCTTCATTATTGATGTCCACCACCATGTTAATCATGTTATGCCTTTCTTGGATTGACACTTTCCTTATAGATTATAGATTTACCCAATGTAGATTAACATTGATTTCCATATTTAAATACTCCATGATGTTTCTTATATTTCTATTACAGAATCATATCTTCCCTATATATTGAAAATCCTTTATATCCATCTTCACTATCCTCTTGGATGTATATGAGTCATTATTTTTTTCATAGATTTACATTCCAATGTCAGATTAGTATTATTTAATTCCTTTACATATTGTTGAGGAGTTATCCTCTAATTATCATAATAATTATGTTGGATTGGAATATACCAACATTAATCATATTAGTGGCCACCAATGTTTAAAAAATCACATAATCTATAAAGTCTTTCAAATATGTTCTTCAAATACATATTCATCATTCTTTGTGAAATAAACTTGTTTACAACAAGTTGTCTTCTTGCTTCATATCTACTCCCCATTCCTTTAGGGATTCAATAGTCTCCATAGGTTTTCATATTGTTCCAAAATTCAATATCCCTATACCCAAACTTCCAATACCACTAATATCTCCCAATTAATCTATTTCTTTTCACTTTAAGTACAATCTACCAAGGATTTCCAAATTTCATTCATTATTGTTTTTTCATGGGTAAATAATTGTTTTAGGATTGGTTTTGGAAGATTATTCTCCTTGTAATTCTTAAATTCACCCATGATGATGTGGTGAAGTTATTTGAATATTTCTCTTTCCACATTTCTATTGAATTTTCCTTTTCCCTAAAATTCTTGAAAAAATAGATTCATTGTGAACTACATGATCTATATTGCGGGTAACATTTTTTAATGAGCATGAGGTGTAATATTCTCTATATAATATCATGCCCTTTAAGGAACCATTTTGAGTCTTCTTAAAAGAAATATCGATTTCTAATGTTTTCATGGAAAAACGCTTTTGTCAATAGATAGTGAAGTTCAATATTGGTTGATTTCTCAATTTTTCATCATCACCTACATCTATAAAAATTATATATTTATCATTTAATTATAGTATTACAGTTAATTAACCTTTTTTAATCTTTCATCATCTTTTTCAACTTATCCTCGTGTATTTTACTTTCCTATAGAAACTAGTTTTTAATTTCTTCTACTTTGTTTCACTTGATTTTTAATTTAGTAGTTTTGATATCCATTGAAACCTTGTAGATATTTTCAAATGAATGGATCACTTTAAAAAAAATATTCTTCAAATAAATCTCACAAGAATCTCTACAATCATCATTTATCAAAATACACCTTTCATTTCAAAGTGTGATAGATTCTACTTTTTACTCCAAATGTCATGTGTGGTAGTTATAGCTACACAAATTTTTAACCAATTATTCTTCAATTTCATTATTATCTCTTCATTTCATTAAATATTTATCCACTAGTATCTTGATATAAGAAAAATTATAAATGAAAACTTAAAGGGTGCTTTAATAAAGTGATCTTTAATTTCATAATAAAATTCATTAAGTGACTTATCAAAATCATTTTTTTATAGATTGAGATTATATATCTAGAGGACTCATGATCAGAAGATTTAGAAATAAAAATACAGTAATGACCTGATCCAAACTACTAGGTCCAAGAAAGAGAGCCAAAATACCTCATATATACCTCCCCATATATAAGAGGATGCTTACTAGAAGCAAGGGTCCCAACACTATTATAAGGGAGACTATATCCTCCAATAATTATAGCCATAAACCAAAAATAAATATAAATAACTATATAAAAATAATAATATTAATAAGAATAATAATATCAAATGTAATAATTTATGGCACACAATTCATAAAAATATATAAATTGGATTTTGGTGTGGAAATCTAATAAAAGTATAAGTGAAAGAAGATAAATTAATTAATCTCTTTGGAAATACTCAAGTTATTTTTCCCCATCAACTCCATACTCCACAACTCAATTGTCTACATATGGCCCTTTCTCTTTCATTGATCCAAGTACATGATGACTTAATGTTCATCAAGATTCCCATATAGGGTGTGAGTAATAACACCCAGTATGACACCACCAATGTATCCTAAAAAAGTATGAAAAGTTGTAATATGTGTATTCCATAATATAATAAAATCAAATGAAAACCTAAAAACATATACTAATAATCCTTATGTTAACCATGATATTATGATATGTGGTCATACTTTCTTCGAATTCATGCCAAAATTATATTTTTATAATATCATAAGTGATCAATAATTATCCACAAGGATGGAAATGATGTCTCTTGGAATCCTCAAGACATTGAGTCAGATCTGGCCCCCATGTTGTTGTAACCCAACTACATCACAATTCAGGACTATGGGTTATTATACCCCATATATGCCTCATGTCAGGCCCCCAAGCCATCATACCCCTAATGTCATTGCCTCAGGTCTAGCCTACATGATGTCATCCCCTAATGTCACTGCCTCAGGTTAAGCCTCTATGCCATCATTCCAAAAACCCCTTGCTTAGGTACATCATCTCCATAGTCACAAGTTGAGTGAACTCTGCCTCTATGGGACAATAATAACATGATGGTCCACCTATTTCAAGTACCATGAACAAAACCTCCAATATCATGGTAACACTTATTACAGGGTAATGTATACAAGTAAAAACATAACATACCATCATGAGAATATAATAGAATTAATAAATACATGTGATCAACATTAAACATATTCAAACATGTTACAAGCATAATCATGGAATCAAACATCATAAATGGATCTCATGGGCTACACACAGACACACCCAAACCCACATAAGATATCTATAAGTCACGGTCAAACAAACTATTCCAACACAATAAATACCAAGGGAAAAGGTATATGAAAGTTCCCTAAATTGTAAGGAACTTCCTACCTCAAGGTTGTTGATTAAGTACTATAATGTTTATAAAAAGGAATAGATTTAACTGTGTTGTGTACCCATGAGGAACTAGCTCACACATCTTGGATTACTAACCTGGGTTCTAGTTACTAGAGAAAGAGTTTAAAAAAGGAAACCCAATAATATTCTATTTCAATAAAGTTTTTCTAAAATCACATATATCATGGTGTTTGTAAACAAAATTAGTTTTAATGTATGTTGAAGGGGTGGATTCCAATTCACTATTCCAACTATCGATTTAATAATAGATCACGAATTCCTCTTCAATTAAATAAAAGAACCTCGTGCATAACCAATAAACATTGATCCACCAAAAATACATCAATAGAAAAGAGATCTAAAATATTATTAAAGAATAAGAGAATATAAAGTTTATCAATCTAAGAAGTCTTGCCTTGAAACATCCATTGTTCATGAGAAATCAAAATTTGGTCAAAGGGATTTCATTGACACATCATGTACAACACCGGTCTACAAAAGGATCATCAATATATTATAATTTACTCATCAATCCTCCATTAAGAGGAGGTATATAAAAAGTATTCACAAACACGTACCCATAAAACATCTATAATTGATGGTAGATCTCAATTAAATCATGATATATCATCAAAATTCTAGATCCATCACCAATATATGAAGGATAAAAGGGTTCATCATTGGATAAATATAGAAACCATAGATTCATTGTATATTTAATCTCATATTTGAAGAAGGATGATGAATTGGGTGTAGATCAGGAGATATATTACTATTATAGTGTCACTGGATCGATCTAATGTTAAAGAAACAACGGGAGATGAATGGAAGAGCTCTAGATACAAGGGTTGTCAAAAAATAAATAGGGTGTTTGGGGTCATAATTGGGAAATAAATATGGTCAAACTTGAATGGAAATTAAAAACAATGGGGTGATTTTAGTTTAATTTTTTATGACTAAAGTAGTAATCTAGTGGGCCACACCAGATGGCCATGGGAACCATTTTCTTGCTAGTGTCTGGACTTTGGTGGGATGGTGTGCTCGAAAGAACCTCCTAAGTTCTTTCAGAACCATTGACCTATTGGTGGAAACCCACATGATGGCTAGTAGATTCGGGATTTCTCTAAAGACTTACATCAACTTTACCAGCTATCTAGTGGTAACTTTTCATCCACTATAAGACCATGTATCTACTCTTCACCTTAACCAATGATTCCCAAACCCTTTATCCATAAAACCCAATATACTCAAAACAACTTGTATATACTCAAATAGAATGAATAATTGTATATACTCAAAACAACTTGTGTATCAAAGAAAATGAGGATGTTACAATTCTCCCCCTCAAATGACTCATAATCCTTAATAAGTACCTTTAATGTTTTTTCTCAAACAATTCATTCAATTGAGTTCAAACATAAAACTCTAACACTTAATTATCCTCTTAGATCTTTCCATGATGCCACCAAATCTATATTTATGGTATTGTATTCCCTTGATGTTATTTCTTTATCAAATATAAAATCTACATTGTTCACTATATGTATGATGCATTAGGCTCCAGATAAATATCATTACAGTTGATGACATGTTTAGGATCAAGCATGCACCACCAAAGCTAAGACACATGAAACAATTCATACACTCCCTAGCAATGAGAAGGAAGATCTAGATGGCATAACACCATCCCAAATTGCTCGATGATCTCGAAGGATCCAACATAGTGTGGTGTAAGCTTCCCATGGTTCGTCAATCATTTATGGCCTAACTGAGGAGTCACTCTTAGAAACAACTGATTTCTTACAAAAAAACTCCCAACATCTTATACTGGGGTTGGAATAAGACAGCTTCCAACTCTATGATTTTATCACTCACTTCTGAATCAGTCGTATAATCTTAGAGATATCATATACCATGATGGGCCCCAAAACTACTATTTTTCAATCCTCTTTCCAATAATGTGGTGAAAGAAATTGTAAACCAGGAATAACCTCATAAGGTTCCATATAAATTGAATCCTAGTATCTATTATTGTATGTGAATTGAACCAAGTCTTAGTGATCATGACAATTTCTGAAAAATTATAGTATGCAAGCCTAGATTATATCCTCCAATATGTGAATCATCTTCTTTGATTGAATCTCTATCTTGGGATAATACATTGTGCCCAATCTCATCAGAGTCCCCAAGGCCTTCTATAAAACCATAAAAAACCATTTTGTAAAATGTGAGTCTCTATTAGATACAATTCTATAGAGAACTCCATGCAATAATATTATATCATAGATAATTTTTTCTCAGTTCATCCATTGAGTGAGTCTCACATATTAGTAATAAATGATAAACTTTAATTATCCAATCAACAATCTCTCAAACAATATCACAGATCCTCAGGGTTTTGGGTAACCCCATAAAAAATTCCATCATGACATACTATAACATTCACATGGGCATAGTAAGTGGTTGGAGTAAACCACTAGTACACTAGTGCTTGGACTTTATCCTCTAGTAGGTAAGATATTAGGTAAAAATCAAGAAATACCCCACTTCATCCCTGGCTACAAGAACATCCACATAAAGTTATGTTATATATTTTTTTCTTCTTGATTTAATTCCCATTTAGAGGTATTGAAGTCTCTCTTGTGATCATACCTTATAAAAACATGTACTAAAACCCCCACCCCCATGCACTAGGATTATATCATCATCACTATAATGAATCGACCCCAGTAAGCCCAGAGATAGTGTATTACTTTATTAAATTGTCAAGATTACAAGGAATCATATCCAGAAGGATAGAGGAGTTTAGTAGTTCTGGTAAAACCACATTATATACATGTTATCCATTTTACATTGGGAATAAAAAATAAAAAAATACATAACAAAAGATAATAAACTGCACCCTTGAAAACTCATTCAAATATCTCTTATTCATAACTCAGGGAAAGGAAACAAAGTAAGGGTGAGATAAAATTATCAATACAAGTTAAGTACATCAGAACCTATCATGAATAAAGAAATGAATAATCAATATGAAAAGTTAAATAACTAATCACACATACCAGTTAAATAAATATATAAGTCATAATCAATATGTAAATGTAAATAGACGAACACACATTCCATTTAAATAACTCAATAAGGCATATACAATATGTAAAAGTAAATAAATGAACACATATTCTATTTAATCAATAAGATGAGAATGAAATAAATCCATATATTTTATTTTAGTGAAAATATCATGGGTAATAATAAATATATTACAAATGTAAGAAATTCTTCATTATTTGATGTCATGTTTCCCAAGAACATGAAACCTTTACCATCAAGTCTTATTCTGAAGACAGTTTAAAATAACCAGGTAAAAACCATTCGGACTGATTCATATCATGGGACTTTTGATGCATCAAGGGGTTATGATAACTTAGGCCCCACATGTGTCTTCAGGTCCAAAACATTCCTTTAATATCGAATAATCATTTTAATAACATGCCTTATCATCAAATATCTATATTAAGTAAAGATTACAGATTTATCAACATTTCCCCAATTAATCAAATAACATTCAAAGTTAACACTATATATAAAAATGGTATATGATTTAAGTAACAATAATTTATATCACATAAGAATGTTTATATTTAATATAAATATAACATACAATAAAAAATGATCATAAGGAAGTGATTATTTTAATATAAAGTTAACAATCACAAAAGAAAGTGAGATTGCAAAGATAACTTTTACAACTTGGTAATTTTCAAGTCAAAACCCCTTGGATGAGATAATTCAAATAGAAACATAAAATACCATGAATTATGAGTTAATTGTGATTTTAAATGAAAAATTGGTAGTATACACACAACATTAAAGTGAATTAGTTCATAATGAAAAATAACTCTCAAGAGAATGTAAATTGAGATGATATCCCTTAGGTTATACTAAATTTCAGTTGAACAGATTTAAAATCTAGTATAATGGTTTTAAGCATGTTATTAACTTATTATATAACAAAATTAATATTTATTATTTCATGTAGGATCCTTTTATAACATATTATTACCAATTCATTAATAATCTTTCTTTATTATCATTATTTTTGAGTGTTAATTACCTTGTTTTTCAAGTATGTTTTGACTTGTTATTTTGGGTTCCTCTTACTTTGGTCATGATTTAATCATCTATATAAAGTAAAACATGATGTATCATCATATATATTCTATATATATGTATTTATAGTAATACAAAAAAATTAGTGATAGGAAATGAAATTCACCGTTCATGGATACAGTAGGTCATAAGTACACATGAACATTGCTTCCATTTTCTTATTGTATTAAAGAAATTAAAGTGAATGATAAATAAATATATATATATATATATTATCATTATAGTATCATATTTATTTCATATATATCACATTTTTTTCATTAAACTCATCCTTAATACATTTCATGTAAAGTTTGAATGAACCACATCGCTTCGCGAGGCGGTAGTCATCCGTACACACGAGCGACGTTATAATATTGTAAAAAAATGGAAATCATGATGTTATGTGCTATATAATAATTCATGAAGCATAAAAATTCATATATATCATATATAAACAATAAATAAATCATTATTCCCAAAACTTAATGATGTTAATGGAATAACAAACAATATAATTTCACAAGGCGGTAGTCCGCTATACACATGAACGATAATTGAGTATCTAATTTGATGGAAGTGAGTAAAGTTATAGGTAGTACCATTGACATAAAAAAGTCTCAGTATATTTAATATAATGAGGTTATTATATCATAATTAAATAAATATAATTGAATTATGTTTAGAAGTAAATAAAATGAAAATGATTTTAGAAGAACGCTACCTCTTTTTCGGGTATCCTCCTATGGTTTGCACTAAAACCTTAAAAGGTTTTATTTCATCCCAAAATAAGTCTTCTTGATGATGTTATGGATTTTTGGGAGTGATTTGGAAAGGTTTTAGATGAGCCAATTGGTTTTATAGGTGTGAATAAGTGGGTGGAGTGAGTGCCTTTTATAGTAGAGGAGGTGTGACATTCTTGTAAATATCAAAAAGTAAACACTATTGGGAGGTCTCTCATACCTCATGTGCCTAAAATAATGAAAACGTTTCAATTAAAGATGTTATATGGTCTAAATATGACCATAAAATGGTTCTAAGACAAGTTTTTTGTTATTTTTACACCATATACTCTAAGATTAACCACTAAATAAACTCGTTTTTACCATAATAACTGTAATTAATTTTAACAACATTCACTAATAATTATGGTAAAAATTTTAGATTAACTTATTATATATTATATATTATTCTGATTCTAAATATGGAATAAATTTTTCCAAATTATAATAAAATATGTGGCATATATTAATTTAAAATCAATCATGCAGACAGAACAAGAAAGCGTGGTTTTAATGTGAAAATAGTCAAATGTTTACAAAGTTTTTATATCTAAATTCAATATATAATATATTCAAATGGAATAAATTGTATTAATAGAAATATAAGTGAAATATTTTTACTATAAAACCAATTAAAAATATAATTTAACACTACAAATTATTTTAACAAAAAGTCAGTTTTCAGTTAAAATTCTGTATTTTTCAGTAATCATCAAAAAATGAAATTTTTTATAAAAATTACAGAAATTAACCCTAAGATAATTTTTGACATTAATATTTCAAAAATGAAGTATATTTTATCATATAAAATTTATAAAATTTTCAAAATTTAGTATTAAAATAAGTGCGCCATTAAAAGGCGGCAAAACTGACTTTAGAAAAATACAGCTTTTTATGGGTAATATTGAATTTGTTCTTATCTTATGCCTATAAAATATATTAGATGAATGTAAAAAAATTGATTTAATATATAATATATATAAATATCATTAATATCATTCATGAATAATAATTAATTTAATTTTTTTTGATAAGATTCCTTTTGGCGCATAAAAAGAGTTTTTTTATAAAAAAGTTTCATTAATATTTAATTAGTTTTCATTTTAATTTATAATCAATTAGTAACCAATATATTTTTCATAAGATATTAAATAATATTCATAACCACCAATTTAATGAATATGATATTATAATATTAATAGCATTCGATAAGAGTCGGTCTTGTGTGTATTGTAAGATATGGAAGAATGTCATTGTTGTGTATAACATAAGTTAACACAGTGTTGTGTGCACTACAATCTATATCATAGATTGAATTTAATTAAAATAGTAAATATATTGTAATTATTAGGATATTATATTCCCTTACAAACTTGGTCTTGCATTTCAAACACGCTACTGAATAAAATGTAATTCATTTAGAATTTCAGGGTATTATAATGGTCGAATGACCACCCGAGTATCGAGTTAACACCTAATAGTTGTTCCCAGATCACAAAACACTCTAGATCGGTTTCATAACTAGCCTTCCCCTAGCCTACTAAAGGAAATTTTATCACTAAGGGAGTACACATCATCAATCCCTATATCTGGAAATAATCCATCCTCTAATTGGTTAACAAGATCACTAAGGGAAAAATCAGTATTTGTAATGGGTTATTTGCGACGGGTTTTCTTCCCGTCGCAAATAACCCGTCCAGAAAGCTATTTGTGATGGGGAAAGTAGCCCGTCACAAATAACCAATTACTTGCAACAGGATTTCACCTCCCATCGTAAATAGTTTGGCATGGCTTGCATGCCAAACCGCGCATGGGTATTTGCGATGGGCCCCGTCGCAAATACCCAGCGGCGGTCAATACCTTTTTGCGATGGGATGTCGTCCCATCGCAAAAAGACTGTCAGCAGGTACTATTTGCAATGGGTCCCATCACAAATAACCTTTTAACCATCGGCTGTAATTAATGCGGTCGAGGGTAATTTCTATGGGCCCCATTGCAATGGGAAGCTCGTTGCTAATAATCCCGTCGCAACTAATCTAACCTATATATACCCCCATCCATTTATTTCACAAATCATTCAAATCTTGAGTTCTCTCTCTCTTCATTCTTTAGTTTCAAATAGAAATTTTTTTAGTTGAGGTTTCTTATACGAGATAAATCGGAGGGCATCAATATCTTTAGAATATGAAAGTTTAAGGTATTTATATTTTATTTTTTTATATTTATTTTATTTTAATTTTAATTGTTGTTTATTAGTTCTAATTTAATTTAATTTTTATTGATTTTTATTTATATTTAGTTTTACTATGAAATTGATATTGTTAGTTATAATTATAAATAATTAGTTATAATTAATATTAATTAGATATAATTAGCAATAAATAGATATAATTAGGAATAAATAGATATAATTAGGAATAAATAGATATAATTAGGAATAAATAGATATAATTAGGAGTAATTAGATATAATTAGGAATAAATAGATATAATTAGGTATAATTAGTAATAATTAGGTATAATTATTAATAATTAGGTATAATTAGTAATAATTAGGAATAATTAGCAATACTTAGGAATAATTAGCAATAATTAGCAATAATTCGCAATAATTAGCAATACTTAGAAATAATTAGAAATAATTATAAATAATTAGCAAAAATTAGAAATAATTAGCAATAATTATAAAAATTAGCAAAAAAATTATATTATCAATATTTACTCAAACTGAATGAGGTTCTGCTGAAGTGGAAGGAATTGAAATTTTTCAAGAGATGGCTCAAAATCCATCTGATTCACAAAGAGACATGAATATCGATGATGACACCCCACAATTAAGGATTGATGGTGATGAAGATGTTAATGATGTTACAAATGAATTTGAAATGACAAGAGATGTTGAAACTAAAACTCATATGGATATTGATGATGCTAAGGAGGAAGATGAAGACATTGACATTAACAGCTATGAGGAAGAGGATGGAGATGAACATTGACACAATTAAATTCTGGTTATAATCATAACTAATATATATCTATATATAATAGTTATTTTCAACTATCTACTAACAACAATCATTTTGTGTTCCAGATGGAATCTGATATATTGCGTGAGTTAGAGGAGGCTGAGCTAGCTTTGGATGATGAGGATGTGGGATCAGCTGACCCTCATCCTACTGGTGGTTCAGGAGGTACGTTTAGGGGGCGCGGTCTTGCGTGAATGATGATTCCTGACCGTATCACCGAGTGATGTCCACATCTTGGTTTCGATCCATGCACACGGAGGTATGGTAACCTGTATATTTTAGTTATATTTCATTAATTTATTTTTATATATACTAATTGTTTGATTATTTATTTATCTTTCACAATTTTCAGCATGTAGCTATTGGACAGGGGAGCACTATATTGCGCAATTATTTTTCTCATCCATGGATCTCATGGGAACAGATTCCGGTTGATGTGCGGCGCGACATGTTCCATCATTGGCTGTTACGTAAATAAATAATATTTATTTTGAAATTTATTTTATTAATGACTTGATATTATAAATTATTTGTAGGGTTTATGGCATCCTATCGATGATAGCATGTGCGACACTGTCCACGCGGCATGGAAGGTTTCTATGTGTGACCGTTTCACCCATTCATTGCACAATTTGAGAAGGACAACCATTAATAAAGCAGGGGTGACATAATTGGATGAGTCATGTAGAGCCCACCAACCAGAGTACATTTCATCTCACATTTGGGATGGATTATGTTTACACTGGTTAGGTGCGGGATTTCAGAGGATATCTTTAGTGGGACGACAGAACTGGGGGAGACAGGAGGTGACGCATCAAGCTGGTAGTCGTACATTTAGTTCGCATAGAGAGCATCTGGTAAGTATATTTTTTAAATATTTTATATAACTTTAAATATAAACTATTTATTTTATATTTCTGTAGGCAGTTGAGCATCCCGATATTACGGAGCTCGACATTTATTGGAGGATGTACAGTGATCCAGCTACTGAAGAGATTAGAGGTGATCACCAGCGTCATATTGTGGTTAGTATTATTTTTTCAGTTTAACAATTAATTGTATATAATATTTTGACAATTTTAATTTTAAATTGGAGTTTAAGGAGTCATATGAGGTTGCGACCTCTCAGACACAGGCTGAGGGTCAGGACGAGACGGCTGAGCAGATTAGTGTTCACCGTTTCGATGAGGCGACATGGATCCAGGAAACTCAGTATGGCTTTGAGAAGGTAAGAGTAGTTGGCATCGACTCTCATTTGACTCTTGGTACTTATTATATTACTTCTATGATGTCGGCATCTAGATCGAGAGGAGCTCATGGAGAGGAATCATCTTCTGGCTCACTGTATCAGGAGCAGTTGCGAGCTCAGTCTGAGCATATAGAGACTTTGCAAAAGCAACAAGAAGAGATGTGTCGGCGACAGCAGCAGCAGGAGCAGCATTATGAGGAGCAGATGCGTCGATGGCAGCAGCAACATCATGATCATATGGAGTACATGCTCCGTTTGACTCGTAGTTTAGAAATGGAGTTTCATCCACCAGCTCCTTCAGCTCCCCCACCTCCTCCAGAAGATGACCACCAATGATTTTTTTATATTACAAACATTTGAATTTAACATTGTAATATGAATTATTTACATTTTATGTCTTTTATATTGGCAAAAATATTACATAATTTAATTTTTAATATTTTATTAATTTTTTATATATTTTTGTGAATATTGAGAATTTTAATATTTTTTATTTTTTTATTGTTTTAATAATATTAATATTATTTTTTCATGAATCGTAATTTTATTAAATTTTATTTTTTTTTGAAATTAATTTATTATTTGAGACCGGACCGTTTGTGATGGGGTCTCGTCACAAATAGTCTAACTAAATATTTTTAATAACATATTTGCAATGGTACTACTTGACCATCGCAAATAATTTGTTGCGACGGGCCCGTCACAGAAAGTGTTATATATATATTTCAACGGGATGAGAGACCGTCGCAAATAGTTTTTGTGACGGGCCCGTCGCGAAAACGTTTACCTATATATAATACATATAATCGAAAGATTATTTGTGATGACGATGTTTCCCGTCGAAAATAACATTTTTGCGACGGGCTCGTCACAAATACTTGTATTTGCAACATCTTTTTCTGCAACGGGGCCCCATCGCTAAAGTCTATTTGTGACGGTATCCTGTCGAAAATAGGTCGTCGCAATTATTAAGAATTCCAATAGTGGATTATCAGGTTCCACAGTTACTTCGAAGTTCAATCACCAAGATCCTGAGATACCTGCAACTTACAACTAAGAGCATCTTCAATTATGTTAACTATAATAGGTTCATAGTTCATATAAAGGTTTAATGTCTATAGGTACTCAACCCAACACCTCTGATTCAAGTTTTTGTCCCATTCTACAAAGATATAGTGAATGATCTTATGGTTTTTGTAGAGAAAAAACTTCTTTCCAAATAGACAGTGTCACAAAAACATCAAAGATGGACCAATATTTCCAGCTCCAAGTCATGGGTAGGATATTTCCACTCATGGGGTCACAATTGATGTGACCCATAAGCTACTAATCACTCCCTCTTCATCAATACTTCACCCAAACCAACTCTTTATGCAACACAATATATGGCATATCAGATCTCAAGAATAGGATGAATAAACATTAGAGTTATAGTAAACCTCACATTCCTATTTAGAAAACTCCCTTAAAATCAGTCCAACCATAGAAACTTCACCCATTTCTTCAGTGGCATAGTCATGGGTGTTAATAAAAGGTAAAATTTCTGAATAAAACATTGATAGTATTCCCCTAAACCCATAAAACTTTTGAACTCAAAAACATTTTAGGGACAATTGATGCTCCTTTTCGTCACATTGTCTAAAAAATGGAAAGGGAAATGACTTTGCACAAATTGATTAATCCTTTGAAGAAAACATAAAAAATCGACAAAGGCATGAACAAGGCTTCAAAAGCATCATTGTTGCACAAGTTCCATCACAGTCGCGCAAGTCCACTTGCACGACGCCTAATGGTCGCGCAAGTGAATTGCGCGCCCTAAGTGATAACCGCTCAGGGTCATCTCCTGCCTATAAATAGACCCTGTGGGCCCCCCATTTTGGGGAGGAATTTTTCCAGAAACTCAGATTTAAGTTCCCGGCACCCTAGTCTCTTCTCAAAGCTTCTGAAACATTTCTAAGGTAATTTCTTACCTAGAACGGAAGATCTAAAGAGGGGGAGGAAGGCCTAAGTGTTGAAACTCATCAACACTTGCACGCTTGAGTGGCAAGCCCTTAAGGGAAATGGCCACACTTGCGCGCCGCCTTACTCCTTCAATAGAAGTTGTGCGCTCCTCTTCTGGAAGAACCTAAAGAGGATTCTAAAGGCTTCAACCAAGGGTCGCTCAAGTATTACCATGCTGGTTGAACATCGTGCAAGTAACAATGTGTCACGCAGGTATACCTGCGCGACCAAGACTTGCGCGCCCACGCAGAACCTGCGTTCCTACCAGGACTTGCGTGCCCCTACCTTTTTGAGTGCCCTTCTTGGTCATTTTACCCCTCTTAAACCATTCCTCCTTTCCTATTCAAGATTTAGTCTTCAATAAACTCTTCAAATCCATTTATGGCATGATTTCTTGATTTGACTTCCTTATCTGAAATGAATTCTATGGAATGTCACTCAAAACATAGTGATTTACACATCTCTATGTCACTAAAGATTGAGATTTCATTCATTCAACCTCATCCTTTAAGATGAGAGAATCCATCCCTGGGCTTCCTTTTCAGGAATAAGTCCCAATGATAATTCCTTCAACCCAGGGCTTCCATTTTAGTAATAAGTCCCAGTGATAATTCCTTCAACTATGGGCTTCCTTTTCCAGAATAAGCCCCAGTCATAATTCTTTTAACCTGGGATTTTTTTAGGAATAATCCCCCGTCATAATTCCCCAAATTATGGGCATCTTCTTCAGGAATAAGCCCCAAGTCCCTTTATTTTTCAAGTCCCCTAACCTGGGCCTCCTTTTAAGGAATAAGTCCCAGTCTCGAATTTGGGCATTCTCTTCAGGAATAAGCCCCAAGTCCCTTAATTTTTCAAGTCTCTTAACTTGAGCCTCCTTCTCAGGAGTAAGTTCCAGTCTTAATTTCTCTTAATCAGTCCTAATTTACCCTTGATATGGGATTCCTTATCAGGAATAAAACCCAATCATCAATATTCTCCTAATTTTGGGCCTCCTTTCCAGGAGTAAGCCCCAGGTTAGAGTATTAAAACATCTATGAAACAAATATACCTTTATGGACCTTGTTCCTGGATTTCTTCCCTGAATTAAATCCTAATCTTCATCTATTCTTGGGCAGTCATACATACATAAGCCCCACATTATTTCTTATGATTGCATCTTTGATGGTCCAATTGTCTAATTTTTAACAATACCTCTTGTTTCTCACACCGAGCATGACTCACGTGAGATTAGAGGGTAAAAGTAATTATGAAATCCTTCTTTGAGCCATCAATCATAAACATCATAATCCCTTACTCGAACTATGTGGGTTCTGATTCCTTTTCCAAAACAAAGGATACGTAGGTAGCCCATCTGCGGGTTCGATCTCAACTCTAAATAAATCCATGTCCTTTTGAATGACAATAAACTTCAAGTGCCCCACTGAGTGGCTTTAAAACCAGCATGGTCATCATAATGACTAAGAGAATTTTATATAAATGTGCCGACGGATACCATTGACCAAGAATCTTTAATAAATACAGATGATTCTCTATCGATGAAGAACCTCAAATACATATAAAATATTCTCTAAATTTCCTACATATTTGATCATTGATTGTCAGATCTAAAGGAAAATCTCATTTTATACATGGTAATGTAATAAGGATTCACGAACATAACTTATATCTATAAGGAGAGTCCCAGAGTGGAAAATAATTCTATTAAAAAAGGTGTGATGAGTCCGATCTCCCATCCTCTCAACCAATACAAATTCCTAATCCTTATCAGTCCACAAACTAATGAGCACCTACCTTTGGAAAGTATGTCCAAATGGATGTAAAATAATTGGATGTTTCCAGTTCTATGAACAAACCCGTTAGAAACCAATCGGAACTTTTGAATCTTCAATCAAGAAGGTCATCCCCGAATTCTGAGGGAAACAAAAAATGGTGAACCCGACGTGAATCCTTAACCATGTTAAAATGATGTTTTACCTATTTGTTAGGGCCCTAATTAAAACTCAATGAGAGGGCCAAAAAAAACAATCATTGACATATGTGCTCATCCAAAAGATGTAGTAGCTGAATTTATCTTAATTACGTCTGTTATATCAAACAGGCACTCTTTTCCAAGATCTTCTACATTTCCATAATGGATGCTCTCAAATTCACACCCGTGAATACTCCTATTGCGAATACCAATGCTGCTACTCTTACTGGATAGTCATCCGCTCTGAGGATGACATCACCTACTCAACCTCTTCAACGTTGGGTATCAAATGCACTGGTTAAGGAGTACCGTCAACCCAGTACCATCCCAACTTTGGAGGCTGCCTGACAAGCTCTCCAAGTGAACAACTCACACCAGTCGTCCGGACAATGAAGACCAGTGATCAAGAAGCAGGTGGTGCTGACTACCGTATCCAACCGTTTCAGGTCGTTATCCCCAGAACGCAATCACCATTCACTCCCTTATTCTGAGGAAGTGAATGAGTAGGTCCCTCAGGGACTTAATTCAAGTAAACATGAGTCCTTCCCGAGAGCTCCCACCAACAATCGTCGCCAGACTCATGAGGTAGTGTGCCCTCAACATGGTGACGGTACCGACTCCAGGAGTTCAGCTCAGGTTCCTCAAACCTAAGCAGGCAAGACAAACCACCAAAGGCGGAATCCAGTCAACAGTGAGCAGGTTCTCATCTCTGCCATCTTTGGAGAATTCCACCAACCTAACTTGGTGGCAAGCAATGAGCGGGCACATACACTTGCCCGTTTTAATCCCGCTATCCAGTAGACTCATCTGGCAGCATCTCGCCAATCCCACCAGGAAATTCCGGCGGAGTATTATAAGCAGGAACATACACCTGTTTATACGTCATCAGTTAGTTAGTAGGCTCGTCTGACTACATTTGATGGAGCTCGTTAACCACGTTTGGCGAAGTGCAATCAACAGTAACATACACCTTCTAGTATTAATCAAGCCTACAAATAGTCTCGCTTGGTAGCACATGGAGAAGTCAATCGGAAAGCTCCGGCGACAAACAGGAGGAAGACTCAACTCTCTTCCCCCACACTTAAGTACTGTCAGGATTCACTGACAGGAAAAGGAGGACATGAGCAGGCAGATACACCTACTCCAAGCACGGAATGGACATATATCGGTGTTCTGGTAGCTGAAGTCACCAAGCATATTTTATCAATGGTGAAAGAGCAGAAGCAAATTCCTGCTCATATTCTGGATGCTTTCCAGGATATTATAATAGCTTCAGTAGCATCTCAGGGAAAGACACAAAAATCTATCCCTAACAGTGGAGTGACTCTACAAATAGTTCACTCCGGAACAGACACACACAGCTGTTCCAGTCCAAAAGGGTTGTGGGGCATACTCTCCCATATCATACGGACAACCAATTCAGGCACATACACCTGATTTGAGTAGAGATCATCAGCCTAACCTGGTCATCTTTCCTGATCAGACACATACACCTGCTCAGAGCATCCACTTTCATCAACAAGTGGCTTTCAAAGCGAGTAAGAAGGCGTTTAAGAAAAAGACCCGCCCAGCATTGTTAGGAGATCAAGATCCAATTTGTAACAAGGCCTTGCTCGATGCTGGAGTTCTTGAAGCCCTCAGACAGTTATCTGTTGGAATTAAAGATTCTACTCACTCATTTCCTAATAGTGGGAACATTAATTCCGAAGGTATTCGACAGACACTTCCTCATGAAGGATTGCTTCATGAAAATTTGGTCGATCATGAAGTTTCATCTTCAGATGAGAGCCACGGGAACCCTCTGTGTGGTCAAAAGACCAAGGAGAAAGAGATCTCATCTTTTGCTGTAACCCACCATGGTGGTTCTCCCCATGATGATGAATTTCACTATGAAAGTCCTCTCCACAGTAGTGATGCACATTGCTCGGAAAATGCTCTAGTGGACAATATAGTGACGAGAAATCCCTCTTATCTTGAGGAACTTGGAAATGTGAAACTAGTCATATCTGATGCTTCATCACTAGCAGGTGAAATACTTTCTCAATCAGAAGATATCCCAGGGTGTAGGTCCTTCACTAAACCACCCCTGAGTCATGCATATTCTAGTTTGGTCAATGATTTCTCTACCAATCTTGTTGAATCCAATGAAGCAACAAGGAAACACCATGTCTGGTCAAAACAGGTAGAAGAATATTCATTTAATTATGAAGAGGAAATGCTGAACATGAGAAAACAACTTGAAAAAGGTGAAGTCCCAGTCATGTTTTAGCCTTTGGCTGACTCTCAGTATGACATTCCAAAGATGTTGACGGAAGATGGAATCCATGATATTCATCTCAACATATGGAAAACTCTTTGTCAATTGAATAAGAAGGTATTATCTTATGATGAATATGAAAATCATCTTAAGATAATAGAAGGTTTACAATGTCAGATTGATTTGGCATCTCTATCAGTCTCTCGATATTCGAATGTTGAAAAGCAGCAGAGAGCCCTTCAACGTTCATGCCTTGGCGCACTAAGAAAATTGCGTCAGTTAATTGCTAATGCCCCATCTGGTGTTCATGTCATAGGATGGGGCGTTCATGGAGAACTACATTTCACAGTTCTCTCCAGTCAGCAAAGCCCGCCGAAAATGGTCTCATGCAATGTTATTTCCCATGGCCGGCCACAGTCAATGGGCTTTGTTTGTAATAAAAAGTTTTCTCAAGAACATGCTTCAACTAGTTCCTCTCAAAATCAAGCATACAGAGAACAAGTTGTTGAATTACTCCTAGATCAAGCAAACAAGAATATTGAACAAGCCTCTCGTATGGATAAATCACATCATCAAGTGACAGAAGTGTCGGAAATCATCCAAAGATCTTTTGAACTAGGTGATAAAAGTGGATAAAAGTTAATGCATCCACCTAATTTCCAGACTAAGGTTCGCAAGATCAGGAGAGATTTTAAGAAAGTCTCAGACATAGTATGTCAAGAGCCACCCCAGCTTGCCAGACTGGGAACTCTTTTAAACCAACCCTTGGAATCAATGAATAGGATTCGAAGAGTTGAGCGAGAACAGCAAGAACAACCCCAGTCCACCAGACTGGGGACTTTTTCAAGTCATCAATCCCCTCCTTAGAGAACTTCAATCTTTTCTGGATTGGGGAAGAAGCCTCAAGAGGAACGAAGAGCCAAATTATTAGGAGATTCCCTCCAAATTATGGTTCGTTAAGAATTTCCTGAGGGATTGAATCCACAAAACGCAATGTCTCATAAAAGACCTAGAAGAAGACAATATCATAGAAATGATGATAGAAGGGATGCAATGTGTTATGCATCAATCAATTTCGTCAATGCCATTGTTGTTGATCCACCAAATGAGGCTCAATCAGGGGACTCAGATGAAGAGGTTCCTTCTCAAGAAGATGTACGCACCGATACAAATGAAGAAGGTGTGCATACATGAAATCAAAGGATTACTCAGAACCTAGGTATCCTTCGAGTAACCCACTTCCCCCTCTCTGAAAAGGATCCAATAAAGGGAGGGGAAAGCATTAGGTTACATATCCTTCCTCTCGAGAAGGTCAATCGCTCTCACTAGAGTAAAGGTTTGCACAAAAGGAGGAAGAAATGAAGGAATTAAGGAGGTTGAATACAGAACTACTTCAGAGTAGTCTTCTTCTTAAGTGTTCTAGAGTCAGAAACCCAAAGGAATTTGTTGTAGCTACTGAGATGGATCAGAAATATCCTCCTCTATTAGTACACCCTCACAGGTCTAATCCTATGGGTCAGGTGCAGCAACAGTTGATAGGGCCACCATCAGTTGCAGCACCAACCACCACATCTGTCCAAGCTCCAGTCATTGCACCTACCCAATTCCAAGATCAATCAGATGTTTCTCCAAAGTTAATAACTACAATTGAGTCATTAACATCTCAGTTAGAAACTATGTAAGGGAAACGTGCACAGATTCAACCAGAGAATAATGTTTACCCAGAATGGGTAGATTCAATCTCTCCTCCATCCAGTTTTGAAAACCCTGTATTCCCTACTTTCAATGGATCAGGAGACCCTGAACAGCATTTGACGCATTACGTATCTTATTGTGATCCCATGGTGGGAACTCCGAAGCAGCAAGAAGTAGTAAAACTCAGATGCTTCGTACGGACCTTGCAAGGACCAGCCTTTGTCTAGTATACAAGCTTGCAATCCCAGTCAATTACCGGATGGGAGGATCTTCGTAAAAAATTACTTCTTTAGATTAGCTCAACTTTGCCAAAGACGACAGTTTTCGATCTTACAAACTGTAAGCAAAGGGAGAATGAAAGAGTCTCTGATTTCATTGCTCACTGAAAGGGATTAACATATTCCCTGTTCTTAGCACTCCCTCAAGAGGAACTGTTGCCAATCTGTGTGGCAAATTTGCTTGAAGAATTACGCACGCTGTAGATTCCTGTGAAATACACAAGAGGTTTTTGAGACCTTACTTCAATCGCTCATCAGATTAAAGATTCCCTTATACAGGATAAAGCTAAATCTCGTGTAATTTCATCAGCTCCAGGAAGGAGAATGGGTAAAGCAGAAACTACTACAGTTATGCTTAAACAAGCGCCTGTACCTGTTTCTACTTCAAACCCTTCATCTTCTCGAAGGGCTCCACCTCCTGAGCGCCAACAACAAAGGCCGTTTCTTCCAGATGATCAAAGAGATCAAAGACGAAAACAATTTGAGGATTTTAAGAGAAAAACATATTCTTTCCAAAATGAACAAGTTCCTAGTTACTTCATTTTGGCTCTGGAAAATAATCTAGTTCAATTGCCAAGGCCCAAAATGCCAAACTAGGAAGGAGATGAAGACCGTCCCAATTATTTACCCTTTCATCAAATGTTGGGGCATCCCATCCAGGAGTGTTTTGTCTTCAAAGACCTCCTTCAAAAGATGGTCGACTCAGGACAAGTCAAATTGAAAGGTTCTTCAGCTCAGGTAGCATGTGTTACTGCTACAGTTCTAGAGGAGGAAAGCGAATGGCATGAATTCAAAAGCAAAAATGCATAGAAGTATGATGATTGGATGGTTAGAAAGACAATCAACCGAACTCATGCTATTTTGTGAACACAATTAAAGGAATCGATTGTGTCTTCTGCCATGAATGTTATGGAAAAACCCTCTTCATCAGAGTGAACGTCCTCAAAGAAACGACATAATTCAATGAAGGAAAAAGAATCAGAAGAAGATGAGTATGTGTCAAAGCCTAAGTTTTCATTGACTCTGGCAGAATTCATGCCATCTACTTCAAAGCCACGGGCACCACCACACAAAACAGAAAAGCCTAAACAGGCTAATCAGGCAGAGTCTTCATCAGACGAAGAGTTAATCCTCGGTTCTGTTAATATGAATCAATTAACAGATCCATATGTCAGTCGCAGTTTCAATTTTGATGAGCCTGAATTCCCTGTATCAAATAAGGGAATCAGAGGAAGTTCTAGAGGCTCAAGATACAGGGAAAGATGTGGATCTTTCAGAATCCACTACTCCAATTCTACCCCTGTTAGAACTGTGTATGCAATAGAAACTCGTGGTAGAGACCTTCAGCGAGCTCAGCAAGAACAAGCAAGTTCTTCTAGAAATAGCAAATTCAGTCCTGGCACAGTTATTTTGGAAGACCGATTGAAGGTTCCATCTTCTTCCTCTCAGCAAGTAAATGGATCTAATCGGTCTAATCTTCCAAAACGAAGGATATTTCCAACTCTTATCCAAATACAAGTTGCATCAACTTCCAAAGCATCTGCTTCCAAGGTACTTACTAAACCACATATTCCTATTGGGAAACGCAGACCTCTAGATCAAAAGTATGATGTATTGAAACAGTTGGCTCAAGTACCAGCCAATTTATCAATTCTGGATGCTTTGAATATGTCAAAAGATCTTCGGGAAGCACTCATAGAGGCTTTGTCAAGTCCTCAGAAGTATGAAACTGAAATTACTGCAGCTGAAGTCTATCACAGAGAGAATAATCCTGCAGAATTCCATGCAATAATATCTTTTACTGATGAAGATGAAGATGATGTTGTGCATGGTCATATCAGACCTTTGTATTTATCTGGAAAGGTCAATGGTGTAGACGTCCGAAGAGATTTCATTGACAATGGATCAAGAGTCAACCTCATGCCCATTCATACACTTCGTCGATTGGGCCTCACGGAATCTGATTTATCTCCTTCTACAATGATGTTACAAGCATATGATAAAAATGAACAAGAACCACTGGATGAAGTTACACTAAAAACTCAGTTTGGAGATCTTGTATCCAATTCGGATTTCATGATTGTTGATAAAGACTCAGCTTTCAACGTCTTGCTTGGAAGACCCTGGCTACATCAACATGCGGCTATCCCTTCATCATACCATCAATGTCTCAAATACTATTTTGATGGTCAAGTTAGAACATTGTATGGTGATAAGGCACCATTCAATACATATGAGTCTCAATACATTGAGGCGGAATTCTATCACATGAAGGGAAGGGAGAAATCCACAACAAAGAAAATTGCCAAAGTTAATGCTCCATATGGTTTGGAGAAGATTCCAGTAAATCCATTTACACATGTGAGTACAAATTATTTGTTGCCTATCAGTGAAATTGACAAGGTATACTCAAATCAAAATACTCTTATGGAAAGCTCCATAATTTCAATTATGGAAATCGAGCCGGACAACATGGGAGAAATTGGTAACCCACCAAGCAGTAATGAAAGCACAAATGGTGACGTCTTCATTTCATCTGCTGAAATACAACAAGTCTATACTTCGCCAATTAGGCTAGAAGAAGTTATAGCAACATTAGAGGTTAACAATGATGTTAATTCTCAATCCATCATTTCCTCTTTATTACCCAAAGAAAACTCTTCATCATCAATAGGGTCGGAAATGGAAGCTTCCTCTTCAAAATGTGCAAATTTTGACATCTCTTCTAATCATGAAAATTATGCTTTGTCATCTACTATGAAAGTAGAAACGAAAGAAATAACACATGATGAAGAAGAAGAGGAAGTTCTCAGAGATTCCCCTCCAGCATTTCAAGAGGGTATCTCTACCACTGTGGATGAACTCAGAGAAATAAATATGGGTACAAAGGAAGATCCACGCCCCACTTTAATTAGTGCGGCCATGAACCTTGAAGAGTAAGAGATGTATATTTCTTTTCTGAAGAGAAATAGAGATATATTTTCTTGGAACTATACAGAAATTCCTGGGCTTGATCCTGATGTTTCTACTCATCATTTGGGTTTTCCAGAAGAACATCAAGGATTTAAGCAAGCCGCGAGAAGAACACACCCAACTTATGCTTCTAAAATTGAAGCTGAAGTGGATTAGATTATCAAAGATAACTTTGTGAAAGAAGTTCAGTATCCCAAGTGGTTGGCTAATATTGTCCCTGTAAAGAAGAATAACGGACAAATTAGAGTTTGCATCGATTTCAGAGATCTTAATCGGCATTGTCCTAAAGATGATTTCCCGATTCCGATTATAGAACTTTTAATTGATGCAACAGCTAGCTATGAAGAACTTTCCTTCATGGATGGATATTCTGGATATAATCAGATCTAAATGGCCCTAGAAGATAAGGAATCCACAGCCTTCAGAGCCCCTCAGGGTGTGTTTTGTTACCGTGTAATGCCCTTTGGCTTAAAGAATGTAGGTGCAACATATCAGCACGCCATGCATTGTATCTTCAAACCCTTCTTAGGGAAGTTTGTTGAATGCTATGTAGATAATTTGGTGGTTAAATCCAAACAATGTTCTAATAACTTGGCTGATTTGGAAGTCATATTCCGCAAGCTTCGACAACATAATTTGAAGATGAACCCCTTAAAATGTGCTTTTGGGGTAACCTCAAGAAAATTTCTCGGCTTTGTTGTACGCCATCGTGGTATTGAAGTTGATCCTGAGAAGACCAAGTCAATACTTGTTATGTCACCTCCTCAAAATTTTAAAGAATTAAGAGGACTTCAAGGACACTTAGCCTATATTCGGCGTTACATCGCCAATTTGGCAAGAAAAATTTTACCCTTTACCAAATTGATGAAGAAGGGAGTCACTTACCAGTGGACTGAAGAATATCAAGAAGCATTTTATATTCTCAAGAAATACCTCTTGGGTCCACAGGTACTCATGCCACCTGTTGAAGGAATACCACTTATCCTCTACGTGATAGCTCTAGAGCAATCATTGGGTGCCTTTCTTGCTCAAAAGAATGATACTGGGAATGAAAACAGCCTCTACTATCTCAGTCGAACTATACTTGAAGCAGAAACCCAGTATTCAAGTATTGAGAAGTGCTGCCTGGAATTAATCTTTGTAGTTCAGAAGTCGGGACACTACCTGCAACATCACGAGGTCCAATTGGTATCTCGCAATATCCCGCTCAAATTCATCCTTAGTTGTCCAATGCTTACAGGATGTCTAGAAAGGTGGGAAGTTATTTTGTAGCAATTTAACATTCAGTATGTGTCTCAAAAGGCGATAAAGGGCCAAGCTCTGGCTGATTTCCTGGTTGAACACCCTTCAGTGGAAGACACGTCTTCAGATATTGAACTCCCTGATGAGGAAGTCTTCTATATTCAAGAAAGTCCTCAAGCATGGGAAATGTATTTTGATGGTGCTTCCAGAAGTCCAACGGGGAAGAAAATGGAAAATACTAAATTCAAAAAAGTTGGCTTAGGAATTGTGCTCATTTCTCAAGAAAAGGCAGTGTTACCTTATTCTTTATTATTGTGGTAAGGTGGTACCAATAATGAAGCTGAATACCAAGCTCTTATCGCAGGCTTGGAGTTAGCGCTTCAAGCATAAGTGAATCACTTAAATGTGAAAGGTGATTCAGACATGGTAATCAAACAAGTCAATGGGGATTATGCCATCAGAAAATAAGAAATAATCCAATTGTATGATTACGTCAGAGAGTTAATGGCGGAATTCCCTTCAGAACCGACATTTTCTTATGTCCCAAGATCACAAAATGCTCAAGCTGATGCGCTGGCTAATATAGCCACAACTCTGGCAGATCCAAATCAGGATGAGACAACCATCAATATTGCCCACCGTCGTGCAATTTCACCTTATGTTCAAATCAGAACAGAGGAAGTTAATGAAATTAGTCCCATTCCGGAACCATATGGTCATACTACAGGATGGATGTCACCTATCAGGGAATACCTTCAAAATGGAACACTTCCACCTGATAGAGTCGAGAAAGAAGAAATCTGGCGACGTGTGGTCAATTTTACTCTTTATGATAGCCCAGATCACTTAGAGAAAATTCTCTACAAATGTGGTTTTGATGGAGTTCTCTTCAGATGCATTGATGGTGAAGAGACAATGGTTGTCATGAAAGAAGTGCATGTAGGAGTCTGTGGTGTCCACCAGTCTGGACATAGATTATCTGATCAAATTCGAAGGCTTAGATACTTTTGGCCCTCAATGATACAAGATTGTGTTGATTTCACAAAGAAGTGTCATTCATGCCAAGTACATGCAAAATTCATTCATCAACCTCTAGAGTTGCTTCATACAACTAAATACTCGTGGCCATTTGTCACATGGGGAATGGATGTGGTGGGACCTTACCCTTCAGCTACGGTCAAGCAGTTTAAGTACATTCTTACTGCTACTGAATTCTTTTCCAAATGGGCAGAGGCAATACCTCTCAAGGAAGTCAGTTCTAAAATCATTGTTAGCTTCATCAAGTCTAACATCATTACTAGATTTGGTGTCCCTCATACCATATTGACAGATAATGGCACCAACTTCTGTTCATCCGAGGTGAAGAAATTGTATCAAGAATACAACATCAAATCCAACCATTCATCTCCATATCATGCAGCGGCCAATGGATAGATAGAATCTTTCTACAAGACTCTTTCAAATATACTGAAAAAGATAGTGGATAAAGATAAGAAGTCATGGCCGGATAAACTCTTTCATGCTTTATTTTCTTATCGGACCACCACCCGCACTGCAATGCGATTAACTCCATATTCATTGGTATATGGAATAGAAGTAGTCTTGCCAATTGAAGTTCAATTACCCTCAGTCAGAGTAGCCATTTTCGATCAGTCATCTATAGATGAGCAATCTCAAAAGCGATTGAATGAATTGGAATGGTTAGATGAGAAAAGATTGTGCACATTGCACCACTTGGAAGTCTATCAGAATCGAATAGCACGAGCTTTTAACAAAAAACATAATCTTCATTCATTCACTCAGGGAGAATTGGTATTAGTTATCAGAACTCCAATGATACCAGGAAAGAAACCTCCCAAGCTTGAGCCAAAATGGGAAGGACCTTACTCGATACATAAGGTCTGATCTAATGGAGCTTATTCATTAATCTCAATAGATGGAAAACTCATTACTACTCCAACTAATGCCAGATTTTTTAAGAAGTATTTTGTATAAACACAAAATATATACCATGGTCCAGTAGGACCTTAAACTATACCATGGTCTAGTATGACCTTAAACTACACCATGGTTCAGTATGATCTTAAACTATACCATGGTCCAGTATGACCTTAAACTATACCATGGTCTAGTATGACCTTAAACTGCACCATGGTCCAGTATGACCTTAAACTGCTCCATGGTCCAGTATGACCTCAAACTATACCATGGTCCAGTATGAACATAAATTATACCTTGGTGCGGTATGAATTAAACCGCACCACCATCCAGCAAGATGTTAAACTTCATCATCAATGGTTCCTACATATGACCTTAAACTATTTGTACTTTCATCCCACATGACGTTAAACTGTGAAAAAGTTCCCTAAATGGACCAGTATGACCTTAAACTGCATCATGGTCCAGTATAACCCTAAACTGCACCATGGTACAGTATGACCTTAAACCACACCTTCAACGGTCCATGCATATGACCCTAAACTATTCGCGCTTTCGTCCAACATGACGTTAAACTGTGGAAAAAAGTCCTTAATTTGTCGTCACTACATGACATTAAACTGCACAGTCCCCCTTCCGTCCAGCATGATGTTAAACTGTGAAAAGTTCATAATCCATCCAGCAAGACGTTAAACTGTGTCCCCTTCATCGTCCTTGTTATATGACGTTAAACAATACAGCAACGGTCCATACATATGACCCTAAACTATTCGAGTTTTCGTCTCACATGATGTTAAACTATAACGTCCTCATCATCCAAACTACATAACGCTAAACTGTACAGAAAATCCTTTAATACATCCTACATGACATTAAACTATACTTTTTCCTTCCTACATGACATTAAACTGTGCAGCACCAATAGTCCTAACCGGAAGACCTTAAAACGACATAGTCCCTTCATATGTCCTACATGACATTAAATTGTGCATCGTTAGGGTTGTTGTTACCTCTTGTTTCTCACACTGAGTATGACTCACATGAGCTTAGAGCAAACCTCAACCATAACACTCTCTTTGGGCTACTAATCATGTGAAAGTCCCAACAACATCATTTTTTGTAGGTCGTTGTCCTCAAGAACAAATTGATCATTAACTCATTCTTTAATTGAACTACGCGGACTTTGATCCTTGCCTTCTAGGCTGGGTACGTAGGCAACCTCTCAAGGTTCAATCCCAAAATCAATCTCTTCACATTGGTTCACCTCCATCTCATACGATGTTGATTCGTGAAACAGCCCCTAAAATCAATATCTTTACATTTGATTCACTTTCATCCTTGTTATACGATGTTAAACTATACAACACTTGTGTCCAGTATGACAATAAACTAAAATATTCTTTGATATCCTCACTTGAGAGGGAACCATTATTTACATTGATTTTTCAATCATGTTTCATTTCTAAAGACTACGTGCATACATGGCAATGCCTAAACCTTTTATCTTGGGTTAAACCATCATTGTAATAAAGTCCCCTTTCACCCTTCACATGTACGAACCAAATTTGTACAGAGGGTATTTCTAGAACTACGTGGGCTTGATTCCCATACTTATGGGATACGTAAGAATGTTCGAGTGTCCCTCAAATCCATCCCCAAGTCTTTTGGCCCCAACCCCAAACTTCAATTTCAGTCCCTTGGCTGAAAAGTCCCCATGAAAACAAACACTGTGTATTCATTATTATGGTCCGAGCTCTATGACCCTAAACTAAGATCTCTCATACTTTCATCCTGCACGACGTTAAATTGTATTTCAAGAACTACGTACAGCTTGATTCCTATCCTTATGGGATACGTAGTGAAGTCTAACATTTCAATTCAGGACCCAGCCACAACATGATTATGGTTAGCATTGATCTATGTATCTTTATATACATTGTAAAATACCCATATTTATGTGTCATAATCCTAAACTTAAATATTTTCAGATATTCATACCCCTTTTCTTGACTTTTAATCACAAAAATGTCAAATTTCTGAGAGTTCCTTTACCTGACTATGCAGCACATGCCCTTAGGCGGCCTTTCATAAATAGTCTGCATAATAGATTTGTCAGCTAAAAGATACTATTATTTGACTATGCAGCCAATGCCCTTAGGTGGCCCTGCATAATTCAATCCTCTAACGGGTTTGTTAAATAATGGTAACTTTATTCTTGGGAAGAAAGCCTCTTTTGTCCTTATTGGTCTTAAATGACAGTATATAGGGATCCGCAAAAAATTTCCATCTTTAACATATTTGTCCCATATCCTTTTTCATGATCTGAAAGTATTCAAGTCTATGGTTTCTATTCTCCTTCCCTACATTTGGGTCAGACCTTCGTAAAAGCGATATCCATCCAGTTCTTCAATAATCTTGTTCAGAAATATCTTCTCCATATTCAAGTACCTCTTTCCATAGAGCAAACTTTATACTTCGGAAAATTTAAATCTCTATAAAATTTCACTGGCTTTTAGCATTAGAAAGGTAAATTTCTGAGAGTTCTTTTGTCTGACTATGCAGCACGTGCCCTTAGGCGGCCTTGGATAAACAGTCCACATAACAAACTTGTCAGCCAAAAGATACTATTATTTGACTATGCAGCCAATGCCCTTAGGTGGCCCTACATAATTCAACCCCCTAATGGGTATGTTAAATAATAGAAACTTCATTCTTGGAAACTATTTCTTCTAACACATTTTAGCTCTTTTTCATATCATTCCTCATATTCAAAAATTCTTAAGCCATAATTTACATATTTTCTCTCATACTTGAGTATGGTAATATGTTTTCAGATAACATGTCATGGAATTGAGTCAATTTTAATACATTTCGGTCAAAGCTATTTCAACCTTAAACTTTAGCCTCTATATGTCCGATGTGCATGACTTTAAACTGCCCACAAAAGACAAGGTAGCTCTGAATACAAGTCAAGTTCCAGCTCACTAAACATACATTTTGTATGATTTAGTTAATACTGAGCAATTAAAAGATTCAAAGTTTGTAGGGTTATTTATATTAATCCTAGTAAAAATCAAACTATTCTTACTAGGCCCATTGGTTTAAGTAAATTTAAAGCAGGAAGCGAAAGAATGCAGGTACAAATGATTGAAGATGAAAGTGTTTTTCATTGATACACAAGAGATAGAAGGACGTCCATAGACTGGAGTCTCTTCTCTTTTTTAAGAATTACAAGAGGCTTTCAACATAACTCTTCATTTGATTTATGGAATCCTGAGCTTCATCAGCAACCACCTGGAATTCATTCATTCAGCTGGATACAATAAGAGATGCAATGATACTAACTCTTCTTGGAACAATTGTAAAAGGATGTTCTTGAGTGCGGTTTGAGAAAATTTTCTGCTGATCAAACAGTGACTCTGTTTCTGTCCAAGAGACTTGGAAGATGGATACATGGATTTGAGAATGGAGCATTGGAAGTAAAGATCCATTTGGAGAGATTACTCTTTTTAGATTTTGCTCTAATGCCATGTTTGTCTTTTCTCCACCAACCGACAGCGGAAAACATTTCAGTCCAAGGGTTTTCCATTTTCATATCTGCAAGGAAATGGCATGGAAGGAGAATTTGAAAGATCACACCATTGTTGTTGTTCTTAATGCACAACATAACTGAAATAGAGGAGTAGCAGTGCAGCTGCATTTCAGGAGTGTAGTTCTTTGCATTTGGAACATTGACTCCTTGCAGATGATCATGACCATACAGGGACAGGTAAATTCTCTATAGGAAATTAAGATGATATTTCTTCAAGTACTTAGTCAAATCTGGGAGAGTGCTGTCACAGATATCATAGTAATCATGGCCAACAATGTTCATCATGTCATCAATCCGCTTGTAGAAAGTTCATCAGCCATTCTGATTCTCTAGGGAGCCATTGAATCTGCACAAACGTTGAATAAACTAACTCTTAAATGGGTTTATTTTTCATAAAATTTGTGAAAGAATTCAGAAAAATTTCAATGTAATTAAGGCGCACAAGTCTAAAACTTGTCGCGCAAGTATGGACGTGCCGCGCAAGTATTTGGCATGCAAGTATTACCGCGCAGATCCAAATACCTTGACAGCAGCGCGACATCAAGGAAACAGTGGAAATAGAGCAACGTGCGCGGAAAATGCAACTTGCGCGGTGGGGGCTCGAGAGTTTCAAATCCATGTGTTTGTATGGAAGTGAGGCCCTCTATTTATAGACAAGGCCCTAACCCTGCGCGACCAAAGGCCCTACCCTGCGCGCCAAACCCTTCACGCCCGTAGCTCATTTGCGCGCCAGCCCTGCGCGCCCCAATTTCCTTTTTATTCTCATTTTCCTCAGAGACAAATCTATATTTCTTTTGGATCCAACTCTGAGGGGGGACTTTTGTTGATACTCGTTTTCATCACATTGTCTAAAAGAATGGAAGGGGAAATGAATTAGCAGAAATTGATTCATCCTTTGAATAAAACATCAAAAATCGACAAAGGCATGAACAAGGCTTCAAAAGCATCATTGTTTCACAAGTTCCATCAGAGTCGTGCAAGTTCACTTGCGTGACGCCTAATGGTCACGCAAGTGACTTGCGCTCCCTAAGTGATAACCTCTCGGGGTCTTCTCCTACCTATAAATAGACCCTTTGGGCCCCCCATTTTGGGGAGGAATTTTTCCAGGAACTCAGATTTAAGATCCCGGTGCCCTATTCTCTTCTCAAAGCTTCCAAAACAATTCTAAGGTAATTTCATACCTAGAACAGATGATCTAAAGAGGGGGAGGAAGGCCTAAGTGTTGAAACTCATCAACACTTGTGCGCTTGAGTGGCCAGCCCTTAAGGGAAATGGCCACACTTACGTGCCGCCTTACTCCTTCAATAGAACTTGTGCGCTCCTCTTCTGGAAGAACCTCAAGAGGATTCTAAAGTCTTTAACCAAGGGTCACTCAAGAATTACCCTGCTGGTTGAACATCCTCAAGTACCAATGTGTCACACAGGTATACCTGCACGACCAAGACTTGCGCGCCCACGTAGTACCTGCACGCCTGCCAGGACTTGCACGCCCCTGCCTTTTTGAGTGCCCTTCTTGATCATTTTACCCCTCTTAAACCATTCCACCTTTCCTGTTCAAGATTTAGTCTTCAAGACACTCTTCAAAGCCATTTATGGAATGATTTCTTGATTTTACTTCCTTATCTGAAAGAAATTCTGTGGAATATCTCTCAAAACATAGTGATTTACACATCTCTATGTCACTAAAGATTGAGATTTCATTCATTCAACCTCATCCTTTAAGATGAGAGAATCCAACCATGGGCTTCCTTTTCAGGAATAAGTCCCAGTGATAATTCCTTCAACCCTGGGCTTCGTTTTCAGGAATATATCCCAGTGATAATTCCTTCAACCCTGGGCTTCCATTTCAGGAATAAGTCTCAGTCATAATTTCTTTAACCTGGGATTCCTTTTCATGAATAAGCCCCAGTCATAATTCTTTTAACCTGGTCTTCCTTTTCAGGAATAAGCCCAGTCATAATTCCCCAAATTAAGGTCATCTTCTTCAGGAATAAGCCCCAAGTCCAATAATATTTCAAGTCCCCTAACCTGGCCCTCCTTTTCAAGAATAAGTCCCAGTCTCGAATGTGGGCATCCTCTTCAGGAATAAGCCCCAAGTCCCTTAATTTTTCATGTCTCTTAACCTGGGCCTCCTTCTCAAGAGTAAGCCCCAGTCATAATTTCTCTTAATCTTTCCTAATTTACAATTGATCTGGGATTCCTTCTCCGGAATAAAACCCAATCATCAATCCTCTCCTAATTTTGGGCCTCCTTTCCAGGAGTAAGCCCCAGGTTAGAGTATTCAAACCTCTATGAAGCACATATACCTTTATGGACCCTATTCATGGATTTCTTCCCTGAAGTAAATCCTAATCTTCATCTATTCTTGGGCAGTCATACATACATAAGCCCCAAATTATTTCTTATGATGGCATCTTTTAGGGCCCAATTGTCTAATTTTTAACAATACCTCTTGTTTCTCACACCGAGCATGACTCATGTGAGATTAGAGGGTAAAAGTAATTATGACATCCTTCTTTGAGCCATCAATCATAAACATCATACTCCCTTACTCGAACTACGTGGGTTCTAATTCCTTTTCCAAAACAAAGGATACGTAGGTAGCCCATATGTGGGTTCGATCCCAACTCTGAATTAATCCATGTCATTCTGAATGACAATAAACTTCAAGTTCCCCACTGAGTGGCTTTAAAACCATCATGGTCATCATAATGACCAAGATAATTTTATATAAATGTAGTGAAGGATACCATTAACCAAGTATCTTTAATAAATATAGATGATTCTCTATCAATGAAGAACCTCAAATACATATAAAAGATTCTCTAAATTTCCTACATATTTGATCATTGATTGTCAGATCTAAAGGAAAAGCTCATTTTATACTTGTTAATGTAATAAGGATTCACGAACATAACTTAAATCTATAAAGAGAGTCTTGGAGTAGACAATAATTCTCCTCAAAAAGGTGTGATGAGTCCTAACTCCCATCCTCTCGACCAATGCAAATTCCTAAGCCTCATCAGTCCACAAACTAATGAGCGCCTCCCTTTGGAAAGTAGGTCCAAATGGATGTGGAATCATTGGATGTTTCCAGTTCTACGAACAAACCCGTTAGAAATCAATCGGAACGTTTAAATATTCAATCAAGAAGGTCATCCCCAAATTCTGAGGGAAACCAGGACATATCTAGGACATCAATACCTTAAATTTCTCTAGGTCAACAGATATATTAGTATTAGAAACCACATTCCCTATGAATTTCACCAAATGAATCCAAAAGCGAAACTTTTTCATATTGGCATAAATATGATGTTTTAAAATCATACTCAAGATTCTCTTAATGTGTCTATCATTTTACTCCTGGGTCTGTGAGAAAATAAGAATATCCCTAATGACCACCTTGAAAAATGAGTAAAGATATATGTTCATGATCATGGTAATAAGATCCATGAAAATTGAAAAGGGATTTTTCAATCCAAGAAGAATCACCAAGTACTCATATAGCTCATACCATCTCTAAAACTCCATAATTGAGATATCCTCATATCTAACTCACAACAAGTTATAGTGTGACCAGAGATCAATGTTAGAAAAATAACTACTCCCCATAATTGATTGAAGAGATCGTCAATCCTGAAAAAAGTTCATATATTCTTCATTAACACCTAATTCATCTTTAAGTAATATATGCATAGATGAATATTATAGTCATCCTTCTTGGGGATCAAGATAGATGCACCCCACGGTGATGTACTCAGTATAAAAAGCAAAACCATTCCATGTACTCGAGTTGCAACTTGAGATCCTTCAACTGAGACAACACCATACGATAAGGGGGTATTAAAATGGGATACAAACCCATTATGAGCTCTATCACTACACCAAAATCAATATTTAGTTGTAGTTTAATAAACCACATCTAAAAAATTTCCAAAATTTATCAATGGTTTTTAAAAAATGGTGTTATTTTTGTTAAACACACGACCCCCCCCCCCCCCCCCCGAACCCGACCCCCCTCTCTTCCCCCGAACCCATGAAACCCTACCTCTTACCGACCTCCTTATCACTGTCGATGCTGGATGCCCTATCTGTCGTCGTCACCACCCCCCGAACCTGATACCCCTCCCCCTCTTCCCCCAACGCTGTCAAACCTTATCCCCCTCACACTAGCCCCCTTCTCCCCCTCGCTATTGGTTTCCTTCTCTGTCATCGTCACCCACATACCCTACTCCATCATTGTCCCCTTCATGACCCCTCACGCTTTCCCCATTCTCCCCCTCAGATGTGTTGTTTTTCTTCTTCCCTTATTGAAAACACTGGTTTTGAAACCCTAGGTATATTTCATGTCTATTGAGCACCCTTATTTTCCCTATTTTAATTGCTCCGCAAACTCGATTCAATATAATTATATTATGTATATTCTTATTTCATTTTCAATATATGGATATTGAATCTTAAGTATATTCGGTATATGTAAATTACAAATATGCATATATCATATTCAGTATTTTCATATTAAATATTCAGGGTATACAAATTTACTATTTAGAATATGGACAGTTCATATTCAGTATATGCATATTGCATATGGTGGTATATCGTATTGAATCTTACAAAATCTATTTGTGCACATTCTAGATTGATTATTTTGTATTTTGTATATGGATATGTGATATATCTTTTATATGAACATTTTATATCTTGTATATATACATTGCATATACCCTATATGCATATTTCATATATGCTTTCAAAGCGATTTCTTGCCACGTGGTTTCGTTATCCATGTTGTATGGATATTTATCCACGGTTAAATTTTAATTTCAGTAATGTTTATTTTCTTTGAATATTTTTATTTAATAATATTGATTTATTCCTAGACCTAACATTATTTTTTGAATTTAAAACGTTTGTTTTTTATTATAAAAGAAAAATCATTCAATTTCCTCAGTGGTGGGAGGAAAGGTTTTTCTCTTAGCATTGCTAGCTTCTGAGACTCCATTCTTAGGAAACAACTTCTTGACATACAAGGTACAAAAATTTTAGCATTTTAATTCTAAACATTTGTATGTTAGTTGTAGTTTTTACCTCCTAAAAATGCCTAACTTTTCTACCTGCCTTACAATCCCTTTTTCAATTCTTAGTTACTTATTATTCAAAATTTAATTACTACATTATTCACTCAAACATTCATGTTATTCATTCTTAAGAAAAGGTTATTTTTTAATTCTACATTAAAGGTTTCTGTAAAATTCAATGTCCTCCTTGATTTTATTTCTTATGTAAATATTAATAAATCTTCTTTCCCATCCCACACATTCTAATGGATTGCATAGGGCATAAAAATGATTTAGAAAAATTATGAAATCAAGTTTCAATTATGGGGTTCTATCTAAGAACAAATCTGGTTTATTTCTTGATGTATTTGATTTATTTTGTCCATTTTGGAGGAAAAGTATTTGTTTAGTTATTTAAATGAAATTCCATATTATTTAAAGTTATAAATAGAAAATGTCACTGGAAAATAAGTAATAAAATGTTTTCTATAAATCAAGTGTTTATGGGTTGGTTATGTTTAGGTCTTTAAAAAATTTCAATGGGATTGGTTGTGATCTCTATCAAACTCTTATACCTCTATAACTGTTTACACTAAATACATCATATGAATTAGATCATTTTAATTTGATCAATTTAACCATGACATCAATTAACCCTAGGACATAACATATGTCAATATCATATAAATAGTCATAAATTATTCATTCTTCATTTAAAACTGATTAGGTCAAGGATTGCATCACATTTCATTTACTCACACTACTGGAAATCTGACCTCTCCCAATGCTTCTATACCAATGGTTTGTAAAAACTGTTGGTATAGGTCCCCTTTCCCAATGGTTTGGCCAAACAGTTGGGAAAGGTCCCCCCATGAATCAAGCTTCCACCCATAATTGCATCCAGAATCAAGGGATCTATACAAACAGTTTTGACAACTGTTGGTATATATCCCTTGATTTTTTATCAGATCTTCTTACCGATAACATTATATAAATCAAAATTTAAAATAATTTTGAGAATACATAAATATATTTATGTAATTATGTTCATAAACGTCATGTTAAGATAGTGGTAAAGTTGTTCAATGATAAACTAGGGGTCCTGGGATCAAATCCCAGTGAATGTTTTTTTTGAAATATATATATCAACGGTTCCATAACCGTTGGAATAGATTTTCATACTACTTATACAAACAGTTTTCCCAAAATCATTGGTATAGATCTATCCCAATGGCTTACTTGGCAACAGTTCTCCAAAATGTTGGTATAGGCTATACCAACGGTTTGGAGGCCTATACCAACGGTTACAAACCATTGGTATAGGTTAGTTTTCCAATAGTGTCATATTTAATATAAAATAATATATCCCACTCGTAATAGATAAATATATCATTTATCATATATTGGATTTGTTACACAATTTCTCATTCAATCTCGATTAAGGGACCACATGACATTCTAATCATATGAGAGGATAAATCCAAATTTTGGTTTTCTTTGTCCAATGACATGATCGACAACATACCAAACTGATCAATGATAATCAAGGACATAATGAATTCAAAAGAAATGAATCGAGTTAAAAAGGTTTTCATGCATATCACACCATCCTCATGTATAATGAAATCTAAATATAATCCCTACACCACTAGTATACCAATTTAAAATTGTATTACATTTAATGTGGTCTTTTTCATTGGTCATCCATCATATAAAACCCATATTATCCCTCATGAGAATATTCTATATCTTAATAATAGAATCCAGTTAATATTAATCATAGAATTAAATTTTGAAGTATAATACACCATTATGAATATTAGTTAAGGATAATGTTGACTCCAAAACTAGAGGTAAGCAAAATATCCTGAAAACATTAAAGACTTCTTTGTGAAGACAGATCGTGAAGCTACCGGAGCCCTGCGGTCGGCACACGAGAGCTCCTATGTGAGCCCTCGCGAAGCCCGGGGGTGGGACAGCTCCGCGTAGCCCGGCGGAAGGACCACTCCGCGAAGCCTGGGGGTGAGACCACTCTACGAAGGTATCTGATGTTCGTGAGCCCTCACGAAGCAAGGAGGCGGTACCACTCCGTAAAGCCCTATGACGTTCGTGATCCATCACGAAGCGAGGAGGCAGGACCGGTCTGCAAAGTCCTCTGACGTTTCTGAGCCCTCGTGAAGCGAGGAGGCGGGACCGCTCCACGAATCCCTCTAACATTCGCGAGCCCTCACGAAGCGAGGAGGGTGTACTGCTCCGTGATGACAGGTGACGTTTGTGACCCGCCATGGAGCTCGCTGGGTGCCTAGTGCACGCTGCTTTGTGGCACCTCATGCCTATAAATACAGGTCTCCCCTCGAGCCCGCACGACGGATTTCTTGACCTTTCCTCTTCCTAGCTCCCGAATCGTGAAGCAGCTATGCTCTGCTAACCATGGGATTATCAAGGTACTTTCCACTCCACGGAGTACCTTCCCCTTGGTGTTAATTGAGACCCTCTTCCGAGAGGTATGCCTTTCGCAAATCCCCCGAGTCTTCGCAATGGAAAGAGATCCTCAAGGGGACTCGGGTCTTTACGGAGCACTTATGCTTTGCGAAGCACCCCCAATGCATGTGTAACCCAAGTGCCAAGGCCGGGTCACTATGCATCGTGAAGCACATCACTTCCCCATGCTATGCTTTGTAAGGCACCCTTGCTTCGCAAGGAATTGCTTTGAAAATGCCTTTCTACATCGCGTAGCTCCTCCCATATGCACCTATTCCCTATACCTAGCCTAGGAAACTTCACTTCATGAAGCACAACCCTTCGCGAAGCCCCTCTATTTCATGGAGCACCAGAGCTTCACAAGGCTTCCACCTATGGCCTCTCTCGCCCTGCAACTCCTTTTCTCGTGCGACCCCTCAGGTTTGCACGAAGCAACTTCAATGTCCAATGGATGATACCACTCGTTGCATTGCTTCGCCTCATGCTTCTTCGCATAGGAACGCTAATGGATATTGCTTATTCGCATAGCCACACTAACGTGGACCCCCAATGGTTCGCTCCATGACACCCCCTCGCCATGGCATTGCTTGTCCCCTCTCTTCACCAAGGTGGAGAGGGTACCAGTTATGTAATTCCTAGTGGTGCGGAGTGAACCCGCCTCATCCGAGATGTAGAATGTTAAACTGCCAAGCACCATCATCCTCAGCACATGACGTTAAATTATGACCCCCCATGCATCCTACGCGGGGAAATTGCAACCACTCTGGTGTAAGCCCCTATCTTTTCTTACAGGAGGCAACATCCCTACTCCTCCTTTCTTCTTTGGTCCCAAGGACCAGGGGAAATGGACACCATACCCCTTTACGTCGATGCACCAATCCCCCAACATGAACTACGTGGACAATGATCCTTGCTAAGGTAGGGTACATAGGAAGCCTCCATGAGGCTCAAGCCCACCATCCATCTGGACCCCAGGTCCTTATTCACGTCAGTTCACCAACCCCACCCAGAAATATGTGTTCTTTGATCCTTGCCAAGACAAGGTATGTAGGAAGCCTCCCTGAGGTCCAACCCCAACACCCCATTGGTCTTGACCATCTTCAAGTCGGGTCACTAACACCTTGGTCAGCCTAGAGTGTAAGCCTCACACCCATTCCGAACTATGAGGACTTCGATCTATGCTAAGGCAAGGTATGTAGGAAGCCTCCATAAGGTTCATGCCCAACACCTGGTCATTCCTACCACCTTCACGTCGGTTCGCCCACACCATCCATCTGTACTCTTTGTCCTTATTCAAGTTGGTTCACCTTCATCCCACATGACGTTAAATTGTAAACCACACAGAATGGTAAGCCGTTGTGCCTCTTAATCAGCGGTAATTTGTTGTATCCTAATCAGTGATAAGCCACTGCGTCCCCTATTCAGTGACAAGCTATTGCAATTCCCTTCACTGGGACCCACATCTTTGGTTCGTCCTAGTGGCATCAGACCAACCCGAGATGCTAATCGCGCGTAAGCCCCATACGCATCATCAGGTTGTTGTCCTATGTGTACACCCCAATTCAAGCTTATCTGTTGTCCTTTCCCTCAAGCCAATGTGTCTCAGGAAGGTCATGACCCATCCCAGAGGTTCCATTTCCTCCAGGTCTCGTCCACATGTCCATTCTCACAGGCCACCTCCTCAGGCATCCCATCACCCTCCTGAACTATGCGGACTTTGATTCCCTGCCACATGGATACGTAGGAAGTCTTTCCGAGACTCAAGCCCAACATCACCGCCGCCCTCATGGTGGTTCCATCCCATACACCACCCATCTCATTTAGCACTCCATCATCCATCTTTATTCTTACCCAGGCTGCCACATCACGATAAGGTCATGTCAACCCACTTACATCAGAGTGTCCTCCAGGAGTTGCACTCATCTGATCCACTCCAGTCAGTGTTCTAATCAGTCCGATCCATCTCCGCTAGACATTAAACTTGCGGCATACCCTGTGTTAAACAAGGGAATCTGAGTAAAACTTCAGGTACATACCCATGGCATATAATTCCTCACATTCGACGCGGGATTCCTCGGGCTTCCGTGCCCTCAAGAAGACCTATAATAAGGGACAGAACCCAGAACCGCCAGTGTCCCAGCACCCATACACATCAATGATACGTAATGTGACTACTACCCTAACCAAAGGTTGCTACCCTGACTGGACCACTTGAAATTTCCTGACAGATGAAGTGTAATTAACTGGTGTCCATGAAGATATGGCATGAGGAAGAGTTTCACAAACAACATATAAAATCTATAAGGGAGACCCGGACTAGGTGATAAGTTCTGAGGAAGAATCCATTGAAGGAAGAACCGACATCCCATCATCCCCTTTCTTTCAAGGAGAAAACATCCTTAAAAAGTGATAGATGTCACCCACCTTTGGAAAGCGGGAATACGGGGCAAAAAAACCGCACCTTTCTCCCTCAAACGAGATGGATGCGCGCACCCCGAAGAAAGTGTCGAAAACAGAAATGGTGAACCCGACGTGAAGTTATTATCCTCAAATATAGAGATTAGTAGCACTCGAGGCATCAATAGATTGAAGTGTCACCAGATCCAGTTATCCGGTGTCGGGTCCCACCAAGAAAATAGCGGGCCTGGTGTGAAACTCATCGAAAGTTGGGATAGTAGAATGTTGGGAATCTCGTTTTGTGATGTGTCAGCGTGGATCCCTCTTACTGGTCATGGAAGAAGGAGTGGAAATGGGGAATTGGTCTTTAATTCCTTTTTCTTTCAGCACTAACAAGTTAATCTCCCTGATCATCAGCTCAAGTTGATGCACTCAGAACGTGATCAACACCTGCACACTGACGCAGGGATAGGGGCAATACCAATGTGGAAGTCCCGCGTGGCTCCGAATCTTCCGCAACGGCCTCTACACCCATGGCCCTGGGGCGCCCATTCCCCCTCTCCCTGTCTGCAATCATTCAACGGAGGGTAATCAATGACCTCGTGCACCATTACGAGGAGGGAATAATCTCGACCCGGGATACCCACCTGGATCTGTAGGCGTCTACGCCTCATCACCAACACCACCCGTGAGGGCCACACAGGGAGCCACTTCTCCCCACGCTGACATATAACCGTTTTGTGAGCCTCTTTCTAGAATGCTTTGACAAATCCCTACCTTATGATGACGAGGTGGGTGATGTCCGGCCCAACCCGGTCAGAGTCCAATCCCAGGGGCTCTCAGTGAGGGCTCCCACCCGGCCGCGTCGGTGCCACCGCCCGGTCTTGTTGGGTGAGGAGCATGAAAGCTACATAACTACACCACTGGCCCCAGTTCATCCGACCTGACGCCGGCATCAGGCACAAGCTGAGGAGGATGCCCACCAAGGGGCATCAATGTTGATGGCTACTGTGGCCCGAGCAACCACTGACGCATACCATTAATTACCGAATGCACATAGCAGGGGAACCTATACGCCCGACCAAGATTGTGGCCCCAACCACCCCACGGGCAGGCTGGGTCGACTCTCTTGGTCTCTGGCAGAGGCAGTGGCCGCCACGAGCTAACCCGCAGTGATGACACTCGGTACAAAGGTCATCCCCGTACCATTACCACAGAGAATGCGGGCCTTCCCCACTTCGAGGCTCGGCAGGGAGGTCTGCCCCATGCCACCCTCAATCCAAATGAGGGTCTTCCTCACAGTAGTGATGCTCAGTGCGGGGGTCTCTCCCGTGCCCATTACACGGGGTATGGGGTTATTCCTCCTGCCACCAACCGCTAGTGTAGGGACATCGCACATCCAGTCTCTCTCCAACATGGGGATCCTCCCCGCGTCCTCTCAGTAGCTGGTGAAGGTCCTCCTTTCCTCATCAACCAGAGGGATGAAGGTTCGCCCCGCTCCACCCATGCCCAGCATGGAGGTCCTAACCATGTTCAGCCCGCCCAGTGTAAGGACCCTCCTCATACTGAGGCCACTAGGGGAAACAAACATGGAGGTCCTCCCTATGCTCCTGCCAGTTCTAGTGGAGGTCATTTACACTCCAGTGCTACCCATGGAGGTACTACCCATGCCCCCTTTGACATTTTTCATGGTGCTCCTCACACCCGGGATTTCTCGGATGAAAACCCTCTCCGCCTTAGCACCAATGTAGCCGAAGGACCTTGTGTTAGAAATCATCCCTATCCCGAGGAGCCACCCAGGGGCAGGAAGGTGGGTCATCGGCATTATAATAAGAATTATGGGAAGGTCAAGATGAAGATAAAACTGGTCCTCTTCTCAGACTCTGAAGTGGAATACGACTCAGCACGAGGACCCACCTCTCGCTCAGCCGAGTCAAGGGCTGGGGCAGGAACAAGGTGCATCAGCCTAGTACTCTCGGAAGGCGAGGTCCATAGGATCATCACCTACCTCTATAGGTATATCTAGAAGGATGCAAATCTAGCAACCCCACAGGTCACGGTCGTGAAATCACCACCGTCGTCACCAGAAGCACTCTCTACCTCGACAGAAGATCACAGAGAACTATTCCGGGGACCGATGGTGGGCAAGAAACATGACGACCTATCACCAGTTGCCCTGGCCCCTGAGCCAGGAACTGCGGTCATCAGCCCGTATCCTTTCGCCTCTTATGAAACTTACTACCTGGATGCCGACTATTACAAGAGCAAGGATAAGAAGATTCAGGCCAGTGAGGTTGAACCCGTCGTAGTTGCAACTGTCCTATGTGCAGGTTTGGATGACGCATACGTCTTCCCGATCCATCGATTGGAGGCCACAACCCCCAAAATGGGGCAATGTTTTGTTGTCTCTGGTACGAGGGGGAAGCATATGCCTAAGTCCATGTGACGGTGGAAGATCACCTCGTACTCTTACACAAACCAGATTTAGGTGATCTTGGAGCCTTCTACCCCCATACAATATCGAGATGTCTGCCCCATAGCAATAGCAGTACGTCATACGTGTCTGTTTTGTCGGGCTGGAATTAACTGAATCAAGCCGACGCGTGACTATTACTTTGATATCATCAAGAGTGGCCCCTTAGGCTGAATACCAGATGGTATTAGATCAACTGCCTTCATTTCTATGGTTTTAGTGGCATGTGAATCTCCCGATATGTTGTCCACTGCTGCCCAGGCTGGTACCAGCCTCCCGTTAGGATCTTCCGACCTAGAGGAAACTTCTCCTGCTGAGGATCCCTCCTCCACAAGCGAAGAAGAGGATTTGGAGGATGCTCCCCCCCACCTTTGAAGAGGGAGTATCCACAACAGTTGATGAACTGGTACATGTGAACCTTGGTAGCGAGGTAGACCCGAGACCCACATTGATTAGTACTGCCATGTCCCTTGAGGAGCTGCAGTGGTACATAGAATTTTTGAAGCAGCATCGTGATATATTCTCCTAGAGCTATGACCAGATTTCCGGACTATATCCTCAGCTAGTCATCCACCGCCTTGGTCTCCCTGAAAATCATTGTGGGTTCAAGAAACCTCCTAGAAAGATGCACCCTTCTCACGGAGCCATGGTCGAGGCCGAAGTTGACAATCTCATCAGATCCAACTTCATCAAGGAGGTCCAGTACCCCAAGTGGATAGCCAACATTGTGCCAGTTGGGAAGAAAAACAAATAGATCAGAGTTGACATCGACTTCCGCGATCTCAACCATCACAGTCCGAAGGATGATTTTCCCCTTCTAGTGACAGAATTGTTAATCGATGCCACTTCTGGGTTCCAAGACCTCTCTTTCATGGATGGGTACTCTGGGTACAACCAGATTCGAATGGCCCCCGAGGATGATGAGTCCACAGCTTTCAGGGCACCCAAAGTTACTTTTTGTTACCAGGTCAATCCCTTCGACCTAAAAAACACAGGTGTCACCTATTAGAGGGCCATGCATCGCACATTCAATCCAATCCTTGGGAAATTGGTGGAATTCTATGTGGATGATCTGGTGGTCAAATCTCACCAGCGCCAAGACCATCTCAAGTACCTTGAGAAAGTGTTCGGCTTCCTTCGTTCCCGCCACCTGAAGATGAACCCGCTCAAATGTGTATTCAGGGTCACCTCTGGGATGTTCCTTGGCTTTGTTGTCAGATAATGTGGTATCGAGATCGACCCAGAGAAGATCAAGGCCATCTGCCAGATGCCTCCCCTGAGCAATATTCAGGAGCTTCGAGGTTTCCAAGGCCACTTAGCCTACATACGCCGATTCATTGCGAATCTAGCCGGCAAGTGTAAGCCCTTTTCCTTGTTTATGAAGAAAGGCACAACCTATGAATGGGATGAAGAGTGCCAGATCGCGTTCAAAGAAATCAAGCAATATCTGCTCCAGTCTCCAGTCTTGATGTCACCCATCTCTGGAAAACCACTGATTTAGTACGTGACTGGCTTGGAATGATCTCTTGGTGCCCTTCTCATCCAGAAGAACAATTAGGGGATGGAGAACAGTCTCTACTACCACAGTTGTATGCTCATCAATATGGAGACCAGATACTCCCCTATAGAAAAGAGCTGCTTTGCGCTGGTATTCACAATACATAAATTGAGACATTACTTACAGCACCATGAGGTACAGCTATTGTCTCGGGTAGACCCACTGAAGTACATTCTGAATCGCCCAATATTGACAGGCCGCCTAGCTCAGTGGGTAGTGATTCTTCAGCAGTTCGACATCAGGTTTGTCCAAAATAAAGCTATTAAGGGGCCAGTATTGGAAGACTTCCTTGCTGCCCATACAGCTCTTGTTGACCAGTCCCGGGACCTGGATTTTTCCAAGAAGCCTATCCTCTCAGTAGATCATGCCACCCCATGTTGGAATATGCACTTTGATGGTGCTTATTGTAGCCCCACCGGTAAGAGGATCAATGATCCCAGACTCAACAGAGTAGGCCTGGGTATTGCCTTCATCAACCTGGCACAAGCCATTCTACCGTACTCATTCCTATTGTCAGAAGGCTGCACCAACAACGAGGTAGTGTATCGTGATTTTATCACTGGCCTCGAGCTAGCCCTTGAGATTGATGTGCCTCATTTGCACGTGAAAGGGAATTCTGAACTAGTAATCAAGCAATTCAGCGGTGACTACATCGTCAGGAAGCTAGAGCTCATACCATTATTGAAGCATACTCTTTAGCTAATGGCCTAGTTTCCATCTCATCCGGAATTTACTCATGTCCCTTGATCTCTGAACAGTTGATCCGATGCCCTGGCTAGACTGGATGCATCACTTGCAGAACCCGAGCAGGATGATCTGATTATACACGTGGAACATCAGAGAGTCATTGTTCTAGTCACCTCAGATGATGACAACGGCCTGAAGGTAAGCCATCTTACCGCCGGAGCCTCCACGTCAGGGCCCCCATGTCCCTCAGACGCATTGGTTGAAGTGACCCCAGACTGGAGATCCCCCTTTGTTGAGTATCTCTAAAATAGTTACCTCCCAACTGATCGGGCCGAACGTGATCGAATATGACTTCGTGCGCTACAGTTTACCCTCTAGAGTGGTCCTAGTCTTGAGAAAATCCTCTATAAGCACAGGTTTGATGGTGTTATCCTCCGTTGCATCCAAGGAGTTGAGATTTCTCAGGTCATGCAAGAGGTTCATGCTGGTTCTTGCGGCACCCACCAGACTAGGTAGAAGCTGTCCCACTAGATCCGGAGACTGGGGTACTTTTGGCCCTCCATAATCCATGATTGCATCGAGTTGGCCAAGAGATGTCACACATTCCAAATTCATGCTAATTTCATGCATCTGCCGCCAGAAACTCTCCACTCCACCAAGTACTATTGTCCATTTGCGATGTGGGGACTCGATGTTGTGGGACTATATCCACTGACGATAGCTCGTCTGTACAGGTTTATCCTGACCGCCACAGGTTTTTTTTTCAAGTGGGCAGAGGCAATTCTACTCAAGGAGGTCAAGGCCCGTTCTATTATAGACTTCATGAGCTCCAATATCATCTACCGGTTTGGAGTCCCTCATGCTATCCTCACCAATAATGGCACCAAATTTTGAGTAGCCGATCTGAATAAGTTTTACGCCAAGTACAACATCGAGTCGAACCATATCTCCCACTATCACACGTAGGAAAATGGACAGATCGAGGCATTCAACAAAACCCTCTCTAAAATTCTGCAGAAAATGGTTGGTAAGAATAAGAAGAGTTGTCCAGATAAGCTCCCTGACGCTCTCTGGGCCTATCGTATGACTACTCATAATTCCACCCAGCTGACCCTGTATTCCTTGGTGTACGGAGCTGAGGCCATCCTACCCATCGAGATCCAGCTGCCTTCATTACGCACAACGGTCTATGACCAGAAGGCTCTAGATAAGGTAGCTGAAATTCATCTGGCTGAATTGGAAGCAATTGACAAGAATAGGCTTCATGCCCTACACAACCTAGAGAGGCATCAGAACAAGGTAGCTAGAGCCTTCAACAAGAAGGTTTGACTCTGCTCTTTCCTGCAAGGTGAATTGGTATTGGCCCTCCGAACGCCAATGATCCCTGGAAAGAAACAACCCAAGTTGGGGCCCAAAATGGGAAGGACCTTACATAATCCACAGGGTTTACCCCAATGGAGCATACTCCCTGGTGACCATGGATGGTGAGTGTATAACTCGTCCCACCAATTCCAAGTTTCTCAAGAAATACTTTTCCTGAGCCAGCTGGTCCAGCATGACCGTAAACTGCTAAGTCCTACATGACTCTAAACTGTGCATCATCCTGCACGATGTTAAACTGCATCTTAAGAAATACACGTGGCTTGATTCCAATCTGTATGGGATACGTAGGAACTCTCAAGCGTTTAGTCTTGAGCCCAGCACCAAACTCTCTTATTCTTTGACTATTCCCCTTGGATATAGTTATCTTTGAGGGTCCTTGCATGATATAGTATAGGCTTCCTTAGCCCCACCCATGCTAGGATTATGTTGGTCGCACCATGTGCCCTATCCTTGTTCTTCTATCCTCCCACGTCCTCACTGCATGACGTTAAACTTCATGGCCTTCAAAAACTACGTACGGATTGATTCCCATCCGAATGGGATATATTGGAATGCCGGGAAATTCCGTCTTTTGGCCCAACCCAAATGCCAGAATCTCCCCTCGGGTCAAGAAATATGGTGTGGTGCTGATTTTTTCCTCAATACACGTCGAGCTCATATCGATTCCGCCATACATCCCACTCCCCAAAGGTGTCCGGCTCTTTCACCACCCTGGTTGAATTTAAAATGTATGGGTACAACTATTCTTCACCCACTCCTTTGATTGGGACTCCAACATCTTTCCTATTCAGAAGGGCCCCCAAATAGCATGGATGCTAGGCCTAAGGGCTCTCCTACTGCTTCGAGTCAATTCCCTCGAGGATGTTGAGCAACAAGCCGATACAAGTCCCACATTGCGAATACGGTCAGCGGTCGATGCTCATTTTTTGTTCCCATTATAGGTCACTATAAGGACGCTGTGTTTCTAACATGTTCAACAGCTATCCTTTGTCGTTAGGGCCACCCCAAGATGTCCCAAACATCAAGTGAAGTGGTTCATTTTTCCCCATTGTATATCCAAGTGACGAACTCCCCTCGGGTGATGCCAGCCACTAGACCCCTATATGGCAGGGAGAGCTAAATCCGGCTCCTTGTTTCCCACACCGAGCACTGCTCACATGGGATTAGGAGTTGTGATGAGGAGGTAATAATACAAGAGGTCATATGGCTAATATTGGTCGAGACACCCGGCCTCAAGCCCCTTGTCCTTTTCTTGCTCCTTGGCCCTTTCTGGCTTCCGACTCAAGTTCTCATTGAGGGTTGTGTGGTGTGGAGCGGACTTATGTCCTCATTCACATCGGGCTATTTCTCCATGCCACGCATATCCCCTTGAGACATCCCTCCCATAATTTATCATCCATACCACAAGCGCATGCCCCGTCGTGCTTCGCGTGCTCAATATCAAGCCCCCCAGCACAAGTTTTAACTCTTACAGGATTGTATGGTGTGGCGTGGGATTATGTCCTCATTCACGTTGGGTTACTCGCCACACTATGCACCTCCCTTGTTTGGGGTATTTTACCCCTTCCATCATCCTCACTGCAAGATGTTAAACTACAAAATGGTCAGGCCTTTTCCATCCGAGGCCCAGCCTCAGGCCCCTCAGCCTTTTCAGGCCCCCTGCCCAGGTTCTCACATCGGGTTGCATGGTGTGGTATATGAGTATGTCTTTATTCATGTCGGGTTACTCACCGTGTCGTACACCTCCTGTGCGTTGGGTACCTTTCCCATTTGCGTCCCTACTACGTGACGACAAACTGCACATTACTCCCTTTAAGAACTACGTGTGGCTTGATTCCCATCCTCATGGGATACGAAGGATCGCCCGAGCATCTAGACTTTGGGTTCAGCCCTATCTCTTTGATGTCTCCCTCTCATCTTGGCCCCTTGGACTGCATTCCCCCAGAGAGAGGAACATATGGTGTGGTATGAGATTACGTTCTCACTCACATCAGGTGTTGTAACAACCATGCCATTTACCTACTCCTCCTGAGAGTTTTCCATCCCCTTGTGCTATCCTCTTCTTTTCAAATTGGCCTCTCTCAAGATGAGACCCTCGTCCCTCTTCGACGATTCACCAATGTGCCTAAGGGTACTCTGGTTTAGTACATGGAATGTCAGACTCTACTCAGACATGCTTTCACCCATTTTTCAGGCTTCATGTTCCCCTCCATTAGGGCTTCCATCACCTTTCAAACCCAAAGGGACCCCCGAATGGCATGGATGCTTGGCCCAAAGGCCCTCCTACCTTTACGGGCCAACATTTTCAAGGGTTCTGGGAAAAAATTGATACAAGCCCCGCATTTCAAATATGGTCAGCGGTCGGTGCTCATTTGTTTGTCCCCATTTCAGGCTAACGTGATATGGATGTTGTGTTTCGAACATGGTCAACAGTTATCTTCCATCATCACGCCAACCCCATTAAACCCAAAATGTCGGTTACATGATTCACATCCTTCTCCACCTCATCATGTCCAAGTAGAACTTCGAAACACTTAGTACTATTCCTCAGTGTGCATCTGCATGTTAGGAGGAAAAATCTGCGATAAGAAAATCATTTGGGGTTCCACCATTTTCCCCTTTGCATGTATTTCACGTATTGCGAATACCTTATCCACCTTTGTTTCCTACAAAGAGTTTGACTCACATAGGCTTAGGGATTGGGTTAGGGTCTTCCTTTACATGGGATAATCCCACTTCTCCATGGTCCAAGTTCTAAGACCTTAAACTAATATATTTTCGTATTTCCCCTTTGTAGAACTATGTATAGCTTGATTCACATCCTCATGGGATACATATGAACACCTGGGCATCTTGTATTCGGGTCTAGCTTAACTGAGAGCTAGCCTCTCCTACTTCCTACCCTCTTACCTCTTTTTGGCCCCTCGTCCCAAGGTTTCTTTCTCAGAATTGCCCACGGTGTGGTATGGGATCATGTCCTCATTCACGATGGGTGTGCTTTATTGCACCATGCACATTCCAACTTTTTTAGCCTCATCTTTACTACGTCTGTGTCACACGATGTTAAAATGTATGGTTGGTCCTATCACATGACCTTAAACTGAGACAATAACATCCTGGCCGCACAATGAAAAACGGCACTACATTGTGATGTCCTCGCACAAGGGACATCATGTTTGGTATTGATCAAACACCATACCATTTGTCAATACCTTCCTTTGGATTGATTCTTGTGGTGATTCCGTGACTTTCTATCCTATGATTTTCACTTCACAGACAAAAAACCCTCCATTCACCCTAAAGGACAAACAAGATTTATCAAATGTCGTTTCTTTTAGTGCGGGGGTTAGACCCGCACACCCTTTTATCCCTGGAACTAGTACCTTACCATGTCACCGCTTAGAACTACATACGTCTTGATTCTCATTCTCATGAGATACATAGAAACAGTTGGGTACTTCCCCACTGTCCCAACTTAACTTTTGTATTTGGTCCCTTGACCTAAACACCTCCCCAAGGAACACATTGTAATCTGGACTTATGTCCTCATTCACGTCGGGTTTCATAATCACCTTACCATGTGCCCCTTGCAACCCTTACCAATCCTTGGTCTGAGTTCTAATACCATAAACTAAGACCCCACTTAGAACTATGTATGGATCGATTCCCATCCTCATGGAATACGTAGAGACACCCAGGAATTTCACCTTGGTCCCAGACCCAGGAATCATAAATCATATTCCTCCTCCTTTCCGACCCCCTGGCCTGAACCCTTTAGGGGAACCATGTAACTGCAGTTATGCCCTAAACAAGTTTGGGATGACCCATGATGACATTCAGAAGCGACGACTCCCTCATCAGGGAGGTCCTGTCTAAAGTAGGAATGATCAGTGATCAGACTGATGCTCCCATCTAATGTGGTTCCACAACGGTGGTGTAATTTCAAGAGTGTTGGATTCTATTTGAACAAACTATCACTCCACATTCCATGCTTTGAGTTCCCCTTATTCGGACCCTTGTCCTCTTTCACATCTAAGGGAACCCCCTAACAGTATGGATGCCCAGCCTGTGGCCCACCTATTGTCCTGGGCCAACATTCCGGAAGACTAATTGATGATTTTTTTAGTTAGGCCCCGTGTTTCTAACGTGGTCAGTGGTCAACCCTCATTTGTTATCCCTAATCTAGGCTAACACGATATGGATGTTGTGTTTCGAACATGGTCAACAGTTATCCTTCATTATCACGCCGCCCCCACTATGTTTCGAATCCTGGGTATCGTGATTCATGCCTTTTATTCCCATCTATTCAGATTGATTCCAGTTCCCCTGGCATTACCCCATTCATGCACAAGTGAAAACTGGGAAAACGGTAATTCAGCTGTTCTGAGAGCTTCACTCTCCAGTCAGGTATCTCCCTTATCTTCCCAAGAATCCATTTCAGCTATTCAAACCCCAGATGCCTGAAACTTAGTCAGCACTCTTATGTTCAAGTGAAATGACATAGCGGTCATCCTTTGTTTCTCATGTTGGGCTCGGCCCGCGTGAGCTTAGGGATTGACCACCGGGTGTTTCGAGAATATAACAGATGCATATAAAACCAATAAAAATAACCAAACTCATGCAGGCTATGGCAGAAAACGATCAAAGCATGAAATTACATTTGAGGGTTAGTAATTATTACAGTACCTGAGGGTTGTTTCCCCCTATGGACGAGTTAACCTTGTCAAAAGAGCATAGCAGATCCGCCACCCTCTGGCTAGCGGCGTCTAGGAGTTGTTTCTGCCTGTTCAGCTCCTGCTCCTCCTCAGCAGCGATGGGGCACAATTCATTGGGCACAATCTGGGCCTGCTCCACTTCGTTCTGAATGACATACATTTTCTCAGAGGCTCACTTCATGCCCTCTTTAGCCTCTGCCAGCTGGGCCTTCAATCGCAATATTAGCTAAAATTGCGCGTTAAGGGAGGTCAAGTGCTCGTCCGCCCGACTCTGTAGCTACTGGACCTCATCTTTAGCCTCCTGGAGCCTCTTGATGTTTACCACTTTCCTCCGCTGTCATCCCACACCAAGGCCATGATCATACTCCCGAATCTTTTCCACCATAAGATCTCAGATGAGCATGTGGGGACACTGGGCATCCACTCCCCCAGAACACAGTTCTCGCAGCCGCGAGTGAAGTCTATCCATCTCATCCAACCATAGTGCTTGGGGGTGTCATCGATGAAGCACTTGATCAGCTTCCACAATCGGCGATAGACTATCTTGCTATCCTCTTCGTCAGAGGTCTTCTCATCCCAGTCAGCGCGATTGGTAGGCTCATACGCAGGGAACGCCCCCAAGAACTCTTCAGCAGGGTCCACGTCTGGTATTTGATTGGGCATGGTCGGGCATGGACTATATGATCAATCATCATCATCGGATCCCACTTCAGTGATCTCGGGTTCATCCACACTTACGGTCCCACTGGTGATTGGGAGCGCCGCCTCTTGGTAGAGGGGACTTACAGAGATCGAATTCCTGGCCTTGTTCTTGTGCTGATATCATCGGGACCCCGAGGCGTGGCCCCCCATATATTATTGGAAGGTAATAAATCTCCGAAGGGGTCACCTCAGGTATCCTGACCCCGCTGGAAGTGGTAGTTGATACAACCGCAGGTATAGATTCATAATGTCCCGCATCAACATTCATTGAGGGACGGGAACGAGTCCTATGTATGAGCTCATCCTGCATAGTTCAGATGTTAGTAAGGAGTCCATAAAGACTCGGGAGCAGACACTAAGGAAGGAGTTTATGGTTTTACCTTGAGCACCTCAGATAATTCTTCAAGGTCTGAACCCTGAGCACCAACTTCACCCTCCTCCAACGGGCTCCCTCTACAGGCCTCGTCTGCCCAGGAGGACTTTTCCAATTCTTCTGGAAAAGGGAAGCATTATCTCAGTTCAGTAGCCGATAATTGTAGAGGGACTTTATGATCTAGGAGCACCTTGACACGGTCTTCCATTGGATGTGGGGCACCCCGAAAATGCACAAAGTCCTCCAGCTCTGTCAGCTATTGCTCTACCTCTGCCTAGGACACCGCAAAGCCAGCCCTGATAGAGCTTATCCCCGGAATGTACATACCAAGACGGTTCAAGTGTTTCCACATCTTGGGAGGGCTCAGAAACTGTCTGTTGACTTCCCAGAGATCCCAGGCCTCTGGGAAGACAGCATCCTCCAGCATGTCTATGTGACACAGCCGGTTCCTCAGAGCCTAAGTGGATATCCTATGGAGTCCCCTCGGCGGACTCCCCTCTAGATGACCCTATTCTTCTAAAACCGCTGGGTCCGCTACCACTGCTAGATCTACCACTACTTCTTCAACCTCAACCGGTGCATGCCTCTTCGCTGTGGCATCCCCGCTACCGTGGGATGTACCTGCCACCTTCCGGCCCTAGCCCTGAGGTTGGGAAGGCTCAACATCACCGTCCCAAAATTATGGCTGCTTCAGCATTTCCCCCGGGTAGGCCACTTCCCAACTTTGGGCATACTCCATGACCAACATGAAGGCAGCAGTAGGCGGAGGTAGCTCATTCTTCATCTTTCCATCCTCAGATGTGAACATGTGTCACATCTACCTCATCACACATGGATTCTCTTCAAGGCGCACCCCTAGGTAAACCTGGGGGGTCTGTCACTGCATGCACCAAAATTGTTGGGCAAATCGGTGTGGGGCGTACGGCTCAGAGAGTGGCTCATGGTCCACCCTCTCCACCAGGAATCCATCTCAAAAGGCCAAGAGATAAGATTGGTGCTCTTCTATCACTGCACCATCATCCGTGAAGGCCCCCATTGGCAACAAGAACAGATAGACGTTGAACTCTTCTTCTTTCCAGACTCGGTTTAATATTGATGGTATGGTCATATTGGCCGGAAATCTCCCCACAACGTTCAGGATGGATGGGAGAAAGTCTGATCCTAGAGGAAAAATAGGGCTTGGGTATTCATAAACCCCCTCTAATGTGTGCCGCTATCCACCCATACAGAAGGTGGAATGACCCACATATCCTCTGTGGCCTCTTCCCCTCACTAATGTGCCAGAGCATTTTGTACATCTTGGCAAGCATCAGATTTCTAAGATTCACCAGCCCTCTAGTCACTAGCATGGAGGCCATGATGAATTTTCTTGGTCACATGCCCATATTTGTATCCCTCACTGGCAAGATCCATCCACAGATAAGGGCCGCAATGAATGCCACCATCCTGACTATCGACTGTTGTTCGGTGTTGATGTTGAAGCCCCATGTCTTCCACTGACTGTCCTCCATTAGCCACTAGTATGAGTGCTCCTTGCCCTATTGAGCCCCCTTTGGGCTAGTTCGAGGCCTCATCAGAAACTACCTGTCTTTCAGGATGTTTAGAAATTGCTTGAACCACCGTTTGAAGTGGACATCTCTCACCAATTCCTTGTCCTATCCCGACACCAGTCTCATCAACACCATTTCTAGTGGCGGCATCTTCTCCGAATCCTCCCACACATCCATAACAGGGAGGAATTTTTCATACATTTCTCCCAGTACCGGGACCCTCGAGATCTTATTCACGTCTCATAAGCTGATGCCAACCTCCCCGTGTTGTAGGTGGAAGGTATTGGACCTCGGTGACCACCGGCTCAAAAGCTCTGGTATCAGCTACTTCGGCCGATTGTTGTGAAATTGGGAGGCCCAGACAGCCTCATACAATCCCACTCTCCTCAGCTCTGCACCAAACTCTTCACACGAGGTGCTTACCCAGTAGGCCTAGGCCCGGTCGTCTGTGAAGTTGCCACTTTGGAGCAAGTACAACTCATCAGACCATCCCTTCTTCAGGTTCCTCAATGCCGCCTTTAGGATAGTTTGGTACAGAGTAGGGGATTTCTCCAGCATAAACGCTTTCCCGTAAATGTCATTCAGATGATTGTACAAAAAATCAGCGGTTACGGGCATAAAGTCCTCTTGAGTGTGGCCGTTGGCCATCCTGAACCACTAGTGTTGGCACGACGTGCTCTTGAACCAGTAGGTTAGATTGTCCATGCATGCTTCAAGGATGAAGACTTCATCCCTCAATCCAAAGCCATACAAGGGCAACCTGTTGCACAATGGGTAGTCTCTTTGGCTTTCTGACAATAGATGCTCTAGAAAATAATGGTCGGAATGACTCCGTACCAACTCCCCCAAACCCAATATATTCGCCATCTATTCCCATCAAGAAGAATCCACAAGGACCCCCCTGAATACCTCCTTGTGATCCATCCTGTCCATAAAATTCAGATGATTTTTGGGCTAGATTGGAAAGCTCGGTCATGAAGCTCAATAACGGAGACCGATCGAGGAGCTCGATCCGGACAGCAGAATCACAAGGCCTAGCACGGACCCTCAGACGCAAGCCACAGAGTGCACTAACGCAAAGTCAAATCTTCGATGTGTTCCATAAAGAAAAGTCCCAATTCGCAGAGATTGATCATGGAGTACGCGGAGCTTCGTGAATCTAGAGAGCCAAAAAGTTAAAATTGTGGAGAGAAAAGGACAAAAGAGAGGTCAGCCCAGCAATTTATAGGCGACCACCGCAGGTGCTTAGATGTGTGTCCAGCCACGACGGACTTCACAGTGCGCCCGACCCACGCATCTAGGCTCTTCCTTGCAGGACTCCATCGTGAGGCCGCCCCACGAGCCTCTTTCACGAGGCCTCCCCATGAGGCTCCTTCACGAGGCCGCCTCGCGGGTCCCCGGGAAAATTTGGCGATGGACCCTTAGACATGGATTCTTTCTTTCTCCATGACTCCCAGTCTGAGGGGGGGAATTTTTTAATGCCAAAATTGGAGGCAAGGAAAATATCTAGAAAACATTAAATCCTACCTTGTGAAGATAGATAGTGAAGCTGCTAGAGCCATGTGGGCGGCACACGAGAGCTCCTACGTGAGCCCTCGCGAAGCCCGGAAGTGGGACAGCTCCGCAAAGACTTCCGACGTTCGTGAGCCCTTGCGAAGCGAGGATACTATACCACTCTGCGAAGCCCTCTGATGTTCGCAAGCCCTCACGAAGCGAGGAGGCAGGACCGATCCGCAAATCCCTCTGACGTTTTCAAGCCCTCGCAAAGTAAGGAGGCGGGACTGCTCCGTGAAGCCCTCTGACGTTCATGAGCCCTCGTGAAGCGAGGAGGAAGTATTGCTCAGTGACGATAGGTGATGTTTGCGACCCATCATGAAGCTCGCTGTGTGCCTAGTTCGCACTGATTTGCAGTGCCTCATGCCTAAAAATACAGGGCTCCCCTCGAGCCCGCAGGACAGATTTTCTGACCTTTCCTCTTCCTAGCTCCCAAATCGCGAAGCAGCTATGCTCTTCGAACCATGAGCTTCTCAATGTACTTTTTGATCCATGAAGTACCTTCCCCTTGGTGTTAATTATGCCCCTCTTCCAAGAGGGATGCCTTTCGTGAATCCCCTAGGTCTTCGCGAAGGAAAGAGATACTCAAGGGGACTCGGGTCCGGAGCACTTATGCTTCGTGGAGCACTTATGCTTTACGAAGCACCCCCATGCATGTGTAACCCATGTGCCAAAGTTGGGTCACTGTGCATCGCAAAGCACATCACTTCCCCATTCTATGCTTTCTAAGGCACCCTTGCTTCGTGAGGCATTGCTTCATGAATGCCTTTCCACTTCGCGAAGCTCCTCCCATATGCACTTATGCCCTATGCCTAGCCTAGGCAACTTCACTTCATGAACCACAACCCTTCACAAAGCACCTCCATTGCTTGGATAACCAGAGCTTCACAAGGCTTCCACCTATGGCCTCTCTTGCTCTGCAACTCCTTTTCCCGTGCGGCCCTTCAGGTTTGCACGAAGCAACTTCAAAGTCCCCTGGACGATACTACTTGTTAAATTGCTTTGCCTCATGCTTCTTCTCATAGGCATGCTAATGGCTAGTGCTTCTTCCCATAGCCACACTAACGTGGAACCCCCAATGGTTCGCTCCATGACACCCCATCGTCGTGGCATTGCATGCCCCCTTTCTTAACCAAGGTGCAGAGGGTACCAGTTATGTATGTCTTAGTGGTGCGGAGTGAACCTGCCTCGTCTGAGTTGTAGGATGTTAAACTTTCAAGCATCATCGTCCTCAGCACATGACATTATACTGTGACCCCCCATGCATCCTATTTAGGGAAAGGGCAACCACTCTAGTGCAAGCCCCTAGCTTTTCTTATAGGAGGCAACATCCCATCTCCTCCTTTCTTCTTCAGTTCCAAGGACCAGGGGGAAATGGACACTGGACCCCTCCTTTATTCGATTCCAAATCCCTCTCCCACTGGGCTTTGTCGCCATCGAGCCTCCATCCTGGAGTAAGTCCCAACCTCTTTGGGTTGTGATCATGTGTAAGCCTCACTCCATTTCCCACAGACGCACCTTTCGCGATGTGATCGTCAGGTCTTTGCTGCCTCTTGTTTCTAACACCGAGCATGACTCACATGGGCTTAGAGCAAGCATTGACAATGACAAAAACCATGTGAATCCTAGAATGTAAGCAACACACCCACCCTGAACTACGTGGACTTTGATCCTTGGTAAGACAAGGTACGTAAGAAGCCTCCCTAAGGTTCAATCCAACCACCTCAGTCATTCCGACCATCTTCGCGTCGGTTCACCAACACCATGGGCAGTCTAGAGTGTAAGCCTCATATCCACAAGAAATAAATGGTATTTGATCCTTGCTATGGTAAGGTACATAGGAAGCCTCCCTGAGGTCCAAGCCTACCACCCATTGGTCGCTCTGACCCCCTTTATGTCGGTGCACCAATCCCCCAACCTGAACTACGTGGACTTTGATCCTTTCTAAGGCAGGGTGCGTAGAAAGCTTCCACAAGGTTCAAGCCCACCATCCATCTGGACCCCAGGTCTTTATTCACGTCAGTTCACCGACCCCACCCTGAACTACATGGTCTTTGATCCATTCCAAGGCAAGGTACGTAGGAAGCATCCATGAGGTCCAATCCCAACACCTCATTGGTCCTGACCATCTTTACGTTCGTTCCCCAACACCTTGGGCAGCCTAGAGTGTAAGCCCCAAACCTATTCTAAACTATGAGGACTTTGATTGCTATAAAGGCAAGGTACGTAGGAAGACTCCATGAGGTTCAAGCCCAACACCTGGTCGTTCCTACCACCTTCACGTCAGTTCTCCCACACAATCCATCTAGATTCTATGTCCTTATTCACGTCGGTTCACCTTATTCCCGCATGACATTAAATTGTGAACCACACGCAGCGGTAAGCCGTTGTGCCTCCCAATCAACGGTATTCTATTGTATCCTGAGTAGCAGTAAGCCATTGTGTCCCATATTCAGCAGAAAGTCGTTGCAATTCCCTTCACTGGGACCCACATCTTTGGTCTGTCCTAGTGGCGTTAGACCAACCCGGACTACTAACCGCGCATAATCCTCATACACATCATCAGGTTGTTGTCCTATGTGTACACCCCAATTCAAGCTCATCGCTTGACCTTTCACCCAAGCCTATGTGTCTCGGAAATGTCCTGTCCCAACCCAGAGGTTCCATTTCCTCCAGGTCCCATCCACGAATCCATTATCATGGGTCACCTCCTCAGGCATCTCATCACCCTCCTGAACTAAGCGTACTTTGATTCCATACCACAGGGATACGTAGGAAGTCTCTCCGAGAATCAAACCGAACATCACCGCCACCCTCACGGTGGTTCCATCCCATTCACCACCCATCTCACCCAGCACTCTGTCATCTATATTGATTCTTACTCAGGCTGCCACATCCCGGTAAGGTCATGTCAACGAACCTACATCAGAGTGTCCTCCAGGGGTTTCACTCATATGATCCACTGCAGTCAGTGTTCTGATCTGTCCGATCTGTCTCTACTGGACGTTAAACATGCAGCATACCCTGTGTTAAACATGGGAAGCTGAGGAAAACCTCAGGCATATGCCCATGACATATAATTCCTCGCATTCGACATGGGATGACTCGGGCTTTCATGCCCTTGAGAAGCCCTATAATAAAGGACAGAACCCAGACGCACCAGTGTCCCAACTCCCAGACTCCCCAGTGATGCCTAACGTGAATAATCCCCTGACCGAAGGTTGCTGCCCTAATTGGACCCCTTGAAATTTCCAAACAGAAGCAGTGTAATTAACTGGTGTCCATGAAGATATGACACCAGGAAGAGTTTCATGAACAACGTCTTAAATCTATAATGGAGACCCAGACAAGGTGACGAGTTCCGAGGAGGAATCCATGGAAGGAAGAACTGGCATCCCAGTATTTCATTTTGATCAGGGATCAAACATCCCTAAAAGAGTGATGTATGTCACCCACCTTTGGAAAGCGGGAATGTGGGGAAACAAAACCGCACCTTTCTCCCTCAAACGAGATGGACGCACGCACCCCAGTGAAAGCATAGGAAACAGATAACCCAAAGTTTATATTGAGAAGTTAATTATCATTTCACATCATGGGTATAGACAACAAACTTAAAAGAATTAAAATATGTATATTTTATTTTTTTAATATAGTATTGATTTTATTTTCTAAAACTCTATTAATAATTCTAAAAAAATCACACAAAGTCACATGTCTTATCATATAATATATGAAAAAGTACTAGATTAGCCTTATATATTCTGCACTTTTATGTTTTTTATAAACTTATTACATTTCTACGTAATTCTTATTAAATTTCTCGGTGAAAATTGAATAAAATTCTCAAACTAATCTCATTAGAGAGTGCCATATATAATGTATTCAAGATTAAATAATCATTTTTCGTTGGAATCATAATCCCAATGTTCAAAACATTTTATATATTATTCAAAAAAACATAATTTTTTATCATGAAACATTACGACTTATCTTGTTTTGTGTTAATATCTTATAGAACAATTAAAATTAACATGGCAAGACACACAAACTCCATTGTGTTTAAAATTAAAAATTATTTTTTTTAGTGTTAATATCTTATAAAATATATAATTATATCTATTTTATATATCTAATTGTAAATCTTTAATGTCCTTTATAGAAAATATTATTGTATTCTTTAAGATATTACACTTGGTGATAGTTTGGTCATATCGACAATATTTTGATGGACAACTGAATAAACTCTTAATCATTGATAAAACTCATTTTGTCCCCATATTCTTATCATGTGTATTATAGAATCCAATAAAACAAAAACCATCTGTGTCATCTCCTATTGTTGAAAAAACTCCCTGATAATAAAAAATCACTCTTAACACATAAGATAAATAAGATGTTTACACACATATTTTATTTAGATACACGTGACCTTGATAACATGAAATATCTAGAAGATCGGGTGGTCATAGGTTGACATATGGCCATGTTGAATCTTTCAATGAACATTTATATATATTCCTTTTATGAAGAAACCAAATATGTTTCATTACTATCTCTCGTGATTGGAAACCAAAATTTACACTTGGATTTATTGAGATCCTTCATCTCAAACATTCTAGAAAATGTTTCCTTTAAATCATTTATAGAATCCATACTGAAATACCCTAGTTTTATATCATCTATGTTCTAAAGGAATATGACACAACATATTCAAATCCACTAGTTTTATATCTTATAAAGTTAATTTCATTTGATTAAATGATAGGACTTCCAAGGAGGAAGCGTTATATTAATGTCAGTCGACTCTCAGTCGATGTTACCTAGATCATGCTGACATATGATGATTCATATGTCTCCCTCACTATAGCATCTGAGGGACCATCCACTTTACCCCCTACACGATGTCTCTCACACCCTTCATCAGTGTCCCATCAGTAGATCAGTCGACGCCTCCCCATTCAGTAGCCTCAATAGTGAGGAAGCATGCCGTCACTCCTGGTTCTTCACGAAGATATTGGATGGTGTCTGTTATAGGTGCAAATTTTAATATGAATAAATCTATTTCACTTTTTAATACTACTAACTGTTTTTTCCTAAAAGATGGAAACAATGCTACCATATAGGAAAATATGAAAAGTTTAGATGTTAGGAATCTGAATAAACTAAAGATAGTTCTCACATTTGACTGTTATAGGATCCTTATGGATGACGTTGTGGGATTACTTAGCCAAATTCTAGACCAGCTGCCAGTGGAGCCGGTTACCCATCCGATTACGTATGATGATTGGAGGAATATGCCCTCATCTTGGAAAAATAATGTTTTTGATTCACATATAAAGAAAAATTTAAAACATTATGGTTTAATTGAATGTCATTATGTTGTTAAATTAAAATATTTTCAAAATGAATCTCTTTGTAAATATGTTTTTCCACTTTCTTATTGTTGATCTGGTAGCACGAAAGTGGACATTGAAAAATTTGGGAAAGAAATGAAAAGATTTTAAATGGAGATTATGGAACAAATTTAGTGATAATTCTTTGAGCACCGAGAAAATTTATGATAAGGTACCCAATGAGGTACCTAGAGGGCAATGGAACGTTTTTATTGATACCCATTTTGATGAGAATCACATGTTATTTAAATATATATTATAATATTAATCTCATTTTACATTTATACATGGATATGACAAGGAGATGACATTGCATACATTACTATTAAATTATATTTTATTTATTTTAGGATATTTCAAAGAAGAATGCATCGAGTCAGGCTAAGAAAATCATTACTCACACTGCGAGGTCAAATAGTTTTTCTAGAATCTGATAAACTCTGGTAATATTTTCCTTAGTTTAAATATTTACAAGACAAAATTATATGTTCAATATATTAAATTTTTGATTTAACTTTGTTTAATGAAGTCACATATTTTAGGTCACCAAGCATACAAAACAGAAGTGTGGTTGGATGTTTATAAAAAATCTGATGGGAGTTATGTTAATGAGCCTGCTAGAGAAGTTGGGGTATGAATTCATTTTTAATTATAATAACTTATTATAATTTGTCACTATGTTAATATATATTACTTCAAATATGATTGATATTTGATTTATAGGTAAAAAATAAAGAACTATGGGATGCCAATCCCTCGCAGTCCTATTCAGTCTCCCAGGATGACCTAGTTGGTAAAGTCTTTGGGAAGGAGAATCCCGGTCGAGTGTGCGGGATGAGTTCAGGACCATTACCATTTGAGGTCTTTTGAAATCCATTGGGGATTGCTGCCACATCTACTCCGGGTTTTAGTCACTCTCTACCCCGAGATACTCAGAGAGAGTTTGTCTCTATTCAAAGAAAAATTCAGAAATAGGGGGCTCATATATCTGATTTTTAGAAAGCATTGGTAGATTTATATCAGAAGAAGACTGGATCTATCCCCAGTGATATTTCATCAATGAATAATGTCGAGCAGGTAAATCACACAACTTCAAAATCATTTACTTCACAAACTTTTATTGGTTTTAAGTTTAAATACTAATATACAACATTGTTTAATATTTAATATAGTTATCGAACCTGTTCCAGTACCAGGAAATAGAGATGGAGATGGAGAGGGTGAAGAGAAGAGTTCATCATCATCCAGTGATTAGTGGATAGGGTTTGTTCATGTATCATTTGTGGAATAGAGTTGACCATGCCAAGTGCTCTGGTTTGTGCATTGTTTATGTGTACTCTGATTGTAAGATAGTGGAACTTTCCTTATGTATCTATATGTTGTGTTTCATTTCATATTGAATTGTGTACTCTAATTATAAGATATGTACAACTTGGTATAATTTTATGGTGGAATGATCTGGTCTGTGCATTTTTTGTTTTTTATAGGGTTTTTTTGGGGCTGCAGGTTTGGGGGCTACAGATTCTGCAGCTCATTTTTTTAATTCATCATATAGCGATGGTTTAAACCATCGTTAAATATTGTTTTTTTTTCTCAGTGGTTTAAATCGCCGCTATATTATGGTATTTTTTTCAGCTGCTAAAACAACCACTAAATATTACAAAATCTTATTTATGACGGGTTTCTCCATTTTAGTGGTGGTTATTTTGGTAAAAAGTATTTAGAAGTTAGCGGCGGTTTTAATCGCCACTAAATTATCATCATTTTTTGGCCAAAAAAACACCGCTAAACGCAGAAAACCACCGCTAAATACACATTCTATGATGATTTCCAGAAACCTCCCCTAAATGGGAGGAACCACCGCGTGTTGGATGTTGGCAGCAATTTTAGCGGCTCTTTCTGGAAATCATCACAGAACTATGTGGTGGAGGTTTAAATGACCGCTAAATAAATAAAAACTCTACTACATGGAGATTTTCTTGTAGTGTATATTGAACTCAACTACTCTATTAGGGGGAAGTCCTATGAAGTAATTCATAAGACTTCCTGATAGAGATTGAATATCAGAGGAAAAAGTCAAGGGGTCTACCACTGATCCTACTAAAATATCCAAGCCTACAATCTGCATCATGATCATCACAAGTTGTCTCATGTATTGACCAACTCTAAATACTACCAGTTCCCACTCATTGGTCAACCTAAAATTATCTCCCTTTGGTGAAGTAAATGATGCATGTCTTCAATAGTAGTCGATGTGGGATCGAGTGCTGGTCATCCAGTCCATTAAAATAATCACATTGAATCTCATAATCCCCAGAATCATGAAGTCCCATAGATTTTTATAAATGGTAATGACTACATGAATCTTTGGGAATCACTAAATACAGTCTACATTTATACCCAATGACATATTGATGGAATGCAACATAAAAGACAACTAGACCAATAAGTGAAGTCCGTCAATAAATTGTGCAGTTATAAAGGAATGAGAAGCAGCAATAACAAATAAAGTAGTAGAATACATAGAAGTGATCGAGACTATACCTTTAACTATAGATAGTCCCTCAACCCTATATATTGGAGTTTGATATACTATATATACTCAACATGCCTTAGCTCTACAACTGTATTCCTAAGGTATATGACTCCCATAAGTCATCATTGTTTGATCCTACTAATTAGGATCTCGGTTGGATCCCTGGTTCGCTGACCACATCTACCTCGATCCCTTATGAAATTATGACATAAAAAATCTGAGGAAAATTAATGTAGTTACACCATATTTCCATATTTCTGACACTTTCTATGGGTTACTGAGCAGGCCTTTGGTAGTGTCTTATTATTCCATAGTTCAAGTAGTATTGATCACCTTTTGAGTGTTTTGGAATCGTCGAGAGTCGAAATGAAAGAAATGAGAAAGAAAAGAAGAATGCGGAAAGAGAAATAGACACAGGACACACAAATTTTCGTGGTTTAGGAATAACCCTATGTCCACGGAGAGGTAAAAAATTCACTAATTCGGGAGCACAAAATACAGAAATTTTTTAGTAGTAACCCTAGCCCGAAAATGGGCTATAAAATGGAGAAGACGATCACTATTCCGAAAAGTAAGTCTGCATCGCTATAGCTAACGGTGACCACCTTTGTCAAAAGTGATACAGTGTCTACCGGCTAGAAGTCAAAAGTGCTACAGGATTGTTGACTCCAAATTCCGCACTTATACAGTGCCTTTCATTGCCGGTCGGTCAGCTCTACTATAACGGTCAAAGATTCTACAGTGCCAAAAAAATTATGTTGGGGCCTTCGACCCCTGGTCCCTCGAAGCAGGGCCACGTTGCCCCCTACAACCCCCAATGAGCTCACCGTGGAGCTCAACCCGCGACAGTTGCAGGCCACAAGAATTCGGCCCAACCGGATCAAGCTACACCAATCCAACATTGAGGGGGATGAAGAATCCATATTCTACTCCACCTATATACCAATACCCTATTGTATATCCCTACTCTTCCTCTTCCTGATACAAGAAGAGACACCCATCATAGTAATAGGAGGTAAACCCACTTGAGTAATGAAGGGTTAAAGAAGACCAACTACTTGATCCACTTATAAGACATTCTCAATAGGAAAGGCCTTGCGTAGAACCTCAGTGTGTCTCCCAAGGTCAAAAATATGAACCTGTCATCTGACATCAAGGAGAAGATTGATCTTAAACATTATGGACTTATGTACCTCTGTTCCTACCAAGAGAGGAGTAAATTGAATTAGTTCATTGAAACAATCAAAATGTGGGGATACCATCATGGACCCCAGTTTTAGGTCCATGAACTCCTTGGCTCAGTCTAAATTTAATTTATTTGGAATCATTTTCTGAATAACAAGCCCTTGAACGCCTCACAAGTGATACCCTCACATATTCCATCCATTCCCATCATGTCCCACCATATCCCTGAAGGTACCTATAGCATGAATGTTCTCAACTTTCATTTTTTTCTCAGGTTTCTCAATGAGATCAAAGACACCCTTAATGATATATATCCAATCCTCTATATTTTTCTACCATTAAGTGCCCCTGAATGACTAGTGGATGCTATAGCTGGAATTATCTAGTATAGTCAATCTTTGACCTTGGTGCCCCTCTACCTTGGTTAGAAATGAGTGAAATGACTATCAGTTAAGGTGGGCCCATTTCCAAAACCGCTGGAGTAGGTGAAAGAGAGTTCTCTACCAAACCATTCCGACACAACAAGCGGCGCAACACAAGTATCATCCCTAGAATGAGAATCCTGAACTAGTAAACCGATGATCCCATCCGTCTCCTTCAGAGTGTCATATTATAAAATGTGAAGAAACATTCAGAAAATAAAAATTCATTAGGAAAGGTCCTAATAAGTCTATGGTATCAAATAAGGATCTCCTATGAGTCTACCTACACCCTATGATATATCCCTCCTATCACTAACTATGGTCTCCATATCTACATGTTAGTCACAGTCACATATATATAACAAACAATACTACATTATTATGATCAACTAATTAATTCCAACAAATATATCGCAATCACATAGAAAATGGATATATCACTAAATAAAAAATGCAGGCCTATCCTGAACATATTGAACACATAAAGGCATTAAATTAAAGAAAAATTATGCAACACTCATCAGTTATTTTTATGGAATGTTATCCTTTATACCTAATCATGATGCATGAATACATCCAAATCCCATAAAAATCATAAAAAACATTTGAACTGTAACTCAAAGGTCTGTTGCACATAATCCACCTAGGAACATGAAAAATCCCCTACCTGAGTCCCACAAAACTAACCTTTTTAATGCCATATCCTAGTGTAGTAAAAACAAAATGAAGAAAACTATGCTTTATTTCCATTATGTAATGCCCCAACTTGAACTACTAGATCTAATTTGGAGATCCAGAAGACCTCATGCATGGATCCCCATATGCAAGAGTCTAATGACTAGCAACGAGGTCTAAAAGCCTCTAGTGGGAATATTATACCCTATTTTAATTATATCCATACACTAAAAAGTATATAAATAACAATATTTCAATCATAATATCAACTGGAAGACTAATATAAAATGTAATAATGTGTGGAACATAGTTCATAACAATATATAAACGTTTTTCTTGCGTAGAAAGCCAATCTAGAGTATAAGTTCAAGAAGATAAATAAATAAAACTTGGTAGAAATCCTCTGGAGTTTGTCCTAGTACTGTAACCATCTCTATGCTTCAAAACACAGTTATCTTCCCTAAGTCCCTTCCTTTTCATGGATCCCTATACATGAAGTCTGAACACACATCAGGATGATTGTGTAGGGTATGAGTAATAAAACCCAATAGAACACCACCAATGCATCCTTAACAAGTGTGTACAGATATAACATGTGTATTAAATGATATAATAAATGCAAAATAAAGAATAAACAATCATATATTGAGCACCCATGTGCTAACAAAGACAAAATGAGCCCCAACCATACCTACTTTGGCTTTATGTTGGAATTATAATTATAGGATATCAGAAGTGATCAATAACTAGTCACAAGGATGGTAATCATATCTATCATCATCCTCAAGTCACTAATTCAGATCAGTCCTCCATACTATCATATCCTATCTCCATTGTGGGTATGGACTCTAGGCCATCGTATCCTATCAATTCCTTGGTTTAGGCCCCCAAGTCACCATACCCCTAATGTTAATACCTCTACTTAGGACTGTAGGTTGTCATTCCCATATTTTTGTTTCCCTAGGTCAGACCTCCAGGTCATCATTCCCCTACCTTATTCTTAGGTCCATTATCACATGTTTTTCATACTCCTCCTCTAAGACATTATCATAACACGATAGTCCACATTTTACGAGTACTAAGAAAAGACCTCTAAATTAATTGTAAAACAGATATATATTAGGTTAGTTCTTAAAATTAAAAACATAACATGTCATCATAAGAATATAATATCAAAAAATAATACATGTATTAACATTAAACATGGAAAAATAATTTATAAGCCTAAAAATGGAAGAAAACTTCTTAATCATGGCTCATAGACTACACACACACCCACATGCAATTTATGTCATGCATGGTCAAAAAAACTATACCAACACAAAAACATACCAAGGAAAGAAGTTCATACAAGAGCACCAAATGGTAAAGAACTTGTTACCTTGACATTGCTGGAAAATTAATCCAGATTTCATCAAAGGATTGAATCTTAAACTGTATTGTGCACCCATGGATAACAAGATTTCACATATTGGATGCCTAACCCAGGTCCTGGTTCATCTAGAAAGAGTTTTATAAAGTAAAACTCAGAATATTCCATGTAAATAAGGTTATTCTAGAATCACATGTGAATTCCATTAACAAAACTAGTTCCAGGGTATGTTGAAGGAGAGGCTTTAAATTCACCAGATCCAATGAATATTCAAGAATGGATCATGAATTACTCATAAATTCTATAAGAGAACCTAGGTTCTAGAAAATGAACACTGATCCACCAACATTTGATCAATGGAAAAGAGATCCAAAATGAGAATCAAGAAGAAGACAGTCTCAAGGTTATCAATCTAATAAGTCTTACCCAAAAAATGCCCACCATTCATGAGGAATCAAGCTCTAATCAAAGGTTTTTTATTGAAATGTAGAATCCAAAACCAATATACAAAATGATCTTCAACTAATTATAGTTATATCATTAATTCTTCATCAAGAAGAGGCCTAGGAAGATGATTCATAAACACATACCCATAAAAAGTTATTAATTGATGGTAGATCTCGATCTGATCAAGATAAGTCTTAAAAACCCTAGATATATCACTAATATATGAAAAAAGGAATATTTTTTCATTAAATAAGTATAGAAACCATAGATCCATCATAGATTCATGATCATCTTTTAAGAAGGAAGAAGAATTGGGTGTAGATTTGGATATATCTTATTGTTTTAGCTTTACTGAATCAATCCAACATTTAAAAAACAAGGGGAGATGAATGGGAGAGATTTTGAAGGAAGAGAGAAGGTCAAAACACAAAAATAGGGTTTCTAGGGCCAGCATGTGTTAATATAGAATGTTAAACTAAGTGAAAATTAAAATTCATGAGGCGAATTTAATGCACTTCTAGTTAGACTGCGGCAGTGAGCTAGTGGGCCTCACTGGAAAGCCAATGGCACCACTGGATGCATGGTGAATGAAATCCAATAGGAAGGTGTGATGAGTAGAACATCCTTATTTTTTCTAGCACTACTAGATAGCAATTTTCACAGCACTGGATGTCATGTGGGGTCGACATTTTTTCCAAATTTACAACAACTCAATCGACTAGCCAGTAGAAGTTTTTCAGCCTCCACTATTCCCACTAGCCATTTATTTTCAGACCCTTTATTCATAAAAATTAACCTATATAAAACCCATAACATCTAATAACCAAAAGGGAATTGATAATTTTATAAAATACGAACATATCATACAATGAAACAAGTGAGGATGTTACAAATACCACCTTGATTACTTCTAGATGATGGTTGTTCCTTGTTCTTCCATGAAATTTTTCCCTAATTCTTGAACTCTTTATATTGCCTTCTTTTGACCAGATCTGATATAATAGGGATGCAAACTACTACTCCCACAAGAGTCTCTTTTTTAAATACTTTATATCTACACATCAAATATTTTTATAAAACTACTGGAAAAAAATATAACCAATCAAAAAAATAACATTTTTTCTCTTATAAAATTTTGATATGACTATATAACTGATTATAGGGAACCATTAGATTGATAATATTTGAGATTTATATTATGATTTTACAGACACACCTGAGAGGGGGTGAATAACATTTGACCAAAATTTACCAAAAACCTATTACTCTTTTTGTTCTTCACACCCCTTTAGTTTTTTAGCCTCTGTCACATGTAAGGATGTAAATGGATCTCTTATAGTTTACCCTTGAATACACCTATATGAAATGCAGATACATAATTTAAATATGGAAAAAGTTTTCATACACTTTTTGGTCACAATGTGAATATATTCCTTGCTATAACCAGTTATTTTATTGGGATTCAGAACTTCATCAATAAAATTTAATATAAAAAAGTGGATATTCTAAGGATTATCTTGAAATGATGTCACCATATTACACCGATGAGCACACAATATAAAACATGTGAGTAAATACTTCACAATATTGACCATTTCAAAGGATATTTATACTACTTTACATAGTCTTCATGCTTTAATTTCACTAGCTATATCTCATCTTTCTTTCTCCTCTTGAAGTAGATCTTAAATTTTGTCCATGGATGTCACTATACCCATCAATAGTGATCTTCTACTTAGAATAGTGGACTTTGAATGCCTTGAATTATTTATCACACCATATGAAACTCATCCCCTATTATTATGCTTAGCTTTCTAGTTTATCCTCCAAAACAGTCTTCTATCTTCCCAAACATAAAATTTCAATCATACAGACCAAAATATATTTCAATAAACTCGTCTAAAATTAATAAAATTGTTCCACACAATTTTACTTAGTGATATATCTCTTTGTACTTGGTTTTTTTATTTATCACTACATATAGAACCCTATCTGTATGTATGTTTCTTCTCCTCTTATTATCTTATTTTCAACTTTAACACATAAGATTGAATCATAGGATCTTCGCTATCTCTAAAATTCCTCTTCATATTTTATTTGATACCTAAATGATCTTTCAAAACTCATAAAATATTAGTTTCTTCTTTTATCAGGCACTTGATCTCTTGGACTACTTCTTCACCTTACCTGACAGCTTTATGTTGGACCCCATTTAAGTTTAATGGGTATTTCGGAGTCCCAAATTGATAATTCCCTCTGTGTAATTATTTTCTCTCATTTATAAAAGAATGTCTCTGCCTCAAATTGAGGTAAAGGGAAATTCACCATCAACATGGTATCAGAGGGAAATTAATCCCGAACCATCCCTCCCCTGCGGATTCCCAGTTCTGTCTAGACTGACCTCTCTCCCCTCAAGCGTTGCCCTTTTCTGGCAGCCCTCTCTCCCTCAAGCGCCGCCACTCTCCTACGTGGCTCCACTCCCTGCTCTACCGTTATCCAGTTCCTCCCGTGGCGCTCCTCCAGACCGCACCTCCCATAGATCCCATTGACAGTTCTCCCAGGTGGCCTTGGAGCCTGTCGCCTCTTGTCTCGGTTTCCAGACGCAACTCTCGGTGCCCTTGCCCCGGTGTTTCCTCCCGGTTGCGCACACCAGACCCGTCAACCCGAGCGCGACCCTCTGTCGCGACCCCTCCTGAGCGTGACCCTCCATCGCGGACCCATCTAGATCCCACGAGACCCTCCATCACGGCTCCCTCCTCGGGTGCTCGTCCAACGGCATCCCTTCCCTGACAGCCTTCCATAGTGATTTCCCTTCCCCGGTGGCCTTCCCCAGTGAACTCCCTACCCCAACGACCTTCCATGGAAACCTCCCTTTCCCAACGGCCTTCCCCAACGGACTCTATACCTTGACGGCCTTCCCCGGTGGCCTCCCTTCCTCGAAGGCCGTACCTGGCGGCCTCCCTTCCCCGGCAGCCTCCCTTCCTTGGTAGCTCCATCCCAGGCGGCTCTTCTAGAGCACAGCTCCCGGTGACCCCTCGCCAGCCCTACCCTTCCAGCGGTCTCCCGACCTCTTCCAAAATCTCACATTCTATTGGCACCCCTCTCCGGGAATCTATCCAACACTTAATGATGAGTTCATATACAAATTCTGAAGACCTCCCTTCAATGGCTGCCTCGGTCTTACCTCCTCTTATCACTGCCTTTAGCCGCTTGGTTGATGAGCGACTCGACTCCACAAATTTCTCTATCTAGAGGAAGACCATGCTCATGCCTCTCACCGGCATGGACCTCGATTCCCATCTCTAGGATCCACCTCCTCTACCTTCTGACAAAAAATATCAATCGTGGAAGCTTTCCGACAGTAAAATCTATGCTTTACTGGTAAATTCAATGGACCGATCTGTCAAAGATGTCACCCGGACAGCCAACACAATCAAGGAACTCTGGTATTCCTTGACTCTCATGTACTCTGAGACCAATAAATTGGCTCGGGTATCTGATCTTCTCCATAGGTTGTACCTCTTCCACCAGCAAGCTCATCCATTTCCCGCATACTTCATGGAATGGAAGGCTCTATGAGATGAACTTCTTAATCTTTGGCCCATTCCACAAACACCTGCGGAAGCCTTAGCCTAGAGAGACCATCTCTATCTTTTCACCCTCCTCCAAGATATCGACCTGAAATACGTGACGACGACGATGTAGATGCTCGCCTGCCCCTCGTCCCTAGAGATTCCGCAGATCTATCATAGCCTTGGGAAGGCTCATCGGGCCCTTTCCCCACCAATCCCTAGTCTTGATCACACTTCTCTCCTGGGTCGTGGCGGTAGCCACCCTACCGGCACTCATGGACACAGCAGTGTAGACAGCTGACCTCACCCACTCTATCAGCACTATGGCAAGCTCGACCACTTGGTTGACCGTTGTTGGGTCCTTCATGGTCAGCCCGCTTCAAACCCACAACTGGGACGGACTACGGTCCGAGATGCATCCCCACCTACTGTCGCTCTTCCTTCATCTTTGGATCTCTCCATGGTTGAGATCCAGCTAATTCACAATCATAGGACCACCTCCCTATCAGGCTCTTTATCAGCATCTCTTGCCCACTCTAGTTGTCCCACTACATTTTTCAGTTAGTGCTCCCCTACCTTGATGCTTGACTCAGGTGCGTCCGACCATCTTACTGGGGATACATGTATGCTCTCCAACTACAGTCCCTATACTAGTTCCTCAGCCATCACTTTTGCTAATGGTTCCACTCTCCCCATTGCTGATTTTGGTACATGCTCCCTCACCTCATCCCTTCACCTATACTTGGTGACCCATGTACCACACAGTCCATTTAACCTACTCTCCATAAGTAATCTGACCAAGGATTTCAATTGTAATTCTATCTTTACCTCGTCTTCTATTATGTTTCAGGAGAGGACGACGAACCAGGACCTTGGTAGGGGCCATCTTCGAGATGGGGTGTACATGTTCAATGGCCCGATATCCATCACCTGCACTTCTATCTCTGCTCGTGTTGTGGACCTCCATTCTTGGTTGGGCCACCCCTTTGCCTCCGCTCTTCATCAGCTCTATCCAGATATTAGTCCACATTTATCATTCCATTATGAGTCTTTTACCTTTACAAAACACCATCGCACATCATATTTTACTCTACTTGACACCTGGGCCACCAAACCCTTTGATTTGGTTCATTTAGATGTATGGGGTCCCTATGCCACCTCGAGTCAATCAGGGTATAAATATTATATCTCTTTCATTGATGATTTTTCACGTATGACGTGGCTCTACCTTCTTCGATATCGGACAAATGTTTTCTTCACTTTTTAGACCTTTTACTATGAGATCTAGACACCGTTTTCTATCTCTGTAAAATTTCTACGCTCCGAAAATGGGTGGGAATACTTATCCACTCCCTTTTAGCAGTTTCTTCAGGCACACAACATCATCCATCAGACCTCCTATCCTGATACCCCTCAGCAAAATGGAGTGGCCGAGCGAAAACACCGACATATTCTGGAAACTTCTTGTGCCCTCCTCTTCCACCAGAAGGTTCCTCCACTCTTCTGGGGGATTCCATCCTCCCTGCTACTTACCTACTCAATCGACATCCTTCCTCCATCCTTCAAGGGGAGACTCATTTTCATACTCTGTTCCCCTCTCTTTCTCCTCACTCCCTTCCACTCTGCGTCTTCGAATGTCTTTTCTATGTCCGGGACACTCACCCCAATCTCTCTAAACATTCTCCCAAATCCCTCTGGTGTATTTTTATCGGATATTCCCACACTCAGTGTGGCTTCTAGTGCTTCTCTCCAGACATACACTGCTATATCACCTCTGTCGATGTCTCATTTGTCAAGAGCTCTTCTTTCACTCCACCCTCTCCTCATCCTGACACTACCATTTATGAGTGTCTTCCTCTCATTTTCACCCTCATCTGGTATCTCCTCCTACTGGTCATCGCTTTGGGAAGGTCTACTCTCGTTGTCCATTGACTGTACCCCCCGTCCAGGTCGAGGACAACGTTGTTCCCACATCATCTGATGCTCCTTTCACAGCACCCGAGGACTTTCCAATTGCACTCCGGAAAGGTACTCGCTCGTGTCAGACTACTATTCTATTTACATATTCATACGAAGATTTTTTAGCACTGGAGGCGATCCCTATTCACCGCACGGTTGGCGACTTTAAGTCACACCCAGGGTGGCTATAGGCTATGTGAGATGAACTACAAGCGCTGAATGATAACCATACATGGAATATGGTCCCCCTCCCTGCGGGAAAATAGGTGGTCAGCTGCAAATGGATTTACATGATCTATCTCAATCCTGATGACTCTCATTGTCGCCACAAAGATCGGCTTGTAGAGAAGGGATTTGCTCAGACATATGGCATCAATTACTTTGATATCTTCCCTCTGGTCGCCAAGATGGCCTATGTCCACCTATCAATATCTCTAGCTGCTCATCATCACTACTCGCTTCATCAACTGGATGTCAAGAATTCCTTTCCCCATGGATTTCTTGACAAAGAAGTCTACCTGTAGCAGCCCCCTGGCTTTTGTGCCTCTCGCACCGACTCTCATGTCTACTGCCTTTGTCGATCCCTCTATGGACTCAAGAAGTCTCCTTGGGCTTTGTTTGGCCGCTTCAGTATTGTCGTTACGGCCTTTGGCCTCTCTCACAGTATGAAGGATCACACGGTCTTCTTCCGTATGACAACGAACAACTGTATCTTGCTGGTGGTCAATGTTGATGATATCATCATCATAGGGAGAGACTCCACAAGAATCACCAACCTCAAGGTGCAACTTCACCACCACTTTCACACCAAATATCTTTGTCCCCTCACCTACTTCCTTGACATTGAGGTCTCTCGTTCAAAGGATACTATCTCTCTCTGCCAACACAAGTATGCTCTTGATATCTTGTAGAATGCAAGATTGAGCAAGGCCACTATAGTGGACACTCCTCTTGAGCCTAGGGAACGCTATCTCCATATCGACTTGGAACCATTTCCTCACCCCAAGAGAAATCGACATCTGATGGGTAAACTTAACTACCTCACCATGACACGACCAGACATTGTCTGCGCCATTGGAAAAGTCAGCCAGTTCATAGAGTATCTAACCAGATCTCTGTGGGATGTTGTCCTCCTCATTTCCAAATACATCAAGAAAGACCCTGCACATGGAATTCAATATTCACATCATGCTCATTTTGATGTTGAGGCCTTTTGTGATGCGGACTATATATGTTGCCTCACTACCCGCAAGTCTACTTCGGGATTCGCCGTGTTCTTTACTGATAACCTCATCTCCTGGAACAACAAGAAGTAGACTGTCATCTCCAGATCGAGTGCAGAGGCCGAATACAGTGCCATGGCCACAGTCACCACTGAGATCCTCTGGATTTTTCATCTCCTCAATGAGCTCGGCTTCCCTACAAAGACCTCTGCACATATCTGGTGTGACAATAACGCAACCAAAAAGATTGTCTCGAATCCCTTCTTCCATGAACAGACAAAGCATATCGAGGAGGACTTCCACTTTCTTCACCACCATCTAGAGCAGAACCATATCATCTTTGGCCATATTTCGACGGCAGATCAGCTTGCCAACATCTTCACCAAAGGCCTCCCCGGAGCTCACCCTGACTCTCTCACTACCAACTGGGTATTCACATCATCCATGGACCAACTTGAGGGGGAGTATGAGATGGTCTTTGTGTCATGTGATCTTGTTTTCATTGCGGAACTCAATCTAATCAGGGCATGTCCATCTTGAGGGGGAGTGTTGGGACCAATTTATGTTTAATGGGTATTTCTGAGTACCACATCGGTAATTCCCTCCGTGTAATTATTTTCTCTCATCTATAAAATAATGTCTCCACCTCACATTGAGGTAAGGGGAAATTCACCATAAACACTTTAGTTCTCACTTAGATTACTCGCCTTCTTATTTTCTATATAGAGATGTATTTTACTTTATAGATCACACAATATTCCCCGAGAGTCTTTCATAACTAAACTATAATGGTGGCTCCCCAATTTTCTTTGTGGTATTTTTCATATTCTACAAATAATAATACATTATAAATATCAAATAATTGAAATATCACCTTCATATACAACACATGATCTCTCATATATCATTTTCTTTTTTTAGCAGCAGTCCTTAATGAAATAAAAAAAATTACCTTTGTATCTTGAACTCATACTCATATTTCTTTTGGTTTTCTACTGCATCCTTAGCCTATTAAACCCCAGAGTTTCAACTCAAAACTTCTCCACTTTAAAATTTTCATCTAGACTATATAAAATGTATTATTTTAATCATGACATCATGTTTCTCTTTCAATTTTCATCTTGATTGCCATTTTAAGAAACCTGTATATATTCTATTTGAATTTACACACTCCAATTGCATCTCAACATTATACTCATTGTCATTATCTCGAATCACATGATCTTTATGATATTTAAACATTGAGAACAAAACACATACATCAACTTATTTTTTATTGAATTTCTATATTGGATGAGTTCTTAAAATTCCACTCATTTCAAGATTTTAAAAATTCCCATCCTTCATTCACATCGTGATCCCCCTTGTCTCAGTCAAGAATATTACGATCTCACTCAATATGCATGGATTATAATGATTTAGTCATTATTGGATATCTCAGGCTTAAATGTAACTACACCTACAATATTCTTGAAAATTCAATGATGTCATTCCTGCTCATTTCATGGGTTTTCAAATATTCCTTCTCACATTGATCTGTCTCAAACTCAAGATTGAATCATGGATTTTAAGAGCTTTAAGATATTTAGAACATTAATTCATAACACAAACATCTTCAGATGTTATTTTCATCAGAATTATAAGTTCTAGAAATTCCTTCTTCATACTTTAAAATATCTCTCAATTTTATATTACTTTTATCTTCTTATCTATTGTTTGAATATCAATACTTGTTTGATTCAATTCTTGGACCATACACCATTTGAGGTTTTTGTGATGTTTAATATCACGAATAGAAACTTTTGAATCATCATATTTGAATATCTACTAATATTCTCACATTTATAATTTTTATTTTTCAATATGAATAAATTAAAAATTTCACTATTTATGGATGTGTGTGCAGACAAAGATCATACATATGCGGAGCAGATGATACTTATGTAGAGGCACATCAGGTTTAAAAATCTTCATATCATGTATACACAGAGCTAGGTTGATGTTTACAATCATATAGGATGGACATTATAATGTTTTGGAATGATGTTTACGTGGATAAGGATTCATGCCTATGCATCCAAATGATGTATACATTGAGTCAGATGATGTTTACATAGGGTCAGATGATGCTTACATAGGGTCAGATGATGCATACACACATTTCTAGATGATGTTTACACTGATCGACCTTTTCCATTTTTCACTCAGTTTCACTAGATGATGGTTACACAACTCAGGGGATAATGCACACACATATATGTTAGATGATGCTTATGAAACACAAACATAGCCCTTGTGCCATATTTCCTCCAAATTTTTTCAGGCACAATTTAAACCATCTCTATTCTTCACCAACATTCATCCAACAATGTATAGATAATAAATACAATATACTTCATATATAGAACACCTTGTACAGTTCCTCCAATTCTTTAGCACATCAATCTCTCATATAGACTCAATTTTCTCATGTGCTAGATTCTTCGCTTTCACTAGTAAATGTTGTAGAAATCACACTCAACCTAAAAGCTATCATTTCCATATAAAACATCACTATAATTATATGATATAATGAGTTTCTCACTGAAACAAACTTCAATATCCTTTACCCAAATACATTATCATCTTCAAGTATATATTTCCAACATACATTGAATCCCACTAGTTGACAACAAGTGCAACTTCAGCTTCTCTAAGTCCATGGTCTCTTCATCTTCATTTTGAGATATTATCTATAAATTCTATGCCAGATCCATCCTATAAGGTGAAATAGATATAGGATCTGTACTATAAATAAGCTTGATTATGATCTCGATCAAATGATCATCTATAAATCCTGATAAATATTTTGGAAATGCATCTAGGAACTAGTAAATGATAGAAGGAAAGGCTTCATGGTATGTCACCTCATCTTTCAAAGAGATGCTATCATACTGGTCCATGATCATCCCCATCTATTCATATCCATATATCTAACTACTTGACTATATATCCCACTCACCAATGTAGACATAATAGTCATACTTTATATATATTAAAGATACCCTCCAGTGACAACAATTTATGTTTGATCAATAATGAGTCAACCCATCCATCATGATGATCAAATTGAAACTATGAATCTTCAACACAAATAATTTTTAGAGATAATTATAGCGCACACTGGACATCTCCATATACCCATTTGTCACATCCTTAAGGGTGTATGGACAAAAAGAACCATATATCTACTATACAGCTGATCCCAAATCACTAACTAGTACAACATATATAAACGAGTGTGACAAACCCATATCAAATTACATAGGATCTATGGTGGATTCCATATAAAACACACCTTATACTATCAATGGATCCCTACACTACACTTTAATAGTATACTAAATAGCATGAAAGTGGATTAATCCTTTACCATGTGCTCTAGTGACTCGAATACCCTAAGATAAATCACCTTGTTGGTGCTTCATCCCTCGAATCCAGATACCTAGAACTTCTCCACTACCTAAATAGTCTGAGGTTTCAAAATTCCCTAACTGTTGATGCGCTCCTAGAAATGCCCTCATGCTGAGGGGTCTAACCCAATTCTCACCCACTAACAAGGGTCATGGACACTGGTTTTATGTTGTGTAGGAACTCAAACTTACAGATCTCTGAAGTCGAATCCGACTTGGGAATGCTAGTTCGCTTGATCCATGGCCAAGTTAGGGACCATTGGGATTTGGAATACTTTTTTAGAAATTAGAGAGTCTACATCAACCATGTAAAGACCTATAAATTTGAAGGAATTTTTTTTAAAAATTCATTGGAATTTTATGAGTCTGTGGATTCTGACATCACTTGATTCCGAGGCCCGGTGTGCCTGGAATAAATTTCTATAGTTCAGCTCAGGTAATTTCAATGAACGAACGAGCGGGTTTTTATATCTTCTGAACCGGTGCTCAGAATTAAAATATGAGGGCATCGATGAACTCACAATGCCAGTAATTTGTTAACACTATCCTTACCGTAGTTGCATTCGCAATGGAGGAGAAGATAATTTTTTGGGGTTTATTTAAGAGGTAAATAAAAATTGTCAGAATAGTTTTTATTTTATCAAGAGGTTATTCCCTCCCATGGGTAGTTAAGGGTGGGCCCACAACTACCTAACTACCGAAGTGTGGATGTTAGAGAGGTGGGGCCCACATGAGCCCCACCATTTAAATTCCTCTAATCTCATTAAGAACCCCACATTAAAATGAAAAACCCCTATTAAATGCCAATCTCTCCACCTCAACCCTTTAATTCTTGTCAACCCATAATTTAATAAGCATCCTTCCTCTTTCCCCCCTTCTAATTATTTTCCAACACGTTTAATAAGTGGGGACCTTCCCTATCACTTCCTTAATTTATTGTCAACACATTTTATTTAATGTGGTGAATTAAATTTGGGAAAGTTACTTTGCGTGTATAATTAAATAATTAGAGGAACCTATTATTTTATTAAGAGGGAGAGCTTCGTTGTGTGAGGGAGAATGAGAGAACTCTTGAGGTTTTGGAAGAATTTCGGCCTTCGATGAAGAACAACGAAGAACGCCGGCCTCTGATGAAGAATGACGAAGAACGCCGGCCTCTGAGGAAGAATGACGAATAACGCCGGTTCCTCGAAGAACAACGACGCGCCACCAATCCGATTCTCCACGACAAGAGAGGAGATGCCACTTATTCCTAGGTGCACTCCGACGATGCCTACGAACCCTTTCCCTACAATGTCGTCTACCGCGACGTCGTCTACCGTGACGCCAATGTTCATTTTCAATTGTTGAGGTAGGGGATTTGGTTTATATATTTCACTATGTGATTTATACCCTCAGCATTGTGTATAATTATTGGGTGACATTTTGAACCACTAACGCACTGGGTGCAAACTAATGAACAAGTCCAAACCCACCGCTATTTTTTTCTTGATGCGCGTAATATTTGGCAACAACGAAGCAGGACCACAATGGTGATTGGAGGCCTTCGTAGTGATGTACGGGTCTTGAGACGACTGCAGGCTCAGACGAGAGCAAAATCGGACCACCGGAATGACTCCGGTGGCCTGCAGAAGCCCCCGGTGGCACCCCGGTACACCGCTGGCAGAAGCCCGCCATGGATGAAGTCACGGCAGCGAGGGTGGGATCCAGGGGAGACGCGGTGCCAGGCTGGCGCCGCGTCCGCAGAACAGAGCCCCCCCACCCCCCACTCGGCTCACTGGCTGAGCCAGTGCACCCCCTCGGCTGGACCGGGGTGGGTCACGCAGAATAGACCATGCTAGCCGGGCCGGGCCACGCCCTACCGGTCCGGACCCGGACCCGGGTCGGGTTGACCCAGGGGGGGTTGGGCTGGGTCGGACCGGGCCCCGACCCCCACTTCAGACCGTTTTCGATCTTTTGCCCATAACATGAGATACAAACCTCCGATTGACGCACTGTCAGTTGCATAGGAATTCTTGGACCGAGATGGTAGTTTTGGTATATTACACTTGAGGTTTCGATGAAGTTTGGGTATGGCTGGGTTGGTTCGAACTTGAAACCAACAGGGCCCTTAGAGAAGAAACACTTATATCTCAAAGATCGGACGTCCGTTTGACGCGCCGTCAACTACGTTGAATTCCCCTTAATGAGATGGTCCTTTTGGCTTACACCACTTGAGTTTTGGATGCAGATGGAGAATGTTCAGGTTAGTTTTAGCTTAAAAACCAACCGGGCCCTTGGGACGGAAAAGCCAATAACTCTCAGACCGGGCGTCCGATTCACGCACCGTCTGTCGTGTTGAGTTTCTTTTGATGAGACGGAAATTTGGGATACATCAACTCTAGACTTTGTGATAGTTGATGTATCGACACTCTTTTTCTCGATGAGTGGACCCTCCCGGAATTGAGCATGCTGTGTGCGGGATCCCTAGAGCTGGTTGCGACTGCATCGACTACTGTATTGGAATCCTCCGTGGGTTCGACAGTGAAGAATACCGTACTGGGATCCTCCGTGGGTTCGACAGGTGATGACTACTGTACTTGTATCCTGTGTGGGTCTGGAATTATTAACCTCTATACTTGTATCCTGTGTGGGTCCAGCAGAGTAGCCGGTCTTGTATCCTGTGTGGGTCTGACAGCTTACCTGGACTTGTATCCTATGTGGGTCTGACAGGTTATATGAATCAGTGACTACATCTGATCATCTCTATCGCTATACGAAATATGTATACCTATGTGAGCTGAGTCTTGATTTTCAATCATTATCATCGATGTGATTGGTTTGCTTTCCTGTGTGGACTGGGTTGTGCTTTCTTGTGTGGACTGGGTTGTGTTTTCCTGTGTGGACTAGGTTGTGCTTGGGTTCGATCATTGTAGCCATTTCGTAATTGATGACTTAGGTATATGTATGGGCATATACCTAAGTAATGTCATTTGATAATTCGTGATTGTATCTTTCCTTTGTGGTTTATCCTTCGTGGATTTTGAGAGACCTTTGGGGGTCTCGAGGTCCCTACTGAGTATCGTATACTCACCCCTGCATGGGCTATGCCCACACTACATTGCAATGGATGTAGACGACGGACATCACTGATCTAGGTGGAGGATTGTGGAGCTGGGCAGTACCCAGAGGTGGATCACTTGGTGGGACGTACACGGAGTGGACGACCGGACCCATGGAGCTGAGGAGACTATCTGTACCCACCCTTCAGGTGGGATTTCCGGAGGATGACTCGATGTTGCTGTTTTACTTACTGCTGATGTACATTCCTTTCAGTTGTACTATACTTTCAGTTGGGTTTGTATACTGACCCTTGGGAGTCAGCACTCGTAGGACCAGAGATGGTTCAGGTTACAATGGAGAAGGTGCAGGAGGCTTTTAGGATGCAGCTACGCCTAAGCAATGCCTTTCACCCTCAGACGGATGGCCAGATGGAGAGGACCATTCAGACACTCGAGGACATGCTCCGTGCATGTGTCCTTGACTTTGGTCATAGCTTGGAGGATCACCTACCCTTGGTGGAGTTTGCGTACAACAACAGCTACCACTCCACCATCGGGATGGCCCCATACGAGGCCCTGTACAGCCAACCTTGCAGATCACCTCTGATACAAATTTGTCACAACCCGTCGAAGAAGGGGAAACCTTTCTTGTGCTTAGACATATGTCAACAGAGCTTCCAGGAGACCACATGGGAGCGGGAGGCTCAGATGCATGCTCAGTACCCCCATTTGTTCCCCTAGCCTATGTTGTAGCTTTATGGGGACGCAAATCCCTGAGATGGGATTAATGTAAAGACACAGAAATTTCAAGGAATTATTTTGAAAAAATAATTTGGAATTTTAAAAGTCTGTGGCTTTTGACGACACTTGATTTTGAGGCCCGGTGTGCCCGAAATCAATTTTAGAAGTTCATCTTAGGTACGTTCAGTGAACAAATGAGTGAATTTTTCTATCTTTTGAATCGGTGCTCGGAATTAAAATCCTAGGGCACCGATGAACTCACAATGCCAGTAATTGCATAACGCGATCATTACCATAGTTGTGTTCACAATGGAGGATAAGATAATTTTTGGGGGTTTATTTAAGAAGTAAATAAAAAATGTTGGAAAAGTTTTTATTTTATCAAGAGGTTATTCCCTCCCATGGGTAGTTAAGGGTGGGGCCCACAGCTACCTAACTACCCAAGTGTGGATGTTAGAGAGGTGGGGCCTACATGATCCCCACTATTTAATTTTCTCTAATCTCTTTAAGAACCCCTCATTAAATTGGCAAACCCCCATTAAATGCCAATCTATCCACCTCAACCCCTTAATTCTCGTCAACCCATAATTTAATAAGGATCCTACCTTTTCCCCCCTTTTTAATTATTTTACAACACGTTTAATAAGTGTGGACCTTCCCTCTCCCTTCCTCAATTTATTGTCAACACATTTTATTTAACATGGTGAATTAATTTAGGGAGAGTTACTTTGCGTGTATAATTAAATAATAGGAGGAACCTATTATTTTATTCAGAGGGAGAGCTTTGTTGTGCGAGGGAGAACGGGAGAACTCTTGAGGTTTTGGAAGAACGCCAGCCTCCGATGAAGAACGGCGAAGAACGCCGGCCTCAGACAAAGAACGACGAATAATGTTGGTTCGTCGAAGAACAACGACGGGCCACCAATCCTCTTATTCACGATAAGAGAGGAGACATCGCTTCCTCCTCAGCGCACTCCGACGATGCATATGAACCCTTTACCCACGATGCCATCTACCGTGACGTCATCTACCGCGACGCCAATGTTCGTCTTTAATTATTGAGGTAGGGGATTTGGTTTATATATTTCACTATGTGATTTATACCCTCGGCATGGCATATAATTGTTGGGTGATGTTTTGAACCACTAATGCGATTGGTGCGGACTAAAGAACAAGTTCGAACCCACTTCTATTTTTTCATGATGCGATGAATATTTGACGACAATGAAGCGGGACTGCAATGGCGATTGGAGGCCTTCATAGTGATGTACGGGTCCCGAGACAACCACAGATGCAAACAGGAGCAAAATCAAACCACCAGAATGACTCGGGTAGCCTGTGGAAGCACTCAGCGGTGCCGGCGGCCGGAGGTGGAGGCCGGCCGCGGCCAACTGCCTAGAGGTGGTGGCGCCCCAGTGCACCGCTGGCCAAAGCACACCACGGCTGAAGCCGGGAGGACAACGGCGGGATCCCGCGGCCGCGCGGGATCCAGGGGAGACGCGGCGCCAGCCTGGCGCCTTGTCCGCGGAATAGAGGGTGGGCTGTGCCCCCTGCCCAGCTCACTGGCCGAGCCAGCGCACCCCCCCCCCCGGCTGGGCCGGGGCGGGTCGCGCGGACTGGGCCATGTCACGCCCTACTTGGTCGGGTCGACCTGGGGGGGGGGGGATTGGGCCGGGTCGGACCGGGCCCAGTCCCCCACTTCAAACCGTTTTTTGTCTTTTTCCTATAACCTGAGCTATATACCTCCAATCGATGCACCGTCAGTTGCGTATGAATCCTTGGACCGAGATGTTTGTTTCGATATATTACAATTGAGGTTTTGGCGAAGTTTGGTTACGTCCGAGTTGGTTCGAACTCGAGACCAACCAGGCCCTTGGAGCGGAAACACTTATATCTCAAAGATCGGACGTCCGTTTGAGGTGCCGTCGACAACATTGAATTTCCCTTGATGATACGGTCCTTTTGGCTTACTCTACTTGAGGTTTGGATGTATCTAGATTATGGTTGGGTTGGTTTTATCTTAAAAACCAACCGGGACCCTGGGACGGAAATGCCAATAACTCACAGACTGGGCGTCTGATGACGCACCGTCTATCGCATTGGGTTTCTTTTGACAAGATGGAGCTTTGGGATACATCAACGCTGGACTTCGTGACAGTTGATGTATCAACACTCTTTTGGTCGAGGAGTGGACCCTCCCGGAATTGAGCATGCTGTGTGTGGGAACCCTAGAGCTGGCTGCGATTGCATCGACTACTATACTGAAATTCTCTGTGGGTTCGACAACAACGACTACCATACTGGGATCCTCCGTGGGTTTGATAGGTGATGACTATTATACTTTTATCATGTTTGGGTCGGGCAGTATTGACCTCTGTACTAGTATCTTGTGTGGGTCCGACAGCTTAGCTGGACTTGTATCCTGTGTGTGTCCAACAACTTAGATGAATCAGGGACTAAATCTGATAATCTCTATTTCTAGATGAAAGATGTATATATGTGTGAGCTGAGTCTTGATTTTCAATCATTATCATCGATGTGATTGTCTTTCTTTCCTATGTGGACTGGTTTGTGCTTTCCTATGTGGACTGGGTTATGTTTTTCTGTGTGGACTGGGTTGTGCTTGGGTTCGAGCATTGGAGTCTTTTCGTAATTGATGACTTAGGTATATGTATGGGCATATACCTAAGTAAAGTTGGTTGATACTTCGTGATTGTATCTTTCCATTGTAGTTTATCACTCGTGGATTCTGAGAGACCTACGGTGGTCTCGGGGTCCCTACTCAGTATCGTATACTCACCCCTTGCGCGGGCCGCACTACGTTGTGTTGGATGCAGACAACGGACAACACTGATCGAGGTGGAGGCTTGTGGAGCTGGGAGGTACCCAGAGGTGGATCACTTGGTGGGACCTACACGGAGCGGACGACCAGACCCGAGGAGCTGAGGAGACTATATGTACCCCCACTTCAGGTGGGATTTTCAGAGGACTACTCGGTGTTGATGTTTTACTTATTGCTGTTGTACTTTCCTTTCAGTTGTACTATACTTTTAGTTGGGATTGTATACTGACCTTGGGGAGTCAGCACTCATAGGACCAGAGATGGTTCTGGTTATAACGGAGAAGTTGAAGGAGGCTTTTGGGATGCAGTTACACCTGAGCACTGCATTTCACCCTCAGACGGATGGCCAGATAGAGAGGACCATTCAGACACTCGAGGACATGCTCCGTGCATGTGTAATTGAATTTGGTCACAGCTAGGAGGATCACATACCGTTGGTGGAGTTTGTGTACAACAACAGCTACCACTCCACCATCAGGATGACACCATATGAGGAATTGTACGACCGACCTTTCAGATCACCTTTGATACCAATTTGTCACGACCCTTCGAAGAAGGGAAAACCCTTCGTGTGGCAAGACAGATGTCAGCAGAGCTTTTAGGAGAGCACATGGGAGCGGGAGGCTCAGATGTGTGCTCAGTACCCCCATTTGTTCCCCTTATTTATGTTGTATATTTATGGGGACACAAAGCCCTGAGGTGGGAGTAATATAAAGACCTTAAAATTTCAAGTAATTTTTTTTAAAAATACTTTGGAATTTTACGAGTATGTGGCTTCTGACGGCACTTGATTCTGAGCCCCGGTGTGCCCGGAATCAATTTTTGAAGTTCAGCTCGAGTACGTTCAGTGAATGAATGAGCGGGTTTTTCTATCTTTTTAACCAGTGCTCAGAATTAAAATCTGGGGGCACCTATGAACTCGCAACGCCGGTAATTCCTTAACGTGATCCTTACCGTAGTTGCATTCTCAGTGGAGGAGAAGATAATTTTTGGGGGTTTATTTAAGAAGTAAATAAAAATTGTTGGAACAGTTTTTATTTTATCAAGAGGTTTTTCCCACCCATGGGTAGTTAAGGGTGGGGCCCACAGCCACCTAACTACCCAAGTGTGCATGTTAGATAGGTGGGGCCCACACGAGCCCCACCATTTAATTTCCTCTAATCTTATTAAGAACCCCTCATTAAATTGGAAACCCCCCATTAAATGCCAATATCTCCACCTCAACCCTTTAATTCTTATCAACTCATAATTTAAGAAGGATCCTTCCTCTTTCCCCCCTTTTTAATTATTTTCCAATGCGTTTAATAAGTGGGGACCTTCCCTCTCCCTTAATTTATTGTCAACACATTTTATTTAATGTGGTGAATTAATTTTGGGAGAGTTACTTTGCATGTATAATTAAATAATAGGAGGAACCTATTATGTTATTAAGAGGGAGAGCTTCGTTGTGTGATGGAGAACATGAGAACTCTTGAGGTTTTGGAAGAACTCCAGCCTCCGACAAAGAATGATGAAGAACACCAGCCTCCGATGAAGAATGATGAATAACGCCGGTTCCTCGAAGAACAACGATGCACGACCAATCCTCTTGTCCACAACAAGAGAGGAGACACTGCTTCCTCCTCGGCGCACTCCCACGACGCCTACAAACCCTTTCCCCACGACGCCATCTACCGCGACGCCGTCTACCATGACTCCTACGTTCATCTTCAATTGTTGACGTAGGGTATTTGGTTTATGTATTTCACTATGGGATTTATACCCTCAGCATGGCGTATAATTGTTGGGTGATGTTTTGAACCACTAACGCGGTGGGTGCGGACTAACGAACAAGTCCGAACCCACCGCTATTTTGTTCTTGATGTGTGGAATATTTGGCGACAATGAAGCGGGACCGAAATGGCGATTGGAGGCCTTCGAAGTGATGTATGGGTCCCAAGATGACTTTAGGCGCAGATGGGAGCAAAATCGGACCACCAGAATGACTCCGGTGGCCCACGGAAGCCCCTGGTAGCGCGGGTCACCGGCGGCCGAAGACACGGCAGCGAGTGCAGGATCTCGCGGCCACGCGGGATCCAGGGGAGACACGGCGCCAACCTGGCACCGCTTCCACGGAATAGAGCCCCCCCTCTCGGCTCGCTGATCGAGCCAGCGCACCCCCCCCCCCCGGTTGGGCCGGGGCGGGTCGCGGGGATCGAGCTGACCTGGGGGGGGGGGTGTTGGGCCGGGTCGGACCGGGCCCAGACCCCCACTTCCGACCGTTTTCGGTCTTTTGCCCATAACTTGAGATACGGACCTCTGATTGACGCACCGTCATTTTCATAGGAATACTTGGACCGATATGTTTATTTAGGTATATTACACTTGAGGTTTCGATAAGTTTGTGTATGGCCGTTTAGGTTCGAACTCGAAACCAACCGGGCCCATGGAGCGGAAATGCTTATATCTCAAAGACCGGACGTCCGTTTGACGTGCTGTCAACTGCGTTGAATTCCCCATTATGGGATGGTACTTTTGGATTACTACTCTTGAGGTTTGGACACATCTGGAGTACGGTCGGGTTATTTTTAGCTTAAAAACCAACCAGGCCCCTGGGACAGAAATGATAATAACTCTCAGACCGGGCGTCCGATTGACGCATCGTCTATCGCGTTCGATTTATTTTGATGAGACGGAACTTTGGGATACATAAAATCTTGACTTCATGACAGTTGATTTATCGAAACTATTTTTTCTCTAGGAGTAGACCCTCCCGGAATCGAGTATGCTCTGTGCGGGAACCCTAGAGCTTGCTGTGACTGCATCGACTACTGTACTGGAATCCTCCGTGGGTTCGACAGCGACAACTACCATACTGGGATCCTCCATGGGTTCGACAGGTGATGAATACTATACGTGTATCCTGTGTGGGTCTAATAGTATTAACCTCTGTACTTGTATCCTGTGTGGGTCCGACAGAGTAGCTGGTCTTGTATCCTGTGTGGGTCCGACAGCTTAGCTAGACTTGTATCCTTTGTGGGTCTGATAGATTAGATGAATCAGTGACTACATCTGATCATCTCTATCTCTATATGAAAGATGTATACCTGTGTGTGTTGAGTCTTGATTTTTAATCATTATCATTGATGTGATTGGCTTGCTTTCCTGTGTGGAGTAGGTTGTGCTTTCCTGTGTGGACTAGGTTGTGTTTTCCTGTGTGGATTGGGTTGTTCTTGGGTTCGAGCATTCGAGCCATTTAGTAATTTATGACTTTGGTATATGTATGGGCATATACCTAAGTAAAGTTGGTTGATACCTCGTGATTGTATCTTTCTTTTGTGGTTTATCCTTCATTGATTCTGAGAGACCTTCAGGGGTCTCGGGGTCCCTACTGAGTATCGTATACTCACCCCTGCACAGGCTATACCCGCACTACGTTGTGTTGGATGTAGATGATGGGTAACAGTGATCGAGGTGGAGGCTTGTGGAGCTGGGCAGTACCCGGAGGTGGATCACTTGGCGGGACATACACGGAGCGGACGACCGGACCCGAGGAGCTGAGGAGACTATCTGTACCCACACTTCAGGTGGGATTTCCGGAGGATGACTCGTTGTTGCTGTTTTACTTACTGCTATTGTACTTTCCTTTCAGTTTTACTGTACTTTTAGTTGAGTTTGTATAATGGCCCATTTAATTTTCATCACTTACCTTGTACCCAGTTTTACTCTGTGCTTACTTTTCTTGCGTACTATGTTGTGTTTTGTTTACTATATAAAAGGCATTGCTTTCCCTTTTATTGTGATTTACGACTTTGGTGCTAGTCGCCAGCCCCTGGCCTATAGAAGGCGGGCTTGGGGTAGTCATGACACGGGCCCCGAGGTTGGGTCGTGACAATCTAGGGCACTCAGGTCAAACATATATAGGGAAGGGAACTTAGACATGGATGCTATTGCCAACAAAGGATCTCCAGAGGGGGGGGGGATTATTTTATATTCTTACAGAGCCTCTCTTCTCGAGGATTGTAAATTCTTTGTAACATGGGATGCCCTCAGTCTTCACCATTTTCATCGTCCATTATTTGGAGCGGGTTGTCTGTTGGACCTCATTTTCAATAAATAGTCAATTTTCGTTCAGTCATCCCAGGGTGAACCATCACTCGTATAAAGCGGTGGATGTTGCAAATAGAACTCTAAGTATATTCTTATATATTTGGTCTATATATTGACTCCCCATTCCCCATGGATGATAATATATAAATAATAATCTCTATGATCTACTAATTAATGGGAGGAATAGGTAAAATATACAACTTCATCTCTAATTTTGGGGGAGCATGCTTGTCCAATCCCTTTTAGCACTCAATAGGGGGAAAAATCATCTCAACTTCAATTTTGAACATGAGGGTCATGTTGGGAAATCGATTACTACCATGTCATCAAAATTTCCAGTGGAAATTTGCACTAGAAATTTCCAGTGGAAATTTTGATGGGAATTTCCAGCAGAGGGCAGCGTAAAAAACCCCAAAAATGCATAATGGTGGTATTTTCGTCCAAAACCCAACCTGAGGGTCAGGTTCAGGTGCCCAACTTGAGACGATTTAAATCCCTCAATAGAAGGTTGTTGCAATGGCATATCACTACACTATCAAGCACAAAACCCATATAAAAATTCATTCATAGGTATAAAAATCACAGTTCGGGTTAAGGACTAATAGACACACACCACTCTACTACAACACAGATCCTAGGATGCAAGGGTCTAAACAAATCTAGGATTTAGGATATCTTAATCTACCCACACCCAAGTCTTGTATAATATCACGAAGGGTCAAATAACCATCATAGTATATCACAAAAAGTTAGAAATCATGGTTTAATCTAGAAGATATACAACAATATGTTATATAGGAAAATGTTATATAAATGATAGTTGACATTTTGAATGACCTAGCATTGTATAGTAATCAGAATATCAATGACAATAATGCATAAAAATGTCATGTGATCCTTATAATTCAGACATTATGAATGAATTCACACTCTCTTATGGATATGGTCTAATATTTGAGATTCATAAACCATAAATCAATATAATAATGCATCATACAAAGAAAAATAATCCAACCATAAAAGCGAGAATCAAGAATAAGAGTCTAATCCTTAGTAACAGGGAAATCCATCATATGTGGGTTAGCTGCTCTTAGGAAGAAGATCCATAACAAGATCAAACAATATTATATATCCTATGAACCTTACCTAAAATATTATTTCAAAATAAAAATAAGTATTTGATACAACTTTGTTACATCAGTGGTCTAGTTCACATCCGTTTTCATCAAATAAGTTGTTATATACTTCAAGCACACCACCTCATTCATCTAAGGCTACTGAACAACAGTGAGGGTTGATATATTTAAAGGTGAGAAGAATTTACACTAAGTAATTGATAACCCTACAAACATACTAGAATAAATAATTATGTTACCATCATCAAAGAATAATTGCAGTATAAACAACATATATCACATCCTAATGTCATCCAATCATAAATATAAACACTGTAATATTTTAAAAATGAGATACTGTAGATGATGCACCACTAAGACAATATCTATAGGGGGATGATATACCTTTAATGATATATTGTAGGTGGATTATATACCCCTCACATCATATCACAAGTGGTCAATACACAGTCGACATCAGATATCAGGTGGACAATGTACCTTCAAATCAGATCCCCAAGTAGATGATATACCATCCAGAAATATCTCATATCGAGATGGTTCTCCACTAATAAAAAAATCTCAATTAGATGTTATAATAATTACATGACATCCAAAACCAGATGTATTTCCTCTATTTCAATGACCTCACAGTGAATGATGGATCGTGACCTCACACTGGGTAGATGAGATATCGCCACCTAACATGGGTAGAAGAGTATCGTCACTAAATAGCTCCTGGAGGATAAAGTGCCACCAAATACCAATGGGAAGTAAAAAATGAAATATTTATCAATTAAAATAAATAAAAAATAAAAAATAATTAATTTACACATGAAGGGTTACCCTGGGAAACCACACAATGCTCCTCAGTCAAGTCACTCACATAGGTCTCCCCTCATGGGTCGAAATTCGTGGTTCCATAACATAATCCACACATAAATTTGATATCGATGTAAATAGTGTTTATTTAAAACCACTCATGAGACTTATCATGGATGAAATAAATCATTTTATACTATAGGTTGATATGAATCTACTGTAAATTAATTTCTAGGGAATGCACACAAAATGATGCATCCCACATTTCAAAGGACTCATTCCACATGTCTAAAAGCAAGCATGAAAGTATGTGACTGCTTATTTAGATCTATTAGAGTTATTCTCATTGAAATCCATCTTTTAGTTTAACTTTAGTTAAAAAAATAAAGAAACCTAAAAAACCCAAATTATGGCACAACTGATGTTATATAATGAAAGAGTGAGAGAAAAGAAGAAAGGATAGAAGATGTGAATTATCCTAACTCGAGGAAACCTCTTATGATATATGATTAAGGATTCTATGTCTAGACGAAGGTTAACTAAATCGATTTAGAAAGAACCAAGATTACGGTAGAGGTGGGATCACATTCTTGCTACTAGGATAAACGAGAGAAAATATTCATTTAGGACAACTCTTAAACCATTAAATTTAATTTAATTAAAACTATACAAAAATACATAGGGAATGGGTTGTGGCATAACCACAATACTCATAGATTGTTTACCCTTCTAGGGTTACCCTTGTAGTTCATCCTCTATGGACATGATGCAACACCCTAGTCTAAAGCAGAACAAAAAATTAAAGCACCAACCCTCCATGGAAGTTCCACACTCTCATAGCAAAGTGACCCTTACCATCATGGCCTCATAGTGCAGCCACCACCCTTAAATTATAGAGCTACATTACTGAGCAGGAACTATGGTGTAATCCTCATGCATTGATACACAACACCTCCCCCTTGATTAAGCTTTCATGAAAAAATTCAGGTTGTTGTGGTGTGACCAAATGCCCATAGAATGATTTAATAATACATAGATCAAGAGTTACTCTTATGTAACCCTCACCACGTCACTACCCTTATCCATTGTAACATGATCCTTTACCCTCTTCAAAAATTTAATCTTATGAAAATATTGAAATTACTCTTACGCAACCTCGTCCACACCACAACCCACTTTATTATGACATGATGGAAAATACATTATCCTTAACATGTTTCAACCCTTATGTGTTGTGCTATGACAACGAATTACAATATAACTTTATCCTGAACCTAGGTCTAGATCCTCAAAACTGACCTCATATCCCCCACCAAAACCTTTAATATCCCAAAATCACTATAAATCCATAGGATGTGAGAAAAATAAATCTAATTCCTACCTCATACGAATGTTACGAGTCACAAGAGAATTATATTTAATATTATTAAGATAATTAAAATTTATCATTAAAGAATAAAAAAAATATTAATTATATTAACAATATTATATCAATACATTAGAATATTTTTTAAGGCAATCATGAAGGTAATATGTTAAAATAAAACTATTTTGTTCAATTAGGTTGTGTAGAACTACAATAATTAGATGAAGTTTTTAAGGGAGTTAAAAAATAAGTGTAATAATATTAATCATTTTATTTTTATAAAATCATTTGAGTGGAATTGTACAACATTTTTGAAAATAATTTTTGGATTATGTATGTTTTAGAAAGGGTTGAAATGATAATTGAAATGAAAAATATAGGGGTTTGAAACCTGAAGTTTGATTTAATAATGACATATGAAAAGTGTTCTATGAGAGGTAATGGGTAATATCCTTTTAAAAATGTATAAAATGAATGTTTGTATCTTTTTAAAATAATAATTATAGTTAATGAGGGGTGGGGGGGTTTAAAAAGAGTTTAATAAATAAATCTCAAATGAGAGCCTTGGGAACCTTTATCTTTCTCTTTGAGTTGCCTTGTAACACCGCAAAAACTCTAAAAGAATAACATTTTATTTAATAGAGTGTATGACATGAAACACCAAGTGTAAAAGGGAATATAACATCCTGATAATTTACAATATATTTAATATTTTAAATAAATAAAATCTAGGATACATATTTCAATGGATGTAATGCTGAGTTATCTTGCATTACACACAAGAATGACTTTGTCCAGAGCTTGTGTTATACGCAAGACCGATTTTTACCTAATATTATTAATATTATTATTTAAAATGAAAATTATCCCCTATCCAATAAATTGGTTGTTGTAAATAGTAATAACTAACTTATAAAAATATATATATCTGAGTTCATTAGTTACCAATTTATTATAAATGAAAACAAAAACCAATTGAATATAAAGGAAATGTTTTTATAAATAACTATTTTTATGAGTCCAATGACATTTTATCCAAAATAATTAATTTACATAAAATTATTGAATTATATTAATGAAATTTATATATTAAATATTCAATATTTTTTTATATTTATCAAATATATTTTATAGGAATAAGATAAGAAAAAATCCAATTTTACGCATAAAAAACTATATTTTTCTAAAGGTGCTTTTGCCACCTTTTAATGGCGCACTTGTTTTTAAACTAAATTTTGACACTTTTATAAATTTTAATTGTAAAAATAAATATTATTTTTCAAATATTAATTTCAAAATTATCTTAGGGTGAATTTTTTGTATTTTTCTAAGAAGGTTCATTTTTTGGTGAATAGTGAAAAAATATTGAATTTTAATTGAAAACCGAATTTTTTTTATAAATTATTTAAAATGTTAAATTATATTTCTAATTATTTTAAAAGTAAAAAAGGTTAAATTATAAATATATTATTCCAATTTAGGTAATTTAAATCATTTATATATTGAATTTAGATATAAAAACATAGTAAACGTTTGAAAATTTTCACTTTAAAAACCCGCTTTCTCACCATGTCTGCGCGATTGAATTTAAATTAATTTTTTTCCAATTATTTTGATTGAATTTGAAAAAATTGATTTCATATTTAGAATTAGAATAATATATAATTTATAATTAGTTTAACTTAATTTTTCTACCCAAATGAATGTTGAAATTAGTTGAAATTAATTATAACGATGAAAATAAAAACAAGTTTACATAGTGGTTAAACTTAGAGAATAAGTTGTAAAAATCACCCAAAAATTTTAAAAAACAAATTTTATGAATAAATTTTGACCTTATACATTATCTTATTGATAATTTAGAATTATTGGAGCTGATGTTCATGAAAAATATAAGGTATCACTCAATACTTTTTAAAAACACCAGATGTGTCCTCTCACCCACTTATAAAGGAAAACTCTCTCTCCTCCATTCTTCAAACCATCAAACCAGTTTGGTTAGGAAAATACCTGAAAAAATAATTCCCCATATTCTCTCTACTCATCCTATAATCATTGTTTGGAGTATAAATTCATTCTTTTAAGGATTTAGTGCAAAGCTAAGGAAGATACCTGAAGAAGAGGTAATGTTCTTCTAAAAGAATTTTTATTTTATTTCCTTTTTCACACAATTAAATTTTTATTATAACATGTTTATATAATAATATAAGTATATTAAATATAATTATATGTTTTTATGTTATGTTTATTACCTAAAACGTCACACAATTCAATCAAATGGGTTACAAAATCATCGTTCATGTGTACGAAAGACTACCACCTCATGAATCGATATCGTTCATTCTTCCATTACCACCTCTGAAAGTTGGTTATAATTATGGATATAAAGTATATTTTTTGATATTTATAACATAATTATAACTCTTGAGTAATTATATCACATATTATTTTTACCTTCCATTCCATATGAGACATGATAACGTCGCTCACGTGTACGGAGGGCTACCAACTCGTTATGCGATGTGATTCATCTTTCACTAAAACATCAAATAAAATGAAATAAAGATAAATTTAATAATTATATATTATATAAATGAATTAATTATGATATTTTTTATATTTATTATTCTGTAAATATAATATATCATTTTATTTTCTTACTTTATCACTCAATGAAAGACGACAACATCATTTGTGTAGGAGTGGACCACCTCATTCACGAAGGGATGTGACTTTATTTTCACCACCAAAACACATGAATGATTATATATAAGTATATAATATGGTATTTATGATATTATTATTATTATTTAAATTTATAAATATTACCTACCTTTTATTTATAATGATCATTGAAAAATGAAAATGTTACTCATGTGTACTTTATGCCTACCATCTCCATGATCGTAACATACTTCACTTTTCATAACCACCATTAATGATTGGTTTTAAAAGTAAATTTCATGTAAAAATATGATAATTATTTCATTTATTTTATTCTAGAAATGATATAACTATATAATATTTTCAATAACTAGATTATTAATGACAAATCATGCATAAGAAAATAAGATAATTAACACATGAAATAATGAAAATAATGGAAGATTATTAATGAACGAGTAATAATATGTTTTAAAAGGATTATATATGATATTATTAATATTAATTTGTTTTTTCTATAAGTTAATAACATGTTTAAAAACACTATATGGGAGGTTAAATCATGAATAACCCAAAAAATCATAAGGTAATGGATTTCATCTCAATTTACATTCCATTAAGACTTGTTTGTTATTTTGAACCAATTAACATTTATATTGTGTATATACTACCCCATTGACATGTAATATAATGTATAATTCATTTCTATTAGTATTTTAATTTTAAATTTTAATTATTTCAATTAAGGATATTTGACTTGAAAATTAATAAACGGGAAAATTTATTGTGCAACCTCTCTTTCTTTTTTGAATTTCAACTTTATCTTAAAACAATCACTTTATTGTAATATTTTTAATTGGAGATTAAATTACTCTTAAAAATACATATTATTTTGTAGTGGATATGATTATTTCATAAACTGTATACTAGTTTTACATATGGTTTTTACTTTGAATGTTATTTTAATAACTTGGAAAATATTGATAAATTTTTATCCTTTACTCGATATGAATAGTTGATAAGAGATGTTATTTATTAATTAAGTTGATTATTAAATATATTAGGTGAGTTTTGGACTAGTGAAAAATGGGTTTGGGACCATTTTAAGTAATCCCTTCGATGTATCAGTAGTCTCATGACTCATACACGACTGGAAATGCTAGTTTTACCAACACTTACATCCCAACAGTTTATGTAAACCGTTGGAAATGGCTATCTATACCAACAATTTATGTAAACCGTTGGTATAAATGAATTTATACAGGCCTTTACCAACGGTTTTACAAAACTGTTGGTAAAGGCCTTTGATATCACTTTTTTACCAAAGGTTTAAGTAAACTATTGGTAAAGAAATATATTCCCAATGGTTTTTAAAAACCATTGGAAAAAATTAACATAAAAAATGATCGGGCATCCATTCCCCCTCCGCTTGGTTGCAGTTCCGATTTGTGCCCTAAATACAATCTTCCTCCTACAAAACTTATTCCACATATCTATCCATCTTTAATAAAGGAATTTTTTTCTTCTAGACATCAAATCTGTAAGAGATTCCTTGATTTTTTTGTTTTGTAATTATGTGTTTTTGTTTTCATTTTGATTTGGCCGAAAGGGGATCTTTGTTGTCATTAATCAGGGTTGTGGTTGGTAATTTATGATGTAATATAGTATGACTTCATTTTAATTGATATATCCAATATTATTATTGATTTATGTTCAATTTGATTACAAGTGATGTTGTTTTCACTTTTGATTTGGCCGAAAGGGAATCTTTGTGGTCATTAATCATGGTTGTGGGTTGTCATTTAGGATGTAATATGGCATGACTTCATTTTACTTGATATATCCAATATTATTATTGATTTATGTTCAATTTGATTATCTTTGACAAGTGATGTTGTTTAATAAGTTGTTTTTAATGGTTGTAATAATGACGATATGGTATAAGCATTCACATGGTGTGTATAACGGTGGACATGGTGTCTACGATAATCTAGTGTCCTGGGAATGTACATGGGAATGTACACACAGTACATGACTTGGATAGCCATGTATACATGGCCTATCCCTTATGGTGAAAAGTATGTTTGGCCAAATGGGGTGCTGAAAACGTCCCATTTACACATCAATTTGTTTCATGGGTATGCCCACATGATGTGTTGGCCATACTATAGAGTGGGTAGTAATTAGATCAGTCAAAACACTTTCATCCCTGAAATTCAAGACCACATGGTTAAATGGAAGAATCCATGTTCTAATGACATGCCTAACATGGTTTATAACTCACCTCACCTAAAAATAAACTAGAACACTGGTTAAATGCAATAATTCATCCTAAACTTACACTATAACATTGGTTAAATGGAACAAATCATCCTATTTACTGAATTCCATACACAAATGGTCAGTGCGGCTTGTCAGACATATATGTCATTGATGGGTGCATTATCCAATGAACCAGGTGGCAGTTCTAGTGGTGGTCGAGATGATGACATTCCTGGTGATCACGAGGATGCTGAAGAGGACAAGGGCAAGGATGAGGACGAGGATGAGGGAGAGGATGGGGCTGAGGGTGAGGATGGGGCCGAGGGTGAGGATGGGGTTGAGGGAGAGGATGAGGATGATGACGAGGACAGAGATAGAAATGAGGATGGGGCTGATGATGACATTGGTGATGGTGATTGTAAAGACCCGTAAAATTCAAGGGAAATTTTTTCTAAATTTTCTTTGGGATTTTACAAGAACGCAGTTTCTGACGGCACCTGATTCCGAGGCCCGGTGAGCTCGGAATCAATTTCTGAAGTTTAGCCCAGGTACGTTCAGTGAACGAACGTGCGGGTTTTCCTATCTTTTGAACCGGTGCTCAGAATTGAAATCTGAGAGCACCGATGAAACCGCAGCACCGATAATTGCTTAAGATCACCTTTTCTGGGGTTTCTTTTGCTCGGGAGGAGATGTTAAAAAAATTGTGGAAAGTAAAAATAAAATAGAGCTAAAATTTTATTTCTTTAAAAGTGGTTATATTCTTTGAGTGTAAGTTAGGGAACTACCCATGAGAGGTAAGAGGGTGGTGGGGCCCACACGATACCCTAACCCCCCCTTGATCTTCCCATAACCCCCTTGACCTCCCATAACTCACCTCCCTCTTTAATTTTTTAACTCCACTTTAACTTAAGTGACTCCTCTCCTCCTCGCCTTCCACATTAATTCATGCCACCTAAAAATTAATTAATATGACAACTCAAGATCAATTAATTAAGTATGTTGGATTTGAAATTTTGTAATTTTTTTTGAATGTATGGCATGGGTAAATAAAATAAGGTGGAGCCTTATTTTATTTTGGTTAGAATTGTTGTGTTAAGAGGAAGGGAAGAGAGCATTTGAGTTTTGAAGAACTTACTCCTCCGAAGAAGAACTCTTCATCTCCTTTGTTGAAGAACGTGAAGAACACCGAAGCTTTGACAAAGAACATCATCTTATCTTGCACCTTCTCTCCAAGATGAAAGAAGCAAGACGCCACATTCATCATGGGGCGATCAGTGATGACGTGCCTTCTCCTCTTCTTCCTCCGTGTCAAGGGAGGATGCATCACCGCAGGGAACATCGTCATTGACGACGACTCACCCTCCGACGTCAACGGAATCGACACCGATCTTCCGTGACGTCCGATCATCGCGAAGCTTCCCTCTTCCGTGGCTCGATGACGTGTGACATCTTTGCAAGGTAGGGATTTATTTTATTTGTTAGTTCGTGAATTCATCCATCGTTTTCTCCTTTTCTTTTGAGCCTCCTGCTATCGCAATAAAGGGAGGAGGTCGGACCGCATGAACACGGACGACCCTCCTCCCCCTTGTTGGTTTGTTTGTTGCGGCACGAGCAAAGAAACGCGGTGTCGAAGCACCGCACAGGAATCGGTAAGGGAAGGAGAAGCGCGGTGCCGCCGTGCCGCGCCGTTGAAGTCGAACCAAATGCGCAGCGCCGTCACGCCGTTCTGTTGAAGACAAACATAAGATACGGCACCGCCGCGTCGCGCCTGACGAACCAAGGCCGCGGCCGGTTCCGGGCCGCCGTGGAGCAAAAGAACCGGCGGACGGTTCTGGGTTGCCGGTGACGAAGCAGAGGGACCGGGCTTTACGGTCCCGTGTTGGCAGTAGCCAGCCGGCCAGTGTGGGGCGGCCGGTCAGTGGAAGAGCCGGGGGTTACAAACCCTCGATGGCCAGCTCGAGCGGTCCCCCATTATGGGGGTCTTGGTTACAAAAAAACAGGGGGGCATGCCCCCCCCCCCCCTCAACGGCTCGGCCGTTTGGCCAAGCCCCTGGCCAGCGCACCACGCGCCGGGCCGGCTGCCCTGGCCGTTCCGCCAGCTGGGCCGGGCCGCGCCAGCCGTGCCGGGCCACGCCAGCCGGGCCGGGCCATGTCCATGTGGGCTGGACCTGGCGCTGGGTCGGGTCGACCAGGTTCGGGCCGACCCAGGGGCTACCGGGCCGGGTCGGACCGGGCCCGAACCCCTTAATACCGAACCTCTTCTGGTCGGTTGCCCATAACTTGAGCTACGGGCCTCCGATCGACACACCGTCAGTTGCAATGTGATCCTTGGATCGATATGGTTATTTCGGTATATTACACTCAAGGTTTTGGACAACTTTGGGTTTGGTCGGGTTGGTTCGGATACAAAACCAAATGGGCCCTCAGAGCGGAAACGCTTATATCTTGAGCTCCGGAAGTCCGATTGACGTGCCGTCAACGTTGTTGGATTCCTCATGAGGAGACAGAACTTTTGGCATACTTCACCTGAGGTTTGGATGCAGTCGGTGTATGGCCGAGTTGGATTGTACCTGAAATCCAACCGGGCCCTTGGAACGGAAAAGCTGATATCTTTCATACCAGACGTCCATTTGACGAATCATCAGCAGCGTTGGTGATCACATTGAGAAACGGTCCCTATGAGTATACCCTATGAGAGTTCGGGGCACAGTTGAGATAAGGCCGGGTTGGTTCACACACGAAACCTACCGGGCCCCTAGGACAAAAAGGCTAATAACTCACAGACCGGGCGTCCGATTGACGCGCCGTCTGTTGCGTTGAGACCCCTATGACGAGACGCTCCTTTGAGATACTTCTTAGTGGGACTTGTGATACTTGGAGTATCGAACTGTAGCTCGTGGAGCGGATCCTCCCCGAGACGAGCATACAGAGTACGGGGACCATGTAGCTGGCTGTGACCGATGACTGTTTGTCCGATTCGATTCAGAGTGAATAGCATAGCCCAGTGGGGAGCACTACTTTGTGAGGTTGCTGACCCATGGCGGAGGAGCACTAGTGTGTGAGGTGGAAGACCCGCGGTACTCGATAGGAGGAGTACCTCTATAGGCTATGAGGGGGAGCACTACTGTGTGAGGTGGCAGACCCGCAGTACTTGACAGGAGGAGTACCTCAACAGTATTAGGTTAGTGAGTAGTATCTCGGAGTTATGACAGGACACTATACACTCCAGAGACAGGCTCATCAGCAGTTATGGTTTCGATAATGAAAATCCTGGATTGAGCTGAGTCTATGACCTTTGTGTTTACCTCATGATTGATATGGGTCACATGATAACTTAGGTATATGTATGGGAATATACCTGTGTGGTGGTTATCCATTGATTTCTTAATCTTTGTGTTCCTCATGATTGAGATGGGTTACTTGATAACATAGTTATATGTATGGGCATATACTTAAGTAGAGGTTATCTGTTGAGATCTTTTTTTTGGTTATCCTTGTTGGTTTTAGGGAGACCATGAGGGTCTCGGGGTCCCTACTGAGTATCCTTATAATCACCCCTACACGGGCTATGCACGCACCTCATTTTTTTGGTTGTAGACGACGGGAAGTGCTGACCGAGGCTGAGTGTTCGAGGACTGTACGACACCCGGTGGTGGACCACACGATGAGTCAGTAACCAGAGGTGGACTTCATGGTGAGACGATACTCAGAGGAGGTTGACGGGCGAGAGCATTGAGGGGCTGCGCTATCTGTACCTACCCTTCAGTTAGGATCCGTGGTGGACAATCCAGGAGCTGCGCTATCTGTACCTACCCTTTAGGTAGGATCCGAGGAGGATAATCCAGGAGCTAATTCCTTTCTTCCAGCTGTTTTTCTTTTTCTGTTGTACTTTCGTTCAGTTGTAGCTGTATTTTCAGTTGGGTTTGTATTCTGGCCCATTTACTTTTCAGAACATTCTTTTATACTTAGTGTTTTACTTCCGCTTGTACTCTGTGGTGTTTTGTTACTTTTATAAAGGCAATGGCTTCCCAGTTTTTGGGATTTTCGCCTTTGGTGCTAGTCGCCAGCCCTTGGCTAAAGGAAGGCAGGCTTGGGGTAGTCACGGCATGGGCCCTGAGGATGGGTCGTGACAAATTGGTATCAGAGGAGTCAGTTCTACCGCACAACTTATAACACTTATATTTTCTTCTGTAAAGCAATAGTGTTAAGGGTACCAAGTTTGGTTTCCAGTCCAAGGAGTCCAGTGTTGGTGCGGGCGGCCGATGTATCCATACACCAGGACCTTGAAAACTGATTTCTGACTTTGTGCATGAAAACACTGATTGCGTGTGTGTTTTCAAAGGTTTTCCCTTAAAACAGCTCAAACCAGGTCAGCTCACCAGGTATAAATTGTTTGACCGTGTCATGTTTGTTTCTTTCAGGACGCCTCGCCACGGACGACCAGCTAGAGCCCCGAGAGTTGTACATACTAACAGCCTGACGAGCGACGCAACCTCAGTATAGGGCCCTTTTCCAGTTGAGGCACCAGCGGAGGCACCAGCGTTACTACCACCCGTTGGGTCACTGATGCCACCAGCCCCAGCAGCAGAGGGTGCACGTTGCTTGAGTGCACTGCACAAGTTCCAGCACCAGAGGTCACCCAGGTTCAGGGGAGTGACAGACCCGCAGGCAGCTGAGGATTGGATGGAGGCTATGGTGAGAGTCTTCAGGCTAGTGGGGACGCCAGAAGACTTCATGGTGATCCTTTCTGCTAGCCTTCTTTAGGCAGCAGATGGCAGATGGTGGATCCTGATGCTCTAGATGCATGACGAGGCGACACTTCTATTGGAAGACTTCGAGAGCCTGTTTCGAGCAGAGTTTGTACCAGCCACCCTTCAAGCGGCACGTATACAGGAGCCACTTCAGTTGTGTCAGGGCAACGTGACAGTGGCGCAGTATTCAGCGAGGTTCATAGACCTCTCGTGCTACTCCACAGAGGTATGGGATCCGTTCTTCAGGGCCCGAACCTTCGAGCAGGGGCTCATGAGAGAGATTAGAGCTTCTGTTGTTTCTCACAGCATTCTGACATAGACATGGGTGTTTGAGCGAGCCCTCTTAGTGGAGAGTTTCCTTACTGAGCAGTCTCCAGTAGCAGGACCCACCACTAGCCGGCATAGGGCAGAGTCTTCTGTAGCAGGCAGTAGACAGATGACACAAAGGTCTAAGAGGACCAGACCTATAGGTTGTCAACCACATGACTCAAGGTCAGTAGTGTGAGGCACCATGGGGAATGACAGAGCCAGACCTGCCATACCGTGTTACTCCTGCGGCGGGATTGGTCACATGGCACGTGACTATCCGACCCGCCATGCAGATGACCAACAGTTAAATGGAGAACCTCCCAGGCAGAGGTAGAGGTTCGAACAAGGAAGACCGCTAGGAGCTGAAGGCCAAGGGAGGGGAGTGGTCGTGTAGCTGGAGGTGGAAGACGCTTCGAGGTGTTGCCACCACCACCACCAGGAGGGCCACCCCGACCATAGGTAATAGGTGGACATGGGAGAGCTCAGCTTCAGGCAGCAGAAGCTTTCGACTACGGAGCTCTGGAAGCGAGTGGACAGGAGCAGAACTAGTGGTTTCCTTTTATTCTTTGTATATTTAGTTCCATGTTGTTGTTGTTACATTTGTGTCTTTGTACCATGAGTTGCAATAATATAAATACACTTACCTTTGTGACACTTGCTTCCTTCCTTTTTGAGTAATAAGAGGTTTCGGTTTAAACTATTGACTTGACCCTCACTTTTGAGATTCCTACTGGAAGAGACCCAGTGACCTCACGCTGATGCCAACAGTGTGACTCGACCCTTAGCGGTGAGAGTGATGGTTGGATCTCTTGGTAGTAACGTCGAGGCCTTACGACGTCGTCCATGACATGAATACATAATTAATGTCCGAATTGACTGTATTAGGCAAAGAACGTGGTTCATCTAGGGGATGAGACCGGATTTCTCTTATCGGAAAAGAAGAAATCATAGCATCTCTTGTGGGACCAGAGAAGGTCCAGGTTATCCAAGAGCAGATGAGGATAGATCAGAGCTGACAGAAGCCTTATGCTGACAGGAGGTAGAGACCACTAGAGTTCGAGGATGGTGACCACATTTTCTTACGGGTCTCACCTCGACGTGGAATTACGGAGACGCGACTGAGGTGACAAGTTATCTCCGAGGTTCAACGGACCTTTCTAGGTCCTCAGCAGGGTAGGTGAGGTGGTTTACCACTTGACCCATCCACCTCAGTTGCACTAGGTGCACGACGATTTCCACGTATCTCAACTGAGGAGATACGTGCATGATCTTTCACATATCATCGACCTCAGGAAGTTGGACATCGATGACAGGGTGACATACACAGAGATTCCAGTGGGGATCGAGGATTGACAGGAGTGGATCCTACGAGGACGGTCGATTCCTCAGGTGCACTTTTTTTGGTAGTACGGGAATCTCCAGGTAAGCACATGGGAGCGGAAGGCTCAGATGCATGATCAATACCGCTTTTGTATCCCTAGTATGTGTTTAAGCTTTACGAGGACATAAATCCCTGAGGTGGGAGTAATGTAAAGACCCATAAAATTCAAGGGAAATTTTTTCTAAATTTTCTTTGGGATTTTACAATAATGCAGTTTCTAACGACGCCTAATTCTGAGCCTCGGTGAGCCCAAAATCACTTTCCGAAGATTAGCTCGGGTACGTTCAGTGAACGAACGAGCGGGTTTTCCTATCTTTTGAACCGGTGCTCGGAATTGAAATCCGAGAGCACCGATGAAACCACAGCGCCGATAATTGCTTAAGATCACCTTTTCTAGGGTTGTGTTTGCTCGGGAGGAGATGTTAAAAAAATTGTGGAAAGTAAAAATAAAATTGAGCTACAATTTTATTTCTTTAAAAGTGGTTATATCCTTTGAGTGGAAGTTAGGGAACTACCCATGAGAGGTAAGAGGGTGGTGGGGCCCACACAAGAACCTAACCCCCCTTGATCTTCCCATAACCTCCTTGACCTCCCATAACTCACCTCCCTCTTTAATTTTGTAACTCCACTTTAACTTAAGTGACTCCTCTCCTCCTCACCTCCCACATTAATTCATGCCACCTAAACATTAACTAATTTGACAACTCAAGATCAATTAATTAAGTATGTTGGATTTGAAAATTTGTAATTTTTTTTGAATGCATGGCATGGGTAAATAAAATAAGGTGGAGCCTTATTTTATTTTTGTCAGAATTGTTATGTTAAGAGGAAGGGAAGAGAGAATTTGAGTTTTGATGAACTTTCTCCTCCAAAGAAGAATGCTTCATCTCCTTTGTTGAAGAAAGTGAAGAACACCGATGCTTCGACGAATAACGTCGTCTTATCTTGCACCTTCTCTCCACGATGAAGGAAGCGAGACGCCACATTCTTCATTAGGCGATCACTGATGACGTGCCTTCTCCTATTCTTCCTCCACGTCAAGGTAGAAGCCATCACCGCGGGGAATGTCGTCATTGACGACGACTCACCCTCTGATGTCAACGGAATCGGCACCGATCTTCTGCGACGTCCGATCATCGCGACGCTTGCCTCTTCCACGGCTCGATGACGTGTGACGTCTTTGCAAGATAGGGATTTATTTTATTTGTTAGTTCATGAATTCTTCCGTCGTTTTCTCCTTTTCTTTTGAGCCACCTGCTATCGCAATAAAGGGAGGAGGTCGGACCGCACGAACATGGCCGACCCTCCTCCACTTTGTTGGTTTGCTTGTTGCGGCACGAGCAAAGCAACGCGGTGCTGAAGCACTACGCAGGAATTGGTAAGGGAAGGAGAAGCGCGGCGTCATTGCGCCACGCCATTGAAGATGAATCAAAAGAGTGGCATCGTCACGCCGCGCCATTGAAGACAAACCTAAGATACAACGCCGTCGCGCCGCGCCGGATGAACCAATGCCGCGGCTGGTTCCGGGCCGCCGGCGACGGAGCAGAGGGACGGGCCTTGCCGGTCCCGTGTCGGCAGCAACCGGCCAGCCGGTGCGGGCCAGCCGGTTAGTGGAAGAGCCGGGGGTTACAAACCCCCAGTGGCAAGCTTGAGCGGCCCCCCATTATGGGGGCCGCAGTTATAAAAAAACGGGGGGGGGGGGGGGGGGGGGGGGGGGGCAGTCCCCCCCCCCCTCAACAGCTCGGTCGTTTGGCTGAGCCCCAGGCCAGCGCGCCACGCGCTGGGCCGGCTGCCAGGCCGGGCCGGGGTGCGCCCAGGCTGGGCTGGGCCGGGCCGCACCCAAGCGGGCTAGACCCAGCGTCGGGTCGGGTCGACCTGGTTCGGGCCGATCCAGGGGGTACCGGGCCGGGTCGGACCGGGCCCGAACCCCTTAATACCGAACCTCTTCCGGTCGGTTGCCCATAACATGAGATACGGGCCTCCGATCGACGCACCATCAGTTGAGATACGATCCTTGGATCGAGAGGGTAATTTTGGTATATTACACTCAAGGTTTCGGAGAAGTTTGGGTTCGGCTGGGTTGGTTCGGATACGAAACCAACCGGGCCCTCAGAGCAGAAACGCTTATATCTTGAGCTCCGGATGTCTGATTGACGTGCCATCAACTTTGTTGGATTCCTCTTGAGGAGACTGAACTTTTTGCTTACTTCGCCTGAGTTTTGGATGCAGGTGGAGTATGGCCGAGTTGGATTGTACCCGAAATCGAACCGGGCCCCTGGAACGGAAAAGCTGAAATCTTTCAGACCGGACGTCCGTTTGATGAACAGTCAGCGGCGTTGGTGGTCACGTTGAGAAACGGTCCCTATGAGTATACCCTATGAGAGTTCGGGGCACAATTGAGATATGGCCGGGTTGGTTCACACACAAAACCAACCGGGCCACTTGGATGAAAATGCTAATAACTCACAGACCGGGCGTCCGATTGATGCGCTGTCTCTTACGTTGAGACCCCTATGAAGAGGTGGTCCTTTGAGATACTTCTTCATGGGACTTGTGATACTTGGAGTATCGACCTGTAGCTCATGGAGTGGACCCTCCCCGAGACGAGCATACAGAGTACGGGGACCGTGTAGCTGGCTGTGACTGATGACTGCTTGTCCGATTCGATTCGGAGTGACTATCATAGCCCAGTGGAGAGCACTACTTTGTGAGGTTGCAGACCCATGGCAGAGGAGCACTACTGTGTGAGGTGTCAGACCCGCGGTACTCGACAGGAGGAGTACCTTAGCAGTCTTAGGTTAGTGAGTAGTACCTCGGAGTTGTGACAGGACACTGTACACTCCAGAGACGGGCTAATCAGCAGTTACGGTTTCGATAATGAAAATCCTTGTTTGAGCTGAGTCTATGACCTTTGTGCTTACCTCATGATTGAGATGGGTCACATGATAACTGAGGTATATGTATGGGCATATACCTGGGTGGTGGTTATTTGTTGATTTCATAATCTTTGTGTTCCTCATGATTGAGATGGGTTACTTGATAACTTAGTTATATTTATGGGCATATTCTTAAGTAGAGGTTATCTGTTGAGATCTTCTTTGTGGTTATCCTTGTTTGTTTTAGTGAGACCATGAGGGTCTCGGGGTCCCTACTGAGTATCGTTATACTCACCCCTACATGGGCTATGACCGCACCTCGTTGTGTTGGTTGCAGACGATGGGCAGCACTGACAGAGCCCGAGTGTTTGAGGACTGGACGACACCCAGTGGTGGACCACACGATGAGTCAGTATCCGGAGGAGGACTTCACAGTGAGATGAAACTATGAGGAGGTTAACGGGCGAGAGCGTTGAGGGGATGTGCTATCTATACCTACCCTTCAGGTAGGATCCGTGGTGGATGATCCAGGAGCTGCGGTATCTATACCTAACCTTCAGGTAGGATCCAAGGAGGATGATCCATGAGTTGCTTCCTTTCTTCCAGCTATTTTTCTTTTTCTGTTGTACTTTCGTTCAGTTGTAGCTGTATTTTTAGTTGGGTTTGTATTCTGGGCCATTTACTTTTCAGCACTTTCTTTTGTACTTAGTGTTTTACTTTTTCTTGTACTCTATGGTGTTTTTTTTACTTTTATAAAGGCAATGCCTTCCCAGTTTTCGGGATTTTCACCTTTGGTGCTAGTTGCCAGCCCCTGGCCAAAGGAAGGCGGGCTTGGTGTAGTCACAACACGGGCCCCGAGGACGGGTCGTTACCGTGATGGTGATTTGGGGCAGATTGATCCATTACATTTTTGAATTTTGTATAACTCTTTATTTTTGAACCTAGTTTTTCACTCTGGTATGGATATTTTTGAATTCAGTATAACTCTTTATTTTTGACCAAATATGGAAGCCTCTTTAATTTAAGAATGCTTTAAATTGAATTTATATTCTTTCTTAATTCTGCTTAATTATATTGAATTTTATATCTTTAATAAGTTTTCTTTAATACAATTGTTTCATTTGATAAATAAAGTCATGTTTTTATAATAAAACCCCTCCAACGGAGGTGTGCTGTCTGCGAAAACTCACAGTGATAGTTTACGGTGTGATAATTTGACTCTCAATTAGTAGTTTCAACTACCTAGTACCACTTTTAAAAACAACTAATATAAAATATATATCTTTATCACACCAAAATCCCGAATCAATTGCCTATTTTTTATAACATAAGTTCACTTTCTATAATGTGAAGGACAACTATATATGATTTATTTGGAATCCTGGTCGGAAGATGCTTCCCCAAGGATGTCACTGGACCAGGCCAACACACCTCGGTCACGCTGTAGTCACGCAACGGTAATGCCGTGATTTGTCCCTACTCTAGGATGAAACCCCATGGTGGTTTATAGTCTTATAGGAATTTAATGTATGATACCTAGATAGAGTTTTAGATACATTACCCACCCTCCTTCTAGGACCCCAGAAAACCCCCCACCCTCCTCCCTAGACCCCAAAAAACCCCCCACCAGCCTCAATTTGAGGCATGGTGTGGCCGGTACCAGTCAAAGTGTCTTTATTTTGTTTAAAGTGGATACACTTTTAAGTAAAAACAACTGGCATACAGAAAACTGACCAAATGGCATACGATTGAATATGTGTTTTTAGGTGTTTGGAACGCTTGAAAAACGTGCATTGGGTAATCGAAACTGGTCAAATGACCTTGGAATTCCATGAAATCAGACGATAACAAAGGGTGGGTGAATTGTGAAATGGTAGGCCAGACGGAACGTTAATCGGAGGTTTTGTGTGACCGTGGTGGCCAAAAACACACTCTGCGTGTCTTAAATGGCCAAAACATGCATTTAACAGTCAAATGCACACCGAACAACATCGGAATGACTTGAAATAAAACTAAAATACCATAATTATTATTTGTGATGTGTATGAGGAGACGACACGTCATTCTGATGAGCGGTTTGCATAGAACGACTGAATATGTGTTTTTAGGTGTTTGGCACGCTTGAAAAGCATGTGTGGGGTGGTTGAAACTGGCCGAACGACTTCAGAATACATTAAAATTAGACGACAACAAAGGGAGGGTGAATTTAGAAATTTTCGACTAAATGACAAGTCAATCAGAGGTGTCATGTGATCGCGGTGGCCGAAAATGCACTCTGTGTGTCGTTAATGACCAAAACATTGGTTTAACGGTCAAATGCATGATGAACGACATCAGAATGACTGGAAATCACACGAAAATACCCTAATTATTATTCGTAAGGTGTGTAAGGAGACTTCACGTCATTCAGAACCTTGGTTTGTGCGGCATGGCTGAATATGTGTTTTTAGGTGTTTGGCGCGCTTGAAAAACATGCGTGGAGTGGTCGAAACCAAGATGATGATCTCAAAATTCCATGAAATCAAACTACAACAAAGGGTGGGTGAATTTTGAAATGGTTGGACAGACAACACGTCAATCATAGGTGTCGTTTGACCGCAGTGGCTGAAAACGCACTACGCATGTCGTAAATGGATAAAACATGCGTTTAACGGTCAAATGCATACTGAACCACAACGGAACGACTTGAAATCACACGAAAACACCATAATTATTATTCTTGTGGTGTACGAAGAGACGACACGTCATTAGGACACATGGTTTTTACGGCACGACTGAATATATGTTTTTAGGTGTTTGGCGCACTTGAAAAACGTTTGTGGGGTGGTCGAAACCGGCTAAACAACCTCATAATTCCATGAAATCAAACAATAACAAAGGGTGGGTGAATTATTAAATGGTCAGCCATACATCACGTCAATCAGAGGATTTATGTGACCGCGATGGCCAAAAACGCACTCTGCGTGCCATAAATGGCCAAAACATGGGTTTTATGGTCAAATACATGCCCAACAACATTGGAATGACTTGAAATCACACAAAAACACCCAAATTTTTATTCGTGAGGTGTACGAAAATATGGCACGTCATTCGGACCCGTGGTTTGTGCGACATGGATGAATATGTGTTTTTAGGTGTTTTGCGCGCTTGAAAAATGTGCGTGTGGAGGTTGAAACAAGACAAACGACCTTAGAATTCCATGAAATCAGACAAAAACAAAGGGTGGGTGAATTGTGAAATGGTCGGCCATACGACACATCAATCGGAGGTGTCGTGTGACTGTAGTGACTGAAAATGCACTCTGCGTGCCGTAAATGCCCAAAAAAGGGTTTTACGGTCAAATACATGCCCAAGAACATCGGAATGACTTGAAATCACACGAAAAAACCCTAATTATTATTCATTAGGTTTATGAGGAGACGACACATCATTCAGACTCGCGGTTTGCGCAGCACGGATGAATATGTTTTTTAGGTGTTTGGCGCTCTTGAAAAGCGTGTGTGGGGTGGTCGAAACCGGCCGAATGACCTCAGAATTCCATGAAATCAGACGACAACAAAGGGTGGGTGAATTTTGAAATGGTCTTCTAGAAGAAACATCAATCGGAGGTGTCATGTGATCACGGTGGCTGAAAATGCACTATGCATGTCGTAAATGGCCAAAATATGCATTTAACTGTCAAATGCATGCCGAATGACATCCAAATGACTTGAAATCTCATGAAAACACCTTAATTATTATTCGTGAGGTGTACGAGGGGATAACAAATCATTCGGATGCGTGGTTTGCATGGCACGGTTGAATATGTGTTTTTTTGGTGTTTGGCGCGCTTGAAAAGCATGCGTGGGGTGGTCAAAACCGGCCGAACGACCATGGAATTCCATGAAATCAGGAAACAACGAAGGGTGGGTGAATTATGAATTGGTCGGCCAGACGACATGTCAACCGGAGGTGTCGTGTGACCGCAGTGGCCGAAAACGCACACCGCGTGTCGTAAATGGCCAAAACATGTGTTTAACGGTCATGTCGAACGACATAGTAATGACTTGAAATCACATGAAAACACCCTAATTGTTATTTTTGAGGTGTACGAAGAGACGACATGTCATTCAGACCCGCGGTTTGTGCGGAACAGCTGAATATGTGTTTTTAGGTGTTTGGCGCGCTTGAAAAACGTGTGTGGGGTGGTCGAAACCGGCCGAATGACCTCGGAATGCCATTAAATCATACGACAACAAAGGGTGGGTGAATTGTGAAATGGTCGGCCAGACGTCACATCAATCGGAGATGTCGTGTGACCGCGGTGGCCAAAAATGCACTCTGTGTGCCTTAAATGGCCAAAACATGGGTTTTACGGTCAAATACATGCCGAAAAACATTAGAATGACTTAAAATCACACTAAAACATGCAAATTATTATTCGTGAGGTGTAAGAAAAGACGAAACGTCATTCAGACCAGCGGTTTGCGTGACCCAGCTGAATATGTGTTTTTTAGATGTTTGGTGCGCTTGAAAAACGTGCGTGGGGTGGTTGATACTGGCAGAACGACCTTATAATGCCATGAAATTATACGAAAACAAAGGGTGGGTGAATTTTGATATGGTTGGCCAGACCAAACATCAATCGGAGGTGTCATGTGACTGCGGTGTTCTAAAATGCACTTTGCATGCTGTAAATGGCCAAAACATGGGTTTTACGGTCAAATACATGCTCAACGACATTGGAATGACTTGAAATCACACTAGAACACCCTAATTATTATTTGTGAGGTGTAAGAGGAGGCGACACATCATTTGGATGTGCGGTTTGTGCGGCATGACTGAATATGTGTTTTTTAGGTGTTCAGCGCACTTGAAAAGCATGCGTGGGGTGGTCGAAACCGGACGAACGACCTCAAAATGCCATGAAATAAAACTAAAAAAGGGTGGGTGAATTGTGAATTGATCAGCTAGATGTCACATAAATTGGAGGTGTCGTGTGACAGCGGTGGCTGAAAAAGCACTCTGCGTGTCGTAAATGGCCAAAACATGCGTTTAATGTTCAAATGCATGCCGAACGACATCAGAATTACTTGAAATCACACAAAAACAACCTAATTATTATTCTTGAGGCATACGAGGAGACTACATGTCATTCGGACACGCGGTTTGTGCTACACGGCTGAATATGTGTTTTTAGGTGTTTGGCGCGCTTGAAAAGCATGCGTGGGGTGGTCGAAACTAGTCGAACGTCCTCATAATTCCATGAAATCAGACAAAAAAAAGGTTTGGTGAATTCTGAAATGGTTGGCTAGACGGCACATCAATCAGAGTTGTTGTGTGACCGTGGTGGCTGAAAACGCACTCCGTGTGTCGTAAATGGCCAAAACATGCATTTAACGGTAAAATGCATGACAAACGACATCAAAATGACTTGAAATCACATGAAAACACCCTAATTATTACTCGTGTTGTGTAAGATGAGAGCGCACATCATTCGGAGGTGCGATTTGCATGACACGGATGAATATGTGTTTTTTAGGTGTTTGGCACAGTTGAAAAGTGTGTGTGGGGTGGTCGAAACTAGTCAAACGATCTCGGAATGCCATGAAACCAAATAACTACAAAGGGTGGGTGAATTCTAAAATTATCGACAAGACGACAAGTCAATCGGAAGTGTCGTGTGACCGCGGTGGCCGAAAACGCACTCCGCGTGTCGTAAATGGCCAAAACATGCGTTTAACGGCCAAATGCATGCCAAAAGACATAAGCATGACTTGGAATCACACAAAAACACCCCATTTATTATTCGGTAGGTGTACGAAGAGATGACATGTCATTCGGATCCGCAGTTTGTGTGGCACGACTGAATATGTGTTTTTTAGGTCTTTGGTGCACTTGAAAAATGTGTGTGGGGTGGTCGAAACTAGTCGAATGACCTCAGAATGCCATGAAATCAGCGGACAATGAAGGTGGGTGAATTGTAAAATTGTCATCTGGACGGCACGTCAATCGGAGGTGTCGTGTGACCGGGGTGGCCGAAGAACTCACTTTGCATGCCGTAAATGGCCAAGACATGGGCTTTATGGTCAAATACATTCCCAACGACATTAGAATGACTTTAAATGAAACGAAAACACCCTAATTATTATTTGTGAGGTGTAATAAAAGACGACTTGTCATTTAGTCCCACGGTTTGTGCGACATGGCTTAATATGTGTTTTTTAGGAGTTTGGCGCGCTTGAAAAATGTGCGTGGGGTGGTCAAAACCGGCCCAATGACGTTGGAATTCCATGAAATTAGACAACAACAAAGGGTGGGTGACTTGTGAAATGGTCAGTCAGATGGATCGTCAATCCGAGGTGTCGTGTTACCGCAATGACCGAAAACGCACTCCATATGCCGTAAATGGCCAAAACATGGGTTTTACGGTCAAATACATTCCCAACGACATCGAAATGACTTGAAATCACACTAAAACACCCTAGTTATTATTCTCGACATGTACAAGGAGACAAAACATCATTAGGACGTGCGGTTTGCACAAAATGACTGAATATGTGTTTTTAGGTGTTTGGTGCGCTTGAAAAGCGTGCGTGGGGTGGTTGAAACTGGCTGAAAGAACTCAGAATGCCATGAAATCAGACGACTACAAAGGGTGGGTGAATTGTGAAATGGTTGTCTAGACGACACATCAATCAAAGGTGTCGTGTGACCACGAGGGCCGAAAACGCACTCCGCGTGTCGTAAATGTCCAAAATATGCGTTTAACAGTCAAATGCATGCCGAACGACATCCTAATGACATGAAATCACTCGAAAACACCGTAATTATTATTATTGAGGTGTAGGAGGAGAGGACATGTCATTCGGATACGCGGTTTTCACAGCACAGATGAACATGTGTTTTTTAGGTGCTTGGCATGCTTGAAAAGCGTGTGTGGGGTGGTCGAAACCAGCCGAACGACCTCATAATGCCAGGAAATCAGATGACAACAAAGGGTGGGTGAATTCTGAAATGGTTGGTTAGATGACACGTCAATCGGAGGGGTCGTGTGATCGCGGTGGCTGAAAACACACTTCACGTGTCGTAAATGGCCAAAACTTGCGTTTAATGATCAAATGCATGCTGAACGACATCAGAATGACTTGAAATCACATGAAAACACCCTAATTATTATTCTTGAGGTTTATGAGGAGACTTCATGTCAATTAGACCTGCAGTTTGCACGGAACGACTGAATATGTGTTTTTTAAGTGTTTGGTGCGCTTGAAAAACGTGCGTGGGGTGGTCGAAACTGGACGAACGACCTTGGAATGCCATGAAATCATATGATAACAAAGGGTGGGTGAATTGTGAAATGGTCGGCTAGAAAACACGTCAATCAGAGGTGTCCTTTGACTGCGGTGGCCAAAAACGCACTTCACGTGCTGTAAATGGCCAAAACATGGGTTATACTGTCAAATACATGCCCAATGACATCGGAATGACATGAAATCACACGAAAACAACCTAATTATTATTCATGAGATCTAAAAAAAGATATCACGTCATTCGGACCCGCAGTTTGCACATAACGACTGAATATGTTTTGTTTAGGTGTTTGGCGCGCTTGGAAAACGTCCGTGGGGTGGTTGAAATTGGCCGAACGCCCTCAGAATTCCCTTAAATCAGATGAAAACAAAGGGTCGGTGAATTGTGAAATGGTTGGATAGATGGAACGTTAATCAGAGGTTTCATGTGACCGCAGTGGCTAAAAACGTACTCCACGTGTTGTAAATGGACAAAACATGCGTTTAACGGTCAAATGCATGCCCAACAACATCAGAATGACTTGAAATCACACGAAAAAACCGTAATTTTTATTCGTGAGGTGTACGAGGAGATGAAACATCATTTGGGGGCGCGGTTTTTGCGACACGACTGAATATGTGTTTTAGGTGTTTGGTGCGCTTAAAAAACATGCATGGGGTGGTCGAAACCGGCCGAACGACCTCAGAATTCCATCAAATCAGAAGAAAACAAAGAGTGGGTGAATTGTCAAATGGTTATCCAGATGACATGTAAATCGGAGGTGTCGTGTGACCGCGGTGGCTGAAAACGCACTCCGCGTGTCGTCAGTGGCCAAAACATACGTTTAATGGTCAAGTGCATGTCAAAAGACATCAGAATGACTTTAAATCACACGAAAAGACCGTAATTATTATTCTTGAGGTGTACGATGAGATGGAACGTCATTCGGACCCACGGTTTGCGTGGAACGCCTAAATATGTGTTTTTAGGTGTTTGGCGCGCTTGAAAAACGTGCGTGGGGTGGTAGAAACCATTTGAACAACCTCGGAATTCAATGAAATTAGATGACAACAAATGGTGGGTGAATTTTGAAATGGTCGGCCAGACGGAACATCAATTGGAGGTGTTGTGTGACCACGGTGGCCAAAAACACACTCCGCATGTCGTAAATGGGCAAAACACGGATTTTATGGTCAAATACATGCCCAGCGACTTCATAATGACTTGAAATCACAGAAAAACACCATAATTATAATTTGTGAGATGTAAAAAAAGGCGGAACATCATTTGGACCCACAGTTTTCATGGCACAGCTGAATTTGTGTTTTTAGGTGTTTGGCGCGTTTGAAAAACGTGTGTGGGGTGGTCGAAACCATCCGAACAACCTCAGAATGCCCTGAAATAAAATAAAAACAAATGGTGGGCGAATTTTGATATGGTCGGCCAGAAGGTACGTCAATCGGAGGTGTCGTGTGACCGTGGTGGCCGAAAATGCACTACCCGTGTTGTAAATGGCCAAAACATGCGTTTAATGGTCAAATGCATGATGAACGACATCAGTATGACTTTAAATCAAACTAAAACACCCTAATTATTATTTTTGAGGTGTACGAGGATACGCACATCATTCGTACCTGTGGTTTGAGCAGCACGACTAAATATGTGTTTTTAGGTGTTTGGCGTGCTTGAAAAACGTGCCTGAGGTGGTCGAAACAAGCCGAACGACCTAGGAATGCCATGAAATCAGACGAAAACAAAGGGTGTCTATGTTTTGAAATGGTCGGACAGACGACATGTCAATCAGAGGTGTCGTGGGACCGCGATGACCAAAAATGCACTCTGCATGTCGTAAATGGCCCAAACATGCGTTTTACGGTCAAATGCATGCCAAACAACATCAAAATGACTTGAAATCACATGAAAACAACCTAATTATTATTTGAGAGGTGTACGAGGAGACGACACATCATTCATACCCGCGGTTTGCACAACACAACTGAATATGTGTTTTTTTGATGTTTGGAATGCTTGAAAAGCGTGCGTGGGGTGGTCTAAACCGGTCGAACAACCTCAGAATGCCATGAAATCAGATGAAAACAAACGGTGGACGAATTGTGAAATGGTCTGCTAGACAGAACTTCAATCGGAGGTGTCATGTGACCGCGCTGGCCAAAAACGCACTCCGCGTGTCGTAAATGGCCGAAACATGCGTTTAATGGTCAAATGCATGCTGAACAACATCAGAATGACTTGAAATCACACGAAAACACCCTAATTATTATTTTTGAGGTGTATGAGGATATAAAACGTCATTCGGACATGCTGTTTGCGCAACACGGCTGAATATATGTTTTTAGGTGTTTGGCGTGGTTGAAAAGCGTGCGTGGTGTGGTCGAAACGAGCCGAACGACCTCGGAATGCCATGAAATATGACAACAACAAAGGGTGGGTGAATTGTGAAATGGTCGACTAGACGGCATGTCAATTGGAGGTGTCGTGTGACCGTGATGGCCGAAAACGCACCCCGTGTGTCGTAAATGGCCAAAACATGCGTTTAACGGTCAAATGCATGCCAAACGACATCATAATGACTTGAAATCACACGAAAACACCCTAATTATTATTCGTGAGGCATACGAGGAGATGACACATCATTTGGATGCATGGTTTTCACGACACAGCTGAATATGTGTTTTTTAGGTGTTTAGCGCGCTTGAAAAGCGTGCGTGGGGTGGTCTAAACTGGCCGAGCGACCTCAAAATTCCATGAAATTGGACGAAAACAAAGGGTGTATGAATTATAAAATGGTCATCTAGACGAAATGTCAATCTAAGGTGTCATGTGACCGCGCTGGGTGAAAGCGCACTCCACATTTCATAAATGGCCAAAACATGGGTTTTACGGTCAAATGCATGCCGAACAACATTAGAATGACTTGAAATCACACGAAAACACCGTAATTATTATTCGTGATGTGTAAGAGGAGACAACACAGTATTTAGATGTGTGGTTTGTGTGGAATGATTGAATATGTGTTTTTAGGTGTTTGGCGCGCTTGAAAAGTGTGCGTGAGGTGGTCAAAACTGGCCAAACGACCTCAGAATGCAATGAAATCCGACGACAACACAGGGTGGCTGAATTTTGAAATGGTATTCCAGACTTCACATCAATCGGAGGTGTCATGTGACCGCAGTGGCTGAAAATGCCCTCTACGTGTTGTAAATGGCTAAAACATGTGTTTTACAGTCCAATTAATGCCAAACAACATCGGAATGACTTGAAATCACACGAAAACACCCTAATTATTATTCGTGAGGTGTAAGAAAAGATAGAACACCATTTAAAACAACGGTTTGTGTGACACGGCTGAATATGTGTTTTTTAGGTGTTTGACGTGCTTGAAAAACATGCGTGTGGTGCTCGTAACCAACCGAACGACCTCAGAATTCCATAAAATCAGACGAAAGCAAAGGGTGGGTGAATTGTGAAATGGTCGGCTAGACGACATGTCAATTAGAGGTGTTGTGTGACCGTGGTGGTCTAAAACGGACTCCAAACAACCCCCCTCCCCCCGAACAGCCCCCCTCACCACCAGATAGCCCCCCCGCACCCCTGGGACAACCCCCCCCCCCCCCCCCCCCCCCCCCCCGCCCACCCCGGACAACCCCCCACCCAACGATCCATGGATCATTTGTGACAGGTACGAGTCAACCCCACCTCAATCTGAGGCACAATGTGACTAGTATCACTCAAAGTGTCTCGCTTTTGTTTGAAACGGACAACATTTTAAATGAAAACAACAACCGACCTACGGAAAATCTTCACAAGGCTACACATAGATTCTTGAAATTAAGGGATAAAAAATAAAATATGGTCTATTGGTCATACGTTATTAGAAGAAAATATTCACAAGGCATAGATTGACACACAATGGGTCATAGTATATATAGAAAAACATGAATTATATTAGGAATGAGTCTCGACATCCCATCATGAACATGTACCAACACTCATGTTCTAATTCTCAATCATGGTTCGTTCATTCTATACAATAACATACAAAAAATAAATATCATATAGTGATTTCATTTGAAACCTATGAACACTCAAGTATACCATATAACAAATTGGTCAACAAGGCTACACATAGATTCTTGAAAAATAAGTTTCAAAGTCTCATAAAAATACCCCAATGGTGAGTGAGGAATACACATGGTGACACCATAGCCCCTTGGATCACCTCAATCTGATACTCAAACAGTGGCTTCTAGGACCAAACCAAAGTCCCATTGGGAACCCAATACCAAAGACTTAATTGAATATTCATACCCACTACCCAAGATGGGGATTCATCTCACATCACACCCAGGAGAGAAAATTACAATTAGCCAACTACCCCATTATTCGAATTGAAAAATCTATAAAAAACATGTAGGCTATTCTAGTAACCCATCTCATATGTTGAGATTGGCCAATGTTTCCCACTAACACATCAGGAACCATTTATACATGGATACATTATCATTAGAGGAATATAAACATCCCATGTGCTTCTTATAACTCTTTCTACATCTAAGCACATGAGAACTATAATTGTCTATCTTATGGGTATCATGATCCTTGCCACTCTACCCAAGTTTTTCTTTTGGTTTTAAGATACTCAACCCAAGACCATGACTAAACATCCCATGTGCCTCCTATAACATGTAGGTTTTTCCCTCACCCCTGGACACCCCCACCCCACGGGACACCCCCAACCCCTTATATGTCATATTATATATGTGTTATATATAATTCAGAATTCTGTATGCAACATAATTAATTTTTTATGTGTTATTGATTCATAATTCCTAATTCATTACATAATTAATTCTTTATGTATTCAATTGAGAATTTAATTATGAATTTTGTATTTCATAGGGTAATTGGGTTCATATACATGATTATAATTGTGGTACATTCCATGGTTATAATAGTATCCCATATTTATGTGTTTTTGTGTGCTATATTAGGTGTTTTTGTTGTTGTTAAGAGTGTATGCAGGTGTGTAGTTGAGTGTGCAGTGGAGTGCTATCAAATTCTGGTAATACACTATACCAATGGTTTACTAAACCGTTGGTATAGTGTTGTACATATTTTTACCAACGGTTTTAGTAAACCATTGGTAAAACATAGAAATACTCCAGTAATGCCGACAATTTGTTTAACCATTGGCAATACTCTTGTTTCCCAATGGTTTTAGTAAACCATTGGCATAGTGCTATATTCCTCCAGCAATGCCAACGTTTTTACAAACCATTGGTAACACTCTTTACAAACCGACTTTCCCAACGGTTTTACAAAAACTGTTGGTAATGGGCTACTGCCACGCCTTACTTGCCAATGGTTTGCCAAACCATTGGTATATAGGATACCAACGGTTTAAAACCGTTGGTAAAGGATTAATTTCCAGTAGTGATAATCAGTTTGGCACAACCCTTTATGTTTAAAACCAAGATTGTTCTAACATACTTTTTGAAATCTCTTAACAGTAGTATGATAAATAGCCTTGTGAAGGTTATTTACAGTAAAAGTATCATGTAACTAGGAAAGATGAAATCCAATAATTAAGAATTTTCTTCATTAATATTCAGTTATCATGATCCATGATAATTTCACTATTAATAATTTATATGGATGCATTTAATTATTAGTTTATTGATTAAATGGCATGTTTTTTAGTTATTTACCTTTTCATATTGATTATTCCTTATCCAGTTATTTAAATGGAATGTTTATTTAATAATTTACATTACTATATTGATTATTCATTATTGATTCATGATATCTTCTGTTTTACTTAACCCTTACTCATCATTTGAGCTCACTCATATTTTATTTTCATTCCCCATGATTCCATGAAGTTTACTATGATTGATATGTAGGGATACACTAGATAGAATAGATTTATTCTAAAAAAAATTATTTTGTAATTTTTATATTCAAATTTAGTGTAAGACTCATGTATATATATAGTTTATCACGACTATTAAACTGATCGGTCCTTTAGGATTTGTTTCCTTGTATCTTATGCCAATGTAATGGTAGTTTTAACACCTAAGACTTTTATGAGAAATATTTTGTTTTATATAAATCAACAAAGGAATCTTTCACTACACACAACACTAGCTTGGCTTTCTTTACAAGCAACTTCAGCCTTCCTCGATAGCTTGCGTCGTATGCAATACCGAGTTTCACTAGACAATGATATGCTATTAAAATATTATTAAAACTAGCCGTTATGAATAGTAATAACCACCTTTTGAAATTTTGTAAATTTTATTTTTCAAAATGGACTTCATTTTTGGATTCGGAATATTGAAATTAGCCTATGGTGAAATTTTGGTATTTTTCTGAAAACTTTCAATTTTTGATGAATAGTGAAACCACTAAGTGGTAGTTAAAAAACTGAATTTTTCATAAAACTTAATTTTACCACTTCTGTGAGTGGAATTTAGAAAATTCGAGAGACACGGTTGATGTCAGTAAGTAAAATGTGGTTCAATGAGATGAAAATAATTTTTTGGTGAATAGTAGCTTTTTACTTTTATTTACCACGGTTAAAAGTAAATAGGGTAATTAAGGGTAAAAATGATATTATTATTACTCTAAAACATGTCCTAATTCTATTGGATAAGTTTGATTCGACCAAAAACAAACTTAGGAATAAAATATGACCATTTAGGCCCACTTGGATTAGATTAGGACATTTATTATTAATTTATTTAAAGAAGGGTTAAAATAGTTAAAATCCAAGTTTAATAAGTAAATCACATTTAATATGGGGTTATACATAAGATCAATTAGACTATAAATATCCATTAGAAATCTGAAAAGATTTCCTACATAATGGTATTTTATTTTTAATTTTTAGACATTAAATAATTTAATTTATAAATGACACAAAGATGATGTAGTAATTATCTTATTAATGAAATATTGACATAATTGATGTTATAAACACCAAAATAAATGTAATTTGAGACTTTTTATGAATTACACTAATTTTATAGATTAATATGACATGTTAGTATTGATTTAATTAACGTTTTTAGAACTAATCATTCTGTTATGATTTTCATAAAAATTAATTACTAAATAGTGTCAAAATTGACATAAAATAGTTTTTAAAACAAATATTATATTAGTAATTGTTATTTTATTCCTAAAAATCTATGTTTCGTCCAAATGAATTATATAAGGTTATATATATTAATAATAAACAACTTGGGGTTCGTTTGGCTGCTTATAGTAAGTTTATTAACCTTATAATATAAGAACACAAGAAGACACGGTAACAGTAAAATTATTTAACTTAATGTTAAATCTAAATGATAAGGTTAGAATAGGATCCTAAACTTGTCTAAATTCTATTGGATGAGAGGTTTCGAATCATACCCACCTTATCTTTGAAATAAATCAATTTGAAGCTATTTAAAACCGAACATGACTTTATAATAAAATAATATTTTTAGTTTTTCCAAAGGAGCCCCTCTCCTCCCTTATAAAAGGGCACCTCCTCCCCATCTTCCTCACACCACTTTGAGCCTTCAAGATCGACCAAAACCTGCCACTTTCTCCTCTCCACTTCCCTAGAAACATCCTAGAGGTTCTGGTCTTCTTCAAAGACCTATTTTAGTGCCCTAAAAGGAGGCCTCAAAGAAGCACTTCAAAGAAGAGGTACTGTCCATTACCAATTCTTTCATCTTTATTTCTTCTTCCACTTCTTCTTCTTTAGTTGTTTCATTATGAAGTAATAACATCAGTATCAATCATATACTGATATGTTATTATAAGTATGAAACAACCCTATTTCACCATCTATCCATCCTACGGAAAAAGAAATCACCGTGCGTGCGTACGTACGGAATACCGTCTCCACGCCGTGGTGTAATATATTTTCCACCACCTCCTTACTTGGATGGGTATAATGGTGTAAATAATGACAATATATGACTATTATAAAGTGATACTGATTCTTAAATAGTATACATACACTCCAATACAATTCCACAATCATAGGAATGATATCATCACTCATGCGTACGTACAGAATACCGTCTCCATGATGCGATGCGACTCGTTCTACATGATCTTCATTTAATAATGGTTATATAAATGAATTGAATGAATGAATATGATATATATTACACTAATACCATTTTGGAAATGAGGTATCCATAACCTAAAGAGAATAATAAGAATTTATTTGACAAAACACGCATAAGAACAAAAAGTAATAAACACCCGAATAACAAGTAGTAATGAAATATTACTAATAAAAAGCTAAGAATATGACCATATATGATATAATAACAATAATTATGTTTTTGGAATAATTAAATAACATTATTTAAATCATTATACAGGAGGTTCGGACACGTAGAAAGCATATCGGACCTAAGGTAAGGGAAATATCACAATCTCATTTTTATCTGAAATTGTTTATACTTTGGCATTTACTAGGGTGTATTTTATCATCCACATCCAAGTTTCCTCAATATGTAATATTATTTCCATACACATACAATTTTTTAAATCCAATTTTACCCTTCGGTGAGTTTTTAGTAAAAGATATGAAAGGAATCTTTTGTCATTTTTCGTACGAGGTACTTTTTTGACTTTTCCGACAAAAGTACGAGAAGAATGTTTTTATAACTTATACGGCATGAATGGATTTTTAAAACATTATTTCCAAGAAGATTCCTTTACAAGTTTCCAAGTTTATTTTTAATCAACTTCTTTTAGTTTAAAATTGTATGACATGTTAAGAAAGGAAAAATGTTTTTGAAGTAGAAAGGATATTTTCCTCAAGAATGGAGTTCAAGTGTTTTATCAAAATTATTTTCCATCTAAGATAATAAAGGGTTATGTTTCTATCCCTATTATTACATGTATTTGATTATGTTGTGATGGAAATATTTTTATGAATTCTTTTATCTTATATGAATTGTTTTATGATGTCACGATGTTTAATGATTCCCATTTTTTTACATGGGTTATGCTATGATGTATGGTTTATGATTTTGTGGCACACATAAGAATGGTATCATTATGAGATGGGTGGGACCTATATCTCCCTCCAATTCATTGGGTAAAGATTTTATATCTCATGAGATAGACATGGCTGGAATGGTAGGTTATACCGGTTCAGTGAAACAGGACTGAAACGAGGAGTGAACTCGGTTCAGAAATGGACTTTGTCCACTAAGATAGTCTTGGCATTGAGTCTTGACTAACAAGAAACGATTCTCTATGATTATGTGTGTATGCCACAAAGTTTCATGTTTTATGTTATGATTATTCGGATTAAATTTCACTACTATAATTTATCCCATGTTATGACATTATGCTCTCTTTTGCAGGTTAAGATTTCCAAAAGTTATGTTCTTATGAATATGATGTGATTGATATTTCTTTTGTTTACCCTTACTAAGAATTTGAGCTCACCCTTTTGTATGTTTTATTTCCCCAGGTCAGGAAGAAGGTTATTAAGTAGAATATTCCAAAAAGGGACTCTAGATATGATGAAATAAATGGGAGGCAAAGTATATGCTTTATGAACCAGTTGTTTATGTTTCCCAGTTTCTAAAGACACTATACCTATATGGTCCTTTCTTGGTTTTGTTATACATTGTAATAAGTGTGCTTCAATTTTGAATTAATAACAATGTATGTAAAGTATGGGTCGTTATAGTTGGTATCAGAGGAAAGGTATAGTCAACCTTTGGAAACTAGGATGTGAAAGCCTTAGTAAGAACCCTAAGGATAATTCTAAGCATAGAATACAATCTTAGTGTTTTAGAAATGTCCATGAATAACCTAGGATAAGACCTTAAGTGTGAAATTTTATTCTTGATTATGTGGTTTTCCTATTATAATTAGTGTTGCTCACACTATTCTCCTTGGTTTTAGTCAATGGCTAGAACCAGAAGGAACCGTCTTAATGCGGAATGCGACGGGCAATGCAATGATTGTCCCCCGGAGCAACCAAATGTTATGGGAGCTGGAATGAAAAATCTTGTAGCCATGCTCACACAACTTTCTCAAGCTACGAATCATTCAAGACTTCCAAACGAGCAAAGGAAGGAGCAACATTCTGTTGAATCCTTCATGAGACTACGTCCACCATCATTTAGTGGGTCTATTGATCCATTAGTTTCTGAAAAATGGATTAGTACTACTGAAAATTTATTTTCAGTTCTTCAATGTTCTGAACATGATAAAGCCATCTTAGCAGTGTATCGTTTGGAAGGTGATGCTGATAAATGGTGGAATCTTATTAAGAATATGAGGCAAAGGGATGAAATTGAGTCCATGGAATGGGATGTGTTCAAGAACTTATTTTTCAATAAGTACTTCCCTCGTATTCTCTGAATAAAGATGGAGAAAGAGTTTCTTGAACTGAAACAAAAGGATGATGAATCTATTGGTACCTATGAAGCAAATTTTACAAGACTTGCAAGGTACACTTCTGGTATTATTATCCAACCTGAGAGTAAGATCAATCGATTCTTTAGTGGCATAAAACCAAGTCTTTGAAGGGAATTATCCATAAGGGACTTCAATAGCTACTAGGAAATCGTTCGATGTGCTCTCAAAGTTGAGATGGAGATTGGAGTAACCCATCAGTCATATGGGTTTGATAAGAAGAGGAAAATGGAATTCAAAGGAAAATCTAAAGAGCACACTAAAAAGAAGATGAGCTTTCCCTTATGCTTAAAGTGTAGAATGAAACATGGAGGGAGTTGTCTTAAATGGACAAGTAAATGTTTCAAATGTGGAAAGGAAGGTCATCGGGCATTTGAATGCCGCGATGATGGGAATAAGATGTCTAATGATGCAAACAAAGAAAGGGATACACAGAATGAACCTATTGCACTACAATGTTTCAAGTGCAAGGACTTGGGACATTATTCCAATAAATGCCCTAATCCAAGGGTTGATGATGTTCAACGTCAACAAACTCTTAAGGCTAAAGACAAAGAGAAGTCACATGCAATTTCTATCAGCGATGTGGAGTATGATAACGATGTGGTGAAAGGTACCCTTACCATCCACTCTAAAGTATAAAATGCTTTATTTGATTCTGGATCCACCCACTCCTTTATTTCTGAAGAATTTTCTAAGGGTATCACCGTATTACCTCAACAATTAGATGTTGAGTTAGCTATGACAACACCTAATGGCACAACAGTCGCATCAAAAGTTTATAATTCTTCTCCGATTGAAGTTTGTGGGAAAGTGCTTCCTGCAAATCTTGTGATCCTTACTATAGTGGAATTTGATGTGATTCTTGACATGGATTGGCTTTCTCTACATGGATCTCATATCAATTTCTAAATAACTGAAGTCACATTTCATATTCCAGATCAATCTATGATCGTCTATTGATGCAAGGATGAACATAACCTTCCAGTGGAAATTTCCTCCATTTTATGGGTATTCATTCCACTAAATGATGGTTATTTATCTCAAATGGTTGGTGAGAAACTCATGATTAAGAATATTCCCATTGTACGGGAGTTTGATGATGTCTTTCCAGAGGAATTACAGGGTCTTCCAGAGAATCGTGAAGTTTAGTTTTCAATAGAACTCGTACCGGGTGCTTTGCCTATTTCAAAGACACCTTATAGAATGGCCCGAATTGAGTTGCAGGAATTGAAGAAGAAACTCCAAGAGAATCTTGATAAGGGGTTCATACGCCCTAGTGCGTCACCTTGGGGAGCACATGTTCTATTTGTTAAGAAGAAAGATGGATCAATGAGACTCTGCATTGATTATCGATAACTTAACAAGATCACTATCAAGAACAAATATCCTCTCCCGCGCATTGATGACCTATTTGACCAACTACGCAGAGCTCAATACTTTTCCAAGATTGGTCTTCGTTCAGGGTATCATCAATTAAGGGTCAAAAGGGAGGATATACCAAAGACGGCTTTCCGTACAAGGTATGGACACTATGAATTTATAGTGATGCCATTTGGTCTTACTAATGCCCCTGCTATCTTCATGGATCTGATGTATGGAGTCTTTAGAGACTATCTTGATCAGTTTGTGGTAGTCTTTATAGACGATATTCTTGTCTATTCAAAGAGAAAGTAAGAACATGAAGATCACTTGAGAATTATATTGAAGACCTTGAGAAAGGAGAAGCTTTATGCCAAATTTACCAAGTTTGAATTTTAGCTTCAAAAAGTTTCATTTTTGGGTCACATAATCTCAAAAGAGGGGATATCTATGGATCCAGCAAAAACAGAGGTTATCAAAAGATGGTCGAGACCAACAAAAGTAACTGAGATACAAAGTTTTCTTGGTTTGGTTGGATATTATCGATGTTTTGTGAAAGAGTTTTTATGATTATCTAATCCACTCACCAAGTTGACTCGGAAAGGAGTTAAGTTTGTTTGGACGGAGGAATGTGAAGAGAATTTCAAGGAGTTGAAAAGAAGGTTATCCAGTGCACTTGTGCTCACACTACCTTGTAGTGGAGAAAGTTTTGTGATCTACAGTGATGCATCCAAGAAGAGATTGGGGTGTGTTCTTATGCAAAATGATATGGTGATAGCTTATGCCTCACGACAGTTGAAAATACATGAGAAAAATTACCCAACTCATGATTTGGAGTTAGCTGTGGTAATATTTGCATTAATGATTTGGAGGCATTATGTTTATGGTGAAAGGTGTGATATTTATACTGATCATAAAAGTTTAAAGTATATTTTCACACAAAAGGAGCTGAATATGCGCCAAAGAAGATGGTTGGAGCTGATTAAGGATTACGACTGCTCAATCCATTACCACCCTGGGAAAGCAAACAAGGTGGCATATGCATTAAGTCGACAAGACCATGCTAGTTTATCCATGATGAGGATCACAAAAGATCCAATATTTATGGATTTACAAAGGATAGATCTTGGAATTATAATGAAAGGGGAAAATTGTATCTTTCTCAAATGAATGTTCAACCATCTATACATGTGAAGATTAAAGAGGCACAACAAGAAGATGTCGAGTTACAAAAGAAGGTGAGAAATGTTCCTGAATTCAACCTTGTTTGTGATGGGATAATAAAGTTCCGGAATCGGGTTTGTGTTCCTCCCATCCCCGAATTAAAGAAGGAGATGCTGGATGAGGCTCATAGTTCTTCATTCTCTATTCATCCTGGAAGCACGAAGATGTATAGGGACCTGAAAGAGTACTTCTGGTGGGATGGCATGAAAAGATATGTTGCTGAATATGTCTCTCGATGCTTGGTTTGTCAACAAGTTAAAGCTGCGAGACAGAAGTCTAAGGGGATGTTAAAACCATTACCCATACCCGAATGTAAATGGGAAAACATCATTATGGACTTTTTCACAGGACTTCCTAAAACATCCAAAGGCAATAATGCTATCTGGTTCATAGTTGATCGTCTTACAAAGTCTGCACACTTCATTGCTATTAGAGAGGATTTCTCTCTAGATCAGCTTACCAGGATATATGTAAAAGAAGTGGTAAGATTGCATGGAGTACCACTTTCTATTATATCTGATCGGGATCCAAGATTTACCTCGATGTTTTGGCAAAGTCTTCAGCATACTCTGGATATAGAGTTGAGTTTCAGCAATACTTATCATCCTCAGACAGACGGTTAGTCTGAGAGAACAATTCAAACTCTAGAAGATATGTTGAGAGCTTGCTCTATGGATTTCAAAGGTGGTTGGGATCAACACCTACCTTTGGTGGAATTTTCTTATAATAATAGCTTTCACTCAAGTATTCAGATGGCTCCTTATGAAGCTCTCTATGGAAAGAAATGCAGGACTCCAACTTACTGGGATGAAGTTGGGGAAAGAAATCTATTAGGACCCGATCTCATTGATGAAATGACAGAAAAGGTCAGATCTATTCAACAACACATAAGAGCAGCTCAGAGTCGACAGAAAAGTTATGTCGACAACTGATGAAAAGACCTAGAGTTTGAAGTGGGTGATAAAGTGTTCTTATGAATATCTCCCTGGAAGAGGGTTATGAGATTTGGAAAGAAGGGGAAGTTGAGCCCTAGATATATCGGTCCTTTCGAAATACTGGATCGTGTTGGGAAGGTAGCTTACCGATTGGAACTTCCACCGAATCTCTCTCAAGTTTACGATGTGTTCCATGTATCTATCCAGAGAAAGTACATACCTGATCCTTCACATGTACTCAGCTCAGAAGTTGTACCGCTGGAGAAAGATCTTTCTTATGAAGAACAACCGATAGAGATTCTGGATCGTAGCGAAAAAGTCCTACGAAACAAGACCACTCGATTGGTGAAAGTTTTATGGAGGAACCAACAATTAGAAGAAGCTACATGGGAGCTTGAGGATATGATGAGGGAGAGGTATCCTCATCTGTTTGTTACAAATTGACGAATTTCGAAGGCGAAATTCATTTTAAGTGGGGTAGAATGTAACACCCGAGACTTTTATGAGAAATATTTTGTTTTTTATAAATCATCAAAGGAATCTTTCACTACCCACAACAGTAGCTTGGCTTGCTTTACACACAACCGCGACCTTCCTCTATAGCTTGCATCGTACGCAATACCGAGTTTCACTAGACAATGATATGCTAGAAAAATATTATTAAAACTAGCCGTTATGAATATTAATAACCACTTTTTGAAATTTTTTAAATTTTATTTTATAAATTTTATTTTTTAAAATGGACTTCATTTTTGGATTCGAAATATCGAAATTAGCCTAGGGTGAAATTTTGGTATTTTTCTGAAAACTTTAAATTTTTGATGAATAGTGAAACCACTAAGTGGTAGTTAAAAAACTGAATTTTTCATAAAACTTAATTTTACCACTTCTGTGAGTGGAATTTCGAAAATCTTAGAGACACGGTTGATGTCAGTAAGTAAAATGTGGTTCAATGAGATGAAAATAATTTTTTGGTAAATAGTAACTTTTTACTTTTATTTACCACGGTTAAAAGTAAATAGGGTAATTAAGGGTAAAAATGATATTATTATTACTATAACACATGTTCTAATTATATTGGATAAGTGTGATTCGACCAAAAAAAACTTAGGAATAAAATATGACCATTTAGGCCCACTTGGATTAGATTAGGACATTTATTATTAATTTATTTAAAGAAGGGTTAAAATAGTTAAAATCAAAGTTTAATAAGTAAATCATTTTTAATATGGGGTTATACTGAAGATAAATTTGACTATAAATATTCATTAGAAATCTAAAACGATTTCCTACATAATGGTAGTTTATTTGTAATTTTTATTCATTAAATAATTTAATTTATTTATGACACAAAGATGATGCAGTAATTATCTTATTAATGAAATATTGACATAATTGATGTTATAAACACCAAAATAAATGTAATTTGAGACTTTTTATGGATTACACTAATTTTCTAGATTAATATGACATGTTAGTAGTGATTTAATTAACTTTTTTCGAACTAATAATTCTGTTATGATTTTCACAAAAATTAATTACTAAATAGTGTCAAAATTGACATAAAATAGTTTTTAAAACACATATTATATTAGTAATTGTTATTTTATTCCTAAAAATATAAGGTTCTGCCAAATGACTTAGATAAGGTAATATATATTAATAATAAACAACTTGGGGTTCGTTTTGCTGCTTAAAGTATGTTTATTAAGCTTATAGTATAAGAACACAAGAAGACACGGTAAAAGTAAAATTATTTAACTTAATGTTAAATCTAAATGATAAGGTTAAAATAGGAACCTAAACTTTTATAAATTATATTGGATGGGAGGATTTCGACCCATCACCACCTTATCTTCTAAATAAATCAATTTGGAGCTATTTAAAACCGAACTTGACTTTATAATAAAATAATATTTTTAGTTTTTCCAAAGGAGCCCCTCTCCTCCCTTATAAAAGGGCACCTCCTCCCCCTCTTCCTTACACCACATTGAGCCTTCAAGCTCGGACAACCCCTGCCAATTTCTCCACTCCACTTCCCTAGAAACATCCTAGAGGTTCTGGTCTTTTTCAAAGACCTATTTTAGTGCCCTAAAAGGAGGTCTCAAAGAAGCACTTCAAAGAAGAGGTAATGTCCATTACCAATTCTTTCATCTTTATTTCTTCTTCCACTTCTTCTTCTTTAGTTGTTTCATTATGAAGTAATAACATCAGTATCACTCATATAATGATATGTTATTATAAGTATGAAACAACCCTATTTCACCATCTATCCATCCTACGGAAAAAGAAATCACCGCGCGTGCGTACGTACGGAATACCGTCTCCACGCCGTGGTGTAATCTATTTTCCACCACCACCTTACTTGGATGGGTATAATGGTGTAAATAATGACTATATATGAATATAATAAAGTGATACAGATTCTTAAATATTATACATACACTCCAATACAATTCCATGATCATAGGAATGATATCATCACTCGTGCGTACGTACGGAATACCGTCTCAAGGATGTGATGTGATTTGTTCTACATGATATTCATTTCATAATGGTTATATAAATGAATTGAATTGAATGAATATGATATATATTACACTAATAACATTCTGGAAATGAGGTATCTATAACCTAAAGAGAAGAATAAGAATTTATTAGACAAAACACGCATAAGAACAAAAAGTAATAAACACCCGAATAACAAGTAGTAATGAAATATTACTAATAAGAAGCTAAGAATATGACCATATACGATATCATAACAATACGTATGATTGTGGAATAAGTCAATAACATTATTTAAATCATTATACAGGAGGTTCGGACACGTACAAAGCATATTGGACCTAAGGTAAGGGAAATATCACAATCTCATTTTTATCCAAAATTGTTTATACTTTATCATTTAATGGGGTGTATTTTATCATCCACATCCAAGTTTCCTCAATATGTAATATTATTTCGATACACCTACAATTTTTTAAATCCAATTTTACCCTTCGGTGAGTTTTTAGTAAAAGATATGAAAGGAATCTTTTGTCATTTTTCGTACGAGGTACTTTTTTGACTTTTCCGACAAAAGTATGAGAAGAATGTTTTTTTAACTTATACGGCATGAATGGATTTTTAAAACATTATTTCCAAGAAGATTCCCTTACAAGTTTCCAAGTTTATTTTTAATCAACTTCTTTTAGTTTAAAATTGTATGACATGTTAAGAAAGGAAAAATGTTTTTGAAGTAGAAAGGATATTTTCCTCAAGAATGGAGTTCAAGTGTTTTATCAAAATTATTTTCCATCTAAGATAATAAAGGGCTCTGTTTATATCCCTATTATTACATGGATCTGAATATGTTGTGATGGAAATATTTTTATGGATTTTTTTATCTTATATGAATTGTTTTATGATGTCACGATGTTTACAGATTCCCATTTTTTTACATGGGTTATGCTATGATGTATGGTTTATGATTTTGTGGAACACATAAAAATGGTATCATTATGAGATGGGTGGGAACTATATCTCCCTCCAATGCATTGGGTAAAGATTTTATATCTCATGAGATAGACATGGCTAGAACGGTAGGTTATACCGGTTCAGTGAAAAAGGACTGAAACGAGGAGTGAACTCGGTTCAGAAATGGACTTTGTCCACTAAGATAGTCTTGGCATTGAGTCTTGACTAACAAGAAATGATTCTCTATGATTATGTGTGTATGCCACAAAGTTTCATGTTTTAAGTTATGATTTTTGGGATTACATTTCACTACTATGATTTATCCCATGTTATGAAATTATGCTCTCTTTTGCCGGTTAGGATTTCCAAAAGTTATGTTCTTATGAATATGATGTGATTGATATTTCTTTTGTTTACCCTTACTGAGCATTTGAGCTCACCCTTTTGTATGTTTTATTTCCCCAGGTCAGGAAGAAGTTTATTAAGTAGAATATTCCAAAAAGGAACTCTAGATATGATGAAATAAATGGGAGGCAAAGTAGATGCTTTATGAACCAGTTGTTTATGTTTCCCAATTTCTAAAGACACTATACCTATACGTTCCTTTCTTGGTTTTGTTATACGTTGTAATAAGTGTGATTCAATTCTGAAGTAATAACAATGTATGTAAAGTATGGGTCGTTATAGTAGTAGGCACAAACTCTAGGATATTGGGGTGAGGGTTTCTACATGGATCGATTAGATTGTTTCTAAATCCTTTAGAGGAGGGTACTTTGGTTTTAAAAAGGGCTCACAGAAATGTATATGATAATTTAGAGAGGAATTTGGGTAGATCTTTGACAATGGAAGAATTTTTGGAACTGAGAATATTAGGGTAGAAAAGGGGAATTTATATAGTCAGTGGGTGGGGTATCAATGAATGGAATGATGATTATTTTACTATTTAGGCGCAATACTTTGAATAGTGTTGATTCTTATGAATTTTATTAGTGTTTCATTAAAAAATGTTGGCTTTATAAAAATTTTAGAACAACCAAACCTGAATAGAATCTAGGAAATATTTTATTCATTATAATGAATAAAATATAGTTTTTTATTAAAATAAAATATAATTTTGGCTTCCAAAATTGATTTATATGTTTAGAAATCAATTGGGTTGTTTAAAATAAATTATTTTACTAATTAAATGAATTTGATATCATGAAAAATATTTTTATAAATTATTTCGTCATATTTAAAACATAATGTTATCATAAAATTTAAGTTCTATGTAAAAAATGTATTTATAACTATTAACTTAAAAATCAACTTTTTCATAAAAATACCGAAAAACCACCTTAAAATAATTCATACATGACTAATTGAATAATTAATTTAAATTTTTAAAATTTATCTTTTAATTTAGACAAATTTATGGTTTAAATAATAATTTTGAAAATAGTTTTGGTGTGATAGACTTTATATATCATTGTTAGAAATGTTATGTCAATGATAATATTACTTTTATAATTTTTACCTTATCTGAAATCAATTTACATTTTTTGGATAATAAGGAACTATATATATGGGAAATAAAATCTTTAAATAAAGGTAATAACTACTTCATAATTTTTTTAGTGTAAAACATGTCACTTAATCCTTCAGAAGAAAATTTTTAGTGTATCAAATCATTGATGTAGAATACAATAAAAATTTTTAAATATTAAATATTTTTAAAAAAATTATAAATTATATGTAAAATATTATTTTAGTGAAAAAAATATTATTTCACTATTTATTATTGGTATATGATGAATATAAATTCCCATATGACTTTAAAGATTATAATGTCACTTTTTATAGTAATCTTTTTTAACTATATAAATAAAAAACATGTACCATACTTTAAATTCAAATGAATTCAATATTTTTAAAATGAACATGTGAAAGTAAAATTATAAATAAGAGTAATGTATCTAGAATATAAAATTTTATGTGTAAAAATAATCATAAATTCATTAAAATATATTCTATAAAACCAATTGGATAAAAATTATTGTCAACATAATTTCATTGTGATGCATGAATTAGGAATAATTATTTATTATTTGTTATATAATGGAAAAATATACGTACATTTGTAATATTATGAATATATATATGTATATATATGAAAAATAAAATTCATAATATCATGATTTTATGATGAGAGATAAATAAGTAACTATTATTTATTAAAATTCCCAAACAATTTATTCATAAATAATATTTTTTTATAAAATATAGTTTTATATCATTAAAAAAATTAAATCATTTAGAATTTAGAAGTATAGTTTAATGAATAATTTTTATAAAAAATATTAATTAAAAATATGGGATATTACAACAACAATATTACAAAATTATGGATAGAGTTGATAATAATATCATTTTACCATATAAGACAAAATCAACTTCAATGTAACCAAATTTATCCTTAACCATTAAATACTTTACTAAAATAATGATGTAAATTCATTATAAGTTATAATAAAACATTTCATTAAAACCACCTCAATAATTTCTTGTAAAAAATGGTTGTTAGTTAATCTAACCCCTTATGTGCATCATTTATATGAAAGAAAGGCTTAAAATTTTAGACATAAAAATCCTATTTGATGCTAAATAATTGAGACAAAGTAATTGAGACTCATTGAAAAACATTTTAAATGATAAATATAGAATTTATTTTAGTTAAAATAAATATTAAAAATAATCAAGCACTATTTGTTCCATTAATAATGGAATGTATAGGTGGAGAAATTATATCTACAATGTAAATACTATACATAAGTGTTATACTCTATAAGGGAATAAGATTAACCATTATATGGTTATTAAGAACCCTAAAATTGAAAAAAATTGAAATCATGCCAAGAGAAAACCTTGGATTCAAAGGTCATGGGGAAGTAATAACATGGGGAAAGGAGAAAAAAATAAAGTGAGAGGATAAGATAGAAAGGGGTTTTATGTCACTAACATTGATGATCCAACTCCAAATAATGAGAAATCACTGTAGATTATTAATAATAATGGGATAAATGTAGGGGATGATACCTTGACAGAGGTTGAATGAATAAGAGGAAAATGGTTTGATTAACTAAACAATTTAGATGTTTAAATCCTAAAATTCAATAATTTTAAAAGTCTATATAGGTAGTATGTATGGTCTAGGAGACCATACACATATACCATGAAAATAACTATAATCTTCAATTAAGGATATAAAATTTACATGCATAGTTTGGGTTTCTATGAACCCTTACCAGTAGTATAGAAAAATTCATAAAATTTCCAATTTTAAACTCAAAACTCTAAAACAAAACATAAAAAAATGAATAATAAAATACATATAAAAAAGAGACTTTATGGGTGTCACACATAGATACTATAGAAAAACCATATCTCAATGATAGAGGTTTATGGTTAATATATTGTAAGTGGGGTTCTATTACCCCACCTTGATAATAAATTCTACACAGTGATAATTAATCAATACATTCTCAATATCAATTAGAGACATCCCTAGAATGACAAGGAGGAAAATTATTCTCCTAGGGAAATTATAATGTTTAACATAGGAAGATAATTTTTTTTAATTCCACCAAAACATCATTCATTATGAATTTGTTGTATTTTAAAAAAGATCAATCATTTGAAAATACACTTAGACGGGGTTTAACTCATTTTACTCATGATTATTGAATAATATAATGAAAATAAAAGTAATACTTTTTCCTAAATTTAAAAGGTTATTTTTGTAATCATAATAGTCAATTATGCATGGGATAGAGAAACTTCTGATGTCTTATTGATTTAGTTGTATTTAATGTTTCACCACCACTAAAAAATCATCAATGAAGAATAACCCAAATAATTTATATTTCTCTTGTTAGATATTAAATAATTAATGAATTTGGAAAAAGTTTTAATTTTATAAAGATCTTTAGAATTTAATTATTTACTAATAATTATTTATAAAACATCTAAAAACATTTAAATTAATAATTTACCCTTAATTACTTTAAATGTTCCATGGTAGTTAATGAAGGAACGTATGACTAATTTATCTCTTTTCCTACTTTGAAAAAGATTCATGTTCTTTTATCCTTTGATTATACACTATGTTAGACCACAATGGTGTAAATTATTTTTTATTTATGTTTTTATTTGAAACATTCTTTGGAAAATAAAGTGATTTACAATTCTAACAGAAAAATAAAAATTTTTATTATGAAGGAAACATAGGAAGAAACAAAGCGAGGGTGGATGAAAGTAATGAATTCTATCAGAATACCCTCAGATAATGCTAATATAGTCTTAATAAAGAGATTAAATACTCAATTAAATTATCCTCCTCCTCACTTACTCACTTAGGGAATTGAGAAGGTCAGCCACTATGTTCCCATCCCACCATATGTGAGCTATCTTCACATCCCGATGAATTAAGATCCTATAAGCTCCAATAGTATAATAAATTTTCTAGTGGTTGGGGGAGTTCCCCAATAATGATTAAACCATCCAATATGTTTTGGATTCAACCATTGGGAGATGAAGATTTTTCATTATAAAATGAGTGATACAAGTGATTATTTCTTGGGATTTTAATTGGATAGAGCTACCCTCCTCATAAAAAGATGAAAAATACATGAAAACTAAGTCCTAATAATCTTGGATGATACCACCATCATGCATGATACCTTAGACATAGGATCAATTCATATTGAGATAAATCCCATAAATTGGCACCTTCCAACACACCAAACATCCAAGGCTCCTTCTATGATCCACTATCCCAGCTGGGGGGTGAAAATAGATTTTGTAAGTACCATGGTAGAGTTACTCCCTTACACAATGAACTGAGTGAGGCATTGAGATTCATAGATTTATTTTTAAGTAAATATGAATTTTTCTTCAGGACTTGATGGATATATATAGTGACCCAAACCTTAGAATCCTAGAGCCGGTATCTGCTATCAATTTCATTGGCATGATTATAAGGAATCAAATCTCAAAGGACCAATCAATTTAGTTGTCTTGGAAAACCAGATATATAAATGAGAATTGTATTACAAATGGATACACTAATTAAAACATATTTTTTTCTTTTAAACAAACAAACAACTTCTAGAATAACTCTAATCCATCTAGTATATTCATACACATATTTCATAGTATGATTATTGGATTCCTTGGGAAAGAAACATAATAAGGATGAGCTTAAATTCTTCGTAAGGGAAAAGTATAGTAGAAGCAATAATAAATCAATGAGAATAGTCAATATGGTAAGATAAATAACTAAAAACACATGCCATGTAATCAATAAACTGAATGGAAGTACATAATAAATATGGTAAGTTAATAACTAAAAATACATTCCATTCAAATAACTAGATAAGGAAAAATAAATATGGGAATATATAAAACTAAAACACATGCCATTAATAAATGAAGTAAAATTAAATTTATCCATAAATATGTCAATGAAAAATATCATGGATGAATAATAACTAAATATAATATGAAATAAATGATTAATTATTGTATTCCATGTTTCCTAGTTAGATGGAACCAGTGCCAGCAAGATCTTTCACAAGATGGTTTAACTATAGGGTAAAAACCCATCTAATGTGGCTAACTAACTATTTTATCTGATGAGACTACCGATGCATCGAGGGGATTTCTTTAACTATTACCCAAATTGTGTCTACATATCCAAAGAATTATTTAAATTGAATAATCGAATAAATAATATCCCTTATCAAATAATGGTATTGAATGAGAAATACAGATTTATCAATAATTTTATAATTAATAAAATTACTACCAAAGTTGGAACCATATGTAAAATGGTATACAGTTTATCCAATATTAATATCCATGAAAAATGAAATGGATAATAAGGGAAAATTCAAATTTCAATGATAATAGGATATTTAATACTTTAATGTGACAAACAATGAAATCAAGGATGTGAATGTGAATACTATCCTTGTCCAAATAAATAAGAAACCATACAGAGGAAGAATAAGGATGGTATCACCACAAAAAATCCCAAGTGGTGTAAAATATAGAGTTTTTTTAATTTATGAAATAAAAAAGGAGAAGTAAACTAATGATTTTTCTTGAGATATGGATCATAATATTTCATTAAAAGATTCATAAACATAAACAATCTCAGAAAAGCAATGAGATAGTCTCAATAAACTCTTAAAACTCCATAACTTGGATCATACTCTCCATGTAAGAAAGTTAAAGCACATGAATCATAGAATATTATGAAAATATTTAGATTCATTATAGATCATATAAAATGGCAATATATACACCTCAAAAAAGAGTTTAAGTGCATAATAAAATATTAGTTCAAAGAAGGTAAATTGAGACAAAACATTTTACCAATTTGTTAAATTTTGAATCCTAAACCCCATATAATAAGAATCATAAAATGGATATGTAAATACAATTAAATTTAATTATAATATTCACATAATAAAATAATGGAATTACATACACCACACAAAATTAAATAGTGGTGAACATAACATGTATCTCAGGAAAGTTAAAATTGAGATGAAATCACAATACCTTGAGTTTCTATTTGAGTGAATGTACTTTAACTTCATATATAATAAATTTATGTTAATTTTATAATTTATTAAGAACAGTTTTAGGTTCATAATTTCTTTTATTTCAATTATTACCATGTTTTGTACACTACTTAAACAATTATGTTTACGTTGGGTGTTTTTTACCAAATTTTGGTTATGTGTCAAAACAACTATTGTCGGTAAAATATGGTCAAAGGGTTCATTATATAAAATTTTCAGAATAATAAACATGAAATAATTATTAAATTTTTAAATAATTTATACTTTTAAAATCAATCATTGAATATTATTATGAAAATGAGATTATGTTACAATCATGGAGACGGTAGGCAGTACGTAGGCATGAGTGACATTCCCATTTTGAAATGATCATTGTGGAAAGAAGGTAAGTAATTAAAATCTTTCTAGAATGATAATTATATAATAAATATAATATTATTTAATCATATATAATTATATATATAATTATGTGGTGTGAAAGGAATCACATCATGCCCAGGAGGCGGTAGTCCACACGTTCATGAACGACGTTATCTCTTTTAAAGTGTGTGAAGGGGTAATAAAGAAATTATATATATATATATATATATTATTTACAGAAATATAATTATATAATGAATATATTATTTATGTTGTGTATGTAACTTATGTTTAATTATGACCATTCATTTATACATTCTATGTATCATGTGGACGAAACACATTGCTTTAAGGGGGTGGTAGTCCACACTTCCTCAAAAAATATTATCAAATTCACACAACTTGGAAATCATAAAATTATGTTAAAAATAAAAATTAAATAAGAATAAAACATTATAAATAACATATATATCATATATAATGAGAGTTTCCGTCATAATTTCCACCATAAGAGGCAGTAATGGAGAGTTGAACAATCGTCGTTTTGTGAGGTAGTAATTCGTCATTCACAAAAATAGTATGTTCATTACCCATTAGATGGAGGTGTGTATAAGTGTAGTTTGAACACTTAGCATAAACAAATAATAGAATATTTAGGATACTAGTTTTTTATGTAATAATAGAATATGAAGAGTATAGGGAGTGGATAATGGAAAAGAAACTAAAAAACATGAGAGAAGGTACTGTAGCAGTTACTGTAGCAAGAGCCCCAAGATCAAATCCAGGTGGGGGATAATTTTTAGGTTACTGTAGTAGGTATTGTAGTAGTATTGTAGCAGGGACTGCAGCAGGCACTGTTTGGCACTGTAGCAGCTAGGAATATGCCCCCGTTTGAGCCTTCGGGCCACCGATTTGGTCTCTGATTCCTTTAAGGTCTTCAGGCCACCCAAAACTTCGGGTCAGTAAGGCCTTCGGGCCACATCAAGGCCTTCGAGCCACATTAAGTGTAGATGAAAACTAGACAACCTATAAGGAACAAGATTCAGAATGAGGAGGAGCAAGGAAATTTCACCATAGTAGAAGCTAAACAGATTGAAATAATGAGAGGGTAGGACACCAGACATCAGGAAAATCCTGTACATGCATGGGAATGCCTTTCCAAACAACCATGTGAAGGTGGAGAGCCTATTTCACGCTGAAGATGCTGGGGAGTAGTAGTTCCATGTAGTTAGTCTGGGTTGCATGTAATGTTTAAAGCCCATGGGAAATGAATTCCTCTAAGGCCTATGATCCATGTAATACTTATGCCTACAGGCATTGTAAGGGTTCCACCTCACCCCTTGAAAGGTGGACAATCAAAAATCAATAACAAAATGAAGGCCTTTGGGCCATTGGAGGATGAGAGAAGGTGTTACCTCTTAATCGGTTAAACTTCTTTTTATTTGAACCAAAAGGCTATGATCGAATGGTTTACACCCAAAGGGATGATTTTAGGTAAAGGAGAGTAAATATTTGAGACTATTTGGTCAGGTATTTTCATAACATAAGTGGTTTGATAGGTGTGAGGAATGGGTAGAGGTGGTAGCCTTTTATAGGAAATAAAAAGGACTCGCTTGGTATTTTTGAAAAGAAGTTATGTGTGCTCATGTTATTACCTAACAAATTCATAAAAAACAATAAAACTCAATAATGTTAGGTTCATGTCTGAGATATGTCCAGATAATGGGTTTTGGGCACTTAAATTAAAGGCTTATTCCTTTATTAAGCTTAATTTTACATTAATAATTGTAATTAATGTTAATCACTTACACTATTACTTTTAGTCAAAAAAAATTTGGTACTATTAAACATTATAAATTATGATTATTACAAATATAGAATCAATTTTTCCAAATTCCAATCATATAAGCGGAATAAATTAAATTAAAATTAATCCCGTAGACTGGACAACAATGCAGGTTTTTAATGTAAAAACGCCTGAATGTTGGCTATATTTTTATAATCAATTTCAAAGTGAAGATGATCCCAATAACCTAAATTGTATTAATTTATAAAAACTTTATCAAATTAAACCTTAAAACAAATTATAATTATAATTTAACCATATAAATAAATTATATTAGAAAATAGTTTTGAACTAAAATTCAGTATTTTTAACTATTTGTTAAAAAATGAAATTTCTCAGAAAAATATCAAAAATTCAATATAGCCTAATTATTATGATATTATTTAAGATAAGAAGTTTATTTTTTGATATAAAATTTATACAGGTATCAAAATTTAAATTTAAAATGGGTTCTCCATTAAAAGGCGATAAAATTGCCTTTATAAAAATATAGGATTTTATGTGTGAAATAGGGTTTGTTCTTATCTTATTCATATCAAAACTAATGGATGAAAATAAAAAATATTTGATTTAATATATAAAATATATATTCCATCAAAATAATTAACTAATTGTAATTACTTTAATTTATTATGGTAAAACAAATTCATGAGCATAAAAATGGTTTTATATAAAAATATTCTATTTATATTCAATTGGTTACTATATTAAATTATAATTAATTTTTATTCAATTAATCAGTATTATATTATTATAAACCACATATTTTCATTAGTTAGTTAATAATATTCATAACCACTAACATAACGGCTAGGTTATATCATATTATGCTAAACAATATTTTAATAATACATTGTTATTTGGTGAAACTTAGTCTTGTGTGTAACACAAACTTTCAAGGAAGGTATCTCTTAAGTGTAACATAAGCTACCAAGAAAGGTCTATCATGCGTGTAACACAAGCTATCTAGAAAGGTCTATCTTGCATGTAACACACGCTAACTCTGTTTTTCATGCATGAAATCTATTATAAATAGTAAACATATTATAAAGTATTGCATATTATATTACCTTACACACTTGTTGTCGCATTTCATACACACTATCAAAGAAAAGGTTCATACTTAAGTTTTTTGGGGAATCAAATTCTCACCACCGTATTTAAATTTCATCTTCACAATTTAAACTTGTTTATAGTGATAAATTTTTTGATACTTCATATGTTTGAAATCCCACATCATGAGAATGGATCATAAGTAATCCTTTATAAAAGAGAGAATTGAAAGTATAATTATCACATGGAATACCATGTAACTAGGTCTCTAATTAGGTGAAAATTAGTGCCAAGTCGAGATACATAATTAGAGGAAAAGCATAAATATTTATAGAGATTGAATGAGGTCATCAATCACAAACATGATAATGATAAATGGAAAGTTGAGGGCCTTAAAGCCATAAATATTTTATGATTTATAAGGCCATCGGTTCAACATAAATTTAGGTATTTAGAAAACATTTTATTTCTAAGTCAATTTACTAATATTAGGTAATCCTTTTACTTACAATGATTATAACAAAATATTCTTAAATGATAGGTTTCAATCTCATACAAATGATACTATGTTTTGGTTATACTTTGACCAAATTATAATTCATCCCTTTAATCCCAAAAAAATTAATTACCAACAAGGAATTTTTTTTGCTTGAAGCACAAAAATAAACATTTAATGGATCGTAAGTCCTATAAACAAGTGAAAACTCTTACTATTTTTCTTTCAATATCTCTCAAAAATAAATATGGTTAATATATTAATTTCTACTCCCCAAAAGTGCTACTTCTGGTTCATCATTAATATTTATTCTCTAAATTGTTTAACTAAAAACAAAAAAAATTAAAATGTACATTGTGTAGGTCAGTGGTTGGCATGAAACCATTATCATCTTTCGGTCATGGGTTTAAGACCCACATCCTTGCTAGATTTGATTGGTTGTCACCCAGTTTATAGGTTGTCCTTTTATAAAACCATATTAATATAATTTACAAAATATATATGATGGACTTCTTTGAAATTAGGTTAATCATTAAATAGAATTTTATTTATGGTTTTCAATAAAACGTCAATACATAAATACATTATCCACTTATTTCCACATAGATCCTTCCATGGTCTAGAGTATATCCTCGAGGATAGGGAATTGACTAGGGTAATGTCTTGGTTCCCCACACTTATGAAAAATAACTACAAAGGGTTTCTTAGGATGAGCCTCATTTTATTCCATCGTACTCTTCTTTTTCCTCGATAATCCTTTTTTATGTCATTCTTTTACACATGTAAAGCATTTAATTGTTCCATTGAGACACTTTCCTAGGTGTCTCCTTCCACAATTCTCACATGTCAAAAATCGATCCTTCTTTTCTTTGCAGTCTACACCACTCGATCTCTTAGCAACCTACATCCTTCTCTTCTCTGGTATGCTCAGGAGTGGGTAAAGGTATATATTGTTAATCATATTTTGGGAAAACTAATTTGGCATAAACACGATATCCATCACTTTTATCAAAAAATCATTTGGTTTCTCATTTTCACCACCTTTTCCATCATGTTCTTTGTTATCTTGAATACTTTGAGTTCTAGCCACTGACTAAAACTAGAAAGAATAGTGTGAGCAACACCATTCATAGTGAGAATAGTATATAATCATCTATAATATCTCTAAATCATGACACCTTATTTATAAATCTAAAACAGCTTAAGTTTAACCTGGATTATTAATAGTCAAAATACTTTCAAATCCTTCATAATGGTTTATAACGAAAATGTGGATTATCCTAATAATATCAACCGAGAGTGTCAAACTAGGTGTGTAGTAAGGCCCATTATTGTGTATCAGGTCACCCCGAGTCAGGCCCAGAACACCTTGTTGGAGTTGTTACTCCTAGGTTTATCTGTAACACCCAAAGGTTTAAAAAAAATAAATAAATGGAAATGCATGAAACCTTGTTTTAAGTAGATATTTATAACTATACTTTAAAAATAATATTTCCCCTACTATGTTTTGAATTATGAAAAACAATCATCTACAATTGTGTTCAGTAAGTTATTTAGAGCCTAATGGAACCAACCTATTCTTTTAGTGAATAGTAACAAAACCTTATTAATAGTAATATGAACCTAATGAATAGTAAATTGCAATATTATTTTATTTTCTTAAGTTTTGAATTAAATGAAATTTTGTTAATTTTTCAATGTGATATAAAAGCAATTATTATTTAAAAATTGTTAATTTTTGAATTAAGTATGATTTTATTTAAAAATTAAATTAATAATATTTAGAAACCTATTTTAATAAAATGGACTTCATTTTTGAATTATACACATTGAGATATGTTAAGGGTGATTTTTTGGGATTTTTATGAAATTATTGAATTTTTTATGAATAGTGAAATATGGTAAATTACCGTATATTCAAATTATTAGTAAAATACACTTTTTATGACATCATAAGTAATTTAATCCCACTTGGTTCAAAATAAAATGACATTATTACTATTTTGTGCCACATTAATTATGATTATTCAAAGTCTTGAGTAAAAATATTATAATATTGATTAAAATAATGAAAAATACCCCCTCTCCTCCACTATAATTACCACCCTCATTCCCCTCTTCCTCCCAAACCTCTCAAGACTTAAAAATTACCTAAGTTCTACCCAAAACTCCTACCAAGGATCTTTCCCACATCCTAGATCTGATGGTCTCACCAAAGGCCAAAACCAAAGGCCTTAAGAGGGATCTCAAGGAGAAGAGATCAAGAGGTAAACACCCTCTTCTATTTTCTTTATTTTATTTTATTTTGTGTTATTATTTTTCGTTACCTTTGTATTATGTTGGGATATTTCATTCAATATCCACCTTAATTCCCAATTTATGTATGAGTTATGAGATAACCCCTTTCTCTCAACAAACTATTTTATGAAATTGTAAATGACGCCGTTAGGCTGACGAATTTTCGTGAGAGATTTCTTAATTTTTTTTATTTGGAGTTCCTTTCCTCATTTTCCTCACATCCTCTTTTCCAAGAGGCATGAAATATCCAAAATCATTTATATTTTGGGTTTTATCATGTTCATGGAAAATCTTCATCATTATTTTTCTCCTCCCCCACTTATTCAAGGAATTAAAAACATTGTTCGTGATGTGTCGAATTTCCAACATCTTGGACGAAGTGATTTCAATTTGATTTAATTTCTTCAAGTCTGGTCATGAAACCATTTTTATTTTCGAACCAGGTTATAATATATGTATTATTTCTCATCCATCTTTCTGTAATTATTTTTTACACATGGTTTTAAATTATAAAACAAAATGATGTCGTTATTATCAAAGAACCACTAAAATGATCTAAACGAACATCATTAATGTTTTAACTCATTAATCATCCTCATGATAGAAATAAAAATGATAAATGGTATAATTTATGGTTTTGGAAATATTTAAACACCCATCCATTTTAATTATGGGGTTTCACTCCTAATCTAAAAGAACATCCATCATGAACCGATCATGGAAAACATGTAAAGAACACACCCAAAACAATGAATAGAACAAAATTCTAACAATTAAAGGGTGAAATGATGGAATAAAATGATCATATAAGGTATTATAAAGATGGATATTATTATTTAAGATATTAATAACACTCATTTATCCATTATATAGGAGTTTTAAATAAGTTGGAAGTAAGAAAAACCCAAGGTAAGGGAATTCTAAACCAGATTTCCATTCTTTGGGTTAATCTTCTACTTAATTATTTATAGGGTATTAAAAAATTTTGTGTGATTAAATTTGTTTCTATCATGATGATTTATGTTTATTTAAAATTTATATACATATTCCATCAACACTATTTAGTCTCTCTTGTATTATATGATATTTGTAAGGGGTTTTCTTTTAATATCCTCTTTTAAAATTCTGTTTTACAAAATTCAAAAGCAACATTTTTATGATATTATTAATGTTGTATGGTTATGTTATGGATCTTGTGAATTGTTTATGATGAAATGTGGGGCCTATATTTCCCTCCAATTCATTGGGTATGTATAAGTTGGAGGTCAGCCGTATGGTTACTTCATGTGTAACTGCGATGATTACACAAATTGTAAGGTAGCTGTGAGGGTTACAGATTATAAGGTAGTTGAGAGGGTTACAAGATTATGTAAGTAATGCCCCAAGATACCTTTATTTTTATTTTTATTTTCTTATGTGTTGTGTAAATATCTTTAAAATATCATGTTTCACAAAATAAGTATATATTAGTGGTGATTATATATTTTTAAAATGTTTTCATAACTTACAAGTATTCATGGACTAATGTGCTATTTCCTTATTTTACATCCATTTATAAGATTTTTGTGCTCATCCCAAGTTTTTTAATTGATTTTCACTGGTCATAAGGATGTGTAAAACAAAAAATGAAGCCAAGTTAAATGTTTGATGAATTGTCAAAGAAATCAAGTTTTAAGCTTTAATGTTTTATATTTTGAAAAAAATGGAAACAGTTTTTAGGGTATCCACTCTGTAACAATGTGTAATGTTATGAATTCATTATGTCCCAATTATCTAAATATCAAAACTTGAAAAGATACTCAATGTAAAAGGAATTGCTTTATTGACTAAAGTCAAGATTATATAATATAATAAGGTCAGGTCCTTATAGTTGGTATCAGAGGATGGTTTAGATAACATTAGGGGTTAGGATGATGTTAAAAGAATACAACAAATGATTTTTACTCTATGAATAATTTTAAATGTTATAGAATTTAAGTATTACCATGTTGTTTCATCTAAGATATGTTTATTTATAATGGTTTTCCGTAGAAGAAACATGGAAGCAAAATAGGAGAGGCACCAATAGAACGACATCCTTCTGAATCTACAGCCCAGAATGGCAGGGATTGGAACCGAGATGTTTGTTACAGTAATGGATCAAATAAAGCAGGCAATAAATGGTGGTGGAATCCATGAAAGAGAACAACCATAGGTACCACAACAGAACATCATAATAGTGGAACATTTTATAAGACAACACACTCCTGCTTTCAATGGATCTTCTGACCCAGTAGCAGCTGAAGGATGTATTAAAGCCCTTGAAAAGATATTTGATGTAATGGGTTGTTCATATAATCAAAAAGTACGTCTTTCCATTTATCATTTTGAAGTTAAATCTAGTCAGTGGTGGTCAATGGTGAATAATATCAGGGATATAGAGGATGTTGATGCCTTAGAGTGGGATGAATGTAACATTATTTTCCTTGAAAAATGTTTTCCTAAGGTGGTGCGACTTAGGATAGAGAAACAATTCCTTGAATTGAAACCGAAGGAGGAAGATTTAGTGGCTGTCTATGAAGAAAACTTCAAATGACTGGTGAGGTATGCTTAAAATCTTATTATGGATCTTGATAGAAAAATCAATCACTTTTAATCAGGACTAAAGCCAAGGTATCGAAGGGCGTTGGCCTCCCGTGAATTCAAAAGTTATGAGAAACTTGTTTGATGTGCTGAGAGGGTAGAGATGGAGTTTGATGATGATCACATTCACTTTTGAAACAAGGATAAGAAGAGGTCCATATGGAAAGTGATGGGTAAGAATCAACCAATGAAATATGATGATAAGAAAATCAAGTTTCCAGTTTGTGAAAAGTGTGGCAAGAATCACCTTGGGGAATGTCTTAGTATATCTGATAAGTATTTTAAATGTGGTAAGTTTGGACATATGGCCCAAGATTGTAATGAAAATTATTCTAAGACTAATACTAATAAGTAAACTGTAAAGTGTTTTAAATGTGGTGAGATGGGTCACTATGCAAATGTCTGCCCAAACAGTGATCCAAATGATTCAATGAATCCAGGCTATAAGCAGAAAGGTATAATGAGATCCTTTGCAACTAAGTCAGCAGATGTCAGGCCATCCAATGAAGTTATATCAGGTACATTGTTTGTTCACTCAGAGTTTTCTAAAGTTTTGTTTAATATGGGGTCTATACATTCCTTCATCTCTGAGAAATGTTTTGGTAAATTAGAAATATCACCTCAACAAATGAGATCAGAACTTGTTGTTAAAACACTAGGGGGAAATATTATAGCAAAGAGGAATTATAAGAATCTTTATATTATGGTCTATGGAAATACTTTACCTAAAAACCTTGTTGTTTTACCCTTAGTTGAGTTTTATGTTATTCTGGGAATGGATTGGCTTTTTATTTATCATGCAAAGATTGACTGTAGAGCTAAAGTAGTTGTTTTTTCAGAAAGAGTATCAGTTTGTATAAAATAATGAACCCATAAAATTAATTATATATCAGGAAGCAATGAAGCTATTTAAAGATGGAAATGAAAGTTATCTTGCTCATATTTTTGAAAATAAGGGAACGGTTTAGATTTATGATGTGCCTGTGGTAAATGAATACCTTGATGTTTTTCCTGATGAGTTACCTGGTGTCATACATGATCGAGAAGTCGAGTTCATAATTGACTTAGTTCCTGATGCTAAGCCAATTTCAAATCCCCCATATCGTATGACTCATATAGAACTTCTTGAACTGAAAAATTAGTTGTGGGAATTTCTTGATAAAGGCTTTATTCGTCCTAGCACTTCATTATGGGGAACTCCAAATTTTTTCGTTAAAAAGAAAGATGGTTCCATGAGACTTTTCATTGATTATAGAGCTTTGAATAACATAACTATTCAAAACAAGTATCCTTTTCCTCACATCGATGACTTTTTTGATCAGCTATAGCGAGCTAAGTTATTTTCCAATATTGACTTGATATCCGAATACCATTAGATGAACGTGAAGGAGGATGAAATCACAAAAACAAACATTCATAGTAGATATATGCATTATGAATTTGTTGTTATGCCATTTGGGTTAACTAATGAACCTGCTATATTTATGAATATAATAAATAGAATATTTCATGAGTTCTTGTATAAGCTTGTCGTTGTGTTTATTGATGACATTATACTATTTTATAAATATAAATAGGAGCATGAAAAACATCTAAGGGTTGTTTTAAAAACCTTATAGGAAAAGAAACTGTATGGAAAATTCAGAAAGTGTGATTTTTGGTTGCAACAAATTTCTTTTCTCAGGAACATTATAAATAAGGATGGAATAACAGTTGATCCTACCAAAACAAAAGTGGACGATGAATGGCCAAGGCCTAAAAATGTTACAGAGATTTGTAGTTTTCTTGTATTATTAGGTTATTACTGATGTTTTGTTAAGAACATTGCATGGTTATCTAGCCCGATAACTAATTTTACACGAAAAGGAGAAAAATTTATTAAGATTTAAGAATGTGGTGTTTGTTTTCAGGAACTGAAGAAGAGATTGGTGAATTCTCCAGTTTTGTCCTTGCCTTCCTAAAATGTTGAGTTTATAATCTACAGTGATGATTCTTTGAAGGGACTTGGTTGTGTTTTGATACAGAATGATTAAGTAATTGCTTATGCTTCAAGAAAACTAAAACCACATGAGTTAAATTATCCTAGACATGATTTGGAATTAGAAGCTGGGGTTTTTGCTTTAAAAATTTGGAGGCATCATTTATATGGAGACAAATGTAAAATATATAATGACAATAAAATTCTAAAGTATATATTTACTCAGAAGGAATTAAACATGAGGCAGAGAATATAGATTTAACTGATAATGTTTTATGATTTCACAATCAATTACCATCTGGGAAAATCAAACAAAGTGGAAGATGCCTTGAGTCGAAAGCATCATGCATCATTAACTATGTTTCATTTGGAACATGATCCCCTGATTAATGATTTAATGAATTTTGACTTAGAAGTTGTTGGTGTAGGGAACACATCTGTTTTGTTTCAGGTTTCAGTGAAGTCAACATTATCATACATAATTAAGTGAGCATAGAAGGAAGACTTTGAGCTACAGAAAAATGTAGAATTGGTTAAAATGGGTAATCTTCTAGAATTTAAAATTGATAAAGATTGTGTTTTAAGATTTGGAAAAGGGTTGTGTATGCCTTGTGATTATTAGTTGAAGAAAGATTTGTTGTGTGAATCTCATAGTTCTCTATTTTCAGTTCATCCTAAAAGCAATAAGATGTACAGAGACCTTTAGGAGTATTATTGATGGGATGGAATGAAAAGGGATATTGCTGATTTTACTGGGAAATGATTGACATGTCAATAGGTTAAAACAGAGTGACAATTACCGAAGGGGATTATTCATCCTTTTCTAGTGCCAAAGTGGATGTGGGAGAATGTATCCATGGAATTTGTGGTGGGACTACCAAATACTTCTTTAGGTAACAATGCGATTCGGGTTATTATTGATCGATTGAAAAAAAATTCACATTTTCTTTCTGTTCATGATACAATGTCTTTGGATCACCTTTCTCGACTGTACCTCAAAGAGATTGCCAGGATACATGGAGTTAATCTTTCCATTGTATCTGACCGGGATCCCAGGTTCACTTCTAACTTTTGGATGGGACTTCATAAGTCATTGGCCATAGAATTAAATTTCAGTACAACTTTTCATCCTCAATCAGATGAAAAGTCAGAACCAACTATTCAGACTTTGGTTGATATGCTTCGAGCTTGTTCAATGTACTATCACAGAATTTGGGATTAAAATCTTTCTTTAGTTGAGTTTTCTTATAATAAAAGTATTCATTCCAGTATACATGTGGCACCTCTTGAGGCATTGTATGGAAAGCGGTGTTGGACTCCAACATTTTGGGATGAAGTCGATGAAAGAAATATGATGGAGACAGAATTAGTAGAGGACGTGGATGAGAAAGTGAAGATGATCTAGCAGCACATGAGGACAGCTCAGAGCAGGCAGAAAAGTTATGCAGATAATAGAAGGAAAGACTTCCCTTTCAAGGTAGGTGACTATGTTTTTCTTAAAATATCTCCTTGGAAAAGTGTGATGTGTTTCGGTAAGAAAGGGTAGCTAAGTCTGCTGTTCATCAGTCCTTTTGAAATTCTAGAGAACGTTGGACCAGTAGTATACCAAGTATCTTTGCCTCTGAGTTTATCTCAGGTACACAATGTTTTTCATGTTTCTATGTTGAGGAAATATGTACCATATTTGACTCATGTTTTGAGCCCAGAAGCAGTTCATCAGGAAGAAAACCTTTCTTATGAAGAGAAACCAGTTCAGATCCTTGATCGAATGGAACATGTATTTCGGAATAAGGTAATCCACCAGGTAAAGGTTTTGTGGAGAAACCACATGGTAGAAGAAGCAACATGGGAGTCTGAAAATGCTACGAGAGAAAGGCACCCTCACTTATTTAATAAGTAAGTAAAATTGCAAGGACTAAATTTTCAGAAGGTGGGGATAATGTAACACCCCAAGGGTTTTTCATAAATAAATAAATAAATGGAAATTCATGAAACTTTGTTTTAAGTAGATATTTATAACTATCCTTTAAAAAGAAATTTTCCACTTCTATGTTTTGAATTTCAGAAAACGACATCTATAATTTTGTTCAGCAAGTTATTTAGAGCCCAATGGAACCAACTTGTTCTTTTGGTGAATAGTAACATACCATTATGAATATTATTATGAATAGTAATATGACCCTAATGAATAGTAAATTGTAATATTATTTTATTTTCTTATGTCTTGAAGATAATGACAATTTGATTAATTTTTCAATGTGATATAAAAGCAATTATGGTTTTAAATTTATTTATTTTTAAATTATGTATGATTTTTTTTAAAAATTAAATTAATAATATTTAGAAAATTATTTTCAAAAAATGGACTTCATTTTTGAAATCTACACATTGATAATTTTTATGGGTGAATTTTTGGGATTTTTCTGAAATTCTTGAATTTTCGATGAATAGTGAAATACAATAAAATACAGTATATTCAAATTATCAGTAAAATACACTATTTATGAAATCATAAGTGATGTAATCCCACTTGGTTTGAAGTAAAATTCCATTATTACTATTTTGGGTTCACATGAATTAATATTATTCAAAGTCTTGAGAAAAAATATTATAATAATGATTAAAAAAATAAAAAATACCCCCTCTCCTCCACTATAAATACCACCCTCATTTTCTTATTCCTCCCAAACCTCTCAATCCTTGATCCTTACATTAGTTCTGCCCAAAATTACTCCCAAGTATCTTCCCCATGACCTAGAGCTTTTGGTCTCACCAAAAGGCCAAAACCAAAGGCCTTAAGAAGGGTCTCAAGGGAAGTGATCAAGAGGTAAACATCCTCTTCTATTTTCTTTATTTTTTTCATTTTATGTTATTATTTGTCAATACATTTGGCTTATGATGATAAATTTAATTCTGTATCACACTTACTTCCCATATTATTTAAGAGTGATGAGATACCCCCTTTCTCTCATCAAACTATTTTATGAAATTTTATGTGGCGTCGTTTGGATGCCGAATTTTCGCGAGAGATTTCTCGATTTTTTTTTATTACGAGTTCCTTTTTTCTTTTTCCCAACCTCATTTTATCCAAGGGTGATAAAAGCTCTATAATATTGTATATTCTGGATTTTCTCATGTTCATGGAAAATTACTCATCAATATTTTTCTCCTCCCCCACTTATTCAAGGAATTAAAAACATTGTCCGTGATGTGTCGAATTACCAACATCTTGGACGATGTGATTTCAATTTACTTTAATTTCTTCAAGTCTGGTCATGAAATCATTTTTATTGTTTAAATAGGTTATAATATATGTATTATTTTCCATCCATCATTCTGGAATTATTTTTTACACATGGTTTTAAATTATAAAACAAAATGATGTAGTTATTATCAAAGAACCACTAAAATGATCTAAACGAACATCATTAATGTTTTAACTCATGAATCATCCTAATGACAGAAATAAAAATAATAAATGGTATAATTTATGGTTTTGGAAATATTTAAACATCCCCTCATTCCAATTCTGTAGTTTCCCTCCCAATCGACAAGAAAATCCATCATGAACCGGTCATGGAAAACATGTAAAGAACACACCCAAAACAATGCAAGGAACAACATAATAAAAATTAATGGGTGAAATAATGGAATAAAATGATCATATAAGGTATTATAAATATGGATATGATTCTTTAAGATATTAATAACACTAATTTAACCATTACATAGAAATTTTAAATGAGTTGGAAGTAAGAAAAACCCAAGGTAAGGGAATTTTTAACCCGATTTCCATTCTTTAGGTTAACCTTCTACTTCATTATTTATGTGGTATTAAAATTGTTTGTGTGATTAAAATTGTTTCTATTATGATTATTTATGTTCATTTATAGTGTATATAAATATTCCATCCACTATATTAAGTCTCACATCAATTATATGATATTTTTAAGGGTCTTTTATTTTAAAATCCTCTTTTAAAATTCTGTTTTACACAATTCAAAAGCAATGTTTTTATGCTATTATTCTGGTTGTATGATTACATTATGGATCTTGGAAATTGTTTATGATGAATGGTGAGACCTATATTTCACTCCAATTCATTGGGTATGTGTAAGTTTGAGGTCGGCCATATGGTTACTCCAAGTGTAACTACGATGGTTACACAAATTGTAAGGTAGGCGTGATGGTTACAAATTATAAAGTAGCCGAGAGGGTTACAAGATTATGTAATTAATTCTCCAAGATACCTTTATTGTTATATTTATGTTCTTATGTGGTGTTTAAATCTTGTGGAAATCTCATGTTTCACAAATTAAGTATATATGAGTGAAATTTATGTATTTTGAAAACATTTTCATACGTTACAAGTATTCATGGATTAATGTGCTCTTTCCTTCTTTTAAATATCTTACTGAGCTTTTTGTACTCATCCTAAGTTTTTTAAATGATTTACTTAGGTCATAAGGATGTGTAAGACAAAGAATTAATCCAAGTTAAATGTTAGAATAATTTTCAAAGAAATCACGTTTTAAGATTTAATGTTTTATATTTTGAAAAAAAATGGAAACTGTCTTTACGGTATCCACTTTATAACAATGTGTAATGTTAGGGATGTATTATGTCCTGATTTTCTAAAGATATAAACTTGAAAAGATCTTCAATGTAAAAGGAAGTGATTTCTTTACTAAAATCAAGATTATGTAATGTAATAAGGTCAGGTACTTATAGTATCTACGCTATAACCACGTCGACTTGTAGAATATATACAAAGATGTATTTCTAGGAAGACCCACGTAATATATACATCACCAAAATTATAGGGTTTTCATATATAATTATCCTAAAATTTTATATTAGGGTTTTGTTCTATAACAAACTTTTTTTCTAAATCTAGTTCTCAAGGTTTCTACTAAACGTCTTCTAATACCAACTGCAGCAACCTAGACTCCAAAATCCAAGAGCCAATTTCTTCTATCAATTACATTGGCATGATTACAAGGAATAAATCCCTGAAGGACGGATCAATTTAGTAGTCTTGTAAAGACAGATACATAAATGATAACTATATTACAAATGAATACACTAATTATAACATATATATTTTTTCTTCTAAACAAATGAACAACTTCAAGGATAACTGTAATCCATCTAGTATAATTATACATATCTTTCATAGTACACTTCATGGATTCATGGGGGAAACAAACATAATTAGGGTGAGATCAAATGATCAGTATGGGAAAAGTATAGTGGAAGCAATAATAAATCAATGATAATAGTCAATATAGAAAGGTAAATAACTGAACACACATGCCATGTAATCAATAAACTGAACAAAATTACATAATCAAAATAGAAAGGTAATAACTAAAAATACCCACCATTCAAATAACTATATAATAAAAAATAAATATGGAAAGGTATGAAACTAAAACACATGTCATTAATAAATGATATGACAACCATGCTTTTTATTACAACTTAAACATGATTTATTACATGAAACATCACTTGATACAACAAATAAGATCGAGAGGTTTAGTGTATTTGGGGATTAGGATCATTACATAAATACTTAAAACATGAAAGAAAACATCTTTATTGAAAACTTCCTTTTCATGACCACTACATTCCTTCGTACTTAGCATTGCATGGGATAACCTGAGGACATGCATAAGAGAAGAGTGAGCTATAAAACCCAGTAAGGAAGTACAAATGGAATAACATGAGGAGTACAATACATGTTAGACAATAGGCATAATAAACAGAGAAAAAAAACATGAACATAAAGTAATGATAAAGCATGATAATCATAACATGGAGATGTGGCAAAAACACTTATCATGGAATTAGCATGAGCCAAGGCTCATTGCACATGGAGCATGAGTAAACGCTCATTGCACATGAAGCATGAGTAAACCATCATTTCAATTGAATTATCATGAGTCAACACTCATTTCACATGACGTATCAATATACTATACTTTACCCAATGCATTGGAGCGCTACAAGGGTGCACCCTTCTTAAACATTTCATTTCATGCATAAGTGTTCCACATGGATCATAAAACATGGATTCATAAAACATAATAATTTATTCCACGATAAAGGAATTTGGAATTCATACATGGAACTTTATAATCATTAAGTAAATGTGCATAAAGTTGAATACCCTTGATGGAGAAATGAGCATGGTATTCACTACACAATGACATTGGCTTAGAAAATCGGTGCGATTTTAGCAGCGTAACGGCCTGACATAAGAATTCATAAAAATGGTTGATGAGAGAGAAAGGGGTTCGTCATAATATTTAAATGTAATGGACAGTAAGGAGGTCATATTGATACATGTCCCAACAATTTCAATGGAATTTAGATTCATGATACAAAATTATTTGCTTGAATGTAAAAGAAGAGAGAGAAGTTCCTTTCAGAATTTCGGCATAGTAACGGGTGTACATGGGAGGCATTTAATGAGAGAGAAAGGGGTCTCCCATCATTCAAAAAATAATAGGGCAGTATGGGGGAGGTGAGAAACCATACCCCAACATTTATAATTGAAATTAAAAGGGCAATACAACTTAAATAAAATTGACAAAAATGAGAAGGGAAGAAAAAACCTTACTTGGAAGTGTGCTTCCAAAGGCTAGAGAGAGGCTTGTGAGAGGATTCTTGGGAGCTTGGGGCACCTTGGGAGGATTATATAGAGAGTTGGGCAGAGGTTGGACGAACTCCAAGGGCTTTGAGTGAGGAGGAAGTTGGAGCTTGGGTGGGTTTATATAGGAAAGGGGAGGGAATTCTTTATTATTTTGGTTTGGGTCCCCTTACATTAAATTAATCCAAACCACAAACCATCCCATGGTTTTTGCCCATGGTTTTTGGAAAAGGGAAGAGGAAAAAAATATTTTATAAGGCCCAAGTCCGGACCTCTTAAAATAAGAAGGTTGCTTATGTGGAGGTGAGTCACACTCCCATGGAAATTAATTTAAAAAGGCAAAGTGTTGAATATGTCTTGAGGGGTCCATTAATGCTTTGAAAAGTAAGTCAAACAAACCCAAAATCATATTATTTTAATGATAAAACAAATATTTTCCGAACAAAAGGATTATGGTATTTTATTACATCACTATTGGGTCATTATTATGTCATAAAACACATTATATATTTAAACGGTATTTAATTTTTACCCAAAAGTTTGACTGTCTCAGAAAATTATGAAAAATTTACCGTTGGATAATTTCGACATCCTGATTCCAGAAATGAAATTTATTTTATCTAAAAAAAATTTCTAATTATGTTAATTTTCACTTTTAAAATAAAAACCGACATTTATCGAAAATTCACGGGTTTTGACAAAAATGGCTTTCAAACCTTAATATAAAATTTTAATTGCATTCATAAAATTATAAGATCATTTATATTTAATAAAAAAAATTTAATTTAATAATAATAATATTATTTAATTAAAATATTATTTAATTCAAAAATCCCTTAATTTAATAAAATGGATTTCTTAATTAAATAATAACTAAAAACACCATTTGTACTTTTAAAAACTATTTACAATGTATCAAAATTGACTAGAAATTATTTTCATTATTATATAAAAAATAATGTACATGAACATTGTATGACTTATTTGTTACATAACCCCTTAAAACAACCACATAAGACCTAAGGGTAAGGTGTGCGATGGTGACAGACTCTTGGGGTTGCTCGGATAACATCGCTCGAGTGGTAATTTCAATCAACATCCACTTTTCCCGTAGATGGTCACATTCGAGCTTGACATGATGAAGCTCAGCTTTGGCTTGGTCAAGGGTGAAGCCCAAAGACATCACCTCTTTTTCGATCTCCGACAAATGGACTTTGTATGGGGTAATTATACTAGATGAGGCCATCGCTTCCTTTGTCTGAGTAAAATTGGGCTCGTTAAAACCTTATATTTATACAAGTCATGTGATCACTGTTCAACGACTATAAAAGTAACGGTCACATATCTTGTCAGAAAACCAAAGAAGTTGACATTTTATAAAAAAATTATATAAAGAGACATTTAATAAGATCAAGAGGGATTTTCATTAATGAAAATTTGGGTCGTTACAATATTCCCCCCTTATGAAATTTCTCCCTCGAAATTTTCCTTTTCCCACACTAAAAAAATGTGGGTAACTCAGCTTCATCATATCCTCCGAATCCCAAGTTGCTTCTTCAAACTTGTGGTTTCTCCAAAACACCTTGACGAGGGGCATTGTCTTATTTCGTAGAACTTTTTCTCTATGATCTAAGATCTTCACTGGTTGCTCCTCATAAGAAAGATCATCTTCCAATTGTACCACCTCGGAAGAGAGTACATGTGAAGGGTCCGGTATGTACTTCCTTAAGAGGGATACATGAACGACATCATGCACCTTGCCCATAGTAGGTGGAAGTGCTATTTGATGGGCCACAACCCCAACACGATCAAGAATCTTGAAGGGGCCGATGTACCTTGGACTTAACTTCCCTTTCTTTCTAAACCTCATGACCTTCTTCCATGGAGATATGCGTAAAAACACCATGTCTCCAACTTTAAACTCAAGGCCCTGTCGACGATTATCTGCATAACTCTTCTGTCAACTCTGGGCTGCCTTGATATGCTGCTGAATGGTTTTCACCTTCTCCACCATTTCTTCGACCATTTCTGGTCTAAGCAGCTTACGTTCACCGACCTCATCCCAACATGCCAGTGTTCTACACCTTTTCCCATAAAGGGATTCATATGGTTCCATTTGGATGCTCGAGTGGAAACTGTTATTATAAGAGAACTCAACCAGAGGAAGATGTTGATCCCATCCTCCTTTAATTTCCATTGAGCACGCTCTCAACATATCCTCAAGTGTTTGGATAGTCCGCTCGGATTTGCCATCAATTTGAGGATGATAGGCCGTACTGAAGTTCAGTTCAGTATTCAGAGCATGTTAGAGACTCTTCCAAAACTTAGAGGTGAATCTTGGATCTCGGTCAGACACAATAGATAGTGGCACTCCATGCAACCTTACCACTTCGCTAATATATATTCATGCCAGTTGATCCAAAGATAAATCCTCCCGAATAGCAATGAAGTGTGCAGTCTTTGTAAGACGATCCACAACAACCAAGATTGCATTGTTGCCTTTAGATGTCCTTGGAATTCTAGTGACAAAGTCCATGGTGATGTTCTCCCATTTCCATTCTGGTATGGGCAGTGGTTGCATCATCCCCTTAGACTTCTGCCTCTCTGCCTTCACTTGCGGGCACACCAAGCATTTTGATGTATAGTCAGCGATGTTCTTCTTAATATTATCCCACAAAATGTTTGCTCAGAGATCTCGATACATATTTGTGCTCCCTGGGTGAATAGAGAAATTTGAACTATGCGCATCATCCACAAGTTCCTTCTTCAGCTCCGGATTTAATGGAACACATAGTCTTTTCCCAAACCGCACAATTCCTTCTTCATTAACATTAAACTCTGAGGATTTCCCTTTTTTGATAGCTTCCACCTTTTCCTAAATTCCCACATCATCCTTTTGAGCATCCTTTAACCTTTCCAAAAGAGATGTTTGAGCAATAATTTGTGAAAGGATTGATGATGTTCCCTTCTTTATGATTCCCACATCCATATTCATCAAGTCTAAGAAGATTGTATCCTTCTCAATTCTCATCATTGATAGAATCACTAGATCCTTTCTACTTAGGGCATCCGCCACCTTGTTCCCTTTCCCTGGGTGGTAATGTATTAAACAGTCACAATCCTTGATGAGCTCTATCAATCTTCTCTGGCGTATATTAAGCTCTTTCTGTGTGAATATATATTTAAGACTCTTGTGGTCAGTATATATCTCACATTTCTCTCCATAGAGATAATGCCGCCAGATTTTTAAGGCAAAGATCACCGCCGCCAACTCTAGATCTTGCGTTGGATAGTTTTTCTCATGGATTTTCAACTGCCTTGAGGCATAGGATATCACTTTATCATTCTGCATCAGCACACATCCTAAGCCCTTCTTCGAAGCATCACTGAATACCACAAAAGCTCCCCACTTATGGGTAAAGTGAGCACGGGTGTAGTGATAAACCTCCTTTTCAACTCTTTGAAGCTTTCTTCGCATTCATCACTCCAGGAAAACTTTAATCCCTTTCGAGTTAGCTTGGTAAGAGGGTTTGAAAATCATGAGAAATTTCTCACAAATCGTCGATAATATCAAGCTAACACCAAGAAGCTACGTATATCTATTACAGATGTTGGCCTCGGCCATCCCTCAATTTCATCTATTTTGGAGGGGTCCATAGATATCCCATTGCTTGTGATGATATAGACCAAGAATGAGACTTCCTTCAACCAGAACTCACACTGGTTGTACTTTTCATAGAGCTTCTCCTTGCACAAAGTCTCTAGTACAGTTGTTAAATGCTCCTCATGGTCCTCCTTGGTTTTAGAGTATATTAGAATATCATCTATAAAGACTACCAAAAATTTGTCAAGGTAATATCTAAAGACTCTATTCATCAATTCCATGAATATTTCTGGAGCATTGGTGAGTCCGAAAGGCATTACTATGAATTCATAGTGCCCGTAACTTGTACAAAAAGCAGTCTTGGGGATATCATCCTTCTTAACCCTTACTTGATAACATCCCAACCGCTGGTCCACCTTGAATAAGTATTTTGCTCCATGCAACTGATCAAACAAGTCATCAATTCATGGGAGATGATACTTCTTCTTTATCATGATTTTGTTAAGTTCACGATAATCGATGCAAAGCCACATTGACCCATCCTTCTTCTTGACGAAGAGGACTGGTGCACCCCATGGTGAAGCACTTGGGCGTATAAACCCTTTATCCAGATTCTCCTGTAGTTGTTTCTTCAGCTCATCAAGCTCATCAACAGCCATTCTATATGGAGTCTTGGATATCGGTAATGCCCCAGGTATAAGTTCAATTGAGAACTCAATATCTCTTCTAGGAGGAAGACTAGGCAGTTCCTCGGGAAACACTTCCGTGAATTCCCTCACAATAGTCATTTCTTCAAGGATGGTTTCTTCCTTGGACTAAATCATCTAAGCCAGATACGTGTTCTCATAAGGCAGTAGTATCCATGCTTGAGATGATGGAGCTAAAAGAGATTCATTTTCCTCCTGACACTTGTAAAGAATCAGGGGTCGATTCTCCATATGGAGTGTGATTTCCCTCTCTTGACAATTTATGTTGGCTCTATATAAGGAAAGCCAATCCATGCCAAGAATTGTATCAAATTCCACCAAAGGGAGTATGATGAGGTTCTCTAAGAAATTCAATCCATAGATTATAACAGGGGAGGACTTATATTCATGGGATGTAATGATTTCCCCATTTGTCTTACTCACCAAAATCTTTACTTCCATGATTTATGGTGTTGCTGGGATTGCTCTACTAATCTTTCGAGATATAAAAGAATGCATAGAACCTGAATCAGAAATTATGTTCTCTATTCTTGAATAAATAACTAGCGTACCTGTAACACCCGAGACTTTTATGTTATATAAATCATCAAAGGAATCTTTTTCTACACAGCACTTGCTTGGCTTGCTTTGCACGCAATCGCGACCTTCCTCGATAGCTTGCGTCGTACGCAATACCGAGTTTCACTAAACAACAATATACTATTAAAACTAGCCGTTATGAATAGTAATAACCACTTTTTTAAATTTTTTTAAATTTTATTTTTCAAAATGGACTTCATTTTTGGACTCAGAATATCGAAATTAGCCTAGGGTGAAATTTTGGTATTTTTCTGAAAACTTTCAATTTTTGATGAATAGTGAAACCACTAAGTGGTAGGTTAAAAACTGAATTTTTGCATAAAACTTAATTTTACCACTTCTGTGAATGGAATTTCAAAAATCCGAGAGACACGGTTAATATCAAGGACTAAAATGTGGTTCAATGAGATGAAAATAATTTTTTGGTTAATAGTAAATAGGGTAACTAAGGGTAAATATGATATCAATATTACCCTAACACGTGTCCTAATCCTATTGGACAAGTGTATTTCGACCAAAAACAAACTTAGGAATAAAATATGACCATTTAGGCCCACTTGGATTAGATTAGGACATTTATTATTAATTTATTTAAAGAAGGGTTAAAAGAGTTAAAATCAAAGTTTATTTACTAAAACATTTTTAATATGGGGTTATACATAAGATAAATTCGATTGTAAATATTCATTAGAAAGCTAAAAGGATTTCCTACATGATGGTATTTTATTTGTAATTTTTAGACATCAAATAATTTAATTTATTTATGACACAAAGATGATGCAGTAATTATCTTGTTAACGAAATATTGACATAATTGATGTTATAAACACCAAAATAAATGTAATTTGACACTTTTTATGAATTCCACTAATTTTCTAGGTTACTATGATATATTAGTGTTGATTTAATCAACTTGGTTCGAACATATAATTCTTTTATAACTTTCACAAAAATCATATATCAAATAGTGTCAAAATTGACACAAAATAGTTTTTAAATCAAATATTATATTATTAATTGTTATTTTATTCCTAAAAATCTAAGGTTCGGCCAAATGACTTAGATAAGGATATATATATTAATAATAAACAATTTGGGGTTCGTTTGGCATGTTATAGTAAGTGTATTAACCATATAGTGAAAGAAAACAAAAAGACACGGTAAAAGTTAAATTATTTAACTTAGAGTTAAATCTAATTGATAAGGTTAAAATAATACCCTAAACTTGTCTAAATCCTATTGGTTGATGGGATTTCGACCCATCCCCACTTTAGCTTCGAAATAAGACCCTTTGGAACCATTATAAACCGAGTTTGACTTTAATATAAAATAATATTTTGAGAAATTCCTAAGGTGCCCCTCTCCTCCCTTATAAAAGGGCACCTCCTCCCCCTCCTCCTCACACCAAATTGAGCACTCAAGCTCGGCCAACCCCTGCCATTTTCTCCTCTCCACTTCCCTAGAATAATCCTAGAGGTCCTGGTCTTCTCCAAAGACCAATCTTAGTTCCTTAAGTGGAGGATTCAAGGAGGCATTCCAAAGAAGAGGTAATATCGATTACCGATCTTTTCAATTTCTTTCGTCTTCAACTTCTTCTTCTTTAGTTGTTTCATGACAAAGTAATAACATCAGTATTACTTACATACTGATATGTTATTATAAATATGAAACAACCCTAATTCACCTTCTATCCATCCTACGGAAAAATGAAATCACCGCGCGTGCGTACGTACGGAATACCGTCTCCACGCCGTGGTGTAATCTATTTTTCCACCATCACCTTACAAGGATGGTTATAATGGTGTAATAAGTAACTATATATGATTATTATGAAGTAATATTGATACTGAAATAATATATATATATACTCCAATACAATTCCACGATCATAGGAACGATATCATCACTCGTGCGTACGTACGGAATACCGTCTCCACGATGTGATGCGACTCGTTCTACATGATCTTTATTTCATAATGATTATATAAATGAATTGAATGAATGAATATGGTATATACTACACTAATACCATTCTGTAAATGAATTATCTATAACCTAAAGATAAGAATAAGAATTTATTCGGCAAAACATGCGTAAGAACAAAAGGCAATAAAGACCCGAGTAACAAGTAACAATGAAATATTACTAACAAAAAGCTAATAATATGACCATATATGATATCATATCAACATGTATGATTCTGGAATAAGTCAATAACATTATTTAAACCATTATACAGGAGCTTCGGACACGTACAAAGCAAATCGGACCTAAGGTAAGGGAAATATCACAATCTCATTTTTATCCGAGATTGTTTATTCGTAAGTATTTACTGGGGTGTATTTTATCATCCACATCCATGTTCCCTCAATATGTAATATTGTTTCCATCCACTTGCAATAGTTTAAATCCAATTTTACCCTTAGGTGAGTTTTTAGTAAAGAATATGAAAGGAATCTTTTGTCGTTTTTCCGTACGAGGTACTTTTTTGACTTTTCCGACAAAAGTACGAAGAATGTTTTTTTTAACTTATACGGCACGAACAGATTTCTACTGTTTTATAAAGCCTTATTCTCATGAAGCTTCCTATAAAAGATTTCATGCCTATTTTCAATAAAATCTCTTTCTTTTAAAATTGCATGATGTTTTGTGAAAAGAAATAGATTTTGAAGAAGAAAGGATATTTTCCTCAAGAATTCAATTCAAGTGTTATATCAAAATTATTTTCCATCTAAGATAATAAAGGGTTCTGTTTCTATCCATATTTTTACATTGTTTTGACTATTTTGTGATGGAATTATGTTTATGAATTCCTTTATCTTATATGAATTGATTTATGATGTCATGATGTTTCAAGAATCCCATTTTTGTTACATGTGTTATGCAATGATGTATGTTTTATGATTATGTGGCACACATAAGAAAGGATTCATTATAAGATGGGTGGGACCTATATCTCCCTCCAATGCATTGGGTAAAGATTTTATATCTCATGAGATAGACATGGCTGGAATGGAAGGTTATTTCGGTTCAGTGATACAGGACTGAAACGAGGAGTGAACTCGGTTCAGAAAGGGACTTTGTCCACTAAGATAGTCTTGGCAATAAGTCATGACTAACAAGAAATGATTTTCCATGATTATGTGTGCATGCCACAAAGTTTCAAGTTTCATGTTATGATTATGGGGATCTCATTTTCACTTCTATGATTTATTAAGATTTTATGATCTCTTTTGCAGGTTATGATTTTCAAAAAGATATGATATGATTTTTATTTCCTTTATTGCCCTTGCTGAGCATTTGAGCTCACCCTTTTATGTTTTCTTTTCCCCAGGTCAGGAAGATGGATATTAAGTAGAATATGCTAAAAGGGACCCTAGATATGATGAAATAAATGGGAGACACTGTAGAAGATTTATGAACCAGTTGTTTATGTTTCCCAGTTTCTAAAGACACTATACCTATACGGTCCTTTGTGGTTTTATCATATGTTGTAATAAGTGTGCTTCAATTTTGAAGTATTAACAATGTATGTAAAGTATGGGTCGTTATAGTTGGTATCAGAGGAAAGGTATAGTCAACCTTTGGAAACTAGGATGTGAAAGCCTTAGTAAGAACCCTAAGGATAAGTCTAAGCATAGAACACAATCTTAGTGTTTTAGAAATGGACTTGAATAACCTAGGATAAGACCTTAAGCATGAAAATTTTATTCTTGAATTATGTGGTTTTCTATTATAATTAGTGTTGCTCACACTATTCTTCTTGGTTTTAGTCAATGGCTGGAACCCGAAGGAACCGTGTTAATGCGGAATGCGATGGGCAATGCAATGATTGTCCCCCTGAGCAACCAAACGATATGGGAGCTGGAATGCAAAATCTTGTAGCCATGCTCACACAACTTTCTCAAGCTATGAATCATGCAGGATTTCCAAACGAGCAAAGGAGGGAGCAACATTCTGTTGAATCCTTCATGAGGCAGCGTCCACCTTCTTTCAGTGGGTCTACTGATCCATTAGTTGCTGAACAATGGATTAGTACTACTGAAAAGATATTTTCAGTTCTTCAATGTTCTGAACATGATAAGGTCATCCTAGCAGTGTATCGTTTAGAAGGAGATGCTGATCAATGGTGGAATCTTGTTAAGAATACGAGGCAAAGGGATGAAATTGAGTCTATGGAATGGGACGAGTTCAAGAACTTATTTTTCAATAAGTACTTCCCTCGTATTCTCCGAACAAAGATGGAGAAAGAGTTCCTTGAACTGAAGCAAAGGGATGATGAATCTGTTAGTACCTATGAAGCAAATTTTACAAGACTTGCAAGGTACGCTTCTGGTATTATTATCCAACCTGAGAGTAAGATCGATCGATTCTTTAGTGGCTTAAAACCAAGTCTTCGAAGGGCGTTAGCCATAAGGGACTTCAATAGCTACGAGGAAATCGTTCGATGTGCTCTCAAAGTCGAGATGGAGATTGGAGTAACCCATCAGTCACATGGGTTTGATAAGAAGAGAAAGATGGAATTCAAAGGAAACTCTAAAGAGCACACTGAAAAGAAGATGAACTTTCCCTTATGCTCAAAGTGTGGAAAGAAACATGGAGGGAGTTGTCTTAAAGGGACAAGTAAATGTTTTAAATGTGGAAAAGAAGGTCATCGGGCATTTGAATGCCGTGATAATGGGAAGAAGATGTCTAATGATGCAAACAAAGGAAGGGATACACAGAATGATCCTACTACACTTCAATGTTTCAAGTGCAAGGAGATGGGGCATTATGCCAATCAATGCCCAAATCCAAGGGTTGATGATGATGGTCGACGTCAACAAAATCTTAAGGCTAAAGACAAAGGAAAGTCACATGCAATTTCTATCAGCGATGTGGAGTACGATAACGATGTGGTGAAAGGTACACTTACCATCCACTCTAAAGTAGCAAATGTTTTATTTGATTCTGGATCCACCCACTCTTTTATTTCTGAAGACTTTTCTAAGAGTATCACCGTATTACCTCAACAATTAGATGTTGAGTTAGCTGTGACAACACCTAATGGCACATCAATCGCATCAAAAGTTTATAATTCTTCTCCGATCGAAGTTTGTGGGAAAGTGCTTCCTGCAAATCTTGTGATCCTTCCTTTAGTGTAATTTGATGTGATTCTTGGCATGGATTGGCTTTCTTTATACGGAGCTCATATCAATTGCCAAAGAAGGGAAGTCACATTTCATATTCCATATCAATCTATGATCGTCTATCAATGCAAGGATGAACATAACCTTCCAGTGGAAATTTCTTCCATCTTATGGGTATTGATTCCACTAAATGAAGGTTATTTATCTCAAATGGTTGGTGAGAAACTCACGATTAAGAATATGCCCATTGTACGGGAGTTTGATGATGTCTTTCCGGAGGAATTGCCGGGTCTTCCACCAAATCGTGAAGTTGAGTTTTCAATAGAACTCGTACCGGGTGCTTTGCCTATTTCAAAGACACCTTATAGAATGGCCCCAATTGAGTTGCAGGAATTGAAGAAGCAACTCCAAGAGAATCTTGATAAGGGATTCATACGCCCCCGTGCGTCACCTTGGGGAGCACCTGTTCTATTTGTTAAGAAGAAAGATGGATCAATGAGACTCTGCATTGATTATCGAGAACTTAACAAGATCACTATCAAGAACAAATATCCTCTCCCACGCATTGATGACTTGTTTGATCAACTACGCGGAGCTCAATACTTTTCCAAGATTGATCTTCGTTCAGGGTATCATCAATTAAGGGTCAAAAGGGAGGATATACCAAAGACGGCTTTCCGTACAAGGTATGGACACTATGAATTTATAGTGATGACATTTGGTCTTACTAATGCCCCTGCTATCTTCATGGATCTAATGAATAGAGTCTTTAGAGACTATCTTGATCAATTTGTGGTAGTCTTTATAGACGATATTCTTGTCTATTCAAAGAGCAAGGAAGAACATGAAGATCACTTGAGAATTATATTGAAGACCCTGAGAAAGGATAAGCTTTATGCCAAATTTACTAAGTGTGAATTTTGGCTTCAAAAAGTTGCATTCTTGGGTCACATAATCTCAAAAGAGGGGATATCTGTGGATCCAGCAAAAACAGAGGTTATCGAAAGATGGTCGAGACCAACAACAGTAACTGAGATCCGAAGTTTTCTTGGTTTGGCTGGATATTATCGACGTTTTGTAAAAGATTTTTCACGATTATCTAATCCAATCACCAAGTTGACTCGGAAAGGAGTTAAGTTTGTCTGGACAGAGGAATGTGAAGAGAATTTCAAGGAGTTGAAAAGAAGGTTATCCAGTGCACCTGTTCTCACACTGCCTTGTAGTGGAGAAAGGTTTGTGATCTATAGTGATGCATCCAAGAAGGGATTGGGGTGTGTTTTTATGCAAAATGATATGGTGATAGCTTATGCCTCACGACAGTTGAAAATCCATGAGCAAAATTACCCAACACATGATTTGGAGTTGGCTGCGGTAATCTTTGCATTAAAGATTTGGAGGCATTACCTTTATGGTGAAAGGTGTGATATTTATACTGATCATAAAAGTTTAAAGTATATTTTCACACAAAAGGAGTTGAATATGCGTCAAAGAAGATGGTTGGAGCTGATTAAGGATTATGACTGCTCAATCCATTACCACCCTGGGAAAGCAAACAAGGTGGCAGATGCATTAAGTCGACAAGACCATGCTAGTTTATCCATGATGAGGATCACAAAAGATCCAATATTTATGGATTTACAAAGGATGGATCTTGGAGTTATAATGGAAGGGGAAAAATCTTATCTTTCTCAAATGAATGTTCAACCATCTATACATGTGAAGATTAAAGAGGCACAGAAAGAAAATGTCGAGTTACAAAAGAAGGTGAGAAATGTTCCTGAATTCAACCTTGATTGTGATGGGATAATAAAGTTCAGGAATCGGGTTTGTGTTCCTCCCATCCCCGAATTAAAGAAGGAGCTGCTGGATGAGGCTCATAGTTCTTCATTCTCTATTCATCCTGGAAGTACGAAGATGTATAGGGACCTGAAAGAGTACTTCTGGTGGGATGGCATGAAAAGAGATGTTGCTGAATATGTCTCTCGATGCTTGGTTTGTCAACAAGTTAAAGCTGAGAGACAAAAGTCTAAGGGGATGTTACAACCATTACCCATACCCGAATGGAAATGGGAAAACATCACTATGGACTTTGTCACAGGACTTCCTAAAACGTCCAAAGGCAATAATGCTATCTGGGTCATAGTTGATCGTCTTACAAAGTCTGCACACTTCATTCCTATTAGAGAGGATTTCTCTCTAGATCAGCTTGCCAGGATATATGTAAAGGAAGTGGTAAGATTGCATGGAGTACCACTTTCTATTATATCTGATCGGGATCCGAGATTTACCTCGAAGTTCTGGCGAAGTCTTCAGCATACTCTGGATACAGAGTTGAGTTTCAGCACTGCTTATCATCCCCAGACAGACGGTCAGTCTGAGAGAACAATTCAAACCCTAGAAGATATGTTGAGAGCTTGCTCTATGGATTTCAAAGGAGGTTGGGATCAACACCTACCTTTGGTGGAATTTTCTTATAATAATAGCTTTCACTCCAGTATTCAGATGGCTCCTTATGAAGCTCTCTATGGAAAGAAATGCAGGACTCCAACTTGCTGGGATGAAGTTGGGGAAAGAAAGCTGTTAGGACCTGATCTCGTTGATGAAATGGCAGAAAAGGTCAGAACTATTCAACAACACATAAGAGCAGCTCAGAGTCGACAGAAAAGTTATGCCGACAACCGAAGAAAAGACCTAGAGTTTGAAGTGGGTGATAAAGTGTTCTTACGAATATCTCCCTGGAAAAGGGTTATGAGATTTGGAAAGAAGGGGAAGTTGAGCCCTAGATATATCGGTCCTTTCGAAATACTGGATCGTGTTGGGAAGGTAGCTTACCGATTGGCGCTTCCACCGAATCTCTCTCAAGTTCACGATGTGTTCCATGTATCTCTCCTGAGAAAGTACATACCAGATCCTTCACATGTACTCAGCTCAGAAGTTGTACCGCTGGAGCAAGATCTTTCTTATGAAGAACAGCCGATAGAGATTCTGGATCGTAGCGAAAAAGTTCTACGAAACAAGACCACTCGCTTGGTGAAAGTTTTATGGAGGAACCACCAACTTGAAGAAGCTACTTGGGAGCTTGAGGATATGATGAGGGAGAAGTATCCTCATCTGTTTGTTACAAAGTGACGAATTTCGAGGGCGAAATTCTTTTTAAGGGGGGTAGAATGTAACACCCGAGACTTTTATGTTATATAAATCATCAAAGGAATCTTTTTCTACACAGCACTTGCTTGGCTTGCTTTGCACGCAATCGCGACCTTCCTCGATAGCTTGCGTCGTACGCAATACCGAGTTTCACTAAACAACAATATACTATTAAAACTAGCCGTTATGAATAGTAATAACCACTTTTTGAAATTTTTTTAAATTTTATTTTTCAAAATGGACTTCATTTTTGGACTCAGAATATCGAAATTAGCCTAGGGTGAAATTTTGGTATTTTTCTGAAAACTTTCAATTTTTGATGAATAGTGAAACCACTAAGTGGTAGGTTAAAAACTGAATTTTTGCATAAAACTTAATTTTACCGCTTCTGTGAATGGAATTTCAAAAATCCGAGAGACACGGTTAATATCAAGGACTAAAATGTGGTTCAATGAGATGAAAATAATTTTTTGGTTAATAGTAAATAGGGTAACTAAGGGTAAATATGATATCAATATTACCCTAACACGTGTCCTAATCCTATTGGACAAGTGTATTTCGACCAAAAACAAACTTAGGAATAAAATATGACCATTTAGGCCCACTTGGATTAGATTAGGACATTTATTATTAATTTATTTAAAGAAGGGTTAAAAGAGTTAAAATCAAAGTTTATTTACTAAAACATTTTTAATATGGGGTTATACATAAGATAAATTCGATTGTAAATATTCATTAGAAAGATAAAAGGATTTCCTACATGATGGTATTTTATTTGTAATTTTTAGACATCAAATAATTTAATTTATTTATGACACAAAGATGATGCAGTAATTATCTTGTTAACGAAATATTGACATAATTGATGTTATAAACACCAAAATAAATGTAATTTGACACTTTTTATGAATTCCACTAATTTTCTAGGTTACTATGATATATTAGTGTTGATTTAATCAACTTGGTTCGAACATATAATTCTTTTATAACTTTCACAAAAATCATATATCAAATAGTGTCAAAATTGACACAAAATAGTTTTTAAATCAAATATTATATTATTAATTGTTATTTTATTCCTAAAAATCTAAGGTTCGGCCAAATGACTTAGATAAGGATATATATATTAATAATAAACAATTTGGGGTTCGTTTGGCATGTTATAGTAAGTGTATTAACCATATAGTGAAAGAAAACAAAAAGACACGGTAAAAGTTAAATTATTTAACTTAGAGTTAAATCTAATTGATAAGGTTAAAATAATACCCTAAACTTGTCTAAATCCTATTGGTTGATGGGATTTCGACCCATCCCCACTTTAGCTTCGAAATAAGACCCTTTGGAACCATTATAAACCGATTTTGACTTTAATATAAAATAATATTTTGAGAAATTCCTAAGGTGCCCCTCTCCTCCCTTATAAAAGGGCACCTCCTCCCCCTCCTCCTCACACCAAATTGAGCACTCAAGCTCGGCCAACCCCTGCCATTTTCTCCTCTCCACTTCCCTAGAATAATCCTAGAGGTCCTGGTCTTCTCCAAAGACCAATCTTAGTTCCTTAAGTGGAGGATTCAAGGAGGCATTCCAAAGAAGAGGTAATATCGATTACCGATCTTTTCAATTTCTTTCGTCTTCAACTTCTTCTTCTTTAGTTGTTTCATGACAAAGTAATAACATCAGTATTACTTACATACTGATATGTTATTATAAATATGAAACAACCCTAATTCACCTTCTATCCATCCTACGGAAAAATGAAATCACCGCGCGTGCGTACGTACGGAATACCGTCTCCACGCCGTGGTGTAATCTATTTTTCCACCATCACCTTACAAGGATGGTTATAATGGTGTAATAAGTAACTATATATGATTATTATGAAGTAATATTGATACTGAAATAATATATATATATACTCCAATACAATTCCACGATCATAGGAACGATATCATCACTCGTGCGTACGTACGGAATACCGTCTCCACGATGTGATGCGACTCGTTCTACATGATCTTCATTTCATAATGATTATATAAATGAATTGAATGAATGAATATGGTATATACTACACTAATACCATTCTGTAAATGAATTATCTATAACCTAAAGATAAGAATAAGAATTTATTCGGCAAAACATGCGTAAGAACAAAAGGCAATAAAGACCCGAGTAACAAGTAACAATGAAATATTACTAACAAAAAGCTAATAATATGACCATATATGATATCATATCAACATGTATGATTCTGGAATAAGTCAATAACATTATTTAAACCATTATACAGGAGCTTCGGACACGTACAAAGCAAATCGGACCTAAGGTAAGGGAAATATCACAATCTCATTTTTATCCGAGATTTGTTTATTCGTAAGTATTTACTGGGGTGTATTTTATCATCCACATCCATGTTCCCTCAATATGTAATATTGTTTCCATCCACTTGCAATAGTTTAAATCCAATTTTACCCTTAGGTGAGTTTTTAGTAAAGAATATGAAAGGAATCTTTTGTCGTTTTTCCGTACGAGGTACTTTTTTGACTTTTCCGACAAAAGTACGAAGAATGTTTTTTTTAACTTATACGGCACGAACAGATTTCTACTGTTTTATAAAGCCTTATTCTCATGAAGCTTCCTATAAAAGATTTCATGCCTATTTTCAATAAAATCTCTTTCTTTTAAAATTGCATGATGTTTTGTGAAAAGAAATTGATTTTGAAGAAGAAAGGATATTTTCCTCAAGAATTCAATTCAAGTGTTATATCAAAATTATTTTCCATCTAAGATAATAAAGGGTTCTGTTTCTATCCATATTTTTACATTGTTTTGACTATGTTGTGATGGAATTATGTTTATGAATTCCTTTATCTTATATGAATTGATTTATGATGTCATGATGTTTCAAGAATCCCATTTTTGTTACATGTGTTATGCAATGATGTATGTTTTATGATTATGTGGCACACATAAGAAAGGATTCATTATAAGATGGGTGGGACCTATATCTCCCTCCAATGCATTGGGTAAATATTTTATATCTCATGAGATAGACATGGCTGGAACGGAAGGTTATTTCGGTTCAGTGATACAGGACTGAAACGAGGAGTGAACTCGGTTCAGAAAGGGACTTTGTCCACTAAGATAGTCTTGGCAATAAGTCATGACTAACAAGAAATGATTTTCCATGATTATGTGTGCATGCCACAAAGTTTCAAGTTTCATGTTATGATTATGGGGATCTCATTTTCACTTCTATGATTTATTAAGATTTTATGATCTCTTTTGCAGGTTATGATTTTCAAAAAGATATGATATGATTTTTATTTCCTTTATTGCCCTTGCTGAGCATTTGAGCTCACCCTTTTATGTTTTCTTTTCCCCAGGTCAGGAAGATGGATATTAAGTAGAATATGCTAAAAGGGACCCTAGATATGATGAAATAAATGGGAGACACTGTAGAAGATTTATGAACCAGTTGTTTATGTTTCCCAGTTTCTAAAGACACTATACCTATACGGTCCTTTGTGGTTTTATCATATGTTGTAATAAGTGTGCTTCAATTTTGAAGTATTAACAATGTATGTAAAGTATGGGTCGTTATAGTACCTGTCACCACTTCATTGTCAGGGTTCACTTCAGCAGAAGTTATGGAAAAAGCTCTTCCTTGCTGTCTTGGAGGTTGTCGGATGCCTCCGAAAACCCTTGGATTAGGGAACTGATTTGAAAAATGACCCAGCTCTTTGTATTTATAGCATTGAAAAATGCGTTGAGGTTCGAACAGAGTGTTCCTCTCTTCTGTCGCAGCCGCAGGTCCTTCTTGCCGACAGTTAACAGCTAGGTGCCCTTCTCTTCCACACCTGAAGCATTTTCTCGTCCCCTTAAGGCAATTTCTAGGGTGTTTCTTTCTGCACTTCTGGCAAGTGGAGTGTTGGAACTTCTTAGCGCCATTGGATTTATCAATCTGCCCACCAGCATTGAAGTCCACCTTATGCTTCTTATCCCCATATACCCCTGTGATTCTCTGATCTCCATTTCAACCTTGAGGGCACATTGAACAATTTTCTCATAGCTATCGAAGTCACGGATCTCTAATGCCTTCCGCAAGCTAGGCTTCAGCCCACCAAAGAAGTGGTCAACCTTGCATTCGGGGGTAATGACAAACCCGGAAGCATATCGTGCAAGCCTTGTGAAGTTTGCCTTGTATGCTCCAACAGATTCTTTATCTTTTTTCTTGAGGGAAAGGAAGTCCCTATCCATCTTAAGCCGAAGGGTGTGCAGAAAATATTTATCGAACAATATCTTCCAGAATTCCTTCCATTCCAAAGCCTCGATCTCCTCCTCAGGCTTCGTATTTTTGATCAACGTCCACCATTGATCAGCTTCACCCTCCATACGATAAACTGCCAGGAGAACATTCTCTTGTTCAGAACATTGGAGGATGGAGAATATCTTTTCAATGGAGTTGATCCATTGTTCAGCGATCGTGGGATCAGATGATACACTAAAATTAGGAGGCCTTTGTCTCATGAAGCTCTTGATAGTGACTTGTTCTTTCTTGGGGGGGGGGGGGGGGGGTTGAACGTTCCTCTTAACCCGTGTTTCTATTCAAAACTTGAGTTTGCTGAGAGAGAAGCGTGACAAAGTTTGCGATTCCCGCTCCCATTGGATTGGGCATCTCATTAGTACAATCATCACACTAATCTTCACAACGGTTTTTAGCCTGAGTCCTCCTATTACCGGCCATTGGCTGGAATAAAAGGAACGTTAGGTGAAACCCATAAAGGGTAATCCAAAGACAAAAGTTGATGACTTATAAATAAACTTTAATTTCTTTAACTCATGAGTCTATAGGCTTCAATCTAGGATTTTCATGATCTACTTTCTAACATATATTCTTAGGGGCATTTTTCCCTTAATAAGGGTTCATACTAAGATTGAGAATTTATCTAAACATATCCCCAAGGAGTGTCGTAACCAAGAGTGCAGCAAGCCCCATTGTCGTGCACCAGTTCCCGTTCGAGTCTAGCTCAATGCGATGTTTTCGGGTTTTACCCCCAGGATATATCTGTGCCAGAGCCGCCTCTACCTGCTCGTATCCAGACAGGGATTTATTTGTTTGATAAACCACTTACGTAGTATTTACCAAAACTTAGGGATGTTTTTATTATACTTAGTCTTGTATCTAAGGCTTTACTAGGGTTTTCCTAATCCCCAAAACAACTAAACCTATCCTCTGATAACAACTATGAAAACCTTGTTTTTTATTACAACTTAAACATGATTTATTACATAAAACATCACTTGATACAACAAAGAAGATCAAGAGGTTTAGTGTCTTTGGGGATTAGAATCATTACATAAAAACTTAAAACATGAGATACAACATCTTTATTTAAAACTTCATTTTCATGACCACTACATTCCTTCATACTTAGCATTGTGTGGGATAACCTAAGGACATGCATAAGAAAAGGGTGAGCTATAAAGCCCAATAAGGGAGTACACATGGAATAACATGAGGAGTGAAATACATGTTAGAAAATAGGCATAATCAATAGAGAATAAAATAAACATGAACATAAAGTCATGATAAAGCATGATAATCATAACATGGAGATGTGGCAACAACACTTATCATGGAATTAGAATGAGCCAAGGCTCATTGCACATGGAGCATGAGTAAACCCTCATTGCACATGAAGTACGAGTAAAACCTCGTTGCACTTGAATTAGCATGAGTCAAAATTCATTGCACATAACGTATCATGATACAATACTTTACCCAATGCATTGGAGTGCTATAAGGGAGCACCCTTCTCAAACATTTGATTTCATGCATAAGTGTGCCACATGGATCATAAAACATGGATTCATAAAACATAATAATTTATTCCACGATAAAGGAATTTGGAATTAATACATGGAACTTTATAATCAATAAGTAAATGTGCATAAATGTGAATACCCTTGATGGAGAAATGAGCATGGTATTCACTACACAATGACATTGGCTTAGAAAATCGGTGCGATTTCGGCAGCATAACGACATGACATAAGAATTCATAAAAATTGTTGATGAGAGAGAAAGATGTTCCTCATCATATTTACATGTAATATACAGTAAGTAGGTCATATAGATACATGTCATAACAATTTTAATGGAATTTAGATTCATGATACAAAATTATTTGCTTGAATGTAAAAGGAGAGAAGTTCCTTTTGGAATTTCGGCATAGTAATGGGTGTACATGGGAGGCATTTAATGAGAGAGAAAGGGGTCTACCATCATTCAAACAATAAGAGAGCAGTATGGGGGAGGTGTGAAACCGTACCCCAATATTCATAATTGAAATTAAAAGGGCAATACAACTTAAATAAAATTGACAAAAATGAGAAGGGAAGAAAAACCCTTACTTGGAAGTGTGCTTCCAAAGGCTAGAGATAGGCTTGTGAGAGGCTTATTGGGAGATTGGGGAAACTTGGGAGGATTCTAGATAGAGTTGGGCAGAGGTTGGATGAACTCCAGGGGCTTTGAGTGGGGATGAAGTGGGATCTTGGGTGGGTTTATATAGGAAAGGTGAGGGAATTCTTTATTATTGAGGTTTGGGTACCCTTACATTAAATTAATCCAAACCACAAACCATCCCATGGTTTTTCCCATGGTTATTGGGAAAGGGAAGAGGAAAAAAATATTTTATAAGTCCCAAGTCCGAACTTCTTAAAATAATAAGGTTGCTTATGTGGAGGTGAGTCAGACTCCCATGGAAATTAATTTAAAAAGGCAAAGTGTTGAATATGTCTTGAGGGGTCCATTAATGCATGGAAAAGTAAGTCAAACAAACCCAAAATCACATTATTTTAATGATAAAACATATATTGTACGAACATAAGGATTATGGTATTTTATTACATCACCATTGTGTCATTATGATGTCATAAAACACATTATATATTTAAACGGTATCTAATTTTTACCCAGAAATTTGACTGTCTCAGAAAATTATGAAAAATTCACCGTTGGATAATTTCGACATCCTGATTCCAAAAATGACATTTATTTTATTTAAAAAATTTCTAAATATGTTAATTTTCACTTTTAAAATAAAAACTGGCATTTATAAAAAGCTCACGAGTTTTGACAAAAATGGCTTTCAAACCTTAATAGAAATTTTTAATTGCATTCATAAAATTATAAGATCATTTATATTTAATAAAAAAAATTATTTTAATAATAATATTATTATTTTATTAAAATATTTTCTAATTCAAAAATACCTTAATTTAATAAAATAGATTTCTAAATTAAATAATAACTAAAACACCATTTTTACTTTTAAAAACTATTTAAAATGTATAAAAAATGACTAGAAATTATATTCATTATTATATAAAAAAGTAATGTACATGAACATAGTACTACTTATTTGTTACATAACCCCTTAAAATAGCCGCATAATACCTAAGGGTAAGGTGTGCGATGGTGACAGACTCTTGGGGTGGCTCGGATAACATCGCTCGAGTGGTAATTTCAATCTACTTCCACTTTTCCCGTATACGGTCACGTTCGAGCTTGACATGATGACGCTCATCTTGGGCATGGTCAAGGGAGAAGCCCGAAGACGCCACCACTTTTCCAAGCACTGACAAATGGGCTTCGTATAGAGAAATTCTACTGGATGAGGCCATCGCTTCGTTTGTCTGAGTAAAATTGGGTTCGTTAAAGCCTTACATTTTTACTAGTCATGTGATCACAGTTCAATGGATATAAAAGTAACGGTCACAACTCTTATCATAAAACCAAAGAAGCTGACATTTTATAAAACATTTTATATAAAGAGACATTTAATAAGATCAAGAGGGATTTCCATTAATGAAATTTTGGGTCGTTACAAATGAACTAAAATGAAATGTATCCATAGATATGTCAATGAAAAATCTCATGGATGAATTATAACTAAATCTAATATGAAAAAAATCCTTAATTATTGGATGCCATGTTTCCTAGGCACATGGAACCAATACCATCAAGACCTTTCACAATACAGTTTAGCTATAGGGTAAAAACCCATCTAAGGCGGCTAGCTAACTATTTTATCTCATGAGATTACCAATGCATCAAGGGGATTTCATTAACTGGTCCCCAACCTGTGTCTACCTATCCAAAGCATTCTTTATATTGAATAATCAAATAAATAATATGCCTTACCAAATAACCTTATTGAATGAGAAATAAGTATTTATAAATAATTCCCCAATCAATATAATTACTACCAAATTAGGCACCATATGTAAAATGGTATACGGTTTAGGTAATAGTAATATCCATGAAAAATGAAATGGATAAAAAGGGTAAATTCAAATTTCAATGATCATAGAATATTTAATACTTCAAGGTGACTAACAATGAAATCAAGTAAGTGAATGTGAATATTATTATTGGACAAAACAATAATAAACCTACCAGAGGAAGAATAAAAATGGTATAAACACAAAAAATCCCAAGTGGGGTAAAATATAGGGTTGTTGTTGTTAATTAAATAACATAGAATAAGGAAAATCATGAGTTTTCTTGAGAGATGGATCATAATATTTGATAAAAGGAAGAATAAACATAATCAATCATGAAAAAGAGATGAGATTATCTCAATAAACTCTTATACCTCAATAACATGGATCATACTATCTATGTAAGAAAGATAAATTACATGAAGCATAAAATATCATGAAAAGATTTATATTCATGATATATCATGTAAAATGGGAATATATTCACCTTGAAAAAGAGTTTAGGTGCATAATAAAACATGAGTTCAAAGAAGGAAAATTGAGAAAAAACAGTTTACCGATTTGGTAACTTTTTAATCCTAAACCCCATAAAAGAAGGATCATAAAATTTATATGTGAATAAACTTAATTTTAATTATAATATACATCGAATAAAATTATGGAAGTATATACACCACAAAAAATGAAAGAGTGTAAAACAAAACATGTATCTAACTTAAATGAAAAGTGATATGAAATCCCCTTACCTTGAGTTTTATTTCTGATGAAAGCCCTTTAAATTCCTGTATAATAATTTTTTTAATTTTATACATTTTTTAGAACCTTTTTTATATTTATAATTAATTTTATTTCACTTATTAGAATGTTGTGTACACTAACTAAACAATTAAGTTTACGTCGGGTGTTTTTCACCAAATTCAGTTTATATGTCAAAACAACTATTGTTGATCAACAATGGTCAAAGGGTTCATTATATAACATATTCAGAATAATAAAAACAAAATAATTATCATATTTTTACATTAATTATGCTTTTAAAATCAATAATTAAAGATTTTTATGAAAATGAGAATATGTTACAATCATGTAGACGGTAGGTCGTACGTACGCATGAGTAACATTCCCATTTTTTAATGATCATTGTGGAAATACGGTAAGTAAATAAAGTCTTTCTAGAATTATCATTATACAATAAATATTATATTATTTAATCATATATACTTATATATATATAATTTTTTGGTGTGAAAGGAATCACATCATGTCGAAGAGGCGGTAGTCCACACATCCACGAACGACATTGTCTCTTTTAAAGTATGCGAATGAGTAATAAAGGAGATGATATATATATTATATTTCAAGAAATATAATAGTATAATGAATATATTATTTAATTTTTTTATTTAAATTATGTTTAATTATGACCATTAATTTATACATTCCATGTATCATGAGAATGAATCACATCACTTTGAGGGGACGATAGTCCACAGTTCTTCAATTGAGATTATCATATTAAAACAACTTGAAAAGCATAAAGGTATGTTTTAAATAAAAATTATAGAAGAATAAAAAATTATAAATAAAATATATATCATATATAAATACATTATCCTTCATAATATCCACCATAAGAGGCGGTAATGAAGAATTGAACAATCACCGTTTCGTGAGGCAGTAATTCACAATTCACAAAAATAGTATGTTCGTTACCCACTAGATGGAGGTGTGTGTAAGTGTAGGTTGAAAACACAGAATAACCACATAATATTATATTAAGTATACTAGTTTTGTTATTTAATCATATAACAAAAATATTATAGGGAGTGGATAATGGAAATGAAACTAAAAATCATGAGAGAAGGTGTCACCTCTTAATCAGTTAACTTCTTTTTGTTTGAACCAAGGGGATTTGTTGGAAGAGTATATGCCCAAAAGGATAATTCTAAGTTTATGGGAGGAATTATTAGAAACTATTTTAATAGGTCTTGGCCTAATTTATGTTATTTGAGAGGTGTGAGGAATTGGTAGAGTTGGTGGCCTTTTATAGGAAATGAAAAGGACTCACTTGGTATTTTTTAATATAAGTTAGGCGTGAACACGTTATTACCTAAATAAAGTCATAAAAAACCAATAAAACTCAATAATTTAAGGTTAATGTTGGATATATGTCCATAAAATGGGTTTTGGACATGTGTCTAAGTTATTTGGGCACTAAAATTAAAGGCTTAGTCCTTTATTAAGCTTAATTTTACATTAAAAATTGAAATTAATGTTAATCACTTTCACTAATCCTTTTGGTAAAAAAAATTTGGTCTTATTAGACATTGTAAATTATTATCATTACAAATATAGAATCAATTTTTCCAAATTCGAATAATAGAAATGGCGGAAATTAAATTAAAATTAATCCCACAGACGGGACAATAATGCGGGTTTTTAAAATAAGAACGCCCTAAAGTTGGATATTTTTTTATAATCAATTTCAAAGTGAAATTGATCTAAATCACCTAAATTGTATTAATTGATAAAAATATTATCAAATTAAACAATAAAAACAATTTAAATTATAATTTAACCTTATAAATAAATTTGATTAAAAAGAAGTTTTAAACTAAAATTTAGTACTTTTAACTATTCGTTAAAAAATTAAATGACACAAAAAAATATAAACAATTCACCATAACCTAATTATTATGATTTTATTTCATATAAAAAGTTTATTTTGGCATAATAAATTTATAAATCTATCAAAATTTAAATTTAAAATGAGTTCTCCATTAAAAGTGATAAAACTGCCTTTATAAAAATATAGGTTTTTATGTGAAAAATAGGGTTTGTTCTTATCTAATGAATATAAAAACTAATGGATTATTGTTTTATTGAATATATAACATATATATTCCATTACTATAATTAACTAATTTTAATTAATTTAATTTATTATTTTAAAATAGTTTCATGAGCATAAAAATGGTTTTATATAAAAACATTCCATTCATATTCAATTGGTTCTTATATTCATTTAAAATTAATTTTAAACTATGAATTAATATTATATTATTATAAACCATATATTTTCATATGTTAGTTAATATAGTTCATAACCACTAACATAACGTGTAGGTTATATCATATTATATTAAATAATATTTTTATAATACATTATTTTTTGGTAAAACTCGGTCTTGCGTGTAACGTAAAATTTAAAGGAAGGATTCTCTTGAATGTAACAAAAGATATTGGAAAAGGTCTATCTTGTGTGTAACATAAGCTATAAAGAAAGGACTATATTGTGTGTAACACATGATAACTTGATGTTTCATGCATAGAATCTATTGAAAATATCAAACATATTCTAAAGTACATGAATATTATATTACCTTACGTGCTTGGTGTCACATGTCATTCACACTATTGAATACAAGGTTTATACTTAAGTTTTTTTGGGCATCACGACATCAACATTAAAATACTCACTAATAAACCAAAAACCTACAGTTTTGAGAATTAACCACCCATAGTAATTTAATCTCATACCTACATTAACATCGAAGAATTTTTGCAGGAAATTATCCATTAAATAATATTGAACAACAGCTCTTGATATTCATATGAGGGAATACATGAAACTTCTCTCCCATTCACCTCGAACAAAAATATGATAAACCAATTGTATTTTATGCTTCTCATAGGCAATATATTTAGAGGTAATCTACATAACTTCTCATTGATTATTCAACTATGTGGGTAAAAAATAATTTTAAAGATGCTTGGTGAGGAAGTTGAATTTGATGGAAATTTTTTGGAAAAAACTTTATACACATAGTATCATTTTTTATTACCTGTGATTAATATTTTTGGTAATACAAGCATATAAAATTGTTAAAGGAGAATTAGTGAGGACATAACAATCAGGTTCATCAAAAAGTTGAATGCTGTCATAAAAGGATTTTTTTCATTGATAAATGATTCCATGACTAAGGGATGAGCACTAGAATATCTAAAATAGGTGTCTTTGATAGAATACCCAATATTGAATAAAGGATAACCTGTATATTTATATTTCTATAAATCAATTCTACCTTCACCAATAATCTAGTGTGACCTATCAAAATAGTCTAAATATTACCTTGTAGGCTACCCTATAATTGAGAGATAATGGAAACTTCTGACTATCTAAAAGAAGAGCTTCCATATTTCTTCTTGAAGAAATTTATATAGAGATAAATCCCCAATACTGCCTCCTAATCCATCATCTCTTGTATTCATATAGTATTTTTTTAAATTCCCCTAAAATCAATTCCCACATTAGGAATCACTTTGGAAGTCATGGACCAACAACACCTATGATGATGACCCTCTTGGTGATAGTCCAATATAATGTTATTAAAAATGAGTAATATTTTATTTATAACTATCTCATGGGATCTATATATTGTGATCATGTTCATGGGAGTGTAGAAAATAACATTGAACACTAAAGTGATCCTACCTCTAACAAAAGAAACTGATTGTTCCAATTAAGAAAATTATATATGATTACTTTGAAAATACCATAAAAGTGGCATATGTGAATTATTAAATTATACAAAGGATCCTACATATATTACTTTATATATTTTTATTTATTTATTCTAAGTCTCTCCAAAATAAGATTGTAATATTTTAACATCTACATTTTATAGATATAAACACTACTTTTGCTAACATTAATCCACTGACCACTCTTACTGCTATAGTCATTTAAGATCATATTGAAATTTATAATTGAATTAATACTTCTATTAATTATGAAAATAGTATCATAAGTGGAAAATATGTGTGAGATTCTTGAGAAACCACATCGACCTCTAAATGGATGAATCAACCCACTTGAAATTTCCTCATTAAGATTACTACCAAGATCATCCAAATCAAGGACAAAACTACTCAGTTTGATTAGAACCCATTTACTAAGACCCTATTAGAAAGAATCAGATTATTCAAACAAATCTTAGTATTTACATGTTTTTATAATTCACAAACTATTTATTTTATTACTTATGAGTTTATCTTAAGTATTTTAGGAATTTATTTTTTGCTATTCTAAAATTTTATAACAATTTTCTAAATAAATTTCAATGGAATTTATTTTACATGGATATTGTTTCAATGTAATTTATCTTACAAGAATAAATGTATTCTTTCTATTAATTATAGAATTTATTTCTTTCAATGGAATTTATCTTACTTTTCATGATTATTTTATGTGTAAAATAATTCTCTTTGAAAGTGAACTTAGTACTTATGCTAGAATCTTAGTTTGCGCTAAATTATTTAATCCCATGAATGATCAACAAAAGAATATTATCTTACTACATATGTATATTTATTATTGATTACATGAAATATATTTTTAATAATTTATGAAATGAAATACAAGTTATATAGAAAATCAAACACGTCTTTTATCTAAAAAAGGAACTTCATAAATAGATTATCATAAGGATGAAAATAAAACCATATAAGTCTTTTATCTTATAATAGTTAAATACTATCATATACAGACTGATTAGAATTTTTTTCATACAAGAAGGAATTACCCTATGGGATCATTAAATTTATAATATTTATCCTTTATATTGAAGAAGTCAAAGAATTAAGAAGTATTTTGTCATATAAATCCATATGATGAAATTATATTACAATAAGAGTGATTCCATTCTTTTATCTTAAAAAAATAAAGATATCATATAGAGGATCATTTTGATTATGATCCATAAAATTGGAATGAAATTAATATGAGAACTTATATATTTACATGCACTAGACAAAGAGTTTTCTAAATACTGAAGGATCAATTTGGACAAAGTGTATTTTTCCCAAGAATCAAAAAATATGATAATGACGAATCCTATAATTTATCCAATCAAAATTCATTCTATATTTTGAAAATAAGTACACATGCTAATTAATATCTTATTTATTTAGAAGGATTATTCACACAACCATTAGGATTGTGATGTTTTCTTAGTTCAATTTGATAGAGGAGATACAAATAGAAGTGTTTGTCTATGCATGCAATATACATGATATATATGATACATGCTTCATAAGATACAAAATATACTACACTTGAGTCTTGATATTCTATAATTTTTATTTTTATTTTATTTTTTTCAATCAAATCACATCCATATAATCACTTTTAATATAGTTATATTCTCTATATGTTTCTTCTAATTTGTTAGTTGCTGCATGAAACTGTGTGTGGCACCTAATTAAAATTTCTTTTTCACCATTGTATCTATTTTTAGTCATTGTGATCAAGTGTGTTGAGGTTGTCGATAGTTTTGGTAAAGGTAGATCTGGGTAAAAAACTCTTGAACCTTTATAGCAAGTAACATCTTCTTCCACTCAGCTTGGAATCCCCCATAAAAAGGGTTAGTATAGTTAAAATCACTAAACATAGAAAGTAAAGTGTTGATGGACTGGACTAGGTGATCTTTATGCCCCAAAACACTATACATTCTCTATATTATATATTTCACATATATTTTTTTATTTCATTGAAAATTTATAGTAAGGGAATATCGTAATCATTCACTAGTAAAGAGAGGGTGGTTTTTACGTAATTAGAATTTATAGAACTCAATTCACCCCCTCTTTAGTCATTTATACATTTTTCTCTAACCAAAAATTGGTATCAGTGGTAGATATTTGAGTTATTGAATCTAAATGGCTGAATTTATAAATATTAACTTCAAATGGAAACAATTATTGATAATGGATAAGACATGTCTATCGTTAGAGAACCTTATATCAATGGTGAAAACTATGGATGCTGGAAGGATTAAATCATTATTTACCTAAAAAATATTTGTCTAAAAGTATATGTAAAGGATATTAATCCTTATGAAATTCCCAAGATTGATCATAAAAAATGTAATGCTATTACTGAATCCAACTATGATCTAAATTCCAAATCCATGAATGATATAATATGTGGACTCATCCAAATGAGTTCAATAAATTCTCTTAGTGTGCTACAACACAAGATATGTGGATAACTATTATAGTAGCCTATGAAGTAACTTAAAATGTATAATATGTTGGATACAAAATAATAAAACTAATGTTTTACACTTTCAAAATAGAGGAAGGAGAAATTATTAATTAGTTTCATGGAAGACTAACTAAGATTATGAATGATGTTTCTGCTCTTAGAATGCCTATTCCTCAACCATATCAAGACTTAAAATTACTAATAATTTTACCACCTAAATGGAGTGTAATTTTAGATATGATTAGAAAATTATAATGATGTAAAATAATTAAAAATAAAAGATAGTATAGGTACACTCATGATGTATGAATCTCAGATGGAAACTGAGACTAGAGATTATGAGCTAGTTAAGAATGAAAATGTTTCTTTGAAAGTTTCTACCTTAAAGGATGATAAGAATAAAAAAAGTATAAAAATTTCAAAATCATTTGATGAATAGGGTTATTTAATAAATTTTGAATCAAATGATGATATTGCTAAGTATTTTATGAAATTCAAGAATTTTTACAACAAGATAAGAGGATTTAGAACACCTTTAAACAAGTATAAAAATTATGACGGAGACACTAATGAAATCAGATACTAAAAGTGCCAAAAACATTGGTATATCAAACCAAAATATCCAAAAATGCATGACAACATAAATTCTAAGAAAAAGTAATTCAATAATATTAGATATAAAATGACATCAAATAAATATTTGAAGGCTACATGAAGTGCCTCAATGAACTCTAGAAACAATTCATGTTTATATCTCAAACTTTATGTGACTAATAAGAAGGCTAACATGTACTTTATGGCACAATATAATTTGGTACATTCTATTTATTATTATTTATATGAATCTGAATATGAAAAATACTCTTATGATAAATTTACTGCACAATTTTCCATTTTACAAGACCATTATTATTCTATTAAGAAAAAAAACTATAAATAAATAATATTATTCCATTGTCAAAGAAAAGGAAGTTTTAAAAAAACATATATTTGGATAGAATGTTAAAAAAGATGAGTCATTTTCAAATTTTTTATCCCATGACAGTAAGATAGAGGAATTATAAATTGATTTTAAAAAATTAATGGATGTGGTGAGTTTTTTACTAAGGGAGAATAAAATTTAAATAAAGTCCTTCGTAAAAACAAAGACAATAAAAAAATGTTATATGAATAAAGGGATAAAAACCAATACTTTATAAAAGTATTTTATACCGAGTTATAAAAATAAAAATTTATCTAATATTATATATTTTTACTATGGTGTAAATGGATTTTTTTTGAATGAATGTTACCTAAGAAATATATAAATATGTGTAATAAAGAAACTATTATTTCAAACAAATTTTCCAATTCTATTTATAATTTTGTGAAATAAAAACATATTTCAATTCCCAAATATTTTTTAACTAACACTATTGGACCCATGAGTGTATGGGTACCAACAAATATTGTTTCTTGATTTCCTTTTATAAGTAAACAATACACACTAAAATCAATTCAAAATGGTTTATGGATATTGATTATTTTAGAATGATGTTGGACATATTAAATTTGGTGAAAATTCCCAAGGGAATACAGTTGGAATTTGATCTATTGGAAGTTGACAATCAATCAACATCAGTAAATTAATTTATATTGTAGGCTTAAATCACAACATTATAAGTATTTAAAAACTCTTTTATAATAGATATTCAATTGATTTATCTATAAATTTATGTTTAGTTTTTAAAAATAAATCTCTTATGTTCAAGGCACCAAGATCTGAAAATGTCTAGAAATTAGTTCTAAATTTATTATGTAGAAAAAAAGTAAACATTTTGAATGCTAAAATTAACGAATCATGGATTTTACATTGAATACTAGGATTCTTCAATTTTAATTCCTTGAAACATTTATCTAAAAGAAACATGATTTATTATTTTCTTAACTATAAATTGAATAAATATAAATTATGCGACGCATGAAAAATTGAAAAGAAACATGAAACAAATTTTAAACCAATAAATGATGTTTCTAATTCTAGACACTTATAACTTAACCCCACATATATGCTCAATCCTACTAGGGTACCAAATATAGTTGGAATTTTTTTTATGTTTTCGGTGATGATTTTTCAATATTTTCAACTTGTACATAATGAAAAAGATTAAAAAAAATTATCTTTGAGAAGATTCCATAAAGTAGAATTTTAGAATAATTAATTTAATTAATTTTTCTAAAAGAAAGGAATTAAATATAACTTTTATACCCCTTGGACACCTAAATAGAATGGTGGTGTTGAGAGTCGCAATAAGACCATGCAATTACTAAAATTATGATATGTGAATATAACATGCCAACTTACTTTTTGGATGAATATATTAACACAACATGTTATTTCATTATTAGAGTTCCAATAAGGTATATATTAAAGAAAACATCCCATGTGCTATGGAATGATATAAAACCCAAGTAGGGATACTTTAAAGTATTTGGATTTATGGTCTATACCATGAACACCATGGAAAAACTTTGTAAGTTTGATCAAAATTATAATAAAGGAATATTAATATCTTACTCTAATACTTCTAAATATTTCATGGTTTCCAATAAGATTTCAAAGTTAGTAAAATAATCTACTCATGTTAAGTTTGATGAAATTGATCATTTTTTATTATAAGAAGATTTATATTGATAACTTGAGATATTTTATGGACAACCTAGATCTTGAATTTATTTTTGATAATAAAAAGGATGATGATATAGAACTTGATCAGGAAAAATCCAAATCAGAACAGACAAATTCTGAAGAACCAAAATATATATTTCTTAGAAAATCTAGAATCCTTAAAGGCCATCCTTTAGAGACTATTATAGGTGATCTACATGTAGGTGTTATGAATTGGAGGATTTTAAGAAACCTTTTTCAGTTTTTTACCTTTAATTAACTTCATGAACCTAAAACCATATTATAAGATATAGATTATTTAAATTGGGTAGATACTTTGCAAGAGGAGTTAAACCAGTTCAAAATGAACAAGGTATATAAATTTTTAGAAATAAATTCTAACTGGACTATTATTGGAACCAAATTACTTTTTTAGAACAACCAAGATAATAAAGTTGTGATCACTAGAAATAAGGATAGGTTATTTTCCAAAGTTTATAACCAATAAAGAGGAATATATTATAAAGAACAATTTCCCCTTTTATCTAGATGATAATCCATTAAAATTCTGATAGAATATGTATCTCATATGAATTTTAAATTATACTAAATGGATGATAAATATTCTTTTCTAAATGAATTTTTAAAGTAGGGAGTCTCTATTTAAAAATCTCTTAGATTTAAAGAACCTAATCTTCAAAATTTAGTTTTCAAACTTACTAAAGTATTGTATAGTCATAAAAAAACAACTAGAGGTTGGTATGAAAGATTACATTATTTTATTTTATTAAGTTGTTTCAAAGTGGTATTGGAATACCCCACTATTTTTAAGAAAATTTAATTAAAATAAAATTTTATTGTGTAAATATATATTAATGATGCTATTTTTGGATCAAGAAATCAAAAAATGGGTAATGAATTTTCAAAACTTATATAAAATGAAGTTTAAATCAGCATTATGGGTGAGCTAAATTATTTCATTAGTTTGGATATCTATCAAAAATATTTTGGAAACGTTTTAAAACAAATAAATTATATAATTTATTTAGTTAAATGTTTATACATGGAACAAATAAGAATTTTTCAACTCCTATGAGTTACAATGTTAACTTGACCAGGATGAAACTAGAAAAATAGTTGAAAATAATAAATATAGAGGAATTATTAGAACCATTTTTTATCTCACTGAAAGTATGCCAAACAATATGTTTTAAATATTTCATTATACTAAATTCAAATCAAATAAAAAATAATCTCATTTTATCATAGCAAAAATAATTTTAAGAAATATAAAAACAAATATACCACTTTTTATAATTTTTCTAAAATTAATGGATTTTAATTTTAATTTATAATAAAATGTTGATTTTGGTGGGTGTAGACTCTATAGGAAAAATATTTTTAGAACCTATCATTTTGTGGGATAGTATTTTTTTTATCATAGTCTAGAAAGGAACAAAACTTTATTTTATTATCAACTATTAATGTTGTGTATATTGCAACAAGAAGTTTTTGTGAACATATTTTGTGGATGAAAAAAACCATAATGGATTTTGTTTTCAATTTTAATCATATTACAGTAAAATATGGCAAAAATGTTTCTATTAAAATTTAAAACAATTTGATAAACCATTCTAGAACATAGCACATAGGCTTAAGACATACTTTTTTAAAACATCATGCATAAAAAAAATATATCTTTAGAATTTTTTATAGAGAATCAATTAGTTAATCCTTATTTTTGATTATTTTTAGACACACCATTTAAGTTTTAGTGACATCTTATTGAGGCATGTTTCCTATTTTATAATGATTATTTTTTCTATATCACTCAGAGTTACCTTTTGTTTATCTTGAAAGAGAGAGAGAGAAAATCAGTCTTAAGACTAAAAATATCCAACACTTTCATACCTTATAGCTCTTATCCTTTGATCTATAACCATTTTGCTTAAAATCATTAAAATATACTTTATTCAATTATAGTAATGAATAAGTTCTCTAATAGTGATTTTTATAGTAATTAAAATCATTTGAAGTCTTTGTGGAAAGTTATTAGTGGTAAGGTGATTTATTTTGACTGGCTGGATCAAATATATATATATTGTTAAAAAATATTATAATTCATCAATGATAGGAGAATATTTTTTAATGAAAAGCAGATGAAATTTTTATTTATGAGATAAATACAATATTTCTATGAGCATACAGTTCTTTATATTGGAGATACTGAAAACTATATCACTTTTATGGTAAATTAGAAGAATTTTTCAATGTCTTTAGTTATAATGGATAATGTAATATGATTTCCTCATATGGGAAGCTTCATCTTATGTACCATGATTACTATTTTAGACAAATTAATCCCCCTAGAAATTATAAAATATATTTTTTGTATTCCAGATGTAGGGAAAATGGATATGAAGGATCTAGAGACTAAAATAAATATTCTCATAAAATTTATTTTGTCAGTAATTTCATAGAGGATTGATGAGTTTGGAAGGAGTATATTTCAGGTTATTTAATTAATGTACATGTTCTTTATGGAGTGACATATCAATTTGTTATGATATATCATGTGATATATGTTCCATACATAGAAAAAATCTATCAAATTTTATCCATTTGGGAGTATATTTATGTTAGTCTTTGTGAAAGTCGATGTATACCTTGATGAATATATCTATATATGTTTTCATGGTTTAAACAATATTTTTATTTCTATGTTAAAGTGAAGATTTTATTTATTGAGTATCTCTACAAGGAAACTTATACCATTCAGTGGTGATAAAGAGATTGATTTAGACCCTTCTCAGACCGAGGAGGAGAAATCTTAGGTGGTTGTTGTTGCTGTCCAAATAGAAGTGGTTTCTACTAAAATAGCTATAGAAGATGCATTGGATAAAGTCTCTCTTACTAAATGGATATTAAGATTATGATTGCCCATCTTGGGTGAGATTCATCTACAAGGTAATGCTAGAACAAAGGAATCCACACCAGAATTATAATATAAAGAAAATCAGTTCACTATTCAAGTGCAAACACTTGATGTCATCCCAAATATAGTTTTAACTTTTTCTACAACCCAAGAATGTTTAAATATAACCATAAAAAATTATTTAATATTTGTTCAATAAAATTCAATTTCAACTACTACTAGAAACATTCCCTTGTTTTATGCGTCTCCTCCAGTTAAAACTAGAAAAATAATCAAGCAAAAAACTAGTCATTTTATAATAAATGATATTCTAAGATCTAATGATTAATAAAATGATGTAGTTTAAGAATATTATTCGTTAGTTTCTATGATAATGAAGTTGAGGAATTTAGTTCATCCATCCAGGGTTTTAAAAAATCCCAATTTTAATGTAATTAATCAGGCAGAAACACCTCAACATGTGGAAGATCACAAAGAAGTAACTTCACATACTAATGACGATGAATTACGTATTAACTATGAAGTGCCTATGGCTAAAATTTAAGATTATGGTGATTTAATTTTTTCCAAGTATGATGAGATAATTAAAGAAGTCAATTTATTGAGAAATGAGTTTATATAATCTCATATTGATATTATGACTCTTAGATAACATTTAGTTTCCAAGTAGGATGTAGATAAACTAAGGAAGATGATTTTTATCTAGTTTGAGTATATTTAATGAATAATCACTACTCAACCCATTCTTGTTTCTAAGGTATATTTTATGGTTTAAAGGCCTTGGTCCAATCTATTTTGGATAAATCTATGAGGTAGCCTCCTATAGGATTATCAAAGAAAGGATCCTTGGATCACAATGCTATAGAAACCAAGTTGGAAGATGTTTCCCAAATAGTTGATACCTTGAATGCTATAATTAATACTATACAGTGTGAATTTCTTTCACCTGATATTTTTTCTAATTTTTAGTGATATCTGGTTGCTAAGATTCAGAGTATTCCAATCATTCCTAAAATAATTATCCATGTCCATGATCAGTCTTATAAATATGTTAGTTATCTGATTCAAGAGGATGTTCCATTGATTAAGGAAACATCTATGCAATATCAAAAGGATGCTAGTTTCACTGGTACATGACTTGGGAAAATGTTTGGTTCATTTTCCAATAAATTTTATTTTTTGGTTTATAAGATTGAAATTATTTACCAGTTATTTCTCAATTCAATCTTTCCATATTCTTATTTAGAAGAGGAAGATTAGTTTTTAGAACTGATGGATCATTATGTTACCATCAAGAGTAAAGAAGTTGGTTTGGATAGTATATCATAGGACGTCCCAATTACTTATATCCCAATAACCAGTGACACCCATTTTTTATGATTCCTAGTAAGATACATTGAAAATTTTGACCATTAATTGTTTGAAAAAGGATGATATAAAGAACAGTTTCACCAATTTATCTTAGAAATCATGGCATGGATTCACTACTTTTCTATAATTTTTCATGAGTAATATTGTTAAATGGATAGATTTGTGTGTGGATTCATTATTATAGTTATGACATAAAAATTATTTAGGAACTAATATTCCTGACTGACATCCCAACACATCTCAAAAGTTGAAATACTTGTTTTATATTGCTTTGATTTATGCTAATTATATATAGAGTTTTGGTTGGAAAACATTTAAGACTACTCCTAATAATTAAAAAAATAATAATTTCACCCCCACCAACTAGTATGATTTAGCAAGAGCTCAAGAATCCTCTACTGGTATCAAACCCAGTACTATAAGTGTAGAGACCCAAAGATTGATATACATGGACATTACATTACTTTTGTGGAATACTTAATACATAACAAAAATAGACACACAAGGACCGTAATAGTTTAGTGTCTTTGGAAACTTGGAATATAAACTTCTAATCATGTCGAAATATCTTCAACAACTCCCATAACGATCTTCCAATTTTTGTTTCCTTACCTAAAACATTTCATTATTTCCTGGGGAAAATAAAACATAAAAAGGGTGAGCTCAAATTCTCAGTAAGGGAAAACATAGATAACATAAAACAATCCATAAACATTTGGAAGCAAAAACTTGAACATGAAATTTAGACATCAAAATCTTGAGCAAAGACATAAACCGTGGAAGTATGTAAGGCATATATCATAATATAACATCAACCATGATAAAATATAATTGGAATATAACATGTAATTGTGGAAACCATTCATCACATGTTATGATTTCCATAGTCGCCAAGGCATTGCTGCCAAGGCCATCTTAGTAGACAAAGTCCCTTTCTGAATCGAGTTCACTCCTCGTTTCAGTCCTGTAACACTGAACCGGATTAACTTACTATTCCAGCCATTTCTATCTCATGAGAAATAATTCTTTACCCAATGCATTGGATGGAGATATAGGTCCCACCCATCTCATAATGAAATCATTTTTTCGTGTGCCACAAAATCATAAATCATACATCATAGCATAACCCATGTAATATAATGAGATTCTTAAACATCATGCCATCATAACATAATCCATATATAAAAAAATGGATATCTTTTCATCATAAGAAGAATAAAACCATGTAAATAATAGAGACATTATACTTGAAACATAAACATCTTAAATAATGTCATTTTATATGGAATATAGTTTTGATAAAAACACTTGAAATGAATTCTTGAGGAAAATATCCTTTCTTCTTCAAAATAATTTTCTTTTCACAAAATGTGATTAAATTTTAAAGGAAAAGGGTTTTTTTGAAAATAATCATGTAATCTTGTTGATGACGCTTCATGAAAATGAGGCGTTATGAAACAGTAAAAATCAGTTCACGCCGTACAAGTTAAAAAAACATTCTCCTCGTACTTTTGTCGGAAAAGTCAAAAAGTTCATTATATGATAAACAAAAGAAGGACTTCTTCCATAACACATGGTAAATGTAAAAAAAGGGTAAAAAGGACTTTAAACATACATGAAAACATTTTTATAAAACTTGGACATGGATGATAAATATAACCCCAATAAATACATACGAATAAGAAATCTCGGATAAAAATGAGATTTGCAAAATTATCCCTTACCTTAGGTCCGATATGCTTCGTACATTTCCGAACCTCCTATATAATGATTTAAATAATGTCACTGAATTATTACAGAATCATATTCATTGTTATGATATCATATATGGTTGAATTGTTACTTTATATTACCCGTTCTTTTGTAAGTTCCATGTTAAAGCAGCGTTTTGGGTTAAATCGTTTTATTTATCGCACGTGTTTAGACTTGTTGTTCTTGATATTATTACTTATATCCTGAAGTGCACTGTGTTGCATTTTTTGTCAATTATGTATGTTGTTGTCAAAAGGTGACATGGAATGAATGGATGTCAATGAGCATCAAGATGTGAATGTCAAAGGATGTGACGGTGATGGTGATGAATGGAGAATGGCCATGGAACATAGAGGAATGTCACTTAGGAGATTCACTAAGTGACATAGGAGATGATGGTTGAAACATTCTCTAGTTAAAATCAAACGATTGTTGAGCTGTTCTTAAAGTTCCAAGAACTTGTATCAACTGGATACAATGTCACAACAATGTTTGAAGATCATGCATTGTATTGACAATGCATGAGGAGATGAAGTGATCAATCCACAATCACTAGGTGGATGAAGTGGTGCTAATTAAGTCCATGCACTATCACTTCGTGCATGTGAATTTGAAGAAGATCCAACTTGATCCTTGATTGGATCAATGAATAACATTGAATATTATGTGATTTAGGAGCTTCGGTTGAAGGAAGAAACCTTTGGGAATTTCATTCCTTGGTGAAGAACCATTCCTTGGTGAAGAATACATGATTGAAGAGGATGGAAGGGATTCTAATGAAGAAGATGGAGGAATTCTTTTGATGAAGAAGATGGAGGAATTATTTTGAAGAAGAAGAAGAATGGAGAAGAGGAAGAATGGCTTGGAAGAAGTGGCTTGGAATTTGGCATTTGGTACTTAGTAACTTTGTTTTTACACAAAGTCTAGGTTCTACACTTAAGCAAAAAATTAGCCACCAAGGGCCAGCCTTAAGGGTTCAACCCCAAGGCACATGTGGGACTCGAGGTCGCCACGCCCAAGGGGGATCCCATGGGGCCAGCCCGAGAGGCCGCGGCCGTGTGTAAGCTGAGGCCACACAGAGGTCAAGCCTGCACAGCCGGGGTGCCAGAGCGCGTGCCCGTGTGTGCATAGTGGGCGCCAGTGGCGCGCCCGAGTGGCAGGAGTGGGCGCAAGAGCGCGCCCGCAGAGAGAACATGGTGTGGGGCGGCACCGTGGAGGTTGGAAGTTCAATTGAGAAGCCTGGGGGAGCGCATATTTGATAAACCAAGGAAACTCCGCGGTCCGTTTCGATGTGGGACGTGTAATTTTCACCAGGAGCGAATCCTGGCAGCTCGATCGATCGCGCGCCAGATCTCGACCGCACGATCGATCCCGCGCGAGATCCTCTGATCACGACCGTCCAAAGATCTGATCCAATGGCCTGCGAGTCATCTCCTTCCTCGAGATCACCCGAGGCAACCCCCGACATCCTCGTTGAACCTGTGGCGCCTCCGAGGGATGTTTTTGAGTTCCCGGCCACCTCCGATCAAACCGAAGGCTCCATTCGGTTCGTCTGGCCCTACTGAACATATCCATGCATAAAAATGGGCATGCATGCAACGTATGGGAGAATTCGAGGTTGGCCGAAGCAACCGGAGGTTCGAGGCCATGATGGTTTATGTTTTGTATGGATTATCCTAAACAGAAGTCTATGCATGCGTTCTAAGTTGCATGCACGTAGAAAAAAAATAAAGGACGAGACCCGCATGGAAACAGAGGAAAGATTCAAGATTTGGAAAGATTTTGAAAAACCGAAAACTTCGGGAATTCGATTTATCCCATGAGGAAGATTTGAGGCATCCCTCTGCCTATAAAAAGAGAGGTTGAGGCTCTCTGTTCGCTTGCTGAATCTTTCTTGTAGATCTGAAGTCCCGTGAAGCCTCGGTGCTTAGCGAAGAACAGCCTGCGCGCACCACTTGCGCGGCAGTGAAGCCCGGAGCCATCCCTTGGCTCTGTTAGTTCCTTTTGTGCACTCCTTGCATGAAAGAAGAAGGGGAGAAGACCCCTGCGCGCCTTCCCCTTGCACGGCAGGAAGAACCCGGGGCCGCAGCACATTGTGCGCCCACGGTTGAAGCCCGCACTTGCGTGGCAGTTGGTGTCCTTGACACCCTGCTCGCTCGCGGCTATCCAAGGACCTTGTGCGGCCCTTGCCAGTGCACCTAGTGCGGCTGTGAAGAGAAGAAGGGCACACCACTTGTGCGCCTCCCTTGCGGCAGTGGTTTGGGTGAAGACAAGGCACACCTAGTGTGTGTGTGCAAGCAGAGGAGGAAGACCCGAGCCTTGGGTGTGCAAAGGAGGAAGGCCATTACATACCTATGGCTTGTGTGTGCAAAATAACAAAGAGGTCGTAGCCTTGGGTATGTGCATAAGAAGTGTAGGCCAAAACAAAGAAGAACACACTTTATGTGTGCAAAACAAAGAACAAGTTGTGTGTGCTAAACAAGTGAAGGTCGAAGCCTAGATGTGTGAAAAGTATACACACCTAGAAGAAGGAAGAAAGAGAGGACTCTCACACTAAAGTAGAACACACTCTTAAGTGTGTAACCAAATTGAATAAAGTGTGTGAAGTTCGAGAAGGTGTGTGCTAAAAAGAATTACACCCTTTGAGGGTTTACTGCACCAAGAAGAGAAGAAGGGGAGTGCATGCTTGCATGCATCCACGTGCACACGTAAACAAGTCAAATCTGCTTGTGTGCATTTGAGTTGTCCATGACCAAGAGTTATTGATGATTTTTGAGAAGCCATGCTGTCAGTGCATGAGGATGCAGAGATGCCATGCACTCAGTGCATGAAGTTGATGAAAAGTCAGACTGAAGCCAGACTGAAGTTAGAGATATCAGTTGTCTGAGTTTTCAGTAATTGAGAAGAGCCTGATCAACTGAAGTGATCAGAAGTGAAGAGCAAGACCAACAGACCTTATCAGAGGCTGTTGAAGATTCTTGAAGAGAGAAGCCAGTTTATCCTAAGAGAAAGGAGATAAATCCTGAGCAAGACGAGAAGACCTGTTCATCACAAGTGAGCAGAGGTACAAAGAAAGGCCAGCAGCCTTTATCCCAGGCTGCTGAGGATACTTGAAGAGCTAAAGAGAAGAAGAGCTACTCGTGCGACTCGAGGAGCCAGGAAAAGTCCCATGTGAGACTCAGGGTGGAGGAAGTCTTCAGTGGGATTCTGGAGTAGGCCAGTGGGACTCTGGTAACACTGTGGGACGTAGTATAAAGACCCTCCTATGAGACTCAAGAGAGATACAGTGGGACTCTGTATCGACCATTGTAATTCTAACAAGTTATAATGGAGAAACCATGTTGGGGCATATAACCAACATGGCAAGGACGTAGGCCTTTGGTGCCGAACCTTGTAAATCCTTGTGTCCTGTGCCTTTACATTTACTGCATCACTCGAGGAAAGGTTGAGAGATACAAGAAGAGTGGATCGAGGCCTTAACAAGCCATAAAGGTTTAATTGATAAAGAATCAATTCGTAAAAAGTTTTAAAGGATCACTGATTCACCCCCTCCCCCTCTCAGTGATTCACACTGATCTAGGCACTTCAATTGGTATAAGAGGAGAGGTTACCTCTAAAAGATCCAAGGGAGTCTTTATAAAGTGCAGATTTGAGGAAGTGAGCAAATACCCTCAAATGGAGATATCGGCCAAGACTCAGAAAAACAGGATGAAGAAACAGGCCAAGAAGATGAAGAAGAAGATTGTTGCTGATAGAGAAACACCTGACAATTCCTTTTATCACTCTTCTGATGAAGCCTATCCTAGCTATGATGATGATGGAAGAATCAATGATCTTCTAAATGCAATCGAATATCTGCAGAAGGCAGTCCCCAGGGAAGTAGCAATGTGTATTACTACAGGCATCCTTGATCTTTAAGATGAAAAATTATAGCTAGAAGAAGAAGCCAATTCTATGGAAGATCAATAGGCAAAAAGGGTTGGCATAACTAGCACTCTCAGAAAGCTAGTGAAGGCTAAAGATGAAACCGTTTCTCTTTGCAATGAAAGATATGAAGACACTGTTGAAGAATTGCAAAGAAGCCTTTCTGAGAAAGAATTCTTTAAAGTAATAATCAAAGATGTTTACCATGCACTGGAGAAGAGGCATAGAGTATCAATGGTTGTTAAAGATGCTCAACTTGAAGACAAAGTAAAAAGGGTGAAGGAGCTTGACAATTCATTATAAGAAATGAAGAAGGTGCATGAAGACCAGATGAAACAACTGGAAGAAAAATGGGAACGAAGGCTAAGAACTGTGGTGGATGAGAAGAACTCCCTCAACATGAAATGCTTAGAACTAGAGGTGATATTGAAAAATATGCAATCACCCAAAGCTGAATCCTCCCAGTCAGCTGAAAGTAGAAATGTTGCTACACAAGTGTGCTTTGAGAAGGATGATTCTAAAAGAAATACATCCTCTAATGAAAGGGCAACATCTTCTAAAAAGAAGGTACCATCCATACCATCTTGTACTCATGCTTCTAAAAGTGTTTCTACTAAAAGTGCAGGATGGAAGAATGAATCCAAACAAGTATGGATGAAGACAGTGAAGAAAGAATGCTCTCCTAAAACAACACAGCAAGTCAAGAAAAGTACCCAACAATCAGAATGACTGAAGAGGTCAAGATTTGTGGGTCAGTGTTGGTGTTGTAATAAGTATGGGCACTGTGCAAAGGATTGTTGGTACAATCCACTGAATGTCAAAGCACAAAGAAAGCCCATGCCAAGGGGGAGAAAGCCAGAAGAAAAGAAGCAACATCCACAGGTCCAGAGACATCTGTTTACTGCTAACAGATTTGGATTGCTTGATAACATCTGGGATGTGTGAAAAAGTTGTCAAATAGATACATGTCAATCTCCAACTGTATCCAGAGCTCAAAAGAAGAAAAGATCACAGAATCTGGCTCAGAGAGAATCCTTGGGAAGCAAGATGAAAGTAGAAAATGATCTCAAGAAGGTTTTGAAAAAAGAAAATAAGTCCTTGGAGTCTAAATCCAAGAAGGGTGATGCATCTAGAAGGACCACCAAGAAAACATGCTTCTACTGTGGAAAGAAAGGACACACCATGGATCTTTGTGAACAAGCCATGGAACTGAATAGAAGCAGACTGGACTCAAAAAGACAATCAATCCAGAACAAGCAGAAGGGATTGATTGAAAATAAGTTGCCTAAGAAAGGTATCTTAACAGCATCAAAAGAACCATGTGGAATTTCCAAAGCTGAGGCCTCACTTCCAAATGACTTGTTAGTCATATGGCCTAATCAGTTTCAACTTGCCAGAGAGCTATAGAGAGCTGATGATAAAGCACTGGCAATAGCTAAGGAAAAAGGAAAGAAAAAGATGTCACATGAAGATCAAGTTCTGTGTGTGAGGTGCAATCAAGCTGGACATACTAGTGATAAATGCATGATATTCATTCCAGCTCAGAAGGGATTCTTCAAAAGAATGAAGATTGCACCAGGAGACTCTAGTGCTCAGAAGGCACCTAGAAATAGAGGAGTCACACACAAAGAAGTTAAAGCGGTGTTGAGATCCACACCAGCACAAACATCATTGAAGATCAAATGTGCAAGTGTGAAGAATGGTGAAAATGGGACATCTCGGATGAGAGAATCTTCTCAACCTTGCTGTTCACGTTGATGAACCAAGGAGGTTCCATCTTATTCCCTTTACTTCTGGTATTTACATGTGCTAACATTGCGGGGAATTGAAGATGATGATCATTCTCATCTAGAGAGTGGTTTGGACAGAATGGAGTGGACCCCTTGAGGGGGAGCCAATCTGTAGAAGATGGGATTCTGAGATTTAATACCATCTTGAGAAAAGCTGAAGGTATTCCAATCATACTTTCATCCCTTGTTTCTTAATTTTATTCATCATGACAGTTAAGGGGGAGTATTGATTGAAGAAAAATGAATGAAAGGGGGAGCTTTATCTTTGCACTGAACTTTCTAATGAGTTTTGTGGAGTATGTGCAGGATTTAGCAATTCATTGATATATCTGAAAAATTTCAAACCCCTGAAGCATGATCTCACATGTACAGTGAATGATGGACAACATCGAGTTCCTTGGTTACATCACTCTTGTTTTCTACACCGGGTTTTCCCAAGTAGACTTAGAGTGGATTTACTAAAGGCTCTTTCCTAAAGAGAACATGTGACATCATCCCTCTCTTAGTAGTTGTGAAGAAAATGCTTTTCAAAGGGAGGAAGTGATTTCCGAAAGTGAACCACACCACATCTTTGCATTTGATTTCAAATAAGGGGTGGAAATATTGGCACACATATTGACCCATTCATATGTGCTGAAGGAGTGTATTGACAACAAATACAAAGGAGGAGATTGAAGTGCACTGTGTTGCATTTGTTGCCAATTATGTATGTTGTTGTCAAAAGGTGACATGGAATGGATGGATGTCAAGGAGCATCAAGATGTGAATGTCAAAGGATGTGATGGTGATGGTGATGAATGGAGAATGGCCATGGAACATAGAGGAATGTCACTTATGAGATTCACTAAGTGACATAGGAGATGATGGTTGAAACATTCTCTAGTTAAAATCAGACGATTGTTGAGCTGTTCTTAAAGTTCCAAGAACATGTATCAACTGGATACAATGTCACAACAATGTTTGAAGACCATTCATTGTATTGACAATGCATGAGGATATGAAGTGATCCATCCACAATCACTAGGTGGATGAAGTGGTGCTAATTATGTCCATGCACTATCACTTAGTGCATGTGAATTCGAAGAAGATCCAACTTGATCTCTGATTGGATCAATGAAGAACATTGAAGATTATGTGATTCAGGATCTTCGGTTGAAGGAAGAAACCTTTGGGAATTTCATTACTTGGTGAAGAACCATTCCTTGGTGAAGAATACATGATTGAAGAGGATGGAAGGGATTCTAATGAAGAAGATGGGGGAATTATTTTGATGAAGAAGATGGAGGAATTATTTTGAAGAAGAAGAAGAATGGAGAAGAGGAAGAATGGCTTGGAAGAAGTGGCTTGGCATTTGGCATTTGGTACTTAGTAACTTTGTTTTTACACAAAGTCTAGGTTCTACACTTAAGCAAAAAATTAGCCACCAAGGGCCAGCCTTAAGGGTTTAACCCCAAGGCACATGTGGGACTCGAGGTCGCCATGCCCAAGGGGGATCCCATGGGGCCAGCCCGAGAGGCCGCGGCCTTGTGTAAGCCGGGGCCACACAGAGGTCAAGCCTGCGCAGCCGGGGTGCCAGAGTGTGTGCCCGTGTGTGCATAGTGGGCGCCAGTGGCACGCCCGAGTGGCAGGAGTGGGCGCAAGAGCGCGCCTGCAGAGAGAACACGGTGCGGGGCGGCACCGTGGAGGTTGGAAGTTCAATTGATCAGCCTGGGGGAGCACATCTTTCCACGGTCCGTTTTGATGTGGGATGCACAATTTTCAATGGGAGCAAATCTTGGCTGCTCGATCGATTGCGCGCCAGATCTCGACCGCACGATCGATCCCGCGCGAGATCCTCTGATCGCGACCGTCCAAAGATCTGATCCAATGGCCTGCGAGTCATCTCCTTCCTCGAGCTCACCCGAGGCAACCCCCGACGTCCCCGCTAAACCAGTGGCGCCTTCGAGAGATGTTTTTGAGTTCCCGACCACCTCCGATCAAACCGAAGGCTCCATTCGGTTCGTCTGGCCCTACTGAACATATCCATGCATAAAAATGGGCATGCATGCAACATATGGGAGAATTCAAGGTTGGCGGAAGCAACCAGAGGTGCGATGCCATGATGGTTTATGTTTTGTATGGATTATCCTAAACAGAAGTCCATGCATGCGTTCTAAGTTGCATGCACGTAGAAAAAATAAATAAATAAAGGATGAGACCCACATGGAAACAGAGGAAAGATTCAAGATTTGGAAAGATTTTGAAAAACCAATAACTTCTGGAATTCGATTTATCCCACGCAGAAGATTTGAGGTATCCCTCTGCCAATAAAAAGAGAGGTCGAGGCTCTCTGTTCTCTTACTGAATCTTTGTTGTAGATCTGAAGTCCTGCGAAGCCTCTGTGCTTAGCGAAGAACAGCCTGCGCACACCACTTGTGTGGCAGTGAAGCCCGGAGCCATCCCTTGGCTCTGTTAGTTCCTTTTTTGCACTCCTTGCACGAACGAAGAAGGGGAGAAGACCCCTGCGCGCCTTCCCCTTGCGCGACAGGAAGAACCCGGGGCCGCAGCACCTTGCGCGCCCACGGTTGAAGCCCGCACTTGCGTGGCAGTTGGTGTCCTTGACACCCTGATCACTCACGGCTGTCCAAGGACCTTGCGCGGCCCTTGCCAGTGCACCTTGTGCAGATGTGAAGAGAAGAAGGGAACACAACTTGCGTACCTCCCTTGCGGCAGTGGTTTGGGTGAAGACAAGGCACTCCTAGTGTGTGTGTGCAAGTAGAGGAGGAAGACCCGAGCCTTGGGTGTGAAAAGGAGGAAGGCCATTACATACCTATGGCTTGTGTGTGCAAAATAACAAAGAGGCCGTAGCCTTGGGTATGTGTATAAGAAGTGTAGGCCACAACAAAGAAGAACACACTTTATGTGTGAAAAACAAAGAACAAGTTGTGTGTGGTAAACAAGTGAAGGTCAAAGCCTAGATGTGTGAAAAGTATACACACCTAGAAGAAGGAAGAAAGAGAGGAATCTCACACTAAAGTAGAACACACTCTTAAGTGTATAACCAAATTGAATAAAGTGTGTGAAGTTCGAGAAGGTGTGTGCTAAAAAGAATTACACCCTTTGAGGGTTTACTGCACCAAGAAGAGAAGAAGGGGAGTGCATGCTTGCATGCATGCACGTGCACACATAAACAAATCAAATCTGCTTGTGTGCATTTGAGTTGTCCAAGAACAAGAGTTCTTGAAGATTATTGAGAAGCCATGCTGTCAGTGCATGAGGATGCAGAGATGCCATGCACTCAATGAATGAAGTTGATGTGAAGTCAGACTGAATCCAGACTGAAGTTAGAGATATAAGTTGTCTGAGTTTTCAGTAATTGAGAAGAGCCTGATCAACTGAAGTGATCAGAAGTGAAGAGAAAGACCAACAGACCTTATTAGAGGCTGTTGAAGATTCTTGAAGAGAGAAGCCAGGTTATCCTAAGAGAAAGGAGATAAATCCTGAGCAATACGAGAAGACCTGTTCATCACAAGTGATCAGAGGTACAGAGAAAGGCCAGCAGCCTTTATCCCAGGCTGCTGAGGATACTTGAAGAGCTAAAGAGAAGAAGAGCTACTCACGTGACTCGAGGAGCCAGGAGAAGTCCCCTGTGAGACTCAGGGTGGAGGAAGTCTTCAGTGGGATTCTGGAGCAGGCTAGTGGGACTCTGGTAACACTGTGGGACGCAGTATAAAGACCCTCCTGTGGGACTCAGGAGAGATACAGTGGGACTCTGTATCGACCATTGTAATTCTGACAAGTTATAATGGAGAAACCATGTTGGGGCGTATAAACAACATGGAAAGGACGTAGGCCTTTGGTGCCGAACCTTGTAAATCCTTGTGTCATGTGCCTTTACATTTACTGCATCACTTGAGGAAAGGCTGAGAGACACAAGAAGAGTGGATCGAGGCCTTAACAATCCATAGAGGTTTAATTGATAAAGAATCAATTAGTAAAAAGTTTTAAAGGATCACTTATTCACCCCCTCCCCCTATCAGTGATTCACACTGATCTGGGCACTTCAATTGGTATCATAGGGGAGGTTACCTCTAAAAGATCCAAGGGAGTCTTTATAAAGTGCAGATTTGAGGAAGTGAGCAAATACCCTCAAATGGAGATATCTGCCAAGACTCAGAAAAACAGGATGAAGAAACAGACCAAGAAGATGAAGAAGAAGATTGTTGCTGATAGAGAAACACCTGACAATTCCTTTTATCACTCTTCTGATGAAGCATGTCCTAGCTGTGATGATGATGGAAGAATAAATGATCTTCTAAATGCAATCGAATATCTTTGGAAGACAGTCCCCAGGGAAGTAGCAATGTGTATTACTACAGGCATCCTTGATCTTCAAGATGAAAAATTACAGCTAGAAGAAGAATCCAATTCTATTGATGATCAATTGGAAAAAAGGGTTGGCATAACCAAAACTCTCAGAAAGCTGGTGAAGGCTAAAGATGAAACCGTTTCTCTTTGCAATGAAAGATATGAAGACACTGCTGAAGAATTGCAAAGAAGCCTTTCTGAGAAAGAATTCTTTAAAGTAATAATCAAAGATGTTTACCATGCACTGGAGAAGAGGCATAGAGTATCAATGGTTGTTAAAGATGCTCAACTTGAAGACAAAGTAAAAAGGGTGAAGGAGCTTGACAATTCATTACAAGAAATGAAGAAGGTGCATGAAGACCAGATGAAACAACTAGAAGAAAAATGGGAAGGAAGGCTAAGAACTGTTGTGGATGAGAAGAACTCCCTCAACATGAAATGCTTAGAACTAGAGGTGATATTGAAAAATCTGCAATCACCCAAAGCTGAATCCTCCCAGTCAGCTGAAAGTATAAATGTTGCTACACAAGTGTGCTTTGAGAAGGATGATTCTAAAAGAAATACATCCTCTAATGAAAGGGAAACATCTTCTAAAAAGAAGGTACCATCCATACCATCTTGTACTCATGCTTCTAAAAGTGTTTCTACTAAAAGTGCAGGATGGAAGAATGAATCCAAACAAGTATGGATGAAGACAGTGAAGAAAGAATGCTCTCCTGAAACAACACAGCAAGTCAAGAAAAGTACCCAACAATCAGAAGGACTGAAGAGGTCAGGATTTGTGGGTCATTGTTGGTGTTTTAATAAGTATGGGAACTGTGTAAAGGATTGTTGGTACAATACACTGAATGTCAAAGCACAAAGGAAGCCCATGCCAAGGGGGAGCAAACCAGAAGAAAAGAAGCAACATCCACAGGTCCAGAGACATCTGTTTACTGCTAACAGATTTGGATTGCTTGATAACATCTGGGATGTGTGCAAAAGTGGTCAAATAGATACATGTCAATCTCCAACTGTATCCAGAGCTCAAAAGAAGAAAAGATCACAGAACCTGGCTCAGATAGAATCCTTGGGAAGCAAGATGAATATAGAAAATGCTCTCAAGAAGGTTCTGAAAAAGGAAAAGAAGTCCTTGGAGTCTAAATCCAAGAAGGGTGATGCATCCAGAAGGACCACCAAGAAAACATGCTTCTACTGTGGAAAGAAAGGAAACACCATGGATCTTTGTGAACACGCCATGGAACTGAATAGAGGTAGACTCGACTCAAAAATACAATCAATCCAGAAGAAGCAGATGGGATTGATTGAAAATAAGTTGCCTAAGAAAGGTATCTTAACAGAATCAAAAAAACCATGTGGAATTTCCAAAACTGAGGCCTCACTTCCAAATGACTTGTTAGTCATATGGCCTAATCAGTTGCAACTTGCCAGAGAGCTACAAAGAGTTGAAGATAAAGCACTAGCAATAGCTAAGGCAAAAGGAAAGAAAACGATTTCACATGAAGATCATGTTATGTGTGTGAGGTGCAATCAAGTTGGACATACTAGTGATAAATGCATGATATTCATTCCAGATCAGAAGGGATTCTTCAAAAGAATGAAGATTGCACCAGGAGACTCTAGTGCTCAGAAGGCACCTAGAAATAGAGGAGTCACACACAAAGAAGTTAAAGAGGTGTTGAGATCCACACCAGTACAAACATCATTGAAGATCAAATGTGCAAGTGTGAAGAATGGTGAAAATGGGACATCTCGGTTGAGAGAATATTCTTAGCCTTGCTGTTCATGTTGATGAACCAAGGAGGTTCCATCTTATTCCCTTATACTTCTGGTATTTACATGTGCTAACATTGCAGGGAATTGAAGATGATGATCATTCTGATCTGGAGAGTGGTTTGGACAGAATGGAGTGCACCCCTTGAGGGGGAGCCAATCTGTAGAAGATGGGATTCCGAGATTTAATACCATCTTGAGAAAAGCTGAAGGTATTCCAATCATACTTTCATCCCTTGTTTCTTAATTTTATTCATCATGAAAATTAAGGGGGAGTATTGATTGAAGAAAAATGAATGAAAGGGGGAGCTTTATCTTTGCACTGAACTTTCTAATGAGTTTTGTGAAGTATGTGCAGGATTTAGCAATTCATTGATATATCTGAAAAATTTCAAACCCCTGAAGCATGATCTCACATGTACAGTGAATGATGGACAACATTGAGTTCATTGGTTACATCACTCTTGTTTTCTACACCGAGTTTTCCCAAGTAGAATTAGAGTTGATTTACTAAAGGCTCTTTCCTAAACAGAACATGTAACATCATCCCTCTCTTAGTAGTTGTGAAGAAAATGCTTTTCAAAGGGAGGAAGTGATTTTTGAAAGTGAACCACACGACATCTTTGCATCTGATTGCCAATAAGGGGGAGAAATATTGGCACACATATTGACCCATTCATATGTGCTGAAGGAGTGTATTGACAACAAATACAAAGGGGGAGATTGAAGTGAACTGTGTTGCATTTGTTTTCAATTATGTATGTTGTTGTCAAAAGGTGACATGGAATGGATGGATGTCAAGGAGCATCAAGATGTGAATGTCAAAGGATGTGATGGTGATGGTGATGAATGGAGAATGGCCATGGAATATAGAGGAATGTCACTTAGGAGATTCACTAAGTGACATAGGAGATGATGGTTGAAACATTCTCTAGTTAAAATTAGACGATTGTTGAGCTGTTCTTAAAGTTCCAAGAACTTGTATGAACTGGATACAATGTCACAACAATGCTTGAAGACCATGCATTGTATTGACAATGCATGAGGAGATGAAGTGATCCATCCACAATCACTAGGTGGATGAAGTGGTGCTAATTAATTCCATACACTATCACTTAGTGCATGTTAATTTGAAGAAGATCCAACTTGATCTCTGATTGGATCAATGAAGAACATTGAGGAATATGTGATTCAGGAGCTTCGGTTGAAGGAAGAAACCTTTGGGAATTTCATTCCTTGGTGAAGAACCATTCCTTGGTGAAGAATACATGATTGAAGTGGATGGAAGGGATTCTAATGAATAAGATGGTGGAATTCTTTTGATGAAGAAGATGGAGGAATTATTTTGAAGAAGAAGAAGAATAGAGAAGTGGAAGAATGGCTTGGAAGAAGTGGCTTGGCATTTGGCATTTGGTACTTAGTAACTTTGTTTTTACACAAAATCTAGGTTCTACACTTAAGCAAAAAATTAGCCACCAAGGGCCAGCCTTAAGGGTTCAACCCCAATTTACATGTGGGACTCGAGGTCACCACGCCCAAGGGGGATCCCATGGGGCCAGCCCGAGAGGCCGCGGCCGTGTGTATGCCGGGGCCACGAAGAGGTCAAGCCTGTGCAGCCGGGGCACCAGAGCGCGTACCCGTGTGTGCATAGTGGGCGCCAATGGCGCGCCCGAGTGGCAGGAGTGGTCGTAAAAGCGCGCCCGCAGAGAGAACATGGTGTGGGGCGGCACCGTGGAGGTTGTAAGTTCAATTGAGCAGCCTGGGGGAGCGCATCTTTGAAAACCATGGAAAATCCGCGGGCCGTTTCGATGTGGGACGTGCAATTTTTACCGGGAGCGAATCCTGGCCGCTCGATCAATCGCGCGCCAGATATCGACCGCACGATCGATCCCGCGCGAGATCCTCTGATCGCGGCCATCCAAAGATCTGATCCAATGGCCTGCGAGTCGTCTCCTTCCTCGAGCTCACCCGAGCCAACCCCCGATGTCCCCGTTGAACCAGTGGCGCCTCCAAGAGATGTTTTTGAGTTCCCGGCCACCTCCGATCAAACCAAAGGCTCCATTCGGTTCGTCTGGCCTTACTGAACATATCCATGCATAAAAATGGGCATGCATGCAACATATGAGAGAATTCGAGGTTGGCCGAAGTAACCGGAGGTGCGAGGCCATGATGGTTTATGTTTTGTATGGATTATCCTAAACAGAAGTCCATGCGTGCGTTCTAAGTTGCATGCACGTAGAAAAAAAAAATAAAGGACGAGACCCGCATGGAAACAGAGGAAAGATTCAAGATTTGGAAAGATTTTGAAGAACCGAAAACTTCAAGAATTCGATTTATCCCACGTGGAAGATTTGAGGCATCCCTCTGACTATAAAAAGATAGGTTGAGGCTCTCTGTTCGCTTGCTGAATCTTTGTTGTAGATCTGAAGTCCCGCGAAGCCTCGGTGCTTAGCGAAGAATATCCTGCGTGCACCACTTGCATGGCAGTGAAGCCCAGAGCCATCCCATGGCTCTGTTAGTTCCTTTTGCGCACTCCTTGCATGAAAGAAGAAGGGGAGAAGACCCTTGCGCACCTTCCCCTTGCGCGGCAGGAAGAACCCGGGGCCGCAGCACCTTGCGCACCCACGGTTGAAGCCTGCACTTGCGTGGCAGTTGGTGTCCTTGACACCCTGCTCGCTCGCGGCAGTCCAAGGACCTTGCGCGGCCCTTTCCAGTGCACCTTGTGCAGCTGTGAAGAGAAGAAGGGCACACCACTTGCGCGCCTCCCTTGCGGCAGTGGTTTGGGAGAAGACAAGGCACACCTAGTGTGTGTGTGCAAGCAGAGGAGGAAGACCCGAGCCTTGGGTGTGCAAAGGAGTAAGGCCATTACATACCTATGGCTTGTTTGTGAAAAATAACAAAGAGGCCGTAGCCTTGGGTATGTGCATAATAATTTTAGGCCACAACAAATAAGAACACACTTTATGTGTGCAAAACAAAGAACAAGTTGTGTGTGCTAAACAAGTAAAGGTCAAAGCCTAGATGTGTGAAAAGTATACACACCTAGAAGAAGGAAGAAAGAGAGGACTCTCACACTAAAGTAGAACACACTCTTATGTGTGTAACCAAATTGAATAAAGTGTGTGAAGTTCGAGAAGGTGTGTGCTAAAAAGAATTACACCCTTTGAGGGTTTACTGCACCAAGAAGAGAAGAAGGGGAGTGCATGCTTGCATGCATGCACGTGCACACGTAAACAAGTCAAATCTACTTGTGTGCATTTGAGTTTTCCAAGACCAAGAGTTCTTGAAGATTATTGAGAAGCCATGATGTCAGTGCATGAGGATGCAGAGATGCCATGCACTCAGTGCATGAAGTTGATGTGAAGTCAAACTGAAGCCAGGCTGAGGTTAGAGATATCAGTTGTCTGAGTTTTCAGTAATTGAGAAGAGCCTGATCAACTGAAGTGATCAGAAGTGAAGAGCAAGACCAACAGACCTTATCAGAGGCTGTTGAAGATTCTTGAAGAGAGAAGCCAGGTTATCCTAAGATAAAGGAGATAAATCCTGAGCAAGACGAGAAGAACTGTTCATCACAGGTGAGCAGAGGTACAGAGAAAGGCCAAAAACATTTATCCCAGGCTGCTGAGGATACTTGAAGAGCTAAAGAGAAGAAGAGCTACTCGTGCGACTTGAGGAGCCAGGAGAAGTCCCCTGTGAGACTCAGGGTGGAGGAAGTCTTCAGTGGGATTCTGGAGCAGGCCAGTGGGACTCTGGTAGCACTGTGGGGCGCAGTATAAAGACCCTCATGTGGGACTCATGAGAGATACAGTGGGACTCTGTATCGACCATTGTAATTCTAACAAGTTATAATGGAGAAACCATGTTGGGGCATATAACCAACATGGCAAGGACGTAGGCCTTTGGTGCCGAACCATGTAAATCCTTGTGTCCTGTGCCTTTACATTTACTGCATAACTCGAGGAAAGGCTGAGAGATACAAGAAGAGTGGATCGAGGCCTTAACAAGCCATAGAGGTTTAATTGATAAAGAATAAATTAGTAAAAAGTTTTAAAGGATCACTGATTCACCCCTCCCCCTCTCAGTGATTCAAACTGATCTGGGCACTTCATATCCTAATTTAATTAACTCCAGAATGTAAAACATGATTTACATATAATATATATTTCATTATATACATATATATATATATATATTATAGATCGATTAAATGAAATGAAATACACTGTTCATGGAGACGGTAGGCTGTACGTATGCATGAACGCTGTTTTCGTTTCCTTATTGAATTGAATGAAATTAAGTAGATGACATACATATATATACACATAAATCTAGTATCATTATTATGTCATATATTTCATGATAACTTATTACATATACTTTACAATCATTCATGAATGGTTGACATGGAGAATGAATCTCATCGCGTCGTGGAGACGGTAGTTCGTACGTACGCACGAGCGATGATATCATTACCATGATCGAGAAATTGTATTTGAGTGTTTGTATACTATTTAAGAATCAATATCACTTTACAATAATTATATATAGTTATTATTTACACCATTATACCCATCCAAGTAAGGTGGTGGTGTAAAATAGATTACACCACGGCGTGGAGACGGTATTCCATACGTACGCACGCATGGTGATTTCATATTCCTTAGGATGGATAGATGGTGAAATTGAGTTTTTCATACTTATAATAACATATCAGTATATGAGTTATACTTATGTTATTACTTCATAATGAAACAACTAAAGAAGAATAAGTGGAAGAAGAAATAATGTTGAAAGAATCGGTAACAGATATTACCTCTTCTTTGAAGCGCCTCTTTGAGAACTCCTCTTAGGGTACCAAAATTGGTCTTTGAAGAAGACCAGGAACTCTAGAGTGTTTCTAGGGAATTGGAGAAGAGAATTTGGCAGGGTTTGGAAGATCTTTAAGGCTCAAAGTGGTGTGAGGAAGAGAGGGATGAGGTGCCCTTTTATAATGGATGGGAGGGGCACCTTTGGAATAAACAAAAATATTATTTTATTATAAAGTCATATTCGGTTTTTAATAGCACAAAATTGAGTTATTTCGAAGCTAAGGTGGGGATTTGTCGAAATCCTCTCATCCAATATAATTTAAACATGTTTAGGTTTCTATTTTAACCTTATCATTTATATTTAACTTTACGTTAAATAATTTTTCTTTTACTATGTCTTCTTGTTTTCTTACACTATAAGGTTAATAAACTTACTATAACAGGACAAAAGAACCCCAAGTTGTTTATCATTATTATATATAACCTTATATAAGTCATTTATATGAACCTTAGATTTTTAGGAATAAAATAACAATTAATAATATAATATTTGTTTTAAAAACTATTTTATGTCAATTTTGACTCTATTTGGTAATTGATTTTTGTGAAAATCATAACAGAATGATTAGTTATAAAAAAGTATATTAAATCAATACTAACATAACATATTAACATATAAAAGTATTGTAATTCATAAAAAGTCTCAAATTACATTTATTTGGGTATTTATAACATCAATTATGTCAATATTTCATTAATAACATAATTACTGCATCATCGTTGTGTCATAAATAAATTAAATTATTTAAAGTCTAAAAATTAAAAATAAAATACCATTATGTAGGAAATCTTTTTATCTTTCTAATTAATATTTATAGTCGAATATAGCTTATGTATAAACCAATATTGAAAATGATTTACTTATTAAACTTTGATTTTAACTATTTTAACCCTTCTTTAAATAAATTAATAATAAATGTCATAATCTAATACAAGTGGGCCTAAATGGTCATATTTTATTCCTAAGGTTGATTTTTGTCGAATTAAACTTATCCAATAGAATTAGGACATGTGTTAGGGTAATAATAATATCATTTTTACCCTTAATTACCCTATTTACTTTTAACCGTGATAAATAAAAGAAAAAAGTTTCTATTCACCAAAAATTATTTTCATCTCGTTGAACCACATTTTACTTACTTACATAAACAGTGTCTCTTGGATTTTTTTAAATTCCATTCACCAAAGTGGTAAAATTATGTTTTTTGTAAATTTACAAATTCTCCTAGCAGGTGGGTAAAAGACGGCCAAAAGTTCAATTAAATTTTTATATATCTAAAAATATTATAAAATCACTCCAATGAATTACATTGAACATATATAGGTATTATGTGTCAATTTTGACCTAAAATAAATTTAAATAAAATAAATAATTATAAAAAGTCAGTTTTTAGATAATAACCCATTGTTTTCACTATTCAATAAAAATTGAACGTTTTTGGAAAAATACCAAAATTTCACCCTAGGCTAATTTCGATATTCTGAATCCAAAAATGAAGTCCATTTTGAAAGATGAAATTTACAAAATTTCAAAATGTGGTTATTACTATTCATAACAGCTTGTTTTAATAATATTTTAATAGCACATCGTTGTTTAGTGAAAATTGGTATTGCGTACAACACACACTATCGAGGAAGGTTGCGATGGCATGTAATGCTGCCAAGTTAGGGTTGTGTGTTGTGCAAGACTCCTTTGTTGTAGCATACAACACAAAACATCAATAAAATTAAAAAGAATAATTTTTATAAAATCTCGGGGTGTTACATTCTACCCCCTTTAAAATGAATTTCGCCCTCGAAATTCATCGGGGTTATAAATGGTTTACTACTAGAAAGTTTCTTTAATAGAAACCCACATCGTAAAAAGGAATACCAAAACCAATCTTTAAAAACTAATGTATGAAACATAACGGTTACACAAATTAACTAATCACTGGGTTTCCACATTGGAGAACATAGGTGAAAATATGGATATGGAAGAGAAACCTAACCATCATGTTCTGATGGAGAGTGGTAGAGAACATGGCTATGAAAAAGCCAACAATCACAAAGCCATAGATTTGTGATGATATAAGGTACCATCTGATTCATCAGATATAAGGGAACTAGGACAACATTTTTTGTTTTCAAGATCATTTCCCTAAAGTTGATGAATTAAAAGAAATACTTACATGATTTTGGTACAATTTCACTATTGTTCGTGAATTGAACAATTTCCACTTCATCCCTTAAAGAAATTATGTTGAATTTGTTATTCGTGATGTGTTAGCAGATCATATGATAGAATGATGGGTCATTCCATCTATTACAAACAAAAGGTTAGCAAAAGGTATAAGTCCATCTTATAGTTAGATTAATCATATATGTTTTCAAAAATGAACTTATACATCATATATAATACAAATTAATAAAATAAAACTAGTTTCTACTAACCAAGGACTTACTATAGGCCAGTGGTAGGTGATAAAGGCCAGTCGCATTTCGGTTGTGGGTTCGATTCCCACAGCTTTGTCCGATGCGATGTGCTATTGCCCATCCTGCAGGTTGTCCGTTTTCTAAAACTACATTACTATAACATCCCATCAATAATATCGAAAAAACAACTATCCTTAAACAATACTAACTTATGTCCAACATAATCCATTCCAATCTTTAGGCTTATCCATAATACTGCAGTCCAATCTCATAATATAATGAAAATGATTACCAGAGATTTCATATAACAAGCATGTTAATACCATCATTGATCCCCATATATCATAAGATATGTCTTGTTGGTCACATTCCAAACATTCAAAGGCCTTAATCATGTATTCTCCTGAAAAATGAATACCCATCGAATCTTAGTGAAAACATGAGTGTTTCCAAAAGTTAACTCTTTCCACATACCAAAACCCCAAAATTCTATATACTCAAACCATGATATAACTATTACCTTATATCAGTCATGAGCCCATGAATACTGTCAAACATTTCATTTTCTCCTTATCCCTTCATTATGCGCATATCATCTTCTTTCCAAAAATATCTCAATCACTTTCCATGGTTACTAGTACCATAAAATTATTGAAAACCACAATAGACCAATACATAAATATTCCAATATTCCATGATACTATATAAAACATCATTTTGGAATCCCATTACAGAAAGACTTAACCATTCCACCACATCGTTTTCATATTCAACATCACCAATAGTGATCGCATGTGAATTCCCTTTGTCATTTGCTTTATGTGGTTGCTCATATCGATCATCATTAACCCTTGGATTAGGGCATTGATTAGAATAATGCCCCATTTCATTTCACTTGAAGCTTGGAAGTGTTGGTGGTGCGTTCTCTGCAGTCTTTTCTTTATTCAAACCATTAGCAACCATTCTTCCATTACTTCGACACTCAGCTGCTCGATGACCTTCTATTCCACACTTAAAACATTTTCTATTCCCTTTAAGACAATCTCCACCATGCTTCTTTCCACACTTTGAGCATAAGGAAACATTCATCTTCTTTTCACCATTATTCTGATATTTCTCCTTGAACTCCATCTTTCATTTCTTGTCAAAACCATGAGATGGATATGTAACACCAACTTCCATTTCTACCTTGATAGCACAACGCACAATTTTTTCATAGCTACTGAAGTCTCTTATAGCTAATGCCCATCGAAGACTTGGTTTTAAGCCACTGAAGAATCGATCAATTTAACTTTCAGGTTGGATGATAAAGCCAGATGAATATCTTGCAAGCCTTGTAAAATTCACTTCGTATATACCAACAGATTCATCACCCTTTTGGCCGAACCTTAGATTTTTTGGCCGAACCTTAGATTTTTTCGAATAAAATAACAATTAATAATATAATATTTGTTTTACAAACTATTTTATGTCAATTTTGACACTATTTGGTAATTGATTTTTTGAAAATCATAACAGAAATATTAGTTTGAAAAAAGTTAATTAAATCAATACTAACATGTCATATTAACATGTAAAATTATTTTAATTCATAAAAAGTTTCAAATTACATTTATTTGGGTATTTATAACATCAATTATGTCAATGTTTCATTAATAATATAATTACTACATCATCATTGTGTCATAAATAAATTAAATTATTTAAATTCTAAAAATTACACAGAAAATTCCATTATGTATGAAATCTTTTTATATTTCTAATGAATATTTATAGTTGAATTTATCTTATGTATAACCCTATATTAAAAATAATTTACTTATTAAACTTTGATTTTAACTATTTTAACCCTTCTTTAAATAAATTAATAATAAATGTCTTAATCTAATCCAAGTGAGCCTAAATGGTCATATTTTATTCCTAAGGTTGTTTTTGGTCGAATTACACTTATCCAATAGAATTATGACATGTGTTAGGGTAATAATAATATCATTTTACCCTTAATTACCCTATTTACTTTTAAGCGTGGTAAATAAAAGTAAAAAGTTACTATTCACAAAATTATTTTTATCTCATTGATCCACATTTTACTTATTGGCATAAACCATGTCTCTTGTATTTTCTTAAATTCCATTCACAAAAGAGGTAAAATTATGTTTTATGTAAATTTTCAAATTCTCCAAGGAGGTGGGTAAAAGACGGTCAAAAGTTCAATGAAATTTTTATATATCTAAAATTATTATAAAATGACTCTAATGAATTACATTGAACTTATATAGGTATTATGTGTCAATTTTTACAGAAAATAAATTTAAATAAAATAAATAATTATAAAAAGTCGGTTTTTAAATAGTAACCCAGTGTTTTCACTATTCATCAAAAATTGAAAGTTTTCAGAAAAATACCAAAATTTCACCCTAGGAAAATTTCGATATTCTGAATCCAAAAATGAAGTCCATTTTGAAAGAATAAATTTAAAAAATTTCAATAAGTGGTTATTACTATTCATAATGGCTTTTTTTAATAATATTTTAACAGCATATCGTTGTTTAGTGAAACTCGGTATTGCGTACAACACACGCTATCAAGGAAGGTCGTGATGGCGTGTAATGCAGTGAAGTTAGGGTTGTGTGTTGTGAAAAACTCCATTGTTGTAGCGTACAACCCAGGACATCAATAAAATTAAAAATAATAATTTTCATAAAATCTCGGGGTGTTACAATAAGGATAGTTCCTTGTGATCGAGATAACTTTAGAGGTCAATTTCTATCAGATGACCTGCAGGGATATTTTTATAGATAAATTATTGATGCCAATATTATTAAATCATTATTACCACTACTCCATCCTTATTTATTCTAGAAACCACCACCTAAGAATCATCTCGCTGCTACCACGCTGAATGAATTATTTTCTTTCATATTATTGATATGATTGACTGTTAATATTTAATGGTTTCTGTATAAAATTTGAATAGTTTTATAATTTTTATTAAAATTTTAACCATTACGTATATAATCATTATTCTTTCCATGTTTTTTATTACATTTATTATATTTTTTATCCTTTAAATACTTTATTTTTTTGATTATATCACCTTATGTTTGGATGGTTTTTCTTTTCTTTGAATGTTCATTCCAAATTCCATTCATATTTAGTACCTACTATTCTAACCTTTTAACCTTATTCGTGTTTAAAAATGATTGTATTATTATTCTTAACCATATTATTGTTTATATAAAAAAATTATTTAAGTGAGCCCAAAAAGTTTTTATGGAAGAAGCAATTTTCAAATTCACAAAGTGAAGTTTAAAATATTTTATGATAAAATATTCTTTTTTCAAAAATTTTGAATATTTGATTATGGATGTTTTTTATCAAAAAAAGGGGGATATTTTTATATATAATTATAACTTATCTTTGTACTTTATATCTTTTTATGAATCACATAATCCCCATTTTATTACAGATGAGTTTATCTTTAGTATTTTACAAATTTATTTTTACCTATACACAAAAGTTATGAGTTGTATGTAGAATGAATTATAATGAAGTTTTTCTTAAGAGGATAATGAGTAAATATAATTTAGCTTGATATTATAAATATATTCAATATATGAATACTGAAATTAAATTATATGAATGAAATTTATCTTACGTTACATGTTTTTCTTACATGTAAAATATTTCTCTTATAAAGAAAACATAGTACTTGCACTGGAATCTCATTTTATGCTAAATTATATTATCCTATTAATAATCTAAATAAAAATATTATATAACTATGTAATCAAACTATATCTTGGAGTATATGAATTATCTTCTATAGAATTAAATATCAAAAATATTTTTCAGATAGAAAATGAAAAAAAATGTCTAATGAAAAAGACCTTTATAAACAGATTATCTTATAGATAAAAAGATAACTAAAGAAGTTTTTTATGTTATTAAAGTTAGATATTATCTTAGTAATATTTATTATAATGTTTTTACAACAACTTTTATCTTTATTACAAATTAATTCATGATTTATTACATAAAATTACACATAATAGAACCCAAAATATCAAGTAGTCTATTGTATTTGGGAATCAGGTACATAGAATAACATCTTGAACACGGGATAATAAAAAATTATTGAATACTTCCTTAACATGATTATAAAATTTCAAGGCGATTAAAACTATATGGGGTATCATAGGGATATATATAAGAAAGGGGTGAGCTATAAATCCCAGTATGGGAATAAACATGGAATTAGGTAATACATGTTATGAAATAAGAATGTCAATGGGGAATAAAAGGAGTGAGAATCATAAAAATGAACAATGCAACATGATATGGAATGATAATCATAAAGGAAAAAATAAAAATGTGGAAATAACTTAAAACATTGCATTATAAGCATAGATCAAGGATAAATGCCAAGCCATCATGATAGAAAAAGTCCCACAAAGGAATTAGGTTCACTCCCATTACCAACATGACATCTCATGAGAATAACATTAATCATTGCATTGGAGTGATATATAATTCTAGGTTCACCCATAAATTTCATTTTATTCTCATTCATAAGTGTGCCACATGGACAATACAAAATAGATTCATTCATCATCATATTTTATTCCATGATCAAGGAGTGTTGAATACATACATGTAAGTCCCAATTCAACTAATTATAAGTGTATAAAGGTGAATTACCTTTATGGTAAATGGGTATGGTATTCACTAAGCAGTTGTTTTGGCATAGAAAATCATGGTGAAATTTCAGTATCATAACGACGTCACTTAAAAATTCATTAAATGGGTTGATAAAAGAGAAGGGGTCTCTAAAAATTTTGAAATCAAATATGAAGTAATAGGGACATGGAAATAAATATACCAACCTTAATAATTAGAAATAGAAAGCATAAGATAATACAGAAACTTTAATAAAGAGGAGAATGAGAGGATCCATTAATTGAGTTTGTGAATACAAATTCTGGGGAGGAGCTTCCTGAGAGATTGAGGGAACCTTGGGAGGAACCTTTGGAGGAACCTATAAAGGGTAGGGAAGAGTAATAATGTTCTACATGTATTTCCAATGAATATAAAAGGGATATTTGGTGTGTTTATATAGGAAATGAGGGGAGATTTCTCCATCATTTCTCAAACTTATGTTTTGGACTTATATAATAAAATAAAGAAAACCTAAAACAATCCATGGTTTTTCCCTTGTTTTTGGCCAAATGGTATTGGTTATAATTATTTTATAAGTTCAAGGTCCTAAATTAATAAAATAACTCCATTTATTATGTGGAAGTGAGTCATACTATTAAATAAATGATTTTAAAACCTTAAAATATATTAATAGTTTTGGAGGATTCAAAAAGGATTTATAAAATTGATAAAATTAACATATAATCATATTATTTGAAATTTAAAACATATATTTCATCATTGATACCATTTATATTATTTATTATATCACTTTTGGGTCATTATGATGTCATAATGCACACAATATTTTTATACTGTGATTAATTTTTACCTGAACTATCTTAGAAAATAATGAAAATTTCACCATTGAGTAATTTTAATGTTCTGATTTCCAAAATAATATTAATTTCATCAAAATAATTTTATGAACATGTCCGTTTTCACTTTTAAAATAAGAATTTACATGTATTGAGAAATTATGAGTTATTTTAACAATTACTGTTTTAGAACACTTATTAAAATTAGGTTTGAAATCATAAAAATTATATGATCATTTTTATTTAGTTAAAAATTATTTAATAATAAAAATTTTATAAAATTTTATTTATTTTAAAAATACATTAATTCATGAAAATAAATTCCTTAACTAAATTTTAATATTATTCAAAAAAAAATTTATTGAATAAAAATTAAAATTTTTTACAAAGTAATAATAAGAAGTAAATATAACCTTTATTCTATGTAAAATAGAATTTAAACATTCATATTATTGTGTTCTTGATACATATCCCTTTAATATTCTAGCAAAGGCCCTAAGGGTAAGGTGTGAAATGGTGAGACTTTCATGGGGTGGTTCAACATACATGGTTTGAGACGTGATCTCAAAGATCTTGAACTTATCCTGTAAATGGTTTCAATCATGCTTAATTTGATAGATATACTCTTGGTATTGTTAAAGGTCAAATCCCATTCACGCTGTCCCCCTTAGAAGCTATGATAAATGGTCTTCATGGGGTTTGATTCTTCTGGTTGAGGCCATCACTTCCTTTTATTGTGTAAATTGTATTTGTTAAAACACTATATTTATATTGATCTTGCTATTACTATTAAATGAATATATTATCAATAGTAAAGATTCTTAATGGTCATTTACATATGATAGGATATAATAAAAAAATAAGTACTTGTGTTTTCTATAAAAATATTACATATTAATACATTTAATTAAATCATAAGTAAAATTTTATTTATAGCAGTTCATGCCATTACAATATTCCCCCCCTTCATAAATATTGCCATCAAAATTTTAGTTTACCACACTAAAATAGATGGTGGTAACTCTATTTCATCACTTCCTCTGGTTCCCACATCACATCTTCAAACTTGTGGTTTCTCTATAGTACTTTGACTATATTCATTGTATTTTTTCATAGATCTTTGTCTCTATGATCTAATATCTTCAATTCCTACTCTACATATGAGTGATCATTCTCCAATGGTACCACCTCTAGATTGAGTACATGTGAGGGGTTTGGTATGTAATTTCTTAAGTGGGATACATGGAATACATCATGTACTTGATATAGGTTAGGTGAGAGTGCTGGTTGATAGGCCACTACTTTGATGAGATCATGGATCTCAAAGGGACCAATGTATCTTGTACCAATATTTCCTTTCTTTCCAAATATCCTGACCTTCTTCTATAGAGATAGGAACAAGAATACCATGTCTCTAACATCAGACTCTAGGCCTCATCAATGATTTTCAGCATAGATCTTTTGACAACTTTGATCATCCTTGATGTACTACTGAATGATCTTAAACTTTTCCACCATTTCCTTGACCATTTCAGGACCTAGTAGTTTTAATCCCCCAACTTCATCCAAGAATGCAGGCATTCTACACCTCTTACCATAAAGAGATTCATAGGGATTCAATTGTATTATTGAGTTAAAATTGTTATTATATGAGAACTCGACTAGAGTAATATGTTGATCCCATATTCCTTTGAAGTCAACTGAGCATTATATCAACATTTCCTCGAGTGTCTGGATAGTCTTCTCAGATTGGTCATCATTTTAATGGTGATAAGTAGTGCTGAATTTCAACTCAGTATTAAGAGCATTTTGGAGAATCTTCCAAAACATGGAGGTAAATCTTGTATCTCAATCATATACAATCAATATCAGTGTTCCATGCATCCTCACCACACATCTAATGTATATCCTTGCAATTTTATTGAGTGAAAATTCCTCTCAAATTTCAATGAAGTGTGTTGTATTTATAAGATGATACACCACAACCCAAATAGAATTATTTCCTACTGATGTCATTGGAAGACTAGTGAAAAAGTCTATGGTGATGTTTTCCAACTTCCATGTAGGTATGGGTAATGGTTTCATCATCCCCTTGGTTATTTTTCTTTACACCTTCACTTGATGACATAAATGTCATCTTAATGTATATTCCATGATCTCCTCCATCATATTTTCCCACCAATAATGATATTATAGATCTCGATACATCTTTCTGCTCCCAAGATAGATAGAGAAGGTAAAGCTATGTGAATATTCCAACATCACCTTCTTTAAATAAGGATTTTATGGTACACATATTCCTGACCCAAATATTACAACTTCTACTTCATTAACATTGAATTGTGAGGATTTACCTTTTCTTATAGCTTACACTTTCTTTTGAATTCCCACATCATCTATTTTGGCATCATTTATCCTCTCCAGAAGGGTTGGTTGAGTAATCATCTATGGAAGGATTAATGATGTTTCTTCCTTTATGATTTCCATATCTATCATTTTCAAATCTAAGAATATTGGATCCCTATAAATTCTCATCAATGATAGAATTTCTAGACCCTTTCCAAATATATCATCTAAAACTACATTTTCTTTCCCAAGATGGTAGTGAATTGAGCAGTCATAGGGTTTGATAATATCTAACCATATTATTTGGAGTATATTCATATATTTATGTTTGAATATATACTTGAGACTTCTGTGATATGTATATATTTCAAATTTCTACTAAAATAGATAATACCAACATATTTTCAAAGTGAAGATCATTATAACCAACTCCATATCATGTGTTGGGTAGTTTTTTCTCTTGAAATTTCAACTTCCTGGAAGCATAGCCTGTGAATTTATTATTCTATATTAACACACAACCCAATAAATTCTTCTAAGAATAACCAAATACCATGAAGAGTTCTCCACTTATGAGTAGTGTGAGAACATGAGAAGTGATAAGTCTCCTTTTTAACTCCATGAAGCCCTCATTACATTCATAATTATAATAAAAATTGACTCCATTCTGAGTTATCATGGTTAGAGGGTTTTAAAATCATGATAATATTCTCATAAATAAATTATAGTACCCACCAAATCCAAGGAAACTATGGATATATATCACATATGTTTTCCTCATCCACCATTAAATTACATCTGTCTTTGAAGGGTCCATAGATATCCCTTTGATTTTTATGATATTCCCCAATAATGATACTTCCTTCAAACAAAACTCACATTTCCCATATTTTCATAAAGGTTCTCCTTTAATAAAGTCTTTATCATAGTCTTTAGATTCTCTTCAGGATCCTCTTTGATTTTGGAGTACAATAGAAAATAATTAATAAATACAACCAAAATTTTTTCAATATAATATCTAAATAAACAATTTATAAATTCAATTAATATTTATAGAGAATTAGTGAGTCAAAATGGCATTAATATGAACTCAAAGTTTCCTTACCTTATATGAAAAGCAGCCCTAGGGATATCCTCTATCTTAAGCCTAACGTGGCAATATCCCAACCACAGATCCACCTAAAAAAAGTATTTTTCTCCACATAGCTGATCAAACAAGTCATCCATCCATGGAATATGATAATTTTTCTTTGTCATGATCTTTTTGAGATCATGATAATCAATGTAAAGGCTCATTGACCCACCATTCTTATTGGAAAATAATACTGGTGCACCGCATGGTGAAACACTTTGGAATATGAACCCATTATGAATATTCTCATATAGTTGTTTCTTTAGGTCCTCATGTTTCACAACATACACTCTATATGAAATATTGAATAATTTAAACACCCTAGGTATAATCTCAATTATAAATTCAACCTCTCGGCTTGGAAGAAGACCAACCAATTCTTAGGGAAACACCTCAACATATTCCCTCACAATGGGAAATTCTTCAATGGTGATTATTTCCTCAGAATCAATAATTTTAGATATATATGATAGCTCATTGTAAAATAATATCCATGATTGATATGTTGGATCTAAATAGGAGTCATCCTCTTCCTTGCATTTTTATAGAATTTAAGGGCGATTCATAATACAAAGAGTGATTTCCTTCTCGTGGAAATTTATGTTGAAACTATATAGGGGATGAAAATTCCTGCCCATAATTTCATCAAATAACACCAAAGAGAGTATATTAAGGTTTTATGGTATGTTCATCGCAAAAATTTTGATATCGGGGAGTTATACACTTGGGATGCAATGGTTTTCCAATTAGTTTTATTCACCGACAACTCTACTTCCATTATTCTTAGTAATGGTTATTCTAAACTTTCATGAAATGAAAGAATGATTAGATTTAGTATCAAAATGTATGTTCTCTATTATTGAATGAAAAATTAGTGTACCTATAACCACATCATTTTTAGGATCCACCTTAGCATTTGTGATGTAAAAATATCACCCTTGATGCCTTAGAGTTTATTGGTTGTCTCTCAAAACCCTTGGATTAGTTAATTGAATTAAAAAGTGCAATGGGTCCTTGAAGTTCATGAAATTAATAATGAACTGAGGGTTGACCAGAGTATTCCTTTCATATAATTCATTAGTGGGTTTCTCTTGTTGGAAAGTTTTAGCTAGGTTCAATTCCTTCCCATACCAAATATATTTCCTCATCCCCTTATGAAATTTTCTGGGTGATTTATTCAACACCTTTGAGAAGTGGGATGTTGAAATTTATTGGCACCATTATATTTCTCTATTAGGCCACCAAAAATTAAACTCCATATTATTCTACTTATCCCTATGATACCCTTGAGTTTTTTCGGCCTCTATTTCGATTTTGAGGGAACAACAAAACATTTCCTCATATCTATCAAAGTCTTGATTCACCAAGGATATTCTTAGACTTGGTTTTATGCCATAAAAGAAGTGGAAAACCTTGAATTTAGGTGTTATGTCAAAGAAATAGGTGTATCATGAAAGTGTTGTGATGTTTTTCTCATATAAACATATAGATTCGTCACCGTTTTCCTTGTGGGAAAGAAATTCCCTTTCCATTTTAAGTTGAAGAGTATAGGGGAAATATTTATCGAAAAACATTTTCCAGAATTCCATGCACCCCATCGGTTATATATCTTAATCAGGCTTTATATTCTTAATCAATATCCAATACTAATAAGCTTCTCCATCTATATGATAAAAATTTAGTAAAACCTTCTCTTATTTATATGATTAGAGGATGGAGATGTTCTTCTCAATGGAGTTGATCCATTTTTCTATAACTGAGGGATCAGGTAATCCATTGAAATTCAGAGGACTTTGTCACATAAAGCCCTCAATTTCAACATTTTCTTTCTTATAGGAATTTGGATGTTCCTATTGATCTATATTTTTATTCAAAACTAGATTCATCTAGGAGAGTATCGTTATAAAGTTTGTGATTTTTACTCCCATCAAGCTAGGAATCTCATTGGGATAGTCCTCACATTACCCATCACATTTATTGTTTACATGATTCATCATATTTCTGTCCATTGTATAAAATAAAGGGATAATTATGGTTTATTAATTTTAAACTATTAAATTTTAGAAGGTAATATAATGAAATTAAAGTTATAACTTATAAATTATTTTTATTTTCTTAACTTATGAATTTCTAGGCTTTAATATATATTATCCATGATATATTTCCTAACATATATTATTATGGACATTTTTTATTCCCTTAATAATGGTTTGTAATTAGCTTATGAATTTACCAAATAATATCCACCTAGAATGTCAGACTAAGTGTGTAGAAAATCCCGTTTTCATGCACCAGTTCCTGTTTGACTCTTTCTCAACACAATGTTTTTAAGTTTTACCCTATGTAGATATGTATCAGTGCCACATCCACTTGTAGTATCAATATAGAGATGTATTTTATTGATAAAACAATTACTCTATATTAAATAAAATTTATATATGTTTCCTTATACTTATTCTTATCCCTAAGGCTTTCTCAAGATTTTTCAAATTCTAATCCAAAAAATAACTACACTTTTTATTTGATACCAATTATAAAAATCCTTCTATTTATTAGACATTAATTTATGATTTCTTACAAAAAAGTTAAAATAACACAACAGAAAAGATATATAAGTATATTTTATTAAAGAATTAGGTACATATAATAATATATTGAACATTGGATACACTAATATTATTTGAAAATTACTTAAAATTTATCTAACATTCCACATATTTTAAAACTGCATGAGATAACCTGGGGACATACAAAAGAAAGGGGTGAGTTATAAAGGCCTGTAAGGGGATAAAATGGAATTAGGTAAAACATGTTAGAAAATATGAATATAAATGGTTAATAAAATGAGTGAGAACAATAAACATGAACAATGAGACATGATAAGGCATGATAATCACAAATCTAACATGGGAAATGTGGAAGCAATTTAAAACAATACATCATAAAAAAAGGTTAAGGATAAATACCAAGACACCATGATAGAAAAGTTCCCATAAAGAAATAATGTTCACTCACTATCCCAATATTAAGTATCACGAGACTAAGCTTTACAAAATTCATTGAAGAGTTATAAAATTTTGATCACACCTGTCACTTTCATTTCATTCTCATGCTTAAGTGTGCCAAATAGATCATACAAAACGACTTCATTCATTATTATATTTTATTACATGATCAAGGAGTGTGGAATAAAAACATGTAATTCCAAATTCAATGAATTATAATTGTATAAAGGTGAATACACTTGATAGTAAATGGGTATGGTATTCACTATGAAATCGTTTTGGCATAGAAAATCACAGTGAGATTTCGGTGTCATAACATCATCACTTAAAAATTCATAAAATGGGTTGATGATAGTGAAAGTGGTCTCTAATAATTTTCACATAAAATGGGTAGTAATAGGGACGTGGAAATACATATTCCATCATTATGAATTATAAATAAAAGGCATAATATAATAAATAAACATTAATAAATAGGAGAATGCGAGAATCCCATACTTGAGTGTGTGACTCCAAATGCTTGGGAGGATCATCTTGAGATCTTATGGTGCCTTGGGAGGACTCTATAGAGGAGAGGGAAGAGTAAGTTTGTTCTAAATTGATATTTAGTGAAGGTAAAATGGATATTTTGTGATTTTATATAGGAAATGAGTGGGGAATTATTTATCATTTCTCAAACATAGGTTTTGGACTCTATATCAAAAAACAACCAAAACCCTAAAACTTTCCATGGGTTTTGCCCATGATTTCTGAAGATATGAGATTTTTTTAATTATGTAATATTTATAAGGTAAAAAAACTAATAAAATAATTCCCTTTCTTATGCTGAAGTGAGTCACACTTTTAAGGAAATGATTTTAAAACATTAAAATATACTAATAGTTTTGGAGGTTTTAAAAAAGGATTTATAAAATTAATAAAATATACATAAAATAAAATTATTTTAAAATTTAAAAGAATTTTTTGGTCATGTAAATCATTTATATTATTTATAAAATCACATATGTGTCATTATTGTTTCCTAACACAAACCATATATTCACATGCTATTTAATTTTTACGCAAAAATTCAACTTTCTCAGAAAATTATGAAAAATTTACCATTGGGTAATTTTGCTGTTATGATTTCAAAAATTATATTAATTTTATCAAAATAATATTATTCATATTTTAATTTTTACTTTTAAAATAGGATTCGATAATTATTGAGAAATGTAAGTTTTTTTTTGATAATAACAGTTTTTGAACCCTTATAAAAAATATATTTGAATTCAAAAAATTTATATGTTCATTTATATTAAATAAAAATTATAAAATAATAATATTTTATTAAAATATTATTTATTTAAAAAATATATTAATTCATGCCAATATATTCCTTAATTTAGTTTAAATATTATCTGAAAAAAAAATTATTTTATTGAATAAAAATAAATATCATTTATAAAGTAAAAATAAGAATTGAATATAACCATTATTCTATTAAAAAGATAATTTTCAAATTCATATTATTATAGTATTGATATATTTCACTTTAATACACCATCAAATGCCCTAAGTGTAAGGTGTGTGATGGTGAGACTTTCAGGGGTGGTTTGGCATACATGGTTTGGGTTGTGATCTCGATGAGCATGAAATTTTCTTGTAAATAGGTTTCTCTTGTTTAAGTTGTTGGATCTCAGCTTGGTCTTGGTCATGGGAAATTCTTGGTGATTTTATCTCCCTTGTAAGCTCTGATAAATGGAATTTATAGGGTGAATTCCTATTTGTTGAGGCCACCACTTCCTTTGTCTATGTAAATTGGATTTGTTCAAACCCTATATTAATACTAATCATGTGATTACTATCCAAAATATATATTATCAATATTAAAAATGCTTAATTTTCATTTAAATATGAGAGGATATAACAAAGAAAAGAAGTTAATTTGTTTTTTATCACTATATTACATTTTAAGAAATTTAATTAAATCATAAGGGAATTTTTATTTATAATAGTTTGGGTCCTTATCATTATTATCATATAAGAAAAAATTTCCCTATGAGAACAAAAAATAAAAAAAATTTATACATAAAATTGAAGAAATCAAAGAACTAAGAAGTTTTTTATCTTGTGAAGTTGTATAATGGAATTATCATATGATAATGGAGATTATAGTTATCTTATGAATATTGAGATAACTTATATAGAATCATATCGATTATTATCCATACCATTGGAATGACTTTGATTAGTCAACCCATGTCTTTACATGCAGAAAAAATGTTTTTTCTTAAAAAAAATGATCTATTAGGAACAAGATTCATTTTCCTAATAATAAAAAAATATGATAAAGATGAATCCTCTTATTTATTCCATCACATTTAGTTCGATATCTAGAAAATTAGAGCACATGGTAATTAAGATACTGTCACTTCAGAAGGTTTATTCCCTGGACCATTAGGATTATCATGTGTGTTTAGCTCAAATTCAAGAGAGGATATTAGAATAAAATAGTTTTTCATTACATGAAATATACATGATATATAAAATACATTCTTTATATGGTACATGATATACAATATTCAAGGATTTAATCTACTAATATTGTTCTTACATGTTTATCATTTTCTATCTAATAACCACAAAAGATTCTCTTTAGAGAAACTTATCTTCTCTATATGGTTCTTCAATATTTTTCAGTTGCTACTTGAAACTATGTGCTTCACCAATTTAACATTTATTTATATTCTTTGTATCGATCTTTACTCATTGAGAGAGAGTGTTATAAGGCCATATATTGTTCATTTAAAGGTAGAGCCTAGTTAAAATAAGTTGTAACTTTATACTGAGTAATTGATGCTTTCACTCAGATTGGAAGCCCCCATTAAAATGACATATATAATGAAATTGACCAAACTCATTGAGTAGAGTGTTTGGGGAGTGGACTAGGTGTATCTGTACCCCAAAAAACTATAAATTATCTATGTTCTATCTTTCTATTACATGTTTTCATTCCATTTAATATTTATAACAATATATCATAAGAAGAATTAAGTGGTAATGTGAGGGTGTTTTTTTAGTAAAGAAAATTTCAAGAACTCAATCCACCCCCTCTTGATTAATTGTTATACTTTTCTCTAACTGACACACCCCTCAATAACGTGATGAAGATGAATATTTTCACCATGATAGAAATTTTGAACCAAATTAGAGAGAGAAAAAATGATAGATCATATACCCCCTAAGAAATTCAATACCATATCAAACTCTAAGAATAAAACTCTACTTAATTCTATCATGTTAATTTCCCATGTTAATTTCATCAAAATTTTAGAACCAACCACTATTTTATTAGGATTAAAAATCATTTATTGGATTAGGACAATCACTCTAGGTATTCTCTTTCCTTTGAGAAATCCATAACGTTATTTTGAAATATAAAGGGTCATGTGTTGGGAAATACTTACGTTCAAAATAGTTTAAAGCACATTTTATGATAAATTACACATTATTATGAGATGAAATTGGAAAAATATATTAGGTTGGATAAACTCTAGTACTAATACAAGGATTTTTGTAGTGGTAACCCAATGAAGGGAACCTATTTTGAAGAAATAATAAACTACTTGAATATCTTATTTTTTTAATAATGTTCTAAAAAGAAAAGTAAAAGGACTTGGAAAAACCACAAGCCGCAGTGCACAATCATGGTTTAATATTTTAATGACATCATTAATTTCATCATCCTCTCTTATATACTTCATCATGATGTTTTCTTGGCCACCAACAGTCTTAATAATGCTATCAAAGAAGATAAAATCTATATCTTCTCTATTAGACCCCTCTCATCATATAATAAATATTTTAGAGTAATTCATATAAATTAGTCGCCGTAAGATTCCATGTGAAATTCTCATCACTGTAATAATCTCTATCCTCAAGATAAATATTGTGTTTCCTAGTAAATTTTATCTCCCTTATGAAAGCATGAAAATACTTCATATTTAAATCTACTCACCACAGCCAATTGTTTCTATATTTTTCCAAGAATACCCATTATTCTGCTAGTATCTCCTCATCAAAATGGCGAGGCATGAAAGAGACAATAAGAAATGATTCAACATCCCATTGTTCCTAAAACATACTATCCAATTGAAAATTTCCTCTTGAAGTACTTCTAAGATGGTATTGGGGCTCATATGGTTCTTCTAATATATAATATCATCATCTTTCAGTCTTATGATTTTCTTCTAGAGTGCCACCCATGTTTTCTCATAGAAATAAGTCTTCTAAAAAAGTATGAACCATATCTTTAAATCCACTAACTTCAATCCACTAACTATAATAAAATAATATTCTATTAGTAGAAACTGAATTAAAAATATAATGGAGTAAAGGGAAATTTTTAAAAAAGGTTCATTCTAGGTTATTTATATATGATATTGGGAAATCAGAGATAACTTGAAGATTTCCTAGAAATTTATCAAGAATTCTCCATATTCTTCTACAATTTTTTTTTGTTTCACCATGTGTAATTATTCACAGTGAACCCAAGTCTAAAATATTGTTTTGGGAAATAAATGAAAGAAAATATTGAATGTAAATTCTCTAGTAAAGGCCCCTCCCTATACATATAATATTCAATTATGGTTTCAAATTCACTACATATGAATTGGGAAATAAAAACTAGATTGAAGGCCGATAGCACTTCCCATAAGTACCTTAATTTTCCAACCTCACAATTAACATAAATGATAGACATGTATAAGGATAATTTAGAATTACAGACCTTAAAAGTGGTATGATTAGGGGAAGAATTAATGAATTCTTCTTGTAACTTATTATCTTATAAAAATTAGATATGATTATTAAACTGACTTCCATGAGTTTAGACTAAGAGGTTTTGAGGTGATTTTTTAGAAGAAACTAGTTAACCAAAATATTGGATTAATTTTTATTACCTTTATTAATTATTTAAATTGCATAAAAAATTATAAGTCTTCTTAAAAAGGTAAATATATAGAGTGTGATAGTTTGAGGTGATTTGGAGTGAGGATAAAAGAATATGTTTTTCAGATTTTATTCATAGTTTTATTTGACATATATTTTCAAACAAAGTTAAATCAAGTGAATATTTTCCGATCTCTAAAGTAAAAAAATAATGACATTTCTAAGGATTTAAATAATCCAGATAAATTTGGATGATCTAAGAAGTTAGTGGAACTTGGTATCTAGGAAAAGGTCTTAAGAAAAAAAATTTCCTTACAGGGGTTTCCTAACCAATATCTATAGAAAGAAAAAATGATTAAAATTATTCTAGATAAAATAAAATCTTGAAGGAATACAAAAATATAAAATATGGATGTATCATATGAATATAAGTATGAAGTATATTAGAAAAACATTGATATTCCATAAAATAGATTAATTAAAAGAGGTTCAGGAAAAGGATTATTAGTGAATCTATTAAACAATCTATTATGAATAGAAGCCAATAGATTAAAGAAGCTCCTGTAATGTTATATTAGATAGAGGCTGGAAGATGGATAATATCCTATAAAGTTTCATTAGAAGAATTTTTGAGAAGTTTCACAGGGTGTTTAATGTTATTAATGTGAAGATGTTTAGAGGGCTATTCAATGTTCAAATAATCATGATGTAAGGGTCATAATTCTAGCCGTTATATCCAGATGATTGATGAATGTTGATGTTTTGGTTAAAGGAAGTTCCTATGCAGTTTATTGACTCCTATTTACATAAAGTATTAAAGGATATAATATGAAGAATGTTTTTGAGTGGGATATTCAATGTTTTATCAAGAAATTTGAATTTGAATTTTGTACTTCCACATTGATTTATATAGGAATGTTTCAAATATAAATAGGATCATATGAATTGTGAAAATGTTTTTCCATTTATTATTATTGTGATAGTTATTAAATAAGTGAGGTTTAAATCACAATGCTTTAGAGTATTTTCCACTTGGATGGATTAGTGGATGTAGCAACATGATATAAAGGATAATGGAAATTTTTTTATTATAAAATAGGGTATTAGAAAGGGGGACTAGACTAAGGGTACCATATATGGTTTATCATTCATAAGGCACCATATATAAAAATTCATATAAAGAAGTTCTGTTAGATATTTATTTCTCATTACTATTGAAAAATTTTTTGTGAAAGAAGAATAACTTTCATAAAGGTGAGTGTGAATAATTTAATAAGAATAATTAAAATGTATTGAAGACTCTTGGTGAATGTTATTTTTATTGTTACAAAATTCTATTTTATCATATTATTTTTGTGGGGAGAACATGAACTATAAAAAAACTATAGTGTTATGAAAGTTATGGATACAAAATACTTTTTATAAACCACCAACAAAATGTTTTTATATTGGTTATGGGGTATTGAATTATTTATAGTCCATTTTAAGGACTTGAAACTCTTATTGAGTTGTGATCCTTGTAAATACGTGTGTTCCTTTGGGTATGTTAGATTTTTTTTCTAGTAGATTCAATTATCCCTAACTGGGTGTGAAGGTTGTTTCTAAATAAAAAAAATAAAAAAGTAGAAGATCCGTGATTTGCCCCTCCACCTCTCATTGATAATACCGATCCATATTGGTCCTCTGAATTAGTATTAGAGAAAAGGTTCCTTAATTAACTCTTTTTTATTTGAAATTTTTAAGAAAATGAAGGTTTCCATAGATAATTAGGACACTATTAACCATAATGGGATTCCTATATTTTATAGAAATACCTATCATATTTAGAATGAAATAATGTTACCCTATCTATTATCCATTAGTTATTAAGTTCTTAAAGCATCCATAGATAGTTTTACCCCTCCTAATGATGGTGATCCCTTAATAGTTTCAGATAAGAACAACCAAGATAAGGATGGGTGATCCATAATTTAAATATATTCCTTTCTCTAAAAAAGTGAATTTATTAGTATTAAAGTAGTTGGATCAACTAAAGTCATATAATATAATTTAAAGAATATTTATGAAGTAAACACAAATTTGAAGAATGAAAAGTTAAAAATTTGGATATTATAGTATGTAGATCTTGAAATGGGAGATGATTAATTTTTTGGTGAGTTCTTTACAAGGTTTAATGACATTATTAGCACTATAATACGTTTTGGTGAGATATTATAATACTCATTAATCATGGAAAATATTCTATGAATTTTTCAAGATAAATTTGATGCCAATGTATCACGTTTTTAAGATTAAAATACCAATACTCTATCTATGGATTATTTATATAGTATTCTCATCACATTTGAAATGAGAATTGAAACAAATATCAATAACCTAGAAAATTTTGACTAATAAATAGCTCTAAAAGATATTAAGTAAAAAAAGGTGAAGATATTTCCTGAGGAATAATTCAAAAACACTAGCACCAAATATAAGGTAAGTATAAAATATGATGAAATATTTTCTTTGTTTTCAAGAATAGAGAAAAGAGGAACATGAAATTATAAAGTAATGTTAATATTAAAGTGCTTTAGTTGAAGTTCGATTGGATTTTTCCAAAAAAACTCTACAAGGATAATGAAAGTTGAAGATAGTGATAAATAATAATGAAATTCTAGAAGATATATCAATAAAAATGTAGAAAAATAAATGTATTATTAAAAAAAATTGATAATATCTTCTCTAAAAAAAAAAGATAATATTTCTATCCAAATTTGATGAAATTTCTAGTAGTGGAGTGAAAGAGGAAAATTATAGTGATGATGGTGCTAATTGGTATCATATTAAAAAAGAAAATGATGAGAATTTTACCTATTATGAAATAATCAAATCTGAAGAAGAATAAGAGGAAAGTCAGATAGAATTTATGCTTAATAAATAATTTATAAATATCTTTCAATAATTTATAAAATTTAAATAGAAAATATTTAGTTTAGGAAAGAATATCTATCATCAAAAATTAGGCATCAATTATCCAGGAAAAATCCATGTTGTTAAATGGTATTTATGATCTAAAGAAGTTACTTTATGAATAGAAAAAATTCAAAATCAATAATTAAGAAAATATAAAGATGAGGGAGAAAGAACTTCGTCTTGTTTATCCAAAAACTTATTGAAGATGAGAAAGGAATAAAAAATTTGAAAACGTAGTTTTAGAAGTTTGTGAATTTTATAAGAAGAATGAACTATAGAAGAATAAAAAAAGGTCATCCTAGGAGGTTTACAACAAGTTTTGAAATATTTATAAGAAGAATCAAGTCAAGATGAATATATATGTGGATAAAACAAGCTATTTTAAAAAATGGGAGATTTTTAAGGAATCAATGATTTAAGAAAAAAATACTACAAATTGAGAATTTATTAAATCTAATAAGAATTATAAGGTTAAGAGGAATATTTTTGAAGGCTACCAAAATTTTGGCTCACAAAAGGGAACCAAGGTTAACGGTCAGAAAGATGATGGAGGATGGGTATATAATTCTGAAAAAAAACACGTTATAGAGGTAAAAATTTCTTCTATGGATAGTGTTGGTACTTAGGATGATTTGAATATACAATAATAATTTTCTAGTTTAATAATAAATAATATAATGAATCTAGGATTTTTTAGAGGTAGAGTTTGATGGGGGTGCATACCAACTCAAATAATACAACCTGAAAAATCTATTCTGAAAACTGAAATTAGATTACAAACTATGAAAACTATTTTTAAAATGTGATTAACCTAGAAATCTTATTAAATGATGTATTTTTATTCTAATATCGAAAAAAATTATATGAAAAATATCAAAAGCAGTATGTTAAGGAAGAGAGAGTCTTGTAGAAGTCCTTAGCTATTAAAACTACTCTAAAGGCCACATAAGGAGAACAAACTTGGATATTGGATAATTAGTGTTTTCACATATGAATTGATATTTTAATTTGTTAATGAATGTAAATGATTTAAAAAGAATTAATAGTTAATTTTATAAATTATGAGACCCTTAGAATTAATTTCATTAGATATAATGTAATGGGAAAAGAAATTGAAATTTAGAAGTTTCCTATTTGTTGACAGACTGAAACAAAACATGCTAAGTGTTTAACAACTGTGTGATGAAGGAACATATTTTTTTAAAGAAATAATGGTTTTTAAGAGGTTTGAATATGGTAAAGTCATAACAAGGTATAAATTATACAAGCGATGCTCATTTATAATTTTTTATTCACAATGATCATGTTATCTGAGCATGATAGAAGAAAATAAGTTTTGTAATAAGACACTTATTAATATTTGATAGAGGAATATGATCATGATGTTAAAGAGAGAAAGTATTTATGACATTCTTAATAGGATAAGTATAATATATTGGTTTTGTTTGATATGCTATAATGAGAATATTTTAAATTTGGTCTATAATTGGGTTGAGATAAATACAAATCATCACTTCAAACTGATTCATTATAACATATGTGGGTTAGTGATAAAGTAATCTATAAATAGAGATAAGTTATTTATTTTCATTATTGATGAATTCACTCATATTATATGTAAATTATTTTTGAAACATAAATAAGAGGCTCTGAAAATATTTATGAGTTTTAAGAGAAGTTTTGAAAAGGAATGAGGAATTTTTTTTATGAATGTTCGAATTGATATTGGTGTTGAATATATAAGTGGGAATTTTAAAAACTATATTAAAAAGCGTGAAATTAATTATGAACTTAGTGCACCATAAACACCACAATCGAAAAGTGTTTCTAAAAGAAAGAATAGAAGTCTGGTTTAGATGGATAGAACTATTATAACCAATCATGATACATCTCTCTTCTTTATATACTAGATATTGGAGTAGAATTTCACATTCAAAACTATTAATTCTATATTAAAAATTATGATATGAATCCATATGACATTTATTAAAAATAAACCCCATTTTTTAAATAAATAAGTGTGTTTTTCATCCCATATATTATCAATGTAAAAGTAAATAATCACGAGATGTTTTATCAGGGGGTTGTTGATGATATTTTTCTTTTCTAGCCTCCTAATGATAGAGGATACAAGTGCTATAAAAAGGAATTTGGAAAGAATTTGGAATATATGGATGTGTAAGTATTGTAAAATTATGATAAAATAGTATTACAGTTAGCTGTTGATATAAGAGAAAGAGAAAATGTGGTTATCCATGTTAAATAGCATGATTAATATTCTGACAGAATTAATGATAAGGATGTTTTACTGGATTAATACATTGATTACACCATTTAAATTGATGAGGGAAAATTATGTTAATATAATCTAAGAATGAGGAATAAAGTGGAGGTCTAAAATATCATTGGTTATAAGGGGAAATAAGTTTAATCCAATAGAACATTAAGGATAGAAACACACACTTCCTTTTATTCACAAGTTATGTTAAGATATGTGAAAGAATATTTTGATAATCAAGATTATATTTATGTTGTGAATGAATAATTGAAAAATATTTGGAGGAATGAGACATGGAAACTTGTACCTAAACCAGAAGATAAGAACATGATTTAAAACAATGGGTTTTCTAAAACAAACTAAATTTAAAGGGTGAAATGATAAGAAAAAATGAAATACTGATTTATAAAATCTACAAATAGTTTAAAGTACATGATTTTGTTGAGACCTTTTCCCCAATATAAATACTTTAAATCATCCAATTATTTATTATTATTGTTCTGTAATGAATATATAATATATTATAGAAGGATTTGAAGTAAACGTTTATCAATTAAGATATAGAAGAATGAGTCAATATTGAGACACAATATGGCATCATGTTGAGACAAAATGAAAACTATGTCAAAATGTTAAATAAGGATTTATATGGATTGAAACAAGCTCCAAGATTGTGGTAATCTAAGATTGAAACTTTTTTTAAGAAGTTAAATTTCAAAAAATGAAGAGTTGAAAGAAACCTCTATATAAAAAATCAATAGGTTTCCTTGATTATGATTGTTTATATTGAAGATATTATATTCATAGATAATGATAAATAAATTTCTAAAAAGTATACTAAATAGATAAAGAAGTAATTTGAAACATAAATTATAAGAGAAATGAAATACTTTATTGTATTATAAATCTATAAAAAGAGAAAGTACATTTTCCTTTATTGATTCAAGTATCTTAAGTAACTTCTATATAAATTTATCATGGAAGATTAAATTCTTATTTTCACACCTATTTCTGTTGGTAAAAATCATGAAAAAGATAGGAAATGAATGTCTGTTGATTCTAAAGAGTTTATAAAGTTAATTAGAAGCATGTTATATCTCACAGATCTAAGGATTTATTTATTGCATTTTGTTACTCAATTTTTAGGTAATAATTTCCACCAAAAGAGCCTCATCTTGTGGTTGGAAACAAAATCTCAAATATATTAAAGGCACATTAAATTTTAGGATGAAATAAAATATCATATAAAATATTGATCTATTTAAGCGTATAGATGTATATTAAGAAGGTTGTGTCGATGAAAGAAGATTCACATCTATTGGAGTGGTCTTACTAGGAGAAAGATTCATGAGACGAAATATAAAGAAGTAAAATTTAGTGACTATATGCATTGTAGAAGCTAAGAATATAGCTGAAACTTAAGTTAAAACTTATATATGGATGAAGACACAGTTGGAATATTTGTTATTTAATATGAAGTAATCTCTTCTCTTTGGTAAAGATAATCAAAGTGCTATCAATATTACAAAAAATATTGTGTAACATTATATATATAAGAACATTTATATTAAACATTACTTAATAAACATGAGGAAATAAATGAACTAAATTTGGATTTTATTCATACAATGGATTAAGTATATGATATATTCACTAATCCATTGTGAAAGGAAACATTTTATAAGATGAGTTTGGTTATGTGAATTCAACCTCATTATCTTCAATGCCAAGGTATTTAACCTTTTACCCTATCAGATATTGTATTTTGAGAGTGTTTTTAAAGGGGAGAAAATATGTAACATAAATCCGTCTATTGATATATGCTTTACCTATCAAGGGAGAGAATATATTTTTGCGGTTTTAAAAGGGGTGATATATGATTTCAGCATGTGTGAACTATTTTAATAGTTTGTTGAAGTAGTTATAGAAACTCTTTCTTAAAAGGTGTATTTAGTTTATTTTATGAGTATATGAGAATGAATGATGTTTAGAAGTGATTGTGAATCACTAAATTATAGAAAACATGGTTTTTTTGTTTAATAATTCTTGTTTTTTACACCATGTTCATTCAAACATGATTTGAATTTTTAGATAGTAATTCATTGCTTGAGTTTTTTAGTTTCTGTGATTTAGGTTCCTCTATTGACAATAAAATCCATGAAAATATTGTTGAGACCAAGTTGTTTATTGGTGTTGTTTTGAGAAAAATATGGTAAACTAAAAGAAATAATTGTTTTTCATTGTATTTTTTTTCATTACATAAATCAATAAAAAACTTATAAAACATCCTTAAAAATTATAATATATAGATTCTAACAAATTGAGGTGATCAAATAGAGAATAGAACGATATGTCTATCATATTGTATTCATAGTTACATCAAACAGAGATGTTTAAACAATGTCAAATAAGGGGATGATTTTCAAATATCCAAAGTACCAAAAATCATAACTATTCTTAGGTATTATAAATTATAGATAAAGATTTTCTATGGAAGAGTTTGGTGGAATTTGGTTTTTGAATAATGGTATCTATAAAAAAATTTCAAATAGTATTTTTAGAACAAAATTTACAACATAGGGAAATGTTTAAAGATATACCAGATTAATGAAAAGCTTATAGAAGTACTATATTTTGAAACATGGTTGTACAAGATGAATATAATTATGAAGTATATCATATAAATTTTTTGAGTCCATGAGATAGACTATCTTGAAGAGATTCAGACAATGGTTTTCTAAAAAATCAATTGAATAATATGTTTTATACAGATGCCACTAGATAGAAATGGATCATAAATAGTTATATTAGATGGATTACACCAGTTAGAGAAGTCCCTATGATGTTTTATTTGATGAAGTTTTGAGATTATTTAAAAATATTTAAGGAAAAAATGTAACCATTTTGAGAAGGTCATTCAATGTTCAAATAATTGCAAAGGAAGAATCAAAATTCTAACCAAGATTTTAAGATGTTTTAAGAATGTTGATTTCAAGGTTTAAGATTGATCCCATAAATATTTTTTACTCTTATTTAATTATAGGTTTGAAGTTGGTCTACCAAAAAAGTTTTTGAGAGGGATATTGAAAGTTTTAGTGAGAAATTTGAATTTTAAGTTTTCCCTCCTCCCTTAATATATAGAGAAATGATTACTTTATAAAGGGGAGAAAGTGACCTTTGAAAAGGTTGTTCAAGTTGTTGAGGAAGTGAGGAATCATTCAAGAAGCTTAATATTTTTTCCCTTTTTTAAAGTACCTGGTGGAGTAGCATGGGACATATAATACTGGATGTGGTAGTATCAAATAATTATAATATTAGACTAAGTGACCATACCGAGGGTACCAGATGGATTGTATCACACTGAAGGTATCACATAGATAGGTTTAGAAAAATATGTTTAGTTAAAAATTTCTTTCTTGCTACTATGAAATAAATTTAATAGGAATAAGAAGAAATTGCATGTAGTCAACTGTAAAGAATTTTAACAGTATAATAGAAATGTATTAAATCTTGTGTTGAAGGTTCTTTTTGATGTTGTGAAAAAAATTATACCATATTATATGTGTGATGAGAACATGAAATGTCAATCGAATTTAGTGTTATACAAGTGATGGATATTCCATACTTTCTATAAAACATGAAATGATTTTTTTTGTGGTTGTGTGTTCTGGTATTATTTCTAAACCATACCAAGGACTTGATACACTTATTGAGTAGTGAAAATTGCAAATAATTATGTTCTTACGGGTGTGCTTGTTTTTTTATAATAGATTCGATTATAAAAAACCATATGTGAATTTTTTTCTAAATCATAAAATATTAAACATATAAGATCACTTATTTACGTCCTCCCCTCTAAGTGATAAAAAATATCTTTATTGATCCTTTCACAATACATGTAATTGGTTACATTTACTTCTTTATAAATATATTTTATTGAAGGTACCATGAGTTTGGGTTCTAAAATTGGAAGCAGGGAAATAATGTTGCTACTATGAACTTTGATAAGATTCTTGATTTTGGTTTGGGAACCTATACCCCTAGAATTTCATAAAATGGAGAAGATCATATTTAAGGGGAGGATCATACCTAAAGGCTCGTAGTGCCTTGGTTTTTGGGATTATTAGAACCATACATGGTCTTACAACATGAATAAATCACCACACTGATAAGGGGGGTTATAAGATTTTATCTTCCCTCATTGGACACATGATGTAATATATAGGAAATGATCTTCTCTGAAAATGAAAAGAAACCCAAAATGTATTAGAGGAAGAAAAAGGTTCCTCTATGGTAGGGGGAATAAACCCTGATTTAGAGTCGCTAACGGATCATTTTAAACTACATGGGGAGCTTCATAGGAAGGAATAAAAGATATCTCAACCATAGGAGGAACTAGAGGCTCCATGCGATATGGTTCAATCGTAGATAAAACCGCAGTAGAGGAAGGAGAGAGTAAAATGGAAAGGCCTGGAGATGTAATCCCAAGAGGTTGGTTTAGAGATGAGGTATTTAATCATAAATTATAAAAAAGTTTGTAAAGAGGATGTAAAGAAACCTTTTCTATATATAAAGTGGGAGAAGATACAACCATAAGATCACTATGAATGACCAATATAAAATTTGGATCTTTTGAAAGTGAAAAAGGTTATACAATCAAGATATAATCCACAAATTAATGAACTAAAAGGTTTTTATTCTTCAATTCAGAACCAAACTTTTATAATCTATCCTCTACTTGAATCTAAGGGGAACCTCTCCAGTAGATAGGACACCTTCATCTCAATCATTAATAGAAACCTTCCTCCGGATATCATATATAGATGCACTATCCACCCACATAGGAACATTCAATTTACCTATACTCTTACAAAACACAGACAAGTAAACCTTTATATGATAATGGGAGAAAAAACCTACAAGGTTAGTAAATAATAGTTTATACTAATAAGAGATATCAGATCTTGATTGAATACTAACACACTAAAACTATAACAAATCTATGCCTATTAAGAACGAAAACTTTTATTTATAGTCACTATTTGTGACCATCAACAACAAAAAAAAATGGCACATATTAACACAAATTAAAAGAAATATATCCCCTTCCCTCTCACACACCCTAACCCTCCCCCTCATGAACCATAACCCTTTCTGCACCTAGAGTAGACACCACAACACCCGAAGCTACTATCACCACATGTACACTATCCTAACCCTATTCTCCATACCCAAATATGCTTCTACTACACGTCCACCCTCATAATCCTCTAATACAAACCCAATGCTACTCTGGCTGCACCCAAAATCAATTTTGTCTCCTATCATCCCTCATCACCCCCACTCCTATAACCCTCACCAAACCCCCTACTAGGGACTCTACTATCAACCTCCACCCTCCCAGTCCCCACCCTTATCCTCAACGAACCCCTACTGAATCCACCTCCATCAATTCCTCAAATCTCAGTCACCAACGTTATCCCTATCTTTCACTATAAAGAATCTGGATTTTCCTCCCCCTCTGCTCATCATTATCCTATATTCATTGCACTATGAGAGGTAATACCTATTAATATTGATTCTTTGAAACTCCCTCTATTTTAATATTTTTATTTTGATAATAACCCTTTCAAGATTATCTTTATTTGACATTTGATACATAATTTATGACTCATTGAAATTAAATATTTAGCAATCATTTGACCCTAACATATCAATGATAGTCAAATAAAAAAAATTTATGTACTTGGGTGTTTTGATAACTAAATTTATAAAATAATCATTGGTCATATTTTAATATATATGTGTAATTTTTTTAGATTTTTAAAATTTTTTCTTCCATTAATTTAGAAGTGACTCTATATAACATTCTTAGTCATGTAAAAAAAGAATACTTTAAAAAATAGAAGGTATAAATAATTTAATATAATTTAAAATGCGATGATTGTGTCATTTTTAAATTTTGTTGTTGTTTAGGATTAGTATGAATTGAATTCCATATGAAATTGGTTGGTATTTATATTAAAAATATTTTGTAATATTCAATTCTCAAAATTCATTCAATACGAATTCATGTGAAAATGTTTCTAATTTTTTTGCATATATGTGAATATGGATAAGATTTATATTGATATTACAAATAGAACATCTAGAGAATATTTTGAATGAATTATGTAGTTTATTGATTTCACTAGAGGATTTCAAAAGAAAATCTGTTAGTTATTTTTTTTATAAAATGGGAAAACATATATCAATTCACATGAGATACCATGAGGGAGAACCTATCCATGAATGGGTTTCAAAAAAAAAAGATTTGGACTTTTCACGGGGAATAATAGATATGTTTTCATCATATAGAAATATTTTATATGGACGATGATGTGAAAAAAACTGATCTGACTCTTGAATTGATTACTAAAATGGTATGTGTGTTGGCTCTGGAAGGCATTGACATCTGGAATGTTGAGACCAATAAAATTAATCGACACTTCAGTAAAAATTGTGATTCCTTGAGGGTTTATGAAATACTTGATGATGCAAAAAACTGAATTATATTCTATACGTACTTCTAATAGTAAATTATCATTTATTATAGATTTTTATTCACATGAAGGATTTGAATCAATGGTTAGACATATTGTTCGATATAATATTAGTGTAATTGAAAAAATTACATCCTATTGACACTAGGATTATTGATTCATTTTAAAAATCTTATAAGTTGGAAGAGAGCCTAGGTTTCACATATGAGACCATTGATGCATATCCAAAAAAATGTATATTAGTAGAAAAGAAACTTTCCATTTGGATAATTTTATGGTCTGTGACTCTTCGAGGTGGAATGATTGCTAGGGCAATCAAATTCATCAATGTTATAATGAGGAATAGTGGATAATGATTTATATGAATAAAATGAATTATTTTTTATGATAATGATGAGAAAATCATTATTAATGTCATTTAAAGTTTCTAAATTATTTAGATGGTATATGGAAGGAAATGAAGAATGTGATATTCTAGACCACCTGATAGACACCCTTTCATGGAAGGAGTTTAATCAGAGGCACCCAAACATTGCTAAATATAGTTGTAATGTCTGATTGAGGTTGGACGTAGATGGTTTCAATCCATTCAGGCCTATAGTTAGTGAACCTCATAGAACATGGCCTATAGTGTTAGTTCTATATAACCATCATGTTTAGATTTGTATGAAAGAACAATTTCTATTACTTTCCACTCTTATTTTTGGACCTATAAGTTTAGGGGTTAATATGGATGTTTACATTTAGCCACTGATCGATGAGTCAAATAAATTTTGGTTTGTTGTGTGATGACCTTCAATTGTGAACTGAATGAAATGTTAAAAATGCAGTCTGGTTTGTTTTGGACAATGAATGAATTCCTCACTTATGAAAATTTACAAGTTTGACTATGGTAGGGGAATTTTATTTCCTTTACTATAATAAAAAAAATTAATACAGATTAAAAATAGTAAAAAATGGTCATGCATGGGTTATAGATGTTTTTCCTCATCATCACAGGTTTAGAAAGCATAGAGTGGAATTTTATGGTTCTATAGAATTCAATCCAACAATAAAGATAATGTTATGACTATAAATATTATCATAGATTGATTAAGAAAACATCCTCACTATATACGAATTTTAAGATTTTGTGGCTTATCCATTACCCACTATTTCTGGTTATGGTAGATTACATAGTGTCAATTAGATGAAGAAAATTATTTATTTAATCTCTCTTACTAAAGAACTAACAAACTAAAGAAAAAATATAGATGGAATTCACATTTAAAAATATGTTTTTTATTGTATACCATAGACCATTTTTGGTGTTAGTAAAAAATTAAATGACCATGTCAATGCACAATGTGATTTAGAATAATTGGGTGTATTGAAACAATTTCAATTACTGTTTGGTGTGGAAAATAGGGCATACAGGCCTATTTATAGTATATAATGAGTAAAAATGAGAAAGATACATCTCATTCCATTTTAAATATGCTCAAGGTTCATAATGATTTCTCTTCTAGTATTTCAATGTGTGTGAATGTGATGAATATTTCATTGTAAGGGTTGAAAATTCTTGATAATCACATAATACTTCGGTAGTTGATTCCGATCATAATTTATGATTGTTTATCACCCAATATTTTTTAAATAGTTGATTGAGATGATTAATTTTTTAAATTTTTTTTAATAAATAAAAAAATGGGTGATTTAAAAAAAATTCATGATAGAATTTTACTTACAATTTTTCACTTAGAGAAACTATTTATACCCTCATTTTTCAATGTTATACTTCACTTGATAGTGTAACTAACTGATGAAGTAATAGACACTATTCTAGTGAAATTTATGTGGATGTATCCTTTTAAGAAGTATCAAAATACATTGAAACAATTTTCATTTAACAGATTTTTTATGGAGTAACCAAAAACCAGTGGTTATTTAATGGATGATTGTACTCATTTTTTTATATAATATCTTATGGATATTGAAAAAAATTAGATAAACCCTCTTGGATTCCTAATGGTCTTATTGGAGAAGGAATTGTATTTGATATGGATAACATCAAGTGGGTAAAGTCTCATTGATATATCTTGTTTAGTACTCAATCAGTTTTATAACTAATGTAGTAAGTGTCCTTTCACTTTTATTGTTTAACATTTACTTGTTTTTTTACATATATAGGATTATTATTTAAATATTACATTATCATTTTCAAAAAAATAATTAGATATAACAAGAGATGCCTAATGCGAGTGATTATCAAATTCAACAGTCCCATTATGCATCATTTCATGATTGGTTTAAGGATTTTATACATATAAATGAATTTTCATTATGATTTATGTATAATAATAATTTCATTCTAAAAAATGTTTTATTGAATTTTTTGAAATATATAAGTGCATAACCTGTCAAAGTTAGGTGACCGTACACTAACTGAAGAATATAAGCAACTATATGAGTGTCCATCTATAATGTATCATCGTTACATATCATTATATTCTAATGGATTTCAATTTCACATTAAAGATGATAATGATAAATTTATAACACAAGAAATTTGAATTGGTCATCCATCTATCAATTCTGGTTATTACTATGATCAATTGAAAGACATCATTGAATTTTCATACATGCACAGGTTGAAATACAAATTGTTAAATTGTAATTGGGTTGATCTATTCAATGAAATTAAAGATGAAAAATATAAATTTATATTATATAAATTTAACATTATGCTATATAGTGATGAACGAGTCAGTAATGATCCTTCCATTTTGGTATGAACAAGAATTTTTTTCTTAAATACATTTCTTTCTAATCTAATTTTGAACGTTTCTATAAAAATGTCAAGGAGATTAGTGTTTTTAATTGAAATTGTTGAACACAAGAATATTTCATTTTTTATGTAACTTCATGATCAATACACCATATTTTAACATGAATAAGATATTAATTGGGTTAAATAGACTATATAATGAGGAATAATCAATTTTTATGTTTAATAAAAGGTATGATTGCTTTCCCACTCTTTTATTTAAAACATTTGTGTAACTATTTAACTATTTATGATCTATATAATTTTTTTCTGTGTATTTATTATCTATTTATTTGATATATAGTCTACATGTTTCTATCTACTAATTATTTATATATCTTTAGACATGTTAATGGAACCAGAATTAGATCCACACCATTCTGTAGAGCCATATTCATTTACATGTTGAGTTATGTATGAATTTAAATGTATTTTAATTTTTTAATTCAACATTAAAAATATATATGCACATATTTATAATCATGTATAAATTTGTTTTTAATAGGATCATACTATATTGATTCTTACTCTTTTAGGAGCAGCCTTATCTATGGTATTTCATCATGGAATTCAGACATGACCCTTTCCATATCAGTTGGAAATATATACCATCCCTTGAGAGTGGGTTCCCCTGTATTTACTCTCCGGTTGATTCATATCATACATTTAACTCACTTATTTTCAATGACTACACATGACTAGGCTTCATTCCCATAGCATACATTAGATCAGATATGGAGGGAAGATCTAGTAAGAGAATTATTTAAGTTTCTCATCTATGTTTAAAAAATATGTACATCTGTGGTAATTTATTTCTTTAAATGAATAATTTGGGAGTGTTCCAAAAATGAGTTTTATTTAGCATGTATATAAAAATTCCAAAAATGTGTAAATATTATAAAGTTTGAGTCAAGAGGTAGTACCAGGTACCAAATGTGCGTGCCTTAGATATTCTGGATAGAGTTATGAGAGGAAATCTCCCTTCTCAATGGTGAGACTTGGTTTCATGTTAGTCCACGAGGCTATGATGGTGAGCCTATTTGTATTGTTTAAATATTTCGTAAAATTTGTTTAATTTTACATGTTTTAAATATGAATTAATTGAATATATGTAGTGGTTTCACTCCAATCCAAGAATCAATCATTACAAGGGCCACCTTATAGTCTTGGGACTCGTCATGTGTACCAGATTCAACATGATGTATTTATCCAGTTATTTTTTATATTTATTATTTAATATTTTTTTAATTATGTAGATTTATATTATTGGTATAATGTTATGGGAGAAAGGTGTACTAACTAAGAAAATATCTATGTGGATGATGACTCGTGATCAAAATGATCCTGACGTTGCAGCTCTTATAATAAGTTCTTGTACTAATTATCAATATTTACATACACCAATATATACATATATAATTATATTTATATATTAAATCGGTTCAATATGAGGTCCAATTAGCATAGATTCTAGAGGACCATCAATAACATTCCATGTTGAGGGATTTGACATTTCATCACATTATTGGTCGCGATGGACATGGATACAGCTAAACATATGGCATGGGGATGCCTTATTCTATAGATTCATACAATGAGTCTTTGTTTCAAGTTTTTATTTGGATTACACCGAAGGTAAATGATTTGGATGCCTGGATGTGTGATTCTATGGAGGAAAATGCGTACCTATTAACTAGGTTAGAGCACTGTGGGAGTATATGTGCAGAGGTAAAGGTGTAGGGGTCGTACAACACTAATTTTTATTGATTGATTTATTTATTTATTAAATCAATTATTATTATATTAATAATTTTTATATTTTTTAGGCCCCTACCGAACCAGATTTAAGTAGAATCCATGGTCCTACATGATGCATTAGATCTGAGTGGTTCATTTTGTTTTATCGTTCTCGTTCCTCACTCAAATTTACTATCTTATTTTGTTTTCATATTTTTAGTAAATTCAAAAATCACAGTTAGAGTAAAAATAAATTTTTATTAAAGGTCCCACCAAGTCAAGGGGGACTAAAGTGGTGCAATCCTAATGCATCATTGCTAACAAGGAGGTTACATGAATTGGGAAGAGACCTGAGGCTATCATAAATAATACAATAGTTTTTAGGGATCCCCTTGATATCAAGACAATCAGTAGTAGAATTTACCTCCCTCCATGAGTGAGCAATATCAGTGTACTCATGAAAAAAGTGTTTTCATTTCCTAATAATGTAATATAAGTACCAAAGGGGTCTGGCTTTGTTGTGCAGGAAGTTGACTAGGAGGCTCAAATCTGATTTCACTAAGGAGACGAGGATGTGATGGTCATGGAAGATGGATATATAGCTGAGCATGGCTCCGAATTCAGCTTAAACAGGGGTTCTTAGACCATAATTGGTGTTAAAACCAATGACGATAGATCCTATGATGTCTAAGACCAGACCACCTCCTCTCATTATTCCTTGGGCATAGGATCCATGCACGTTAAGTTTGCGACCAGAGTTGGGAGCGTTCCACTTAACCCACCTCCCCTGCATTGTGATAGGTCTATTTGGGGACATAGATATCATTGGAGTCCCTCCATTAAGAAGAGTAATAAGATCCTTTATCAAAGAAAGCAATCAAACCTTGAGAAATGTATATGACCTACGACTACCTCCACATTCTTTGTTCCTCATATCCCAAATGACCCAGTAGATCGAAACACAAGCCATGACTTGAAGATTGTGCACCCTGGGTTGGTTCTCGGTTCCATGAAACAACCAAAAGAAGAAGTCCAGTTCACCGGCATGTTACCCCTGCACTCCCATCCATTGTCTTACCAAGTCCCATGAAAATTTTTCCTAGTCACTATCAAAGAAGAGGTTCCATGCTGACTCAGTGTTTGGGTTGGTGAAACACATAAATTGGGAGGAAATATGAATTCCTTTCTTATGTATGTTCTCATCTGTCGGAATGGCTCTATTTTGGATCCCCCAGACCAAAAATTTCATCATTATTGGGATCTTTTTGCACCATAGGTGATTAGGTCATGTATGCTCTCCCTGTATTATGTGGATGGATTCAACAAAAGATCAGGTGATGAAATTTTTGGATGATGAATTAGAAAATAAACACTTGTACAGGTCATCTGAAAGGGTAATGTTGTCAAACAAGTTCTTTTTTTCTGCATCTATTGTTATAGACGTGAAAGTCGGGTGCATCCTGAGTTGAAAGTGATCTTTGGCACAGGGCACCCTGGGAATTAGAGTTTGCATCATGCCCAGTTTTCTTTCCAATGCTGGATTTCACCTTTTCAAATCACCCATCTGGCCTTGTTCTAAAGAAAAATTAGAACCTCTCTCATGCATTTGGCAAGATTCTAGAGGCTGTTGAATCGATTCCCCCAGTTACTCCAACCTTCCTTATTCGATTATGGGTGAATCTTCCCCATAGTGACATCCCTTCAATGAAGTTCTGACAAGTTTGGTGTGCATTACCTTCATGATCTCCATCATGTTCTGGAGGTTCACACCACCTTCGTCAAGAGGTTTGTCCATCCGAGGCCATGAATCCCATCAAAATTTTCCCTCTTGTATATTATCCCATATGAAGGAGTTCAGTACTTTTCCAATATGAAGGATGATCCCTTTGGGAGGGATAATAGTAGAAAATGTATGCATGTGAATGGAATTCAAAATGCTATTATCCAGTATGATTATACCCCCAAACTAATGAAACATGTTCATCTATTTGTAGAAATGAGTTGTGATTCTTCTAATTATGTTCCCAAACTCCACCTTATTGATTTCCCCATTAGAAATTGGGACACTGTGATATTTCATCAGGGGGTTTTTTCCTAAAAATCCCAAACTCTCTTGAATGATCTGGGTGTGCCAACTAGAGAAAGATTTTGGGAGATAAACACTTCTTTTAGTGAGGTTCACATGTTTCCCACTCCATCTTCAGTATAGTTCCATGATATTATTGAAACTGTTGATCGATTGCGACCGGTTGTTGATAAAATAGGAATATCATCTTTATACATTTCATGTGACATAATTCCTGATCCAGATTTGTTTTTGTATGGGAGGATATGTCTACTGGCTATTGCAGTGTTGATATTCCTTGAAAGCATTTCTTGGGCAAGGATGAACAGGCAGGGAGAGATTGGGTCCCCTTGTTGCAGTCTTCAAACTAATTTAATGAAGCTGAAGCATCTTCCCATGATCCCCACAGTAAGCTAAGGGGAAGAAAAGCATATAAATATCAGATCTTTAGATCATATACTAAAATCAAAGTGTTGCATGGCTTTTAAGATGAAGCACCAACCCATTTTATCGTACACGTTGTCCATGTCAATTTTTATCATGATGTTAGATACAATGCACTTCTTGTTAGGGTCTTTGACCATCTCCTTTGAAATTCCAATAGACCCTTGGATATTCTATCCCTATATGAAGCCATGTTGTTCATCAGATATTATCTGAAGAAGTATATAGTTGAGTCATTTATTGATCAAACCCACAAATATTATATATGAGAAGTTGAATAGGACAATAGGTCCGTACTACCCCTGATATGTAATATCTTTAACCTCGGGATCAAGAACAAGCTTTGAAGCACATATAGCTCTCCGGAGACATCCTCCTATAAAATAATCTTTTACTCCCTCAATAATATTATCTTTGATAAACTCCCATGAAAATACATAGAACGTACCTGGGAACCCATCTGGGCCTGGGGAACATTCCGGTTTCAGATCAAGGATAGCCTCTTCGATCTCTTTCTCATCAGGTATGGCTTCCAGTTGCATGTTTCCCTGGTCACTGATTAAGATAGGGATGCTATATAGAATGTTTTCCACACTATCGGTGTCAAGGGGAATGTCGTTGCCTGTGTCGAGTGGACCTTCAAGAAGGATTCTGAAATGTTCCTTTTCCATAAGACCCTCTACCTTGATATCCCCTATATACGAACCATTAACCAACTGTAGGGTAACTATTCTAGTTTCCCTCTTCTTCTTAATGTTGGAATTGAAGTAACTAGTGTTCCTGTCACCTTCCCTTAGCCAAAGAGCCCTGGAACATTCTCTGTCCACCTTCTCGATCTCTGTTAACTTCCCACCAAGAATATTTTGATTCCCCATCATTTTGGAAAATATTTCATCATCCCAGGTTTCCTATAGGTGAGTTTCTAGGTTCAATATCTCATTCTTGAGGTCCTCTATATGATATTTACTGATAGGTTTTTGTATTTTCCATTCAAGTAGGTGGGATCTTAATCTTTTGAGTTTATCGCCAAACCTAGCTTATGCTGTTCTAGAGGATGGTTGGTTCCATGAATCTTGAATGGCCTACAGAAATATTTCCATGTGAGTCTAGATAGCTGATAAGGTGACGTTTTTATCCCTTATTTGTCCCCTTTTCATATGTATTCGGAGAGGGGCATGGTTAGAGAGGATTTTTACCAAGTGAGTAACCTCTATCTGGCGTAAGGAGTCAACACCTTACAGGTTGGTGAGGCAGTGATTGAGACAGCTCTAGATGCACCTGGTCCCTTTTTTTATTAAATTGAAAATTTTAACAATTATGGATTTAAAACCAAATAAATAAATTTTTATTTATAATAAAACATAGGAAAATAATTAGTAAGTGATTTTTTATCATTAAATTTCAACTGTGTTTCACGTGTGGTGCATCGAAAAGTTAGCAGTTAGATAAGTTCCATTATATATTGATCCCATCTTCAAAATAAAGATAATATTCTTACTTTTCATGAAACTTGTGTTCACCCATTGACCCATGTGTCTAGTTTCAGTGCAAGCCTCCCATAGCACCCAATGTCCCACTACAACTAACACAATCTGAGTGTAAACTTTACAATAATTGACATCAAAATTCTAAAAATGAGCTTCTATGAAATGTTCAATTGACCCAAATATAAAGGCAACCCCCATTCTATTTCCCAGTAGCTTCAAAAGTAATTCTACTCATTCAATATATAAAAAAAATCCTCTATAGACTTTAAATTACTCAAGGTGTAACATGATAAATAAAACTTTATTTGACTGTATTTACATTGAACCATGTTCTTAAAAGGTATAATGTCACATCACGATATTTTGTGAATTATTTTTTTCGAATTACTTTTAACTTTTTGATATTTTCAATTTCATTCAACACATAAAATGGTTTATGTTATATTAAATCATTATGTCCGGATTGTGTTATATGCAACAAAAAGTTAATAGTTTACTACACACAACATAAATTCTATCTTAATCTATATAGAACACCTAGGTTAGCTTTCGTTAAATTCAACAACGACTTTCCTCAATGACTTACATAAAATGCAAGACTGAGTTTAACCGAATGATAATATATCATTAAAATGTTATTATTTAATATAATAAGATATAACCTTGATGTTAAATGAGAGGTTATGAATATTATTAACTAATTTATGAAAATATATGGTTTACATACATTCAATATGAAATTATAGGTTACTAATTAATTATAAATTAATATGAAAATTGATTTAATATAAAAGGAAATATTATTATATTTATGGTCACAAAGCTGTTTTACCCTAATAAATTAAATTAAATATAATTAGTGAGTTATATTAATGTAATATAAATTTTACATATTCAATAAAATATTTTTTATATCCATTCAATATATTTGATATATATAAGATAAGAAGAAACCCAATTTTATACTTAAAACCTATATTTTTATTAAGGCATTTTTACAACCTTTTAATGGAGAATCCATTTTAAATATATTTTTTTGAACTTTTATAAATTTAATATGTTAAAAATAAACTACATATTTTAAATAGGAACATAATAATCAGGTTGTGGTAATTTGTTCTTTATTTTTATGTGATGTTTCATTTTTAATGAATACTAAAAATACTGGATTTTTGTTCAAAACTATTTTTTTCATCTAATTTATTTATAATTTTAAATTAAATTTTAAATTGGTTTCAATGTATAATTAGATAAATGTTTTTTCAATTAATTCAATTTAGTTCATTAGAAGCAATTTTATATTTAAATTGGATATAAAAACTTAGCAAACATTTGATTTTTTTTTATTTTAAAAACCCACAGTGTCATCCCATCAGTAGGATTAAATTTAAATTAATTTATGACACCTTTGTGATTAGAATCTGGATAAATGGATTCTATTTTTTGAATCAAAATATCTTATAATTTCTAATAATTTTAATATATTTTTTTACCAAAAAATATTAGTGAAATTAGTTAAAATTAATTATATCAATTACGGTAATTTAAGCTTAACTAAGGACCAAACCTTAAATTTACGATTCAAAATAACCTCAAAACTTTTTCAAGAGCCATTAGATAGAAATATTTGGACATGATAATCAATTTTATCTATTTTTTTCCATTATTTTATTCACTTGACATGTGAAAAATGTGTATGTAATTACTTTGTAAAAATATTATAAGAGTGCCACTCCCCCCTACTGTAAAAACTCCTCCTCTACTTCCACTTCCTCACACCTATCAAGCCCCATGAAACACACAAAATATTCTCAAATAAGCACAAAAAATACCTCCCATACTTCTATATTCCTCCCCTTTTGAATGAATCAGTCCATGTAATCCTTTTGTTTCAAACCAAAAGGAGTTACCCGATTAAGAGGCAACGTCTTCTCTCAAGCTCCTTTCTTTTATTTTTTCTCTAAACCCCTCCACTCTATTTATTCCAAGATTTTATAACAAAACCGGTATCATAAATATTATATGATTTTATTATGATAAGGGTTCCATGTACACTTACAAAAACCTCCATCTATTGGGCAACAAACATACTGTTTATGTGCACGGTGAACTATCGGCTCACAAAACTGTGATTGTTCATTTTCCCTTACCACCTCTCATAGTAGAATATATGATGGAAACTTTATAAATATGTTATATATTATATTTTTTATCTATTTAATAATTTTTAATCCTTTTACAACACATATCATTATACATTCCATTTGGTGTAAATATGATAATTTCGTTTGAGAAATTGTGAACTACCACCCCCTAAAAGTGATGCGATTCATTCACACATTACATGGAATGTATTAAAAATGGATTTAGTGAACTTATTTGATATATATTATATAATAATGATACATGAATAATTATTTATATATACATATACACACATATTTCATTGACCTTCTTTCTTTCAATACAATAATAAAATTGAAAACAACATTCATGCGTATGTACGGCTTACCGTCTCCATGAATGGTGTATTTCATTTAATAATTTTATATTATATAAATTATTATAATAAATATATACTTAATATAAATTATATTTATAACATGATCTATATTATGGAAATCATGATATATGTATAAGGACCAAAGATATCACTGATGAAGACACATGCGAAGAACAAAGTGAATATTACCCAAAGTGAAACCTTAACATATAATGGTTAACATGAGGATAATATAAGGTATTAATCAAACCATATAGGGTATTATATATAATAATATGGTTCTATGATATATTTATAATAAATTAAAATTTATTATACTGTAGTTTTTTTATAAGTATGATGAGAGTCAAGACACAAGGTAAGTAAATTTCATCTCACTATTTATTCCCACATGATACATGCTTTATTCACCACCCATTCATTTTTTCTGTATATAATTACCATGGATGTATTATATTATTCTAATATATAAAATTATGGGTATTTACATATCAATTTTATGATCTTTATATAATTGTATTTATGATTTGAACGTTACCAAATCAGTAATGTAATTTTCTGTCAATTTTCCTTCTTTGAGAAAGATTCCATGTTATACACCTATATTTTTTCATGAGGTGTATATAATGCATTTGAAAAGTAATAAAATGAATTTAATTAATTTGACGATATTTTATTCTTCATTTAATTTAATTTTCTTACATGGGGAGTATGGTTCAAAGTTACCAAGTGTTAAGAGTTTTTTGAAACAATCTCATTGCTTTTCAAGATTGTTTATGTTTATTTTTCATTTGATAAAATCTTATGATCCATATCTAAAGAACATTCATGAAATTTCTTCTCATATTGTCATTCATGAGTTATTCATGTATTGGTACCATTTTTCTACTATTTGGTACATAATAAGGTTAAGAAAATGGTTTTAAGAAAGCCCAACTTTACCCTATCTTCAATCAGAAATATGTATTCCATCAAAACCCTGTTTTATAAAAAGGATTTCCAAGAATATTCTACTATTTTCCTATAATAATTAAAATAAAATTTCCCTTTTTTTCATTTTCCAATGTTTGTGAATGAATCTTCTTGTATCTTTCCAAAAAAATAATTTCTTCTACCCTTTTTACCTTGTAAACAGAATACTATTTTTAACTCATACGACATGTATGGATTTACATTCCAACATTTCTGGTAAGATTCCTTTGCATGATTAAAAGGATAATTTTAAACAAAGGGTTTTTAATATTATTTTCAAGAAATGATTTTCAAAAATGTTTTAATATTATTTTATAAGTTTTGAAGGAAAATGGTTTTCAAAATGTTTTCAAGACTTATTTATAAGTTTCAACGTATTTTCGAAGAAATGGATTTCATAAAAATTTCAACATTATTTAATAATGTTTTAAATAAAAATATTTTCAATTTTTTTCAAGATTTATTTATAATTTTAAAAAAAAAATCAAAAAATTTTTTTTTTAAAATTTTTTGAACCTTATTTTATATTTTTTAGAAGAAAAATGTTTTTAAAATGTTTTGAATATTATTTTATAAGTTTTCATGAAAAATGGATTTCAAAATGTTTTCAAGCTTATTTTATAAGTTTTAAAGGAAAAATATTTTCAAATTGATTTCAAATATTCTTTATAGATTTTTAAATTATTTTATATGAAAATAATTTTTAAATGGTTTTATGTTTTTAAAAATCATTTTTCAAAGAGTAAAGTATATTTTCCTCAGTAATTATTTTTGAATGATATTTATAAATTATTTTCTATCTAAGATGAAATTCGTTGATGTTACTCATGCCTTTCTAGGAAATTATCTAAATGTTCTACTCATATTCTTATCTAAATTGGTTATAATTAATGTCATGGTCTTTATAAAACCCATTTCTCTTTCACGGGTTATATTTTTATGAAATACATTTCTCTTTAATGGGTTATATGTTTATGAAGTCCATTTCTCTTTCACGGGTTATTCTTTTGATGAAATGATTATAACAAATTTATCTTTTTCCGTAGGTTATGATATGATTTCATGTTTATGATACCCATTTCATTTCATGGGTTATGATATGATTGTTTATGATTTTGTGGCATATATAAGTATGATTTTAATATGATATATGTGGGACCTATATCTACCTCCAATTCATTAGGTAAAGATTTATATCTCAAGAGATAGACTAATATGGTCTTGAGAGTAATCCTTGACTAATAAAATGAACATGGGAGTGAACTATGACTACCAAGATGGTATGAAGAGTGAAATCATGATACTAATATGGCCATAGTTGTGAACCATGACTACCAATATAGTATAGGGAGTGAACCCATACTACTAATATGGTCTTGGAAATGATGCCTTAACTACTATGGAAATCAAATTATATGCTTATATGGTTACCATAATTCCATGTTTTATTCCTATATTATGATTTTCTAGATTTTCTTTTTATTTCCTTATTATTTATCTCTTATGAACTGTTAAGATTTATTCCATGATTCAGGTTTTTGATATTTTATATGCTAGGTATGATCTTAAAATGTTTTGATCATGTTCTCATACACCCTATGCTCTTGTTTATGCTTATATGTCTCCCTTATTTACCATTTTTGAGCATCTGAGCTCACCCATTTTTATGTTTCCATTCCCCAAGGTTATGAATATATGTATTATGTTTGATATGCCTAAGAAGTGTGCTAGTCATGAATAAGCTAGTGAAAGATAAGGTAGATCAATTTTCACCAGTTTTTATTTTTTTAAGTTTCCAAATGTACTAAAATAATATGGTCTTTGGGAATATATTTTAGTAATGTTGTATGTATTCTAAAAAGGATATATAATTTTAGTGTTTGAAAAGAGAGGGTCTCTATAGTTGGTATCAGAGAAAAGGTTTATTTAAACTTTGGAAACCAGAATGAGAAAACATTAGAAATATCCCTAGGTATATTTATAAGGATATGTCTAGGGATGTATCTAAGGATAAGTATAAGGATGAGTTAACATTTAGGAAAATATCATGGAATTTTGGTAAAGGATAGAATGATTGGTTTGCTAGTAATACATACTTTTCAGGATACTACATGTGGATGTGGCTCTAGAACAGATGTACCAAGGAGTAAAAAATCTAACAAGATGTTCTGGGCCTGACTCGAGGTAATCTGGTACATGAAAATGGGCCTTAATGCACACCTTGTTTGACACTCTCGGGGGATATGCTCTGGGAATTAAAAAACTCTTCATGAACCATCATGAAGGATTTAAATAGATAATGACTATGGATAACCTAGGATCAATATAAGGTGTCATAGATGAAAGAAGTATGATCCATGATTTAGGAACCCTAAAATATATTTTATATGACTATATAGTATCCCAATATGATAAATGTTTCTCACAATATTCCATCTGATTTTAGTCAATGGAGTGAAATTGAAGGAACATGGTTCACATTTAATGTTTCAGATATAGAAAGTAGGCGCACTATATAAATAAATTTCCCAAGTGGAAATCTCATAATGAGAATGAGGAAGGTGGTATGAGTATTGGTTATACTTATGAATAAAAAGAGACCTCAAATGACATGTGAAAGGTATGTGATGTTCTTTCAGTATTTTTTACATTAAAATTAAAAATCATGATTAGATTGATGTTGAGTAACCTTAATAAATGATTCATATTACATATTCTTGGAACAATGTATTAATGAATAAGTATATAAATCCTATGCAATGGTTTAAGTATAAATGTGTATGAATGAAATATTTATGTTTTGGAATTCAAAGATTATGTCATATGAATCATGATATATATGAGTATTTTCAGTATATTTTTTTATTGAGGATTGAAAAGGAAATGTTTAATAGTGATAAAGAAATAGAAAAATGATTTCATAGAAAGGTGATATTTTGATCCAGGGAAGTTAAACCTTAATTAATTCCTGACATTGAGATAATGATGTTTGGATAATGATATGCTGGTATGAATAAGAAGATTGGATGGTATAGATTACCTTGGAAGTGATTATTGGCAAAGTGTTTTATGTCATCAAGGATAAGGTTTAAAAATTCTTGTATTTAAAGAATATATCCTGTAATCATTGGAGTATGGATGAATTCATATTTTTCAAAAGGATTTATGGTTGTAAGGGTTATTTTTATATTTCAAGATAATATACGATAAGGGTATTCAAATGTTTGGAATGTGAAAAATAAGTGGTACTTTGTGATATATGGGGGATCAATGTTAATCCTCTTTCATGACATTATTTCTAATGATTTTAATTTTCATCTTTCAGAATGGTTATAAGGTTGACCATTTATGGAATGTTTAAATTAAACTTTAGATGAAGTCAGTAATATGAAAGTGTTATATCTCTATATGAGTATTTATGTATATTGGATAGTCTGTTAAAACTACTTTTTTATGATAATGGATGAAAAATGGGATGAAATATCATAGATCACATGATTTTTTAGTACTTCAATAATAAAAAATTCACATTATTGTTTAGTGAAAGAGGTGAAGTGTATCACTGAACAACAGAGGGTGATGTTTTACTAAGATCATGAAAATATATATTTTCATGAAAATTATTCAAATTTAGGAAAAATTATTTTGAATAAAAATGTTTTCCTAGTACTTTCATTTATAATGAATCAAATGGTCCCTTAGATAATCACATATTTATATCTTTTTAATTGTTAACTTTCTCTTAACCAAGTTATCTATCACTCTCCATCATAACATGATAGTTACATTTCTCTTTTATATTAATGTTTTCACTTCCCACCCATGTTATCCTATGTGTAAACCTATTTATATGTTACTTTGGGTAACCATTATGTTTCCAACTTTCCCATTTCAAGGGAAGATTTAGTATTCATTTTTATAATGTGGGTTTAAATGAATAAAACTTTCAAGTATTAATACATTGATAACTGAGATAAATTTTGCGGGAGAAATTCATTTTAATGGGGGAATAATGTAGCACCCTAATATTTTGTGAATTATTTTTTTCGAATTAATTTTACCACTTTTATATTTTTTATTTCACAGAACACTGAAACTGGTTTATTTTAGATTAAATGACTAGGTTTGGCTTGCATTATAAACACTAATAGGTTAATCATGCACTAAACACAACATAAATTTTATCTTTATCTACTTATAACACCAAGGCTATCTTACATTATACAGAACAATGACTTTCCTTGATGGCTTGTGTAACACGGAAGACCGAGTTTTACAGAATAATAGTATATAATTAAAATGTTATTATTTAATATAATAAGATATAAACTAGTTGTTAAATTAGTTTTTATGAATATAATTATCTAATTTATCAAAATATATGGTTTAAAAAAATATAAGATTCATTTATAGGATACCAATGAATTAGAAATGAATATGTAAATTAATTTAATGTAAAAAGAGATATTATTAATTTTATGGTCACAAAGTTTTTTTCCATAATAAATTAAATTAAATACAATTAGTGAGTTGTATTAATGTAATAAATATGTTATATATTCAATAAAATATTTTTTTATATCCATTTAATATAGTTTATAGGCATAAGATAAGAATAAACCCAATTTTATTCTTAAAAACCTCTATATTTTTATTAAGGCATTTTTACCACATTTTAACAGTGAACCCATTTTAAATGAAATTTTTGGATATTCTTTAGATTTAATATGTCAAAATAAACTTTATATTTGAAAAAGGGGCATAATAATTAGGTTAAAGATATTGTTTTGTAATTTTTATGTGACATCTCATTTTCTTAATGAATAGTGAAAAATAGTAGATTTTAGTTCAAAACTCATTTTTCATCAAATTTATTTTTAAGGATTAGTTACATTTTAAATTAGTTTACAAGATTAATTAGATAATATTTTTATAAATTAATCTAATTTATGTCATTAGAACTAATTTTATATTTAAATTGGATATAAAAACTCAGCAATCTTTTGATCATTTTTATTTTAAAAAAACATTAGTGTCATCCAGTCAACAAGATTAAATTTAAATTAATTTCTACATCTTATATGATTTGAATTTGAAAAAATGGATTCCATATTTTTAATCAGAATAAATTATAATTTATAATAAGGTCAACTAAGTTTTTTACCAAAAATATAAGTGAAAGAAATTTAAATTAATTACATCGATTAAGGTAAAATTAAGATTAACTAAGGACTAAACCTTAAATTTAAGACTCAAAATAACCTATAAACATTTATAATATACATTTTATAGACATATCTCGACCCTATGGTCCCTTTTATCAGATATGGTCCATTATCGTATCAACTTGACTTGTGAAAAATGTGTATGGAATTCCTTTTTCAAAATATTACAAGAGTGTCACTCCTACTCCACTATAAAAGGCCTCCTCTCCTCTAACTTCCTCACACCTCTCAAGACCCTTTTCTCATAAAAAATCTGATCATATAAGCTAAAAAAATCCATACCTTCCTTATATATGCCTCCCCTTGGGAAGAAATAAATACAAGTAATCCTTTTGGTATAAACCAAAAGGAGTTACACGATTAAGAGGCAACGTCTTCTCTCAAGCTCCTTTTTTTATTTTGTTTCTCCACCCACTAAAATATATTTATTCTATGATTGTATAACCAAAATAGTATATCAAATATACTTGGATTTTTTATGATAATTTTTGGACCTAGACTTACACACACCTTTATCTAATGGGTAATGAACATACTATTTATGTGTACAACGAACTACCACCTCCCAAAATGACAATTGTTCATTTTTTCTTACCACATCTCATAGTGTAAATTATGATGGAAAATATATTTATATATGTTAAATATTAAATTTATTATTTATTTAATCTTCTATAAATCTTTTACAACATATATCTTTATACTTTTCATTTGGTGTAAATATGATAATTTTGTTTAAGGAACTGCGGACTATAGCCCCCTAAAAGCGATGTGGTTCATTCACACACTACATGGAATATATTAATGACAGTTTTAGTGAAATTATATGATATATATATTATAATAATTCTACTAGAATTATGATATATATATAAATATTTCATTTAACTTATTTCATTCAATACGACAATGAAAACAGAAACAATGTTCATGCGTACGTACGACTTACTGTCTCCATGAACGGTGTATTTCATTTCATAATTATATATTATATATATTATTATAATAAAATATACTGAATATAAATGATATTTATATAATTATATGAATTCTAGAAATCATTATATATGTTTAAGGACTAAAGATATAACAAATTAAGACACACATGAAGAACAAAGCAAATATTACCCGAAGTGAAACCTTAACATATGATGGTTAACAAGAAGGTTATATTAGTTAATAATAGAACCATATATGGTATTACATATAATAATATGTTTATATGATATATTTATAATAAATTTAAATTTATCATATAGGAGGTTTGAATGAGTATGATAAGTGTCAAGACACAAGGTAATGGAATTTCATCTCACTTTTTATTTCTGTGAGATACATGATTTATTCACCACCCAATAATTTTGTATGGTTTGTATACTACCCATTGATGTATTATATGATTATAATAATTAAAATTATGGGTATTTACATATCCATTTTATGATATTTCTGTTAGGGTATTTATATTCCAAAATTCACAAAATGGGTAAAGTAATTTTGACTCAATTTTCCTTCTTTTAGACACATGCCATGTTATGCACCTATATTTTTCCATGAGCTATATATACTACCTTTGAAATGTAATATTAAGAATCTAAATATTTTTGTGATATTTTAAGCTTTATTTAATTTATTTTTCTTACAAGGAGATTATGGTTTGGAGTTATCAAGTGGTTAGAGTTTATTGAAATAATATCACCACTTTTAGAGATTGTTTATGTTTATAATTCCTTTGATGAAATATTTTTATCCATATCTCAAGAAAATTCATTAATTTTATTCTCTTATGTTTATTCAATATTAATTCATGTATTGGTACCATTTTTCTACTATTTAGTATATAAAATAGTTAATAAAGTTTTTTATGAAATCCCAATATTACTATATATTTGGTCAGAAATCTATGTTCCTTAAAATCAATGTTTTCTAAAAAGGGTTTCCAAGAATATTATAATATTATAATATAATCATTAAAATAAATTTTTACCCTTTTTTTCTTTTACCAATTTTTTCAAAGGAATATTATTATCACTTTCTATATAAGGCATTCTTTCTACCATTTTTATTGTGCAAAATGAATGTTCTATTTTACCTTATACGACATGTATGAATTTACCCACTGTTATTTATGTGAATCTTCCTCCACATGTTTAAAAGATTAATTTTTAATAAAGTGTTTTAAAATGCATTAAAAAAAAGAAATAAAATTCAAGCTTATTTTATAAGTTTTAAAGGAAAATAGTTTCCAAATGTTTTTAAGCCTTATTTATAAGATTCAAAGTATTTTGAAAGAAATGGTTTCCATAAAATTTTCAAGATTATTAAATAAATTTTCAAGTAAAAATGTTTTAAATTTTTTTTCAATATTTCTTTATAATTTATCAAAATGTTTTAAAAGAAAATGGTTTTTCAATTTTTTTAATATTATTTTATATGTTTTCAAAGAAAAAAGTTTTTAAAATGTTTTGAATCTTATTTAATAAGTTTATAAGTAAAATGGATTTCAAAATAATTTTGAGAATCTTTTATATGTTTTCATAGAAAAATGTTTTAAAAATTATTTCAAGTAATATTTATATGTTTTCAAGGTATTTTCTAAGAAAATTATTTTTAAATGACTCTATGTATTAAAAAATATATTCCAAAGAAGAAAGATTATTTTCCTCAAGAAACGTTTTTGAAAGATATTTCAAAATTATTTTCCATATAAGATGAAATACATTGATGTTAATCATTAATTTATATGAAATGTTCTAATGGTTCCATTTATATTATTATTTGAATGGGTTATGCTTAATTTCATGGTCATTATGAACCCTATTTCTCTTTCACAAGTTATATATTAATGAAATCTGTTTCTCTTTCATGGTTTATTCTTTTGATGAAATGATTAGGAAACCTATATCTTTTTCCATAGGTTATGATATGATTTCATTGTTATGATACCCATTTGATTTCAGGTGTTATGATATGATTGTTTATGATTTTTTGGAACATGTATGTTATATTTAATTATGAGATTGGTGGGACCTATATCTCCATCTAATGCATTTGGTAATGATTTGTATCTCATGAGATAGACTAAGATGGTCTTGATAGTAAACCTAAACTACTAATATGACTATATTAGTGAACCATGACTACCAAGATGGTATGAGGAGTGAACTCATGTTTCTAATATGACCATTAGAGTGAACCATGACTACCAAGATGGTATGGGGAGTGAGACCATACTACTAATATGGTCTTGGTAGTGATGGCTTGACAACTATGAAAATTATATTATATTATTATGTGTCTGCCACAATTCCATGTTTTATTCCTATGTTATAATTTCATGGATTATGTTTTTATTTCCTTATGATTAATATCTTATGAACTATCAAGATTTATTCCATGATTCATGTTTATTATATTTTATATGTAGGGTATGATCTTAAAATGTTTTGACCATGTTATCACACCCCATATGCTCATGTTTATGCTTATATTTCTCCCTTATTTACCCTTACTGATAATCTGGTCTCACCTCTTTTTTATGTTTCCTTTCCCTTGGGTTATGAATATATGTATTATGTTTGATGTATCTAAGAAGGGTGTTAGACATGAATAACCTAGTGGGAGATAATGTAGCTCATTTATGCACCAGTGGTTGTGTTTCCAAGTTTCAAAAGGCACAAAATTAATAGAGCATTTGGGTGTCTTTTTTTGTAATTTTTTAAGTATTTGAAAAAATATATGTAAATTTAATGTATGAAAAGAGTATTTTTCTATATATAGATCTTTAAATCAGTCGCATTACATGGAATCTATATTTAGCTAACATATATTTATTAGAAATATCTATAACTCGGTGATATGAACCCTATGTATCATGAATAATGTTTCATAATTCAAAAGAGAGAAACAATATTGAATTTAAGGGGGTGTGAATTCATGATCATGTTCATTACCTAGTAAAATATTAAAAAACAAAAACTTATTTTTTTCCATTATATAGTTTCAGTGAACCAATGGTGTTTGTTGGATTTATGGACTATAATACGAGGATATAGATACCCTAGAAATAATAATGAACCACCCAACCATTTATCTTCCAAAAATAATATTTCAAAAAACCCAATGACCAAACCCAAGTGCTTAATGTGTGTGGAAAATATAACTTACATGCTTTTATAGATGAAATAAGTCATATAATCTCCAAAAAAACATGAGATACACTCCCATACTTAACCATAGAATATTTCAACTATATAGATTATACTACCAAAAGTGAACTCAACCAACATGTCATACATACTCTTCATCAATTCTTGTAGATTTTTTCAATTGATATCACCTTTCTTAAATAAAATTTTTAAATTTACTACCATTTTTGTAATAAAGATGAAATCTAGTGTGTAAGGGTTAAAATTTACCAAACTATATTTGACTGATAAAAAATATTAATATAATAATTTTTAAGTCATTTAAAATTTTTAGCTATCATTAGTATGTGGATCAGATACCCAAATGGATCGGTATGGCCAAAAGTGGTGTTTTTCCCTTTGATTTAGAGTTAAGTGTCAAATCATGTAAAATTTGTCAAAATACACTTTTATTGGAATGATATCATGGGATAATTATCATAGATATATTTGTTTATCTGTATATATAAACACCATATACATATGATATGCATGTCACTCGATATAATGGAAAATTATGGGTAACATTGTCTAGTGTTATTAAAACGATATATCTCCCATCAGGGTCAAAAAAGAGAAAATTTATTCTGACTAACGTGAAAATATATGTGAAAATTCCTCGAATCATATGTGGTCTATTGGAATCAACTACACATAAATATGATTCCTATATTGGCTATCATAATTAAAATTTCAATTTTACATCTATAACCATTTTTGTAATAATGGGAAAATCATGTGTGTAGGGGTCAAAACTGGCCAAATGATCTTTTATTAACATAAAATATTATAGAAATGACCTTTAATTCATTTAAAATCTATATAAATCAATGGAATGTGCACCAGAGACCCAAATATATTAGTATGATTAAAATTGATGTATATCCCTTGGATTTGGAGTTAAGTGATAAATCATGTAAAAGGGACCAATACTAAGAAAACACACTTATATTGACATGAATTAATGGTATAATAATCATTTATTTGTTTTTGATATGTATGAATCATCTTTAGATCCATATTATGCTCATGTCACTTGGTAGGATGGAAAATGATGAGTAACATTGTCTAGTGTTATTAAAATAAAATAACTCTCATTAGAGGGTCAAAAAAAGATATAGAGACTTTAAACTGATCTTAAAATATTGGAAAACATTCCTTGGAGTATTTATGATCTATTGGAATCAATTTAATTTCAATTTGATTCTATGATTGTTCAGTACAATTTAAAGTAAATTTTTACATTTTTTATAATTTTTTGTAATAATGGGGAAATCATGTGTGTATGGGTAAAAATTGACCAAATGAGCTGTAATTGATATGTAATATCAATATAAGGATATTGAAGTTATTTAAAATATATATTAAACATCGCTATATTGATCAGATACCCAAATTTATCAGTGTGATCGAAAATTGATTTTATCCCTCAGATTTGGAGTTGAGTGTAAAATCATGAAAAAGTGGTCAATGTACAAATAAACACACTTGTATTGGAATGAAATCTTGGGAGAATGATCACTGAGATTTTTTATTTATTTTTAATAATCAACATTTCATCCATCAGATGATCATGTCACCTCATATGATGAAAAATGATGGGTAAGGTTGTCTATTTTTATTAAAGTTTTATATCTCACATTAGGGGGTCAAAAAATGAGAAAATGAATTATAATTGAAATGATAAGTTGGTATATAATTACTTGAATATATGTATAGTTTTGGTATCAAATTCAAGCATTATGATTAATGGATTGGTCAGTTTAATTAAAAGTTCACTTTCATAGTTATTACCATTTTTGTAAATATGGTAAAATAATGTTTGTATGGGTCCAAACTAAACAAAAACGATTTTGTTGATAGGAAATCATAAGATAGTGATCTTTAATTCATTTATTATCTTTATGAATCATCAACTCATTGATCAGATATATGATGTTCTTGGTAAAATTGAGAGTAACATGTTTCAATCAAAAATCAAATTGAGTGATAAATCATATAATATGATCCAATACCCTGAAAACACAATTTTTTTCACATGAAATCATGGGAGAATAATCACTGATCCAGTTTTTATATTTTGGAATCATTTTCACCACTAGCAGTTTCTCGTTTCACATAGTATAATGGAAAATGATGTCTAATATTATGTTGTTTTTGTAAAATTACATATCTTCTTTAAGAGGGTCAAAAAATGAGTAATAAAATTACAATTGACATGAAAATATAAGAGTAAAATTCTTGAATCATTTTTAATCTATTATAATAAACTGAAAATCAATCTGATGCATGGATTAATTAGTAAAATTTAATATAAATTTTCACATTTATTACATTTTTTTGTAATAATGGAAAATCATGTGTGTAGGGGTAAAAACTAAACAAAATTGCTTCTATTGACATGAAATATTATTAAAATAAACTTTATGTCATTTACAATATATAGGAATCATCTTCACATGGATCTAATACCTAAATTGATCAGTATGATCAAAAGTGTTGTTTCCCCCTTGTATTTGAAGTTAAGTGAAAATTCACATAAAAGTGGCCAATATAATGAAAAAATGCATATTGACATGAAATCATGGGAGAAGAATCAAAAATCCATTTTTGATCAATAATAATCAAAATCCCATCCATAAGATTATCTTCTTTCCCAGTATGATGGAAAATTATAGGTAACATTGTCTAGTGTTTTTAAAATTACATATCTTTTGAGTGGGAGTAAAAAATAAGAAAAAGAGTTTTGATTGATGTGAAAAACCAGGATAACATTCCTATAATCATATTTTATCAATTTTAATCAATAACACATCAATCTAATGTTTAGATTGGTTGATACAATTAAAATTTTATTTTCCCATTTTGCTTATTTTTTTAATAATGGAGAAATAATATGTTTAGAGGTCAAAACCAACAAAAAGACCTTATATTGACATGACATAATAGGAAAATGATATTTATGTCATTTAAAATTTATAGGGATCATCATCACATGGATCAAATACAAAAATTTCTCAGTATGATCAAAAGTTAAAATTGTCCATAAGATTTTAATTTAAGTGAAAAATAATGTAAAAGAGTAAGATACTAAGGGAATACACTTTTTCGGACATAAAATCAGGGTCGAATGGTCACCAATAATTTTTTGATCTGTTGGAATGAACACAACATCCATAAGATGCTCGTGTCACCTAGTATGATGGAAATTGACGCGTACCATTGTCAAGTGTTATTAAATTGACATATCTCTAATCAGAGGGTCAAAAAACCAACTTCTAATTGATGTGAAAATACAAGTTTACATTTATAAGATCATTTTTGATCTATCTAAATCAACCACATGTTAATATAAATCTTGGATTAGTTAGAACAAGTTGAAGCACATTTTCACATTTATTACCATTTTATAATAATGAAAAAATCATGCGTGTAGGGTCCAAACTGACCAAAAAAGCTCTGGTTTACATAAAATTATATTAAAATTATCAATATTTCATTTAATATATTTATAAATCAACAGAAAACATATCAGATGCTATAAATTTTTAGTATGATTGAAAGTGGTGTATGTCCCTTAGATTTAGAGTTATGTTAAAAAACATACAAAGGAGGATAATACCATGAAACACACTTAGATTGATATAAAATCATGACATAATTATCACTAATTTATTTTTGATCAATAGGAATCAACTTCACATACATTGGATACTTATATTTCCTGGTAAGATAAAAAATGATGGGAAACATTGTTGAGTTTTATTAAAATAAGATATCTTTCATTAGGGGTCAAAATGAGAAAATAACTTCTGATTTATGTGAAAATATAGGATAACAGTCATTAAATAATATGTGATCAATTGGAATGAACTAATTATAAATCTAATCCCCAAATTGGTCGGTATAATTCAAAGTTCATTTTCACATTTATTACTATTTTTAATAATATTAAAATCATGTGTTTATGGGTATAAACTAACCAAAAAAATATCTGATTGATGTGAAATATTAGGAAAATTATATTTTATTCATTTAAAATCTACTAGAAACATCATCACATGGATCAGACACCGAAATTTATCGATATGATCAAAAGAGACATTTTTCCCTCAAATTTAGAGTTAAGAGAAAAATCATATAAAAGGGTCTAATACCATCAATATTCACTTATATTGATATCAAATAATTTTATAATGATCATAAATATGTTATTGATATTTATGAATCAACACTGTATCCATCAGATTCTAATGTCGCTTGATATGATTGAAAATAATGGGTAGTTTTGTTTTATGAAATTAAAATTCCACATCTCTTATTAGGGGATCAAAAATAAGAAAAAAACATTTTTTATGACATGAAAATCCTAGTGAAAATTCCTCAAATAATTTATGATCTATAGAAACCAAGCACACATCAATATAAATCCAAGATTGGTTGCCATAATTTAAAGAACATTTTCACATGTATTAATAGTTTTGCCATAATGGGAAAATCATGTTTGTGGGGGTAAAAACTAATAAAATAGATTTTATTAACATAAAATATTAGTAAAAAAATATTTAATTCATTTAAAATATTTAACAATCATCATCACATGGATCATACACCAAAATTTCTCAGTATGATTGAAATTAGTATTTGTTCCTTGGATATGGAGTTAAGTATAAAATCACATAAAAGGGGTTAATATACAAATAAAACACTCACGTATTGGATTTAAATCACAAGATAATGATCACCAATCCATTTTTGACCTATAGATGTTAACATGGATTCCATTGGATTCTCATGTAACCTTGTATGATGGAAAACTATAGGTAACATTATCCAGTGTTATTAAATTAACCCAACTCCCATTAGGGGGTCAAAATAAAAAAATGACTTTTGATTGAATTAATAATATATGAGAACATTCCTTAAATCATATATAATCTATTTCAAGAATCTACACATCAATCTAATTCATGGATTGGTTGGTACAATGAAAGGTACATTTTCACATTTGCTAACATTTTTGTAATAATGGAAAAACCATGTCTGTAGGGGAAAAACTGATCAAATGTTCTTATATTGACATAAAATAATATAAATGTGATAATTAAGTCATTCAAAAAGGTATGAATCATTTTAATGAGGATATGTTACCCTAATTTATAAGTATGATTAAAATTGGTATTTTTCCCATGGATTTGGAGTTAAGTGAAAAATCACATAAAAGGGTTTCCAATACTAAGATGAAATTTGGATTGATATTAAATCAATGGAGAATGATTACCAAGCCATTTTTTATATATATTAATGGAATCTATATCCATCACATGATCGTGTATCCTAGTATGATGGGAAACAATGAGTAATGTTGTCTAGAGTTATTAACATGACATATCTCCCATCATGGTGTCAAAAAAGAGAAAATGAAATCCGATTAACGTGAATATCATAGATAACATTCCTTGAATAACACGTGATCAATTGGAAGTAATTGTGTGTGAATCTAATCCCTAGATTGTTCAGTATAATTCAATAATAATTTTCACATTTTTTATCATTTCTTTAATAATGGGAAAATCCTATGTGCTGGGGTCAAACTAGATCAAATGAGCTTCGATTGAAAAGAAATATTAGGAAAAAGTCCTTTAAATAATTTAAAATATATAGGAATTATTGACATGTGGATCAGATACCTGAATTTCTTGATATTATCGAAAGTGGTGTTTTTCCCTTAGATTTGGAGTTAAGTAACAAATCACATAAAAGAGGCCAATGCTAAGAAAAACACTATTATTGACATAATATCGCAGGAGATCAATCATAGAACAATATTTTTATATGTAATAATAAATTTCATATTCATCAGTTGATCATGTTACCCAATATGATGGAAAATGACGAGTAACCTTATATAGTGTTAGTAAAATGACATATCTTCTATCTAAGGAAAAAAATGTGAAAAAAAATTATGATTGAAATGAAAATCTATGGGAGAATTCCTTAAATCATACGTGATATATTGTAATCAAATGTGTGTCAATCCAATTCCTAGATTGGTTGGTAATATTACATGTTTACTTCAACATTTTTATCATTTTTATAATAATGGGAAAATGATGTGTGTATGGGTTATAACAGACAAAACGAGCATAATATTGACATAAAATCTTAGAAAAATGATATTTAATTCATTTAAAAGTTGTATTAATCATTATCACATGGATCAGATACATGAATTTATTAGTATGAGAAAAAGTGATGTTTTTCCCTTATATTAGGATTTAAGTGAAAAATCACATAAATTGGTCCAATATAATTAAAAAAACACATATATCGACATTTAATTGTGGGATAATGATCAAATGATCATATTTGATCTAAATGAATCAATACCACATCCATCAGATTCTTATGCCTCTTGGTTTGATGGAAAACAACTTGTAACATTGTCTTATGTAATTAAAATGACATATATCCCATTAGGGATTCAAAAATGAGAAAAAGAATTTTTTTAAGTAAAAGCCTAGGAGAAAATTCCTATGGTCATTTTTTATATAATGTAATCAACCACACATCAATCTGATTCCCTGATTTGTTGGTATAATTTAATAAACATTTTCACATTTATTCCATTTTTCTTAATAATGAAAAAATCATTTGCGTGGGGGTCAAAAATGAACAAATGAGCTTTAATTAACATGAATTTTTAGGAAGATGGTCTTTATGTCATTTAAAATCTATCAGAATCATCATCATATGCATTAGATATTTTAATTTATTGGTAAGATCAAAAGTGGTGTTTATCCCTTGGAATTAGATTTAAGTCTAAAATCAAATAAGAGGGGTAAATACACCATGAAAACACACTTGGATTTCATTAAAATTTTAGGAAAACAATAAAAGATACATTATAGATTTACAGGAACAAAAAACACATCTATAAAATGCTTTTGTTTCTGGGTATGAAGGAAATGACAGGTAATGTAGTTGAGTGTTATTATATTTATATATCTCCTATTAGGGGATCAAAAATGAGGAAACAAATTTTGATTAGTGTGAAAATATAAGATAACATTCCTCTAAGAATATGTGATCTATTGGAATTAATGAAACATAAACATAATGCCTAAATTGGTTTGTATAATTAAAATTACATTTTAACATTTATTTCCATTTTTGTAATAATGTTCCAATTATGTGTTTAGGGTTCAAAACTGACCAAATGAGCTCTTATTAACATGGAATATGAGGACTATGATATTTAATTCATTTACATTTTTTCAAAATCATTAATACATGGATTAGATACCCAAATTTCATAGTATGATTGAAAATGGTGTTTGTGCCTCAAAATTAGAGTTAAGTGAAAAATCACATAAAAGGGGATAATACTATGAAAATAAAACTAGATTCACCTAAAATATTGGGATAATGATAAATTCAAAATTTATAATCTGTAGGAATCACCAATACATCCATTGGATGCTGGTGTTTCTTAGTGTGATGGAGAACGTTGGGTAATATTGTCTAGTATTATTTAAATGGAAAATCACCCCTCTTGAGTTCAAAAATGAGAAACAAATTCTGATTAATATGTAAAACTAGGATAAAGTCCCTTAAATAATATTTGATCTATAGGAATCAACCTCACATTAACTTGATCCTCAGATTTCTTGGTAAAATTTTAAAGTACATTTTCACATTTATTACCATTTTGTAATAATGGGGGAAATCTTGTGTCTAGGGATCAAAACTAGCCAAACAAGATTTTATTGACATGAATTATTTGGATAATGATATTTAGGTCTTTTAAAATCTATATGAATCATCAACACATGGAATAGATACTAGAATTGATCAGTATGATTAAAAGTGTTATTTTTCCCTCGGATTTGGAGTTATGTGACAAATCACATAAAAGGGACCAATACTAAGAAAATGCACTTGGGATTAACACGAAATCAGGGGATAATGATCCTCGAGATGTTTTTTATGAGTATTAATCAATGCTGCATCCATCAAATTCTCATATTGGTTGATATTATAGAAAAAAATTACTAAACTTTTCTAGTGTTATTGAAATGACATATCTCAAATCTATATGTCAAATTTAAGTAAATAACTTCTGATTGATATAAAAATATAGGAGAATGTTACTTTAATTGAATGTGATCTAATGGAATCAATCTCATGTCAATCTAATTTCTGAATTAATTAGTATGTAGTAAACTTGGTTTTTAACTTTAATAATCATTTCTTAATTGATAAATAGTGTAATAGGATATTTTAGATTAGCTTTTCTTCATTTCTATATTTATGAATCTTTATGTACGTAATACTATATAAACTATTATTATTATATATATATATATTAATTGAATAAATATGATTTTATTGTTAAATATTTTAATTTGAATTTTCTTTGTTTAATTTTTATTGAATCATATCAGTGGGTTGAGTGAGATAAAAGATTAGAAGAATCTATAACTATTTGGATAACTGGTTTTGTCTAGATTATTGATTTTTTATAGATCTCTATTTTTTATTTTATGCTTTTGTTATATGGTGATTGTAAAAATGTTTTTCTAATCTACAAACTAGCTACTAGCTTTGGAGCCCACTAATGCTATTTTTATTCTATGAGAATTACCGACCACCTATAAAGATATCTTTATTATTTGGAATTGTGTCTGCCTACGGTGTTTTCTCAAGCTCTTCCAAATGACCACCTCTGCATTCATTTCTAGATCCCCTAATGAAACTGACATTAGTAGTCATTATTTCACTTTAGTAATGAGGAAACTGTGACCTCCAAAAGTAGTCATATGGCTATTACTAAATCCTTTTAGCGATGTATTTTGGTGGTCAATAAAATTCAAAATTTGTAGTACTATGAGGAAATGGGCCCAAAAAGTCCAATTTCACATTTATGCATGACACCATAATATTTTAGTCCCTTAACGTGTCTTCTACCACACAGATAAACCTACCAAAGTATTCACCCATATTCTTGAGGATAGATGGGTTGTAGAATGGGTGGGGAATGCCCTTTATATATTTTAATTCATAAAATAAATAAATAAAGGTGGGACTCACATCTATTGGTTTGGACTGATGAGGTGGAAAAAAAATTTCAATCCCCCAATGAATACAATGTAATTTTTCTCAAATATTTTCTCTTATAAAAAGAGTCCTTTAGAATTATATTCCATAAAAATATACATTTTAATAAATTATTTAAAATTATTAGTAAAATTTAATTTTTTGTAAATTTTTTTTGTTATATATATATTATATATATAAAACAAAAATAAAATACAAAAATAAAATATTTTATAAAAACAAATAATGACGAGATTAGTCATAATAATTGGATTTCAAATTTTAAGAAAAAATAATGGTGTCCCCCATCAAGAGTTGTCTCTCTTTGATCAAATTAATGTATCATTTGATAAAAAAGGTGCCATCAAATTGGTTTGATTCACACATATTTTGATTTATGAATAAAGTTATAGAGAGATCAGAAATGTAATCTATTCAATCTAAAATTCATCAAATAAAAATCTTTCATCGTCAGGGAAACAATACTGTCGGATTTTGGCATTCAATATTAAAAAATCATAGTGAAATAACTGAAGGAAATATCCATTTGATACCCTACCCCAACGAGTATGGTTGGATCAAGCCTTTTTAGGCAGTAAATTAAATTCACACATCGAGATTCTCAATTTCTACCTTATTCTAAGTCTAACTTAATATTCTGAAACAATCAAAGAGGTTGGACCAGGGAACAACCTATAAGATGTATTCTAAATCCCATGAAGTGATGAACCAAGACATGTTAAAACTTGACCATTTTGATGGCAATAAATTCTCCCAGTGGCAGGACAAGATGAAGTTAGTTCTTACATTGTTGAATATTTTTTACATCCTAGAACCAAACCTTCATCTCACTCTTAATGAGCATGCTCTAAATCCTAATGGTACACCCATTGATGTGACTCAAGTAAAAAAAATTCTGGTAATTGTAATGAAATGTAAAAAAGACAATGTTTTGTGTCATGGAAATATTATTAACACATAATTAAATCATCTATATAAATATTTTTTACAAATAAAGTCTTTACAAGGGATATAGGATGAAATTGAATCCAAGTAAAATTCTGAGGATTAAGGTACCAATAAATTTATTATTTCATGGTATCTTAACATCAAGATGGTTGATAACATGACAATGTTGCAGAAATTTCATGATCTCTTAATTGTCACAAAAAATTTATTTCACATATAATAAATATACTTGAAGAATTATATATTGACGAAAAATTTGATAAATTTAAACCTATATGGAATGAATTTTTTAAATCATTCATTAAAAAGAGTGAGTATATTTCCTTGAAATAATTACAATATCATCTTCTCTTTGAAGAAGAATCCATGTTGAGAGATGTTGATATGGATTCACAATTCAATATAAGGGTCAATATCATTAAGGGAAAGTCACCATAAAACTATTCCTTATATTAAAAGAAGAAAATTAAACAACTAAAGGAGAAAGTGAATACTTTCAATAACAAAGGTGGATTTTTTTTATATGGAAACCTATGGAATTTTTCAAGGGAATTTATATATTTGATGAAAGTTGACAAAACCACTACAAATATGATAAATGAATAAAATATGGTTGTAATGATATCTGAATTCAATATGTATTTGATGAAGATGGGATAATAGATTGATTCTAGTACAATGGTTCATGTGTGAAAGGATATTTATATATTCAAAACATTTGATGATAGTTCTATCATGAAAGAAGCAATCCTTTGAAATAATGTATGAATTAATGTCAATAGACATGTAAGCATGGAACTAGACATTACTACTTGGAATAAGTTAGCTTTTCTAAATGTTTGATTTGTACATGAGATTATAAATAATTTAGTCTCTATCGATCATCTATGTAATAAGGGATATCAGTTTCATTCAAATCAGAAAAGTTTATCCTATTGAAGGGAGGCATGTTTGTGGAGAAGAGGTACTCAAATGATGGCATGTATCAACTATATATTAAGAATATGGTGGAATATTATTCTTACTTGATTGAGTCCACTAAATTATGTAATGATAATTTATACCATGTTAATTATAATTCATTAAAAGCAATGGAGGAGTTAGACATAATTTAATTTGAAAATGGATTTAATAAATGTGAATCATGTATAGAATAAAGAATAGTTATAAAACTATTTATCTCAAAGTATTAAGATAAATTTTAATATATTATAATTAGTATATTTTGAAATTTTCGAATTAAATATTGTGCTAATTCATGGAGGAAAAAGGTATTTTATTAATTTTATTGATGACTTTAGTAGATATTTACATATATATCTTCTTTAAGAAAAAATGAATACTGTAATATGTTTAAGAAATATAAATATGAAGTTTAAAAACAATAAAACAAAATAATAAAAGTGTTACACTCAAATCAATATAGTAAATACGTTATGAATGATTTTAATTATTTCTATGAAGAAAATATTATAAATCATCCAAGTACTACTAATTTCCACAGAAAAATGGATAACTTGAAAAACATTATTGAACTTTAGTAGAAATGGTAATTTTATAATCAATAAATCTATGTTACCGTTAAATGTTTTGGTATAATCTCCATTGGTTTCATGTCATATTAATAACAGGATTGCTTCTAGGAAAACGATGTTATCCCCTTAAAAAATTTGTAAAGGTAAAATACCTAATTATTAATATTTTAAATAGTGGGGGTGTTTTACTAACTACAGAGTTTCAAATCATATAATAACTAAAATTATTTCTATAGAAATTAAAGGTGTTTTATTGGATACAAAGAAAATATAAAAGCATATAAAGTTATGGATTTTGAAGCTAATGCCATTGTTGAATAAAGAGATGTAGATTTTTCTGAAAATAAATTTTATAAATATGAAGTGGAAGAGGTAATTTCTCATACCCTTATCTCTTATACTACATCTATTCCAATTAAAATAGTGGATAATAATGATGATTATCAAGTTGGACCTAAATGGCGAACAAGAATTAGGAAGGATAAACATCTACATCAGGATTTTATTTCACACGATTCCTTAGTTTTACATATTGAGGATGATATAAATAATAATATTATGAATAAGTATCATATGTTATAGACTATAGGATTTAACACAATTACATATATGAAGCTATGAATTCTATATATTTATCTTTTTTGAAAGAACTAATTAATGATAACATATATTCCATTATGAGGAATAATACATGGGCCATTATAGATTTTACAAGAGGTAAAAAAAACTAACTGTTGTAAATGGGTTTTCAGAAAGAATTATGATTCTAATGGAAAAATTCAAAAATTTAAAGCTATATTAGTTTCCAAAGTTTTTATATAAAAATATGGGGTTGATTATTTTGATAAACATGATCTCGTTGCTCTGATTACTTTGATAAGAATTTTATTTTCATTACTTTCAATTAATCATTTTTATTCCCATCAAATGGATGCTAAAATTTTCTTTATAAATGGATATATAAATGAAGATATTCACATGGAATAATCATAAGGTTTTGTTTTATAAGGTAATGAAAATAAAATATGTTAAGTAGTTACATATTCTTATGGCCTAAAAAAAGATCTGAAACAATGGAATAAGAAATTGTATTATATAATTTTATCTAATGTATTTACTCATAACAATGTGGATAAATGTGTTTAATCAATATTTGAAAAATAATATGGAGTTATTATGTGTCTATTTTTTATTGATATGTTTCTTTTGGGAACCAATATCATTGGTGTAAATGAGACAAAGAATTATTTATCCTATACGTTTAAAATGAGGGATCTTTGAATAGTTGATATTATTATAGGTATTAAATTTAGAAAAAATAGTGGGGGTTATTATTTAATTTAGTCTCATTAAATATAATATTTTTAAAATAAATTTTATTATATTGGTTTTAAGGATGATAATACTCCATATGATTATAGTGTTAAACTATTTATGAATATAAATAGATCAATAAAAAAACATTAGTATTCAAGTAAAATTGGCACTTTAATGTATACAATATATTATATTAGAACTGATATTTATTTTACAGTATGTTAAATAATTATATATACTAGTATTCATAGTTTGGATCACTAGAAATGAATAATTTAAATTTTTAGATACTTGAGAAAGAACAAAGATTTAATTTTATAATGATTTTTCGATAGTATTAGAATGAAATACTAATGAGAGTTGGATTACCATTATAAGGGATATTAAATCTATATATGGATGGTTTTTTACTTTTTCAGTTTGTCTTGTTTCTTGTGTGAGAAAGAAACAAACATGTATTTCACATTGGACCATGGATTTGGAGTTTATCACCTTAACAGCATGTGTAATTGAAGCTGAATAGATTAAGAAAATATTATTGGATACTAGATTGTGACCTAGATGGAATTTTTCTATCTCTATAAATTATAATAGTTAAGTAAAACTATCAAAATAATATATTTTTACTTTAACTAGAAAGTATATATGTAGAAGTTTGAGACATTATTATGTGAGACAGTTGTAACAAGATGATACCATAGCAATTTTCTATGTGAGATCATGTAAAAACCTCATGATCCATTTAAAAAATCTCTTTTGAGAGAGATCTTCCATATTACTAATAAAGGGGTAGGGTTAAAACCCATATAATATATCATTTTTGTAATAGAAACCCAAATGATTTTAGGTAGATAGTAATCAAATTGTTTAATGGGTAAAAGTGAGTATCAAAGATGATTGTTGATATTGAAAATTATATCATCAACTACTTGGTGTAAATATATTTTATTATGACTAGTGGATGACTTCTAAGCTCTTAAAAAAATTCAATGCCCAGTGAGTTATTTGTTTATATAATAGAAGAAAATTGTAAATATTTTACTTATGTGAACTTAGAATTGATGTCTCTTCTTACAAGAGTTAATGGGTTTACTCCATAGAGATTTCATTTAAAAGGATATAAGCACATGACCAAAAAAATCATACAGAACAATATTTTGGATGGAAATATCATTATATGTATGATATATTCAATTTATCTTAATGATTAACAAATTTAATGTTTTGAAACCTTGTAAATTTGATAATACAAGGGGATATTGATACTAAGTAGAGATTTAAATTTAAAGATACCTTTATTGTGTATAATGAATCATTTATTATCTAAAGATTGAATATTTATGAATAAAAGTGAGGGTTTGTTATAATTTCTATTCCTAAAATAAATAAATAAATGTGGGATCCACATTTATTTGTTTGGATTGATGAGGTGGAAAAAAATATATGGAACCCCACATTAAAAATGGGGTAATTTTTCTCAAAGCCCTTACTTATAAAAAGTGGTATTGGGATGTGTTTGTTATAATATATATATATATATATATTACTAACTAATTATAAATTATTTTTTAAATATATAATATATATAAAAATTAATAAATAAATAAAATTAAATAAAATATTTTACAATAAATCCAAACAACGAGATTAATCCTAAATATTGGATTTCAAATTTTTGAAATCCGAATGGAGGCCCCCACCAAGGGTTGTCTCACTTTAATAAAATCAAGGCATCAATTGATAAAAATGGTGAGGTCAAATTTGTGTGATTAAAATAAGTTTTGATCTATAAATAAAGGGATGATGAGATAAAAAAATTATTTTTTTCAATCCAAAATTCTCTAGATAAAAACTCCCAACATCAGTGTCATAAGGCTGTCATATTTTGTTTTTTAGCATTCCAAAAATCTTGGTGAAATCATTGAGGAAAATTTACATGCATAAAATTTCATGAACAATTAGGGGTGGATCAAACAATTTAAAACAATGAATTAAATTCACATATTGATATTCAAAATTCCTACTATCTTCTCTTCCCACCTTACTATTTTTCAACAAACCCAAGGGATGAATCTAAATTGTAGCCCATGAAAATTATTGATAGTTGTCACACTCCATGAACCAATTAGAAATGATAAATCACATTTCATAAAATGGGTGAGTGGACATTTCAGATGAATTTATAAAATTGAACTATGAGAATAAGGGGATGAAAAAAGACTATTAATTTTAGATAGAGACCATGGGGGATATGCCAGATTCTATGTTTTGATAAAACATGCCAAAACTAGAAGAGAGGGATGATCCACACCAAATATTAAGATCAAATACAATTTGGTTTATTTAGCAGTAGTTTCAAATTCTATAATGTAAACATCAAATACAGGGATACCCTCAATGGAAGCTTATTACATTGGTTTCAAAGAAACTCATGGAATATACAGAAGTAAAACACTTAAATAAGTATTTTACACATATAAAAGCACTGAATTAAAAGACCCCCATGGGAATATATCCATATTTAGATGAGTCTTTAAAGAATTTTAAGATCATATAACCCATCCAAAGGGATCCAAAAATGAAACAACTCTAATAGACTCCCTCAATGATGAATCCACTGGATGAGACTAAAGGGAACAAGACCACCAATAATCATAGATCTTGTTTGGGGGGGAGGGATATGTCAAAAACAACCAAAAAAGATATATGAAGATCATACTAGGATTCCATTGATGAATCAGGTACATAAAAGCTCAAACCATTGAACTAAAAAAAATCAAAATACAATTTCTTATTATGAGACTAATAGTTTATGTCACTTATGGAAGCAATAACACTACTCAATTAGATATCTAAAATTATATGATTTCCATAGTAGTAACTACATTACAAATTTTGAAATACATTCCATAATGTCAATTGAGTATCCTTTAAAGAATAAATATATTAGGAGAAAACATGACACTGTGATTTTGGAATGGGTTTTCATTAAATTCCAAAATGAGTATCCTCCACACCTGGAAGTAAGGTAATAAGGTATCAAACTTCCTAGATTCTTAGGATTCTCATTTTATAGATTTAACTTTTTTTACTTATCTGAATTCCTTTCCTCTATAGGGGATAGATTTTGGTAGGGGATGCCCTTATCTTGCAATAATTTAGACCCCTATAACTAGGCCTTGTTATTATTTCTTTCATTTATCTTTGATTTCATTAATAAAATATAAAGAATTGATGATGAGTATACTATAAATTTCATTCAAAAATACTATTGGACATGTACAAAAAAATAACAAATTTTTTCTAATAACTTCCTCATAATAATTATACAAAAAAATAATAATATAATGGGATCTTGGCGCCAAATTTACCAAATGTTACATCACGACTTGGGATCTAGTAAAACGGTTCCCCAAGCCGATCAGTGAAATGGCCTCAAGCATGCCTCCCCATATGCTAGAGGGTTATCACTAGGAGTGATATTATAATAGAGGTATAGTGGGGAGATTGTACCCTATAGATCAGTACTATCCATAGGAAAAACATTATGAATAAAATAAACAACGAAATATAATAACAACTGAAAAAATAAAAATATAACTCAACTAACATCAAGTAAAAATCCTTTCATGAACATTCTTTGACATAAATATCAGTCAATGCATAATGTATACATATAAAGAACCGGTCTAGATTGAAAAATGAATGAAATAAATAAAAATACCCCAACTCAAGAAGGCATCACAAGTACCTTCTTAACCACTACTCCCAATATCCCATGTCTAATCCTAAACCATAATGAAAAACATCATAGAGAATAGCCTAGTTCCTAACTTGAAATCAGAAGATCCGTCAAGGTACCAATTGATGACTTGAACAAGAAGTGATATAGACATAGTAGATAGCCAACAATAGTTTCTAATGAGACCCATTCCATGAATATAAAATAACAGTGTACAAAAATAATAAGATAATAAGTAAAAAATAAATGTAATCAAGTGGGGATTAGGTCCCCAAAAAGACACATGGTCAAACAGACCTGCTGCACCATAAACTAAAATAACTCTAAACACATGTGATAAACTGTGTATATTATTATATATATATATAATTATATATGTATATATATACTATATATGTATAACTTGATATATATATATATATACATCGTACTAACCAAGACCCAATGCTTAAGATCATGGCATACCCAGAGGGATACCATATAAGTCTATACTTTAAATAAGGCATGTCTTGAAAAATGATCTTATACAATGATAAGGGATATCATTAACAATATTTTAAGATGAATTATTGTATAGTAAGTCTATCATATTTTATGAATGGGGATAATCCTATGTACCAGAATAGGGGATACAGAATGCCACATCCGACAGTCTCAATCAATGATGTGAAATTCCATGTTCAACATCTAAATCAAGGGGTATAAAATATCATGTAAAACTTCCCAAAATTACATGAGACTCCATGTATAACATTCTAGACCAAGGGGGTGTGAAGCATCATGTACAAAAACTCTAACCAAGGGCTATTGGTAATACCCCTATATAAGGTAATTCGACTTGCCCTATAAGCTATTCTCCAAGGCATTTTGTAAAAAGGAACCCTTATATCAATCATGATGTAGTGTAATATGTTTAGCATGTTTTATTTAATAATTAAATATATTCCATGATATAATCTATATTTTAATATAAGTCAAGGAAAAAACACAAACCATGCCATAATTAACTCAAAAAATTCAATTATACTATTTGAATTATAAATAATCAATAAGGACCTGGGAATCACATATGTCATAATATAAATCATAATTATACATTTCATTAAACAATTTCAATTGAAAATTTGAACCCACATTAAGAGTTGGTTTGGTCATAAATTAATTTATCAACATGATAAGATAGTTAAACAAAACACCCATGGGGGTAGTTTAACCACATGGTATGGACGATGTACAATAGCATGTGTTTCCAATAACCTTAAGAGGTGTTTTGGGTTTTTTTCATCAACCTCCAACCATGTAAGTGGGGTTAAGAAACATCAAGTTTGTAGTCTAAGGATTTTATTTAAGTAATTTTACATTTTAGAACCAATGTGTGAGATATTAAATGTGCGGCATGATAACACATTTTATAAATGAATTATAGAGATTTGATTGTAGGTGGAATGATATAAATTTGAAGAATAGGAAAATTCCCAGAAAATAGGGCATAAAATATCGCATGGAAATATCATCCATTATAATGAGGTAAAATAACACAATAATCATCATGAATCATACTCTTACTGGGGGTGATCAAATGTGACAGATGATGTTTGTTTTCAAGATAATATGAGTGAGATATCATAATTTCCAAGAAGATAAGAAGAGGGGATCTTGAGCAGATATGCACGGAAAATGGTGGGGGGGGGGGGGGAAGGAAAAAGAACTCTTAAATAGATGGAGGAAAAATAGTAAAATTTCCCTCTTTAACGGGGAACATTGTTTTTCCACATTGTTTGAAAAACTGTGTGCCAAACATGTGTCTTAGTCTACCTAAGATTCACTCCCCTCATGGTTTTTATGCATGGTTAAATAAAAAATGCACCAACCATGCCTTTGGCATTGTCTCAAGCCCCCAATCCCCCACATGGTTTAAGCTCATGGTTAATAAAACCATGTTCACGACATAAAACATCCCTTTATGATTCCACACCATCTCTCATTATTACTTAGAGCCACCACATAGTTTGAAAAAACATTATTAAATATAAAACAAGATATATGGTTGTGCAGGACTATTAGCAGTAACCGTGAACCAACCATGTTCTGTAGACTGTCTCTCTCAAAACCCTTTTTTATGTCCTGAACTCTTGGGATGTTCCTAAAACCTCTAAAACACTTCTCAGGGACCACTTCACATCTAAAAACTAAACTTTTATGTATTCCAACTATCATAATTACATTTTTAATGTTGGTTTAATATTTAACCCATCCACCATATGAAAAAATTAAATTCCATTGGAAATTTCAACTGGTCCAAAACCTTGGATTCTATAACCTCCCACCATAGAAATTCTTATCCTCCATAATTATTATGTAAACAATGAAAATTTCACCTTCCCTACTTGGGTTGTGATGTTTTCTTCAAAAAACCACATTGAGTTTTGGAATTCCAAACATGCATACAAGCATCAATTTAATCATATAGTACTTAAGCCATTAAAACCCAAGACAATGATCATAATCACCAATGAGATACTAAGATGGTGCCTATGGAATAACATCTTTCGTAAAATATGTTCACACCATCATCACTCTCAACAAGTAGCCTATACCACATCCCATAAAAATTCCTATAATCTAGTGGAAAATTATGGACAATGTTACTCCCACCATAAAATTTCCCTTTGAAACAATCTCTCTACATTTTAATGACACTCCCAGTATATTTCAAAATTTGATCAAATGGTCAAATTCAAATCTAGTATGTTTAACTAGGTCTCACTATCTTTTCCATGAAAAGCCTCAGCCGACATTTACATGAAACTCAATCATGATCACCAAGCCTCATAACCAATAATATTTTATGTATCCCAATTAAAAAAATTCTTTTCCATTTTTGTTATTACAATAAGCAAGAACATCAGTACCTTACCTATCAAGCATCCTAGAATCGTAACAGTACAAAAATAACACATGATTGACCATATGTTTGGGGTAACATTGGTATTAACTAATGGATTCGAAGGAGATCCTCTAAATAAATCCATATTTTGGGGTTCATGAGTGAAATATCGGCACACAGTTGAGATCTCCACATAATAGATACACTGACTGAGCCCCATAGTGGTACCTCACCTAGAATTCAAGTCAACTAATCTTTTTATATTTATAATTCTTCCCATATAATTCCTACTCAAGAATCTATGTGTCACTCAAGAAAAATCACGACCATCAAGAGATCTAGTTACATGACCATAGTCAAGCATAATACAACAAAAAAATTCATGTAATCTCTTTATCTAGTTCATGGGATTTACTAAGAAATCCTACACCACATCAAATCATTTATCAAGGAACTGAAAAACTGAAATGATAATCCAAAAATAGATTTGATAGTCACATCAGGGATGTCATCCAACTATCGATGGTGGGAATCCATACTATAAGGCTTTCTTTACGTCGCTCCTCAAGTACAAATTCTGAGGATTACATCTGTCTAAAAAAATGGGATTGGTTTTAATAATTTAGATCATCAAATCACCAAAAATTTATTAGTTTAATCAATATTATTTCAAGATGTTGTCCATGATCTCCACTAGACTAGGAGTACACCAAGATGTTACATATTTCCTATTCCGGATCTATGTATACAAATATTATAGAATTCACTAAAAATTATATCGATATACATGTATAGATATCCTAATATAAATTCCATAAGAACATGATATATATTCCTTGAAACACACCCCTTTTATTTAACATGGTGGAAAAAAGGATGTATTAACACCCCTTTAAAATTTGTTCACTTAAGAATAAGTTAATCCACTCGAGACTGACCTATTTAATAGACTTCCCACTTAAAGACTTATGTTTTAATTAAGGTATCAATCACATTTACTTTGATACTTAGGTAACCATGGTCATTCAAGAATAAACACTATTGTATAACCTTGAATCATGATATTTATCATTGGATGGGTAATCAGACAGCCACCCCACCCTCATACTACCTTGAAATCACAAACTTACTGTTTACCCATCAAATTCCCATATTTCTCATTCATCCAGAGCCTAAATCTAGCATCCAGATCCAATTTAAACTAAAATATGAGTTTTAAAACTCATTATCCCATATGAGACTTAAAATGTTGAATATTTTAACTGACCAACTTATAGAATCTATTATGACCACTTCCAATTGGTTCTTTAAGTTCATGTTTCCTCAACTTATAAGGGTATGCTTCTCATGACCGATGAAATGGTTTCTTCCTTATGAGTGTTTTGGTTATAATTTTACTAAAAATAAGAACTCATCCCTTATAACATTTTCTATACACATCCAAATTCCATTCCTGGACAAGGAAAATGCACATATAGAAAGTGATAAAACAAAGTGAGATGAACTGATCTACTTATCTACATGCTGGAAACAGTTATCTCTTATACGCGCATTTGATTTAAATCCCAATTCACATTAATGCACATAGTTTGAATCATTCATAAATGAAATAACTAATCTATATTGGTTGTGTTACAACACCTAATACCTTTTCTAATGTTATCCTGAGCACTGGAATAACACATCCTTCTTATGATGGCTAGAGGATATATTGATCTCAATAAAATTTTACTTCCTAGTCTATCTGCTCTAGAGATGAATTATAGAAATATTCTTATTGACTTAACTCCCCTTCTCCAAGTAGTCATGAAAAAAAAATTTTTGTTTTTATGTGACCCTATCGCTCAAAGAATATGAAGTTTAACACATCAATCCTTAACTTGATGAGTACCTCATGTAACAAAACATTCTATGAATATTTCGAAAAAAATTATTAGATGATACAAATTCCTGGCATGAAATAGAGTGAAAATGGATCAAATCATGTCATGTTATGTTTACAGTTGTTAAAAATATGATGAATCTCAAGTTTTACTCCATTAGAAAAGAAGAAAGGTCACACGACTATCAAAACTACTGACCATGCCCGAGTCATGTCTAACCCACCAAAATAGATCATTACGCAATGCTTACATACATCATAATTATTATATTTCCAAAATACCACCTACCTAGAGGTATTTTTTCATTATTATAAGTTCTACTCGATACAAAAGAAACATGAATAAAACCTCAATCTAAAACTATTCATAAAAATTTAACAATTTGTGAATATATGAGGGTGCTACCACAACAGTATAACACCTCTTTCAGAATAAGGGGATGAATTTTTAAACTAGATTCATTCTTAAAAATTCACTAGGAAATACCACCAAATTTTTAGGTTTAATAATGTAAGAATAATTCATAGAATCCTTTAAAAAATTCACATGTTCCTGTTTAAGGTAACCCTCAGGGGAACATTAATACTGGCCCTGACAAAAGGTTTCAATTTTTTCAACCAACATAAAGGTTCTAATTTTATCCATTTCATTAATTAAAATTTATCAAACATTTAAAAGGGTTATGATACAAAAAAATGAAATGTACCAGTTATAACATTAATCACATAACAAATGTATTTAACACTTTATTTAGCTAACAACATGCTACATTATAGGAATATTATCACATTATTTAGATTCACCCATTTATTTTTCCATAAATTGTCATATCTTGATTATTTAAAGATAGTGTCACACAAGATATAAAGTAAAACATTCTTTATGTTTTAATTGAAATTTTAATTAATGAGAACCTCATAATAATCATGTTCAAAAAGAAGAAAATAGGTCTTTATGAATTAAAGTAGACCAGTTCAGTAATATTCCACTATAAATTTATATGTAACCAGTATAAGTGGTTGTTGACACTCTAAATAACCATCCCATATAACATGAATATATCCCCATGGGGTTAATTACTAAATTAAGTAAGAATAGATGTTACCTATGAGGGTCCTATCAAGTCATTCTGGGTTGAGTTATATAGAAATCCATTCCCAATTTATTGATCCTAAACTATAAAAATTAAAATTGGAATCCCATTTAAGTGAAATCCCTTATAGTTATAATATCATGTTTTCAAAAAACACCTAGAAGGTTTATCCAATAAGTATACAATGCTGAAACTCAACTACATGGGTCGAGCCAAGAATATAAGTATCCAATCATATGGGTCATAATTCCCATGATATTGAGGCACAATCCATTATATGTATATCTACCATGGTTTTGTAAGATGCATTAATATTCCAATGTTATAAAGGTATGAGCCTTTATAAGTTACAATTGTACTTCGTGTAACTGAAAATTAAATTTTACCATCAGTTTAAGAATATAAAAAGTCCATATATGATTGTTTGATTATATGGATTAACATTTCCCATTTTATAAAGGACCATACACTTTATAAATTCCAAAATTAGCACCAATTTAATCTCAAACACTAATGTTTCAGCCCTTACAACCAATGGTTTATGGATCAAATATGTCATAATTAGTTAATTAAGGTTCCAAAATCAAGCTATACATGAAAAGATCATTTAGGATGATACAAACGATTAAATAACCAACAAAATATCATAATTATATGAATGCATCCTATAAATGATAAATGTATAAGAGTATTCATGATAAGATACATTATAAATAAATAATATAGGTAAACATAGAAAAAATAACCCAAGTATCATATACAAATAAAAATTCTAAATAGTTACAGATCATGGTATATAGAACATAATGATAAATAATTATATAAGGAACATCCAAAAAAGTATTAAACAGTAATGTAATGAAATCTACATGGCATTAAATATGCAGGGAATGTGAATATCTATGTGCCAATGATGATTCATGTAACAATAATTACTTATCATACTAATCCAAGGGTAAAAGTCTATAAATCAGTAAGAATTATAAATACACCAAATCACTAAAGGTGAAATAATAATAAACTATAATAATGAACCATTATGAACTTTATTTCCATCCCAAGAAACATGATATTTTTCTTGTGCATGGATTGGCCAGACCCAAACAAGAGCTATTCATCATGTACTGACACATTCCAAGCCTCTTGTCTAACATCATAAATAATAATATAAAGGAAAAGTAAGTCTTTGATACCTCTTTTTCACATTACAATCCAGGATCCACTAAAATGGTTCCTCTAGATAGTCGATGACATGGGATCAAGCACACCTCCTCATACTCCAGAGGTTTCTGACTAGCAGCAAGGGTCTAAAGGATGTACAATTGGGAGATTATACCCTATGGATTAATACTAAAAATAGGAGGCAATATATTGATAAAATAAATATCATAAGAAAATAATAATAATAATAATAATAAATAGATAACTCAACCATTTTCATGTAAACATCCATGCATGAACATTCTATGACAAAAATACCATTCAATGCAGAAGGCATTCAAACATAAAACAAGGTTATACTGACAAAGGAAATATATAAATAAAAACACTCCAACACAGGAAGGAAGACCAATTACATGATCATATGAAACTCCCCTTATCCCATTCCTATTCCTAGTCTATAATTGAAAATAACATTTATCATAGGCTCATTCATAACCCCCAATTAAAAGATCTATCCATGCGCCTTATTGGTATCCCCAATAGGGTGGGGGATATAATCAGTAGGACACCAACCATAATGTTTAATACAATCTAGTACTTGAATATAAAATATGTTAGTGTAAATGTATAATAATATAAGTAGTAAATAATAAATGTAATAAAATTAGGCTCTTGATCCCCAAAAGATACCTAGTTGACCATACCTGCTTTGGTCTATGATGAAATGTCTCTGAACACATATGACTGTATATATATATATATAATTATATATATGTATGTATATATATAATATATATGAATAAAATATATATACATATACAAAATACTAGTTAGGACCTAAGGTGCACAACCAAGGCGTCCCCATATGGATATCTTACAAGTCAAATACTTTAAACAAGGGATGTCATGCGTAATGATATCAAATAATGATAATGGATTTCATTACCAATTGTTTCAAATGAATAATATTATAATAATGATATCATATTTTATAAATGGGAATAATACCTAGTATATAAATAGGGGATATGAAATTCTATGCCTCACAGTCTCAATAAATGATGTTAAATGCTATGTCCAACATCCACATCAAGGTGCATAAAAAATAATGGCCAAAAATAGAAAATGATGTTAAATTCAAAGTTCCAACATCATTGAATAAGGGGGTATATAGAGCCAGGTCTAACGACACTAACTAGGGTCTCTTAATTGTAACACCCCAAGCTTAAACGGTACGTTTCCCTTTGAATAATGCAATGACGTGCATTGTACGCATCTTCGAGATTCTAACACACCACAACCAATCAAACTAGCCATTATGAATAGTACTACCTACTTTTTGAAATTTTATAAATTTTATCTTTCGAAATGGACTTCAGTTTTGGATTCGTAATATCGAAATTATCTTATAGTGAAATTTTGGTACTTTTCGGATAACTTTCATATTTTGATGAATAGTGAAAATTACTAAATTTTAATTAAAAAAAACTTTTTTTAATCGAAATAATTAATAGTGATAAATTATTAATTTGAGTGGTTTTAAAGTATATTTAGAATATATTTTTACCATTTAATACAATTTTGGTCATTGGATGAGATTTCACATTTAAACCAGACATAAACAAGTGTCAATCTTTTGATAGTTTTTATCTCTTAAAAACACGCTATTTGTTTTGACGACGGGAATTAATTTTTAAATTAATTAATGAAATTGATATGTTTTGAATTTGGTAAAATAGACATAATTTTTTAATTCATAATATCTAATATAGCTTAGGTCTAATTTTTGTATTTTTCTGGAAACTTTCATTTTTTGATGAATAGTGAAACCACTAAGTGGTAGTTAAAAAACTGAATTTTTCATAAAACATAATTTTACCTCTTCTGTGAGTGGAATTTCAAAACTCTAAGAGACACGGTTAATATTAAGGAGTAAAATGTGGTTCATTGTGATGGAAATAATTTTTGGTGAATAGTAACTTTTTACTTTTATTTACCACGGTTAAAAGTAAATAAGGTAATTAAGGGTAAAAATGATATTAATATTACCATAACACATGTCCTAATTCTATTGGACAAGTGTATCTTGACCAAAAACAACATCAGGAATAAAATATTATCATTTAGGTCCACTTGGATTAGATTAGGATATTTATTATTATTTAATTCGAAGAAGAGCTAAAAGAGTTAAAATCAATGTTTATTTACTAAAACATTTTTAATATAGGGTTACACATAAGATAAATTCGATTATAAATATTAATTAGAAAGATAAAGATATTTATTAAATAATTATATTTTATTTATAAATTTTAGAAATTAAATAATTTAATTTATTTATGACCCAATGATGATGAAGTAATTACCATAATAGTGAAAATATAAAATAATTGATATTATAAATACCCAAATAAATATAATTGGATACTTTTATTGAATTAAAATAATTTTCTAGGTTAATATGACATATTAGGATTTATTTAATTGACTTTTTTGAAGTAATAATTCTGTTATGAGTTTCACAAAAATCAATTATTGAATAGTGTCAAAATTGACATAAACGAGTTTTTAAAAAAATATTATATTATTAATTGATATTAAATTCCTAAAAATCTAAGGTTCAGAAAATAGACTTATATCATGATATTTGTATCATTAATGTACCTCTTGGGGGTTTCTTGGATGTATATAGTATGTTTATTAACCATATAATATAAAAATACAAAGAGACATTGTGAAAGTAACACTAATTAACTAAGAGTTGATACTTAAATATAAGGTTAATATAATGTCCCAAACCTGTATAAATTCTATTGGTTGAGTGGTTTGCGACCTATCCCCACTTTAACCTTTAAATAATCCACTTTGGATCCATTAGAAACTGAATATGAATTTATTATAAAATAATATTTCTAGCTTTTCTAAAGGTGCCACTCACGCCTCTTATAGAAGGGCACCCCCCCTTCTCATTACTTCACACCTTCAAAGCCTATTGGTTCGGCCAAACCCTGCCCAAATACTCTCTCAAATTCCCTGAATACAACCTAGAGGCCTTAGTTTGATCCGAAATCCAACCTAAGGAGCCCTTTTGATCAAATCAAAAGAAAGAACCCGAAGAAGAGGTAATGTTTTTACCACACTTTTTCATATTCTTTTCTTCTTCAAATTCATTTTTCTTTGTTATTCCCAATCTAAAATAATGAATCCAGTATCTCATATATACTATAATATTATTATAAATATGTTACAACCATATTCAGTATTCTATCCATCCATTGAATGATATGTCACCATACGTTCGTACGTACAGCTTACCGTCTCCACGTCGTGGTGTAATTGTTATTCAATAAATTATTATTTCGATGGGTATAATAATGATGTGTAATTCATTTAAATAATAAATATAACATGATAATTATTATGTATATATGATATACCATGAAATTATATATTATTTTAAAATCAAAAGAATGATATTGTCGCTCGTGCGTACGTACGGACTACCGTCTCCACGAAAGCGATGAGATTCATTCTCCATCGTATCCATTAAAGTATAATTATCATTTTATGATTTAAAAATAATGTTTAAGGACTTGATATAATTCTGGATATGAATAATATATAACATATCCATAACAAACATGGCTTAAGTAACAAAGAATATAAAGGAAAACGAGTAAGTTAACACCCGAAATGACAATAATGCTAAGATATTATTAAAAAATCAATGTTAAAAGATCATATATGATATCATATTAATGTAAATTATTCTTTTATAATTCAGTAAAAATTATTTCACCATTATATAGGAGGTTAACCTACTATCGACCAAGGAAAAAGTACAAAGTAAGGGGTTTCTTATCTCACTTTTAAATCCGTGAGATTTCCATTATTCATCACTTATTTATTGCATGTGGTGTGTATTGCCCATGTTTGTATTCATTGTGTAATATACTTTAATTCATGTATATTTACATCATCATTGTATGATACTTCTTTCATGGGTGTATATTTCTTATGTTACCAAATTGTTAAGGGAATTACAAATTTCAATTTCCACTCATTCAACTTTACGCATACTTCATTGATTATTTTACTACAAGATTATGTGTGGAATAATTATTAAATTGATTATGTCATAATTTCAAATCCCCTTTATGTGGATATACTTTTGATACACATAATCACTCTATTGATAAATTCTCAAGTCATAGGTATGAACTTGATAAGAGTAATTTTTACTCATTCTCCATTTGTTGAGTTAAACATCCAATTCATTGGGGTTGTTTTTACAAGAATATGTGTGAATGGACTTTGATTGTTTTACACTTAATATCCAATCATATTAAGTGTATTTATATTTGTCACACATAATTATGTCGTTGAATTGTCCTTAACCTAAGGATACGACCTTTATGATATATTTCATCTCAATTTACATTCCATTGAGACACCTTTGTTTTTATACACCAAATCACTTTTATATGGTGTATATAATGTACTTTGACATAGTATATCATGAATCCATTTATTCTCATGATATTACAAAGTTTTTATTACCTAAATTATTTATATTCAAGTGTCTCTCTTTTGGTTAGGAACTCTAACTAAAATATCATTATAAAATGTTTTAAATATTTATTATTCAAAATCTTTCTCATTAATGTCCATGTTTTAAAAATGGTTTTAAAGATTTATTGTATATGGACTTTAAAGTTTTCAAATCAAAATTACTTTTAAAGGTTTCAACGTTGTATGGGACACTTTGATTCAAAAATCTATTTTATATGGCTTCTTGACAGATAATGTGACTTTTAAATGTTTTCAAGAAGAAGAGGGATATTTCTCTCAATTGTTTTGATTATTATTTTCATCTATGTCAATATCCTTCATCATTCTCGATTGAGGTTAATCTGATACAATACAATATTCCATATTGTATCGAATGAGTTATTTTTTACTGTGGATGTGCAATTTTTATACCATTCATGGTTTGTGGTTAAAGTATTGACATTTCGTATGCTAGTTTTAATACGAATGTTTTTGTTATGTTTAAACATGTTCATATGAGGAATGCATTGGACTTAGTAAGTGATGGATGGAGCCCGCTATAGCTCCTCGATGCATCGGTAGGTCTCATGAGACAAACTATTGTCTTGGAAAAGGGCATTGGCAAAATCTTATTCGTAGTCTTGGCACGAGGCCTTGGCTATGTGGTTATGATAGTCTGGCATTATTCATTCCATCATTATGAAAGTGGTTATTGATATTGCATATGATTGTTAGACTAGTAGAATATCCATGTGAATAAGTAAATGGAATTATTTCATTTTATCTTTTCTATATTATGATGAAGTTAAAGTTTTAAAGGCATTTGTTTTAGTTATAAATTGATTTAAGTGTTTATGCTTATCTATGAAAGCTTCTGCTATATTGTTATCCTTACTGAGCATCTAAGCTCACCCCTTTAAATGTTTTATTTTTCCTATGAAGAAAAGATGTTGTTGTAGTTTTTTTTACCATATGATGTAATGTAAGACTTATGAATATATCTAGTGTTTCCAACACTACTAAACTAATCGGTCTTTCAAGACTTGATCCTTTGTGATCATGCCAATGTTATGTAATAATGAACAGACTCTGGGTATCTAGGGTCGGGGCATTACAGTTGGTATTAGAGGAAGTTTAGTACAAACCTTGGAAGCTAGATTTAGATAAACTCTGATTAGAGAACGTAGACCTAAGATGAACTTTGAGAATTAGTATAGAAGAACTTCCTAGAATTTTGGTATTGTAGAGATGTTGTGAGTTTTCTGAGTAATACATCCCTGTCTAGATAGGAGCAGGTAGAGGCGGATCTGGAATAGATGTACCTAGGGGTAAAACCCGAAAACACCTCTTTGAGCTAGACTCAAACGGGAACTGGTGCATGACAATGGGCCTTGCTGCACTCTTGGTTATGACACTCTCAGAGGATATTCTTAGGATAATTTACATTTTCTTTACTAACTGATTTGAAGTATTAAATATATAAGATGAGAGTAAATAACCTTGGTTAATCCTAATGTGTTTCAAATTGAGAATATGGTGACATGTTAATCTCTAAATGATTTTATGACTACTATTACTCACACAATGATTTCTGATTTTAGTCAATGGATGGATTCCAAGGAAGTCATAGTGACTTTGAAAATGATGTACAAGGTGGGAACGGTGGTGGAAATGAGTAACAAAATGGAATGTTGATAGGCGTAAAAGATATCGTCTTTATGACAAATCAATTTTCCAAAAATATGATCAACAATATATATATTAACCAATTCCTGGACTTATCAAAGAAGAGAAAGGTGATGAATGATAAGAGCTCCAACAGTGGAGACCATGGAGAAAGGAATACTCAATTTCCATCATGTAGGAAATGTGGAAGGAGACACCCAGGAAAGTGTCTCAATGGGAAAAAGAAATGCTTTACGTGTGGGAAAGAAGGATATAAAGTGAAGAGTTACCGATGAAAAAATAAGAGTACTATGGAAGAAGATAAAAATGGTCCCAAGAGTCCATTTACAGTCATTTTTCGAAAATATAGGGGACCTGGCCATTACTTGAGTGAATACCCTATTCTATAGGATATTTTCTTGGTCAAAGAAGAAGCTATATCGAAATAAATGGTTGGAGAAATGTTTAAAAAGTATTAGTGCTCCTTATTGAAGGGTTTACTTTGGAATAATTTTCTCTTGTATTTTTAACCCTATAGTTTTCCATGTGAGAATGATATTTGAGGAAGAATAATCTTTTCTCTTGTGAATATAGTTATAAATAACTATTTGGTTTTATATGATCGTTGGGTTTGAGGCAATTATATGTTATTATAATTTGGGATGAAAATGAAAGGTACGAGATAAGATTTGTGGTTAAATTATGTTATGGTTATTTTGTGGAATTTATCTCATTTTTGTAATGTTATAAAACATAGTTTTTGAAAAAGGACAACACACAGACCATGTGACAACCCGCCACGTCAGACAAAGCTGTGGGAATCGAACCCACAACCAAAGTGCGATTGGGATTTATCGCCTACCACTGGACTACGTGAAGTCCCTGGTTAGTGGGACTATTATTTTTATTTAAATGATTTTATTGATCATTAATAATTTGATTTGGGATCTTTTGTCTTATCAAATTAATACCCTTAGTATTGGAAAATGATTTGGTAATTAGGTGATAAATGTTATTTTGGAAGTTGTTCGCTTTGTTGCATGGAAAATAGAATAGTATTGGATTTCATTTGAGGAGTAATGGTTGATTTTTATCTATGTTTTTATTGTGGATTTATAGTGATTTGGGTTGGTAATGGAAATGATTAGGGCAATTACTTTTAAGTATGTGACTTTAAGAGTAATTAATGTCATTTGAAGATGTAATTTAACGTGGAAGACTACATTTTTATAAGTTTTCAGTTTCAATATTATTTTGGATTATATTGAAGGATTTTAAGGAAAATTGATCATTGAATGGTATTTATTTAACTTTGGGGTATTGATGGTTTAATTTTAGAAATTAAGATTAGTGTTTTTTTTCTCTAATGGAATATCCATTTGGGGGTCATCAGATATTATACTAACCATTTTGGTTTTGATTAATCTCTAAAGACATGGTAAATATATAGTTTATCCTACGTGGATCATGTATTTCTATAGAAGTTTATTCTAGCTCTTCCATTGTGACCATGTCTTCTTGAATACTCATTGTTCAAAAAAAATGATTTAGTGGTAAAAAGTTATTAAAGAATGAAAATCTACTTATAAAGTAAGTATATATCTTTATGTTCCTATTCAATATCATAAAATAATTCCTCGTCCTTATGTAATGTAACTTAAAACAAAAAAATGTTGTCTGTTTACTTTTCCTACTGGAAGACTAAGGACCGTTTGTCCCAACACAAGTTTGTGATTTTCTTATTTTTAACTTTCTCCTGATCATGTTTTCTATCCCTCTCCATCAGAACTGAACACTTTGTTTATCGTCCATATCCATGTTTTCCTACATGGATTCCTAGTATGGGTTATCTTGGGTGACCTTTATACCTCTCTTCCTTTCTTTTAAAGTGATAGTTTTATTGACTCTTTTTACGATGTGGGACATTCCATTATATTCTCAATCCCAATTTTAAAAAAATTGTAAGGACCTAATTTATTGAAGGACGGGGAGAATGTAACACCCCAAGATTCCACGGTACATTTCCCTTTGAATAATGCAATGACGTGCATTGTACACAACTTTGAGATTCTAACACACCACAACCAATCAAACTAGCCGTTATGAATAGTAATACCTACTTTTTGAAATTTTATAAATTTTATCATTGTAAATGGACTTTAGTTTTGGATTTGAAATATCAAAATTAGCTTAGGGTGAAATTTTGGTACTTTTCGGATAACTTTCATATTTTGATGAATAGTGAAAATTACTAAATTTTAATTAAAAACAACTTTTTTTAATCGAAATAATTAATAGTGATAAATTATTAATTTGAATGGTTTTAAAATATATTTAAAATATATTTTTACCATTTAATACAATGTTGGTCATTGGATGAGATTTCACATTTAAACCAGACATAAACAAGTGTCAATCTTTTGATAGTTATTATCTCTTAAAAGCACGCTATTTGTTTTGACGACGAGAATTAATTTTTAAATTAATTAATGAAACTTATATGTTTTGAATTTGGTAAAATAGACATCATTTTTGAATTCTTAATATTAAATATAGCTTATGCCTAATTTTTTGTATTTTTCTGGAAACTTTCATTTTTTGATGAATAGTGAGACCACTAAGTGGTAGTTAAAAAACTGAATTTTTCATAAAACATAATTTTACTGCTTCGATGAGTGGAATTTTCAAAACTATAAGAGACATGGTTAATATAAAGGATTAAAATGTGGTTCATTGAGATGAAAATAATTTTTGGTGAATAGTAACTTTTTTACTTTAATTTACCACGGTTAAAAGTAAATAGGGTAATTAAGGGTAAAAAGGATATTAATATTACCCTAAAACATGTCCTAATTCTATTGGTCAAGTGTATCTCGACCGAAAACAACCTTAGGAATAAAATATTATCATTTAGGTCCACTTGGATTAGATTAGGACATTTATTATTATTTAATTCAAAGAAGAGTTAAAAGAGTTAAAATCAAAGTTTATTTACTAAAACATTTTTAATATAGGGATACAAATAAGGTATATTAGATTATAAATATTAATTAGAAAGCTAAAAATATATCTTACATAATGATATTTTATTTATAATTTTTAGAAATTAAATAATTTAATTTATTTATGACCCAATGATGATGCAGTAATTACAATAATAGTAAAAATTAAAATAATTGATATTATAAATACCCAAATAAATATAATTGTATACTTTTATTGAATTACACTAATCTTATAGGTTAATATGACATATTAGGATTGATTTAATTTACTTTTTTTGAATTAATCATTCTGTTATGAGTTTCAAAAAAATCAATTATTGAATAGTGTCAAAATTGACATAAAAGAGTTTTTAAAACAAATATTATATTATTAATTGATATTAAATTCCGAAAAATCTAAGGCTCGGACAAGGGACTTATATCATGATATTTGTATCATTAATGGACCACTTGGGGGTTTTTTGGATGTATATAGTAAGTTTATTAACCATATAATATAAAAATACAAAGAGACATTGTGAAAGTGAAACTAATTAACTAAGAGTTAATACTTAAAGATAAGGTTAATATAATGACCCAAACCTGTCTAAATTCTATTGGTTGAGTGGTCTTCGACCTATACTTACCATAAAATTTAAATAATTTACTTTGGAGCAATAGAAACTGAATATGAATTTATTATAAAATAATATTTCCAGCTTTTCCAAAGGTGACCCTCACCCATCTTATAAAAGGGCAGTCCTCTTCTCATTACTTCACACCTTCAAAGCCTTTTGGTTGAGACAAAACCTACCCAAATACTCTCTCAAATTACCTGAATACAACCTAGAGGCCTTACTTTGATCAGAAATCCATCCTAAGGAGCCCTTTTGATCAAATCAAAAGGAAGAACCCCAAGAAGAGGTAATGTTTTTACCACCCTTTTTCAAATTCTTTTCTTCTTCAACTTCTTCTCTCTTTGTTATTCCCATTCTAAAATAATTAATCCATTATCTCATATATAATATAATATTATTATAAATATGTTACAACCATATTAATTATTCTATCCATCCTTTGAATGACATGTCACCATGCGTGCGTACGTAGGGCTTACCGTCTCCACGTCGTGGTGTAATTGTCATTCAATAAATTATTATTTGGATGGGTATAATAATGATGTGTAATTCATCTATAAAATAAATATAACACGATAATTATTCTATCTATATGATATACCATTAAATTATATATTATTTTAACATCAAAAGAATGATATTGTCGCTCGTGCGTACATACAGACTACCATCTCCACAAAAGCGATGAGATTCATTCTCCATCGTATCCATTCAAGTATAATTATCATTTGATGATTTAAAAATAATGTTTAAGTACTTGATATAATTCTGGATATGAATAATATTGAACCTATCCATAACAAACACAGCTTACATAACAAAGAATATAAAGGAAAACTAGTAAGTTAACACCCGAAATGACAATAATACTAAGATATTATTAACAAATCAATGTTAAAAGATCATACATGATATCATATTAATGTAAATGATTCTTGTATAATTCAATAATAATTATTTGACCATTATACAGGAGTTTAACCTACCGTCAACCAATGAAAAAGTACAAAGTAAGGGGTTTCTTATCTAACTTTTAAATCCGTGAGATTTCCATTATTCACCGCTTATTTATTGTAGGTGGTGTGTGTATTGCCAATGTTTTTATTCAGTGTGTAATATAATTTAATTCATGTATATTTACATCATCATTGTATGATACTTCTTTCATGGGTGTATGTTTCTTATGTTACCAACTTGGTCAGGGAATTACAAATTTCAATTTCCACTCATTCAACTTTACGCATACTTCATTGATTATTTTACTCTAAGATTATGTGTGGAATAATTATTCATGTGATTATGTCATAATTTCCAATACCCATTATGTGGATATACTTTTGATACACATAATCACCCCATTTATAAATTCTCAAGTCGTCGGTATGAACTTGATAAGAGTAATTTTTACTCATTCTCCATTTGTTGAGTTAAACATCCAATTCATTGGGGTTGTTTTTACAGGAATATGTGTGAATGTACATTGATTGTTTTACACTGAATATCCAATCATATTAAGTGTATTTATATTTGTCACTCATAATTATGTCGTTGAATAATACTTAACCTTAGGATACGACCATTATGATATAGTTCATCTCAATTTACATTCCATTGAGACTCCTTTGTTTTTATACACCAAATTACTTTTATATGGTGTATATAATGTACTTTGACATATTATATCATGAATCCATTTATTCTCATGATATTACAATGTTTCTATTACGTAAATTATTTGTATTCAAGTGTCTCTCTTTTGGTTAGGAACTCTAACTAAAATATCATTTTAAAACGTTTTAATGATTTATTATTCAAAATCTTTCTGATTAATGTCCATGTTTTAAAAATGGTTTTATGGATTTTTTATATGGACATTAAAGTTTTCAAATCAAAAATACTTTTAAAAGTTTCAAAGTGGTATGGGACACTTTGATTGAAAAATCTATTTTAAATGGCTTCTTGATAGATAGTGTGGCTTTTAAATGTTTTCAAGAAAAAGAGGGATATTTATCTCAATAGTTTTGATGATTATTTTCATCTATGTCAATATCCTTCATCATTCTCAATTGATTTTAATATGATACAATACAATATTTCATATTGTATCGAATGAGTTATTTTCTACTGTGGATGTGTAATTTTTATACCATTCATGGTTTGTGGTTAAAGTATTGACATTTCGTATGCTAGTTTTAATACGAATGTTTATGTTATGTTTAAACATGTTCATATGAGGAATGCATTGGACTTAGTAAGTGACGGGTGGAGCCCGATATAGCTCCTCGATGCGTCGGTAGGTCTCATGAGACAAACTAGTGTCTTGGCACAAGGCCTTGGCAAAATCTTATATGTAGTCTTGGCATGAGGCCTTTGCTATGTGGTTATGATAGTATGGCATTATGAATTCTATCATTATGAAAGTGGTTATTGATATTGCATGTGATTGTTCGACTAGAATAATATCCATGTGAATAATTAAATAGAATTATTTCATTTTATCTTTGCCATATTATACTGATGTTCAAGTTTTAAAGGCTTTTGTTTTAGTTATAAATTGCTTTAAGTGTTTATGCTTATCTATGAAAGCTTCTACTATATTGTTATCCTACAGAGAATCTGAGATCACCCCTTTCAATGTTTTATTTTTCCCAAGATGTGAAGATGTAATTTATGAATGACCTGCAGGGATAGTATGAGGGGATATGAAGACAAGATTTTGTTGTAGTTTTTTTACCTTATGATGTAATGTAAGACTTATGAATATATCTAGTGTTTCCAAGACTACTAAACTAATTGGTATTTCGAAACTTGATCCTTTGTGATCATGCCAATGTTATTTAATAATCCACCGACTCTGGGTATATAGGGTCAGGGCATTACAGTAATAATACTATATTATAAGGTAATCCTAATTTCTCTATGAGATATTAAGCATGACATTACATAAAAAGGAACTAATGTATCACTCATGGAACAAAGTAATTTCATTAACATATTTTATTTAACATGTAAATAGAGTTCATGAGATCATCCATGACATAATATAAGTTAAGGAGAATAAATAAAAACCATTCCATAATCAATTTTAAAAATGAAAGGAGGCAATTTCAATAATAAAAAAAATAAGGCCATGGGAAGCACTCATGCCATATTAAAAATCATCATGATACATTTCATTAAAATATTTGAATAAATATATTTTATTCTTTAGCATTAACATTTACAAGTAAAACCAACATTAAAAGATGGTTTAGTTGTATATGCATCTATTAACATGCTGAGAAATTTAAATAACACACCCCAGGGACGGTTTAATCACACAAAAAGGAAGACATAAATTCTTATGTAATTGAACTCACCTTAATAGGTGGTTCATGTTCAGATAATTAACCTAAAATAATTTAAGGGGTTCAAGGGAACATCATGTTTTTGGTCTAAGGATTTTATTTATGGAATTTTACATTTTAGAAGAAATTCATATAATATAGGACCAATCACATGATGAAACATTTTATAAATGATAAAACATTAATGCAAATACACAGAGACCCTCTAAATAATACTTAAGAAGATTCACTCATCTATTATCATCATTTTATAAGATTTGGAAGGAGAGAAATTGAAATTATAGAAAAATCAACTAAAAATAAAGTTCCATATCTTATAGGGAAATAAAATCAACAATAGAGTGGTAAAAAAGAAATAAATCATGAGGAATCATAGACTTACTTAGGGAGATAAAACATGATAGACAAAGTTTTTTCTGAAATTGTATAAGGGAGATATCTTCATGCCTAGTAGGAGTGGAAGAGGCATTCTCATTCGGATGTGTATGGGAAATGAGGGAGTAAGAAGGGAAAAAAATATTAAAGGGATGGAGGGGAAAATGGTTAAAATTGCCATATTTAAATGGGCACATGGTTTTACAAATCATTCACTAACAATGTGTATTCCTCTACCTAAGAACCACACTCATTATGGTTGTTGTGCATAGTTAAGTAAACCATTCTCCAACTGTTCCTTTGACACTATCTTAACCTCCCGATTCCTCATATAGTTTCAACTCATAGTTAGTAAAATCATGATCCAATCGTGAGAATTCCATTTTGGTTCTACACTATATCATATGATTCTCTAAATCCACCACACAGTTTGAAAAAACCATGCTCCTCTATAAAATAGGTCAGACAGTTGTGCCACATAGTTAACACTAACTGTGTTCCAAATATATAATAAATAATGTCTCTCCTAAAACTTCCCTTTTGGTTCCCAAACTCTCAGGATGATCCTTAAACTTGTAAACCACCTCTTGAGCCCCACTTATCATATAAAAGTAACACTTTTAAAAGTTCAAAATATTTGAATTTCATTCCAAATATCTATTTAATATTTGGACCATCCACTAAATGAAAAACTAGAATTTGATTGGATATTTCAACAAATCTAGAACATGAGATTTAAAAAATATGTATTAAAATAATATAAAAAAATCAACTTAAATATTCTATTGTGGGATTTATTAATGATAACATGGAAAACTGAAATAGAGTAGCAACACTTATAGTTAATATGTCACATAAAAATCATGATTAATTAAATTAGTTGTTCCTCAATGTATATTATACAAGTTATAAAATTCAGCAATAGAATTTTTTGGATCCATCTTTACCTACTACTTTCTAGAGTTTCTATAAAAAATTTAGAAGAAGTGGAAGACAGTGTTTTGAATTATGTAATAATATTTTATATAAAAAAGTGCATCTCAATTTCTTTTATATAATTTCATTAATGAATGAAAAGGCACCCTAATGTATTTTTAAAGCATCCTATATATTAATAAGTTGGATGTTAAATAATAAACACATGTTAATTGTATCATTCAACCCACTGATCTTGATGAATGATGGACACTTAATTTTTGTTCATATATTTGTAACTCTTAGAACAAAAATGATATGAAAGTACAATATAAAAGGTTGAAACATTGATAAATCTAATAATTATTGGTGGTATCTTGTACTTTCATAATAATTCTCACCATGCTATGAAAATGGACTCCATACCTTAATTTTCTCAATAATACTATTATTTCATAACAATAGAAAGGATTTTAAGTACACAAATCATTACATCAAATGTTCACTAATTCCTATTAGAGTTTTTGCTCATATATAATTATAATATATCATATGTTCCATGATTAATATCAATACCCAAATATATTTGTATATAAATATATAATGTACGTTTTAAAAATTTTCAAATAAGATTTTTGCTCAAAAATGATACTTTATTCTTAAATAATTAAGAACGTTCTTTTTAGACTATATAATTGTTAACGGTTATGAATTATTATTCTAAAATCATATGAAAAGATCATAATATATTAACACATCAGTCTTACTAAAACTATAAATTCCATTAGTGCGATCTCTATTCATAACTTGTATCTATATAAATTCACATGATACCCATATGATCTCCTTATACATGATATCATGTTGACACATGAGTCATGGAACATGTCAATTCCATATATACCAAGTCAACCATAATTTATTCTCTAAATAGAATAATTAAACACATATTAATACATCTCATGTGGTTCACCCATATAAAAAAACATTGTACATATCTCTTAACTATTCATGACAATAGATTTTCCCAGTCTTTCTCAATAAATTGTTCATATTTCATACTCATCATATAAAAGGGCTAATACACTATTATTTCTTCATGATCATAATCATACCTAACTAACCACAATTTAGAGTATACACATAAATATTTTAAATTGATTTTCAATGTATTATGGTTCACATATAGGGTACATTTTAAACATTAGATATTCGGTATCACAATGGAATACACATACCTATTATACCATTAACATACATGTATTGAATTCTATGAGGTATACCTGAGGTGAATCAATATTAGAAAAATAGACTTCTGTCTAATGACTGACCTCTGTATCTCTATATGACTCTATACTCTTGAAATCCTAGGATATCATCATAATATATAACTTTCCTTAATGATAATTTATTATAGATAACTCATTTTTTTACTCTATGGATCTAATCATCAAATAATATAACTTATTATAAATGTATTAAAAATATATGATTGATAATTGGGAATTTGTCATTGATTTTGAATCATGATAAAATGTATATTCCAAATAATTACATCATATATATATATATATGTTGGATATATATACTAAAAAATGTATACATTAGTGCAAATAACCTGGTATCTAACACTTAAGTAGTTTACCTAGCCCTCATGTTTCTACTATAGAAGTGGGTTTTTAATAATTTGATACATTATTTTATATATCAACCTAAAATTTCTTTACATCATAACTATAACTAATCTTATTCATGATATGACATCAATAAATTATGTTTTTTGATATATGATGATACTAGAGTTCCTTAACTAGGATGAAATATTAATTACACTCAGTATAGATATCTGTAAGTTTTATTATTCTACAAACACCCCATTGTCAAACTATGAATTTTTTCTATAAATATTTTACTTTGAAACATATGATATAAAATTATATTTTTATTATACATTATAATTATCAAAAATCAATTACTAAAAAATCTCCGGACTCACTATTCTCCCATATAGGATCAAAAAAATCATTGACATGGATATTGATTTAAATTTATAAGTTTGGAAGAATGAATTAGTGTAACCCTTTAAAATGATCTCATCCTCACTTACAAATACTGTGAATGCATCCTAAATTCTTCTCATGTACCTAAAAATATTCTTAACAATGTATTAGTTAATTTTACAAGTGTATAACATGTATTTATGGGTTATTATCAAACAAAATAAGACCTATGGTCAACTACACCACATAAGATATCTAAGAGATCCAATAACTGAAGTAAAATGGATCAAAATAATTTATTATATATCTATATATATTTATAATTATATTTATACTTCATAAGAATGATTACATTTAACATAGGTAAAGGACCCTTTATATAAATATTTATTCTAAAACTCTTTTTAACATTACTAGTATACATATTTAGACATATAAATAGTGGTATTTTCAATATATTTCTATAGATATTTATACATAAAATTTATCTACTTAACCCAATCCTTTTATAGAGACCCATTTAACTAACCCAAATGTTACTATGATTAAATTTGTGTTTCTGTTGACCTCACCTGTTTTGATAATCTCAATCATGTATTCATATGTGTTGAAAATCCCAATTATGTTTTCATTCTCTATGATATTGATAAGTATCATTGATCTATACTTTAATTATTTCAAATCTGTGATCAAACCAATAATAATTTTTAAAATAGTCTTTGGAATATGTTAATCCTCTTTTATCCATGTTCATACAAGTTATAAATTGATTCTAACACAATCGGATGTGTTCTGCATAAAACAGATAAGTAATCTGCATATAGCTACTGATAAAGAGCTACCGGTACCTAGTCTACCGATAGACTTAGTCCACCGATAGCCAGAGCTACCGATAGACTTAGTCTACCGACAGACAGAGTCACCGATATACTTAACACAGAGCTACCGATGTGCTTATAAATATAAGCTACTGACTTACAGATAGCTACCGATACAAGCATAGAGTTACCGATGCATAGAGCTACCGACGCATGGAGCTACCGATAAACAAAGTCACCGATACAAGCATGTACCAACCGACGCATAGAGCCACCGATAGAGTCAAAGCAACTAATGACATTAAGCTACCGATGTTCAAGCTACTGATGTTCAAGCTACTGATGTCCAAGCTACCGATGCTGATTACCTACCGATCACTCGACTCACTGTTTGAATTTCTTTATTTCCTATATTTAATCCATCTAACGGTCATATCATGTACATTTTAATGATTTGTCAAATATCTGACAAAGGTTGTCGGATGTCAGGAACCCGTACCTCGTACCTGCAGAAAGGAAATCTTTTCTGTCCCCTGTTGGGAGATAAATACGAGAAGACTACGCTGCCCAAAGGAGAAGCGAACTAGAGAAGTGCGTGGTGAATGATATATACCAGAAACACAAGAAGAGAAAAACGAGTTCCATCAAGAACACAGAGAAGCTCATAGACAATCAAGCATACTCGAGAAGTGTTCTGTGCATACAAGAAGAACACTGAAGAACTTCAACCACTACATTTTCACTGTTTGTGAACCTGGAGCATACGACACTCTGTTTCTCAAACAGAAACAAGAAGAGGACTCAGACTCACTTCTGATCGAATCCAAAGGAGTCCAGAGCTACACTGAAATCACCAGAACCACTTCTAAACTCTACATCTCTTGTTCTGTGATTTATTATCATTCATTTCGAGCAGTGTGTGTTATCTGCTGTATCTAACACATACACTGTCTCCTGTACTTAACTGAAGGATTTGTAAATCCTTACCAAACTCTTTCATTCTTTCTTTCCCACGAATAACAGTGGTAGAGGTCGTGTGTGACCTGGACAGCTGGTTGCTGTTGTACTGTTTCCCACGAAGAACAGTGGTAGAGGTCTTGGACCTGGACAGTTGTAAACTGTTGAACCCTGATCCAGGGTGTGGATCATTTTTATATATACTTTTGAGAGGACTAAGTCTCGGCTTGAGACTGAACCTCTTGGTTACATTTGTTGTGCCATCTCTTTCAAAGTTTTATTCCGCTGCTAATCACTTTAAAACTAATACTGTTTTTAAAGTTACTTTGATAATTAAATTAGCAAGTGTTTATGTTAAGTGTAGATTAGTAAGTTAGTTTCAAAAGATAATCACACACTCCTGTGTTGATTAACTGGGAATTAATCAATCCCTTTAGAATCTGACAGAACCTCTGCTTTAATATAAATTCATTACAGTTTAATTTATTATTTTATTTGGGGGTCTTTAAGATAGTGTTTTTAAATACAGAAATTTTAATTGGTACTCAATTCACCCCCCTCTTGAGTAAACCACTCCGACCAACACTTAGTATCAAAGGGTTGAAAATACTTTCTAAAAGTACTCTGCTTTTGAACGGTGATTTTAGTTGTATTTTAAAGTTCTTAAAATTTCTGTTATATCTAAATTTTTATCTCTTTAAAATTTTCTCATCATGGACAATAGACTTGAGGGTGCTGCTACTAACCGGCCACCTTTCTTCAATGGAACTAATTATGCTCAATGGAAACTGAAAATGAAAATTCATCTAGAAAGCATAGGTTTTGATATCTGGACTGCTATTGAATCAGAATACAAAATTACCACTACTACTAGATCTACTTGGGATGAACCTACAAAGACTGCTTACAATAATAATTGTAAAGCTATGAATGCTCTGTACTGTGCTTTAGGAGATGAAGAGTTTAATAGAATTTCTGCATGTAAAACTGCTTTTGAAATTTGGGATACCTTAGCTGTTTCTCATGAAGGAACAATGAATGTTAAAGAAATTAGATTGAACACTTATACTATCAAGTATGATAATTTTAAAATGAAGCCTGATGAACCTATCTCTGACATGTATCTCAGGTTCAATGAAATTGTCAACACAATGACTTATCTGAGAAAGGATGTTCCAGCAAAGGAGCAAATTATGAGAATTTTGAGATGTCTGCCTGATAGATGGAGAGGCACATCTGTCTCAATCAGAGAATCATGTGACATTGCTGCTCTACCTGTCAAGGAACTAATTGGCAAGCTGATGATGTATGAAGAAGAGCTTAAAGTGAATAAAGAGGAAGAAAATGAACCTCCAAGAAAGTCTGTCGCTTTCAAATCCTCAACTTCAAAGAATAAGGACAATGAAAAGCTTCAAGCTGTAGTTGAAAGTTCAAGCTGTGAAGACAGTGAAAGTGATTCTGGCAGTGATGCTGAGATGGCTCACATTGCTAGAAGATTTAAGAAATTTTATAGGAAAAAGAAGTTCTTCAGAAAAACAAATCATAAGGGTAAGTATGACCACCAAGGTAAATGGAAAAAGGATTGGAAGAAGAATGACAAATCAGATGATGTTGTCTGCTATGAGTGTAAGAGAAAAGGACACATTAAAGCCGACTGTCCAAAGATGAAGTATAAAAAGAAATATGAATATAAGGACAATAAGTTTAAGAAAGCCATGAAGGCCACCTGGTGTGCTTCAGAAGACAGCACTAGTGAACCAGAATCTTCGGACTCTGAAAGGAATCGAGCCAACATGTGTTTCATGACAAATACCTCTGAGGTAACATCTGACACTCCTGTTTTAAATTCATATTATTCTGGATATGATTCTGATTCAGAAACCATGTCAAAATCTGAACTATTTGAGTACTGTGATATGCTGGAAGAAACCTGTAATGAGCTTAAAGACAAATACAAAGGTTTAAATAAACAGCATGCTCTCACCACTACAGTTAAAACCGAACTCACTATTGAAAAAGAGAAAAATGCTCAACTGTTAAAGGAAAATACAGAACTGAAACTGTCAAATGAGCAACTTAGAAAGGACTTAGAAAAATTCACAAATGGAAAGGATGCTTTAACACAGATTCTAGGAAAGCAAATAGCACCTAGATATACTACTGGTATAGGATACCAACCTGGACAAAGGAAAATTGCCAAAACTAGATTCATTTCTAAATCTGGACAGAATGAAGGTAATTCTGGAACTTCATATGCCTCAACCATTTATATACATAGCTATGGATCTAATAAAGTTTATCTTTCAAAGCATGTCAATTCTACAAATTATATGAGACCCATTAGACAAATATGGGTACCTAAAGTGTTATTGGCTAACCTGTCTGGACCCAAGAAAATCTGGGTACAAAAGTTATTTCCTGTTTAAATCTGTTTTATAGGAGACCTGCTTGAATATCTGTCACAAGAAGATATGGTACTTAGACAGTGGGTGCTCAAGACACATGACTGGAGATTATTCTTGCTTCAAGAGCTTAATAAAGGTTGATGGAGGTCATGTCACCTTTGGTGATAACTCTAAAGGAAAAATCATCGGCCTAGGCCAGATAGGTAACACTGACTCAGTATTGATTTCTAAAGTTTTATTTGTTGATGGCCTTAAATACAATTTATTAAGTATTTCTCAATTATGTGATGATGGTTTTCATGTAAAATTTGAAAATGATTCCTGCAATGTTTTTAATTCTAAGAATGTTTTGGTATTTTCTGCCTTAAGAAATGAAAATGTTTATGCTGTTAATCTGAATTCTTTAGCTAAGCAGAATATTACTTGTTTGAATGCTTTTCATAAAGAATCTTGGCTATGGCACAGAAGATTAGGACATTGCAACATTCACTCACTTAGAAAACTCTCTAGAAAAAACCTAGTTAGAGACCTACCTAAATTAGAATTCCCAAATGATAGAGTGTGTAACCCCTGTCAAAAGGGAAAACAACACAAAGTTTCTTTTAAATCAAAGAAAGAAGTTTCGACTTCTCAACCACTTGAATTGGTTCACATGGATTTGTTTGGACCATCAAGAGTATCTAGTTTAAATGGGAAGCACTATGTTTATGTTCTCGTAGATGACTTTTCTAGATATACTTGGGTATATTTTCTAGCTCACAAAAGTGAAGCTTGTTCTTACTTTGTTAAATACTCCAAGTCTGTAGAGAACCTTAGTGGACTTAAGATTAAAACATTGAGAAGTGATCATGGTCGTGAGTTTGAAAATCAAGATTTTGAATCTTATTGTTCACACAATGGCTATACTCATAACTTTTCTGCCCCTAGAACACCCCAACAGAATGGTGTAGTAGAAAGAAGAAACTGAACCCTTCAAGAAATTGCTAGAACCATGCTCAATGAATATGATCTGCCTATTTATTTTTGGGATGAAGCTGTTAATACAGCTTGCTATGTCATTAATAGAGTCTTAATCAGACCTGTTCTTAAGAAAACCCCTTATGAATTGTGGAACAATATAAAGCCTAAGGTTAATTACTTTAAAGTTTTTGGTTGCAAAGTATTTATTCTGAATACTAAAGATAATCTGGATAAGTTTGCTTCCAACAGTGATGAAGGAATTTTTCTGGGTTACTCTATTACAAGTAAAGCCTATAGAGTATTCAATAAGAAAACCAAATGTGTGGAAGAATCTATTCACATCAAGTTTGATGAAACTGATCCACATGAGCCTAAAACTTCTCTTGAGAATCTTGAAGAAGATCTGTCTATTCTGGACATTAATGATAAATCTAAAGAACCTGTTATCAAAACATCCAGTTCTGGACTTTTTCCAGAATCTGCTTCTATTGAACCCGAACCTATAGATGAACCTGAAATTTCTAGTCCAACCTTTACCAGATCAACGAGGATTCTAAAGAATCATCCTTTAGAAGCTGTTGTTGGTAATCTTGATAGAGGAACACAAACTAGAGCTTCTCTAAGAAACCAGGTTGAACATCAAGCCTTTCTTTCACAGCTAGAACCCAAAAATATCAATGATGCTATCAATAATGAATTCTGGGTAATGGCTATGCAGGAAGAATTAAATCAATTTGAAAGAAACAAAGTCTGGGAATTAGTTGACCGACCTAAGGACACTTTGACAATAGGCACAAAATGGGTTTTTAGAAATAAAGTAGATGAATCTGGAAATATAGTTAGAAACAAAGCTAGACTAGTTGCACAAGGATATAGTCAAGAAGAAGGTATAGACTATGAGGAAACTTTTGCACCTGTAGCTAGACTAGAAGCCATTAGGATCTTACTTGCATATGCTGCACATCTGGATTTCAAATTATATCAAATGGATGTGAAAAGTGCATTTCTAAATGGTTTTATAATTGAAGATGTTTTTGTAGAACAACCACCTGGATTTACTAACCCCCATTTTCCAAATCAAGTTTTTAAACATTCTAAAGCTTTGTATGGTTTAAAACAAGCTCCAAGAGCTTGGTATGATAGACTTAGCAATTTCCTTATCTCAAATGGTTTTACTAAAGTGATTGTTGATCCAACTCTTTTCATTAAAAGAATTTCTAAAGATGTTTTAGTTGTACAAATATATGTTGATGATATTATTTTTGGATCTTCTAAACACTCTTTATGTACTGATTTTTCAAAAAGCATGCAAAATGAATTTGAAATGAGCTTAATGGGAGAACTTAAGTACTTTCTTGGATTTCAATTATTTCAAAATGAAAATGGTATTATTTTGAATCAAAGTAAATATACAAAGGATCTTTTAAAACGTTTTGGTCTGGATAGTATCAAGGAGAGTGAAACTCCTATGAGTACTACCTGTAAATTGGATGCAGATGAAACTGGGAAACCAGTTGATCAAACAAATTACAGAGGTATGATTGGTAGTTTACTTTATCTTACTGCTAGTCGACCTGATATTATGTTTAGTGTGTGTATGTGTGCTAGATTTCAAGCTAATCCAAAAGAATCTCATTTTCTTGCTGTTAAAAGAATTTTTAAATATCTCAAACGCACGGTTAACTTAGGTTTGTTTTACCCAAAAGGATAATCCTTTGAGTTAATGAGTTATTCAGATGCTGACTTTGCTGGTTGTAAGCTAGATAGAAAAGGCACATCAGGAACATGTCATCTGCTTGGAAAATCCTTAGTTTCTTGGTGTAGTAAGAAACAGAACTCAGTTGCATTATCTACTGCCGAAGTAGAATATATAGCTACTGGTAGTTTCTGTGCACAAATTCTTGTGGATGAAACACACTCTTTTGGACTATGGATATGTTTTTAAACATGTTTCAATCAACTGTGATAACACCAGTGCAATAAACATCTCTAAGAATCCTGTATCTCACTCTAGAACCAAACACATAGATGTAAGACACCATTTCCTAAGAGATCACTATCAAAAAGGTGATATTTCTCTTGAATTTATTGGCACTGAACATCAATTGGCTGATATTTTCACTAAACCTTTAAGTTCTGATAGGTTAAGTTACATAAGACACGAATTGGGAATGTTTAATCACAACCGGTGTGAAAATCCTCACTAATGTGAAAAATCTCACTGATGTGAAAATTCTCACCGATGTGAAAATTCTCACCGATGTGAAAATTCTCACCGATGTGAAAATCCTCACCAATATGAAAATTCTCACCGATGTGAAATTCTCACCGATGTGAAAATTCTCACCGATGTACAATTCTCACCGATTTGTTTTTTTTTTCTCACCGATGATTAACTCACACCGATGAAATTGATTTTAAAAACTTCTGTCTGCCGCCAAGAATATGAATCGTTTTATTTTATTTTATCTTACTCTATTTTAGTAGTTTATTTGGAATTCCTAAATGATAAAACTATGACTAAGCCACTTCCTACCTCACCGAGCTCAAAATCTCTCACCTTCGAACCTTAGCTCCCAAATCGACCAAGAACCCTAAACCCACGATGGCAAAAACTAAGCTTCCTATCGTCAGAGATGAAAGTGTGGAACCAAACGCTAAGAAGCAGAAGACACAGCATAAAGCCAGTGTTAGTGAAGTCAGAACTAGATCGGGAAGGCGACCAGTGAATCCTCACTTGCAGAATAGAGACTTAGTAATCGAGAAGGAACTGTGCGTGGAATGGCTACTACCTAGCAAATCGTTAGTACTCAAGATTCTGGAGGACCAGAAATGGGTGGATTGTTTCTCGAATAACAATGGCCCATACTACCCGAAGTTGGTAAAACAGTTCTATGAGTTTGTAACCTTCGAGAAGTCTGAAAATGAGAATCGGGTAAGCTCTTGTTTAAATGGAAAAGAGATGTCTTTTTCTTCAGTAGAGTGGGCTGAGTGCTTGAAAGTACCACATGAAGGTGTCTCTGGGTATGTATCAAGAGCAATGCCACCTAGCAGTGACATCTTTGATTATGAAACCGCCTTAAAAGAGCTGACTGGTAATGGGAATCAAATGCAAGTGGTTGCTGCTGAAATGGATGGAGAGAATCGACTTCTTTTCAAGTTTGTTCAACATGTGTTGATACCGAGGAGAGTAGATTTTGCAAATATGAGATATCAAGATATCTATCTTCTACATTTGCTAAGACATGGTGTGAAAATCAATCTGTGCAGACTGTTAATGCTTCAAATGGAAGACATGATTAGACCAAAGTCAAAGACTAATGCTTTATTCTTTGCCAAGCTGATTTCAGTAATGATAAAAGTGAAAGGAATAGCTGAGTCTCTGGATGAGACAGTTGTAGTCAAGAATAATTTCTGCATCACCTCGACTGTTTGTAAGTACATGAAAATTAACTAGAACCCATGGAAGGGAGAATGGGTCAGTGATGATCAGAAGATATATGATAGGTTTAATCATGTGGACTATCCTTCAAGGCCAAAGGATCAAAGAGATCCAGGTTTAGGATCTGATGAAGAGGATCCTGAGTATAGTGATGAGTCAGGAGAAGAAGAAGAAGAAGAAGAGGAAGAAACTCCTATGGATATTGGAGGAGATCCAAACTTGCCCCCAAGTCCTGTTACTGAGCTTGTATACTCAAGGAAAGGAAAGGTAGAGGAAATTTTGTCTACTCATGAGGGAGACCAGTCTGTGCCTCACCAAGAAGAAAAGGAAAAGGAGAATGTATCTGAATCGTCTGTTTCTGGTAGTTTAAGTATGAGTCCTTTGATTGGAAGCTCAGCTATGCCTACTGCTGAAGTAGAAAGAGATACAGAAGAAGTTGTTCCTGTTTCAGAAAACCTCCTTACTGCTGCTGAGATGGAAGTTGTTGTGGAAGATTCTGATGAAGAAAATCCAGCAGAAAATGCTGTTGTGATACATGATAATGCACCCATTGAGGGGGAGCATCAATCTGTTCTTGGAAATGTTACAGTAGCTGTTGAGCTTGGAGACTGGGTAGAAGACCTAGGGTTTATAGTCTGTGGATTGGATTATCCGGATTCAGATAATGAGATGCCTGTGAATAGACCGAAGACCAATTATGATCTTGCTTCTGAGTTGTTTCCAGATGATGTGGTCAGATTTCATGATCTGAATAAGCTGAAAGAGGACCTCAAAACCAGTTTTGTTGAAGAAGTGAAGTTAATGGAAACCTCCCTTGCATCCTCAATTAATTCAATAATTACTGATTCTGTAGTTAGTTTGGCCTCAGCAAGAGGATCTGCTGCAGTTGTCTCAAATGATTTTGTCTCTAAATCTGATCTTGAATCCATGAAGAATGAGCTGAAAGAATAATTCAGTGTATCAGTTGCTGAGATGAAGCAAAGCTTTTATGAAGAAATGAAAATGTTAGAGAGATCCTTCGAGCTATCTCTGGCTTGTAATTTATCTTCTTTTGTGTCTGAGCTTATGGAAGAAGTGAAAGAGTGCCAGACTCAGTCTTCTAGAATCGAAGCAGATCTTGAAGCTCTCAAGACATCAGTTGCTGCTTTGGATTCTTATATGAGCTCCAAGTCTCAAGCTGACAAGGACCTAGCTTATGTGAAGAGTGTAGTAAGCCAGTTTGTCTCAGTGTTTGAAAGTTTCAAAACCTCAGTGAAGGATCACGTTCAATTACAAGACTCTCAAGTTCAAAGCCTAATCAGTGGTTTGTCTAAGAGTTTCAAAGAAACTGTTTCCTTCTCTCTTGGCCCTCTCACATCCAAACTATCAGTTGATCTGAATCAAGTTCGAGCAATGTTGAAGGAGGATATTAGCTCTATTTCAACCAGTGGCTCTGTGGACTCATCAGAGTTGAGCCGAGTGGTGCTTTCTACAAGAGATTCTGCTAGAGAAATTATGAAGATTGTTCAAGATTATATAAGAGAATCCTCTGCCTCTCAAGAAGCCATAAAGAGAAAAGTGGACTACTACTTCACCAAAATTTTCACCAAGCATCAACTCGATCACCACTTCAAGCTGCTGTTGGAAAACATGAAGCTACCTCCAGTAACTCAAGCTTTTAGAGAACAAGTGAGCAAGCTAAGAGAACTGACTCCTGCCTTAGAGAAATTCATGGAGAACAAAGATGATTTCATCTCTGCTATGGAAAGAGGAGGAGGAATTATTATGGATTTTAGAAATCTGTTGTTGCCCTTCTTGCATGTTGATGCCCGACCAGTCATCATACCTCCTGCTTTGCCTGCTTCTGCCTCAGCTACTTCCACAGTCCAGCTGACTCCTGCTCAAGCTCTTCGCAGCCTCACACCAATGATCACCCAAAGATCTTCAACCTACAGGCCTGACTCTGTGTCAGTGGCTAAACCTCCTTTGATCTTTCCTGGCATTCCAAAACCTTCACCTGCATCCTCACCACCCGAACCTTCTTCTGATCCCAAAGGAAAATCTCACGTGGAAGATGTGGATTGATCCAGTGGCCAGGATTTTTGATAGGAATTCCTTTGTATTCTGTTTTTGTACATTTTTGACTACTCTAGTACAGAAGACCTCTTTTTTACTTCTCATGTTTTATTTGTCTCATATATATGCTTTCCCACTTTTTGATTATCACAAAGGGGGAGAATAATAAGGGGGAGAATAATAAGGGGGAGGACAATAAGCGGGGGAGAACAAAATGAGGGAATAAGAAATATTTTCAATGGAGAAAAATAAGGAATAAGGGGAGCCACATTACCCTTTTTTCATTTTTACCTCTGATACCTTATGTCTATTTAGTACCTTATGATTGTTACCTCTGATAACTTATGTCCATATCATACTATTTCTATTATCTCTGATGCTGTTTTCAATAAGAAAATTGAATTCAATATTATACTCTTTACTATTATATTTTCACTATGTTAAATGCCCATATCATAAATTGTGATTATCAAAAAGGGGGAGATTATTGACCTCACCTGTTTTGATAATCTCAATCATGTATTCATATGTGTTGAAAATCCCAATTATGTTTTCATTCTCTATGATATTGATAAGTATCATTGATCTATACTTTAATTCTTTCAAATCTGTGATCAAACCAATAATAATTTTTAAAATAGTCTTTGGAATATGTTAATCCTCTTTTATCCATGTTCATACAAGTTATAAATTGATTCTAACACAATCGGATGTGTTCTGCATAAAACAGATAAGTAATCTGCCTATAGCTACTGATAAAGAGCTACCGGTACAAGTTATACATTTTATCATGATTCACAATCAATGACAAATTCCCAATTATCAATCATATATTTTTAATACATTTATATATATATATATATATATTGGATATATATACTAAAAAATGTATACATTAGTGCAAATAACCTGGTATCTAACACTTAAGTAGTTTACCTAGCCCTCATGTTTCTACTATAGAAGTGGGTTTTTAATAATTTGATACATTATTTTATATATCAACCTAAAATTTCTTTACATCATAACTATAACTAATCTTATTCATGATATGAAATCAATAAATTATGTTTTTTGATATATGATGATACTAGAGTTCCTTAACTAGGATGAAATATTAATTACACTCAGTATAGATATCTTTAAGTTTTATTATTCTACAAACACCCCATTGTCAAACTATGATTTTTTTCTATAAATATTTTACTTTGAAACATATGATATAAAATTATATTTTTATTCTACATTATAATTATCAAGAATCAATTACTAAAAAATCTCCGGACTCACTATTCTCCCATATAGGATCAAAAAAATCATTGACATGGATATTGATTTAAATTTATAAGTTTGGAAGAATGAATTAGTGTAACCCTTTAAAATGATCTCATCCTCACTTACAAATACTGTGAATGCATCCTAAATTCTTCTCATGTACCTAAAAATATTCTTAACAATGTATTAGTTAATTTTACAAGTGTATAACATGTATTTATGGGTTATTATCAAAGAAAATAAGACCTATGGTCAACTACACCACATATGATATCTAAGAGATCCTATAACTGAAGTAAAATGGATCAAAATAATTTATTATATATCTATATATATTTATAATTATATTTATACTTCATAAGAATGATTACATTTAACATAGGTAAAGGACCCTTTATATAAATATTTATTCTAAAACTCTTTTTAACATTACTAGTATACATATTTAGACATATAAATAGTGGTATTTTCAATATATTTCTATAGATATTCATACATAAAATTTATCTACTTAACCCAATCCTTTTATAGAGACCCATTTAACTAACCCAAATGTTACTATGATTAAATTTGTGTTTCCATTTAAAATAAAAAATATGTCATTAAAATTAAACACCAGAAATATAATCACATTCCTACTAACATATATATATATATAATATTATTTTATATTATTTATAAATCTAATATGATTTATTAAATCATAATTACTAATATTAAAACTCTAAAATACATACTGTAGTCCAAAAATAGATCATTACAACTAGAAAACATGAGTACCACCACTTGGATCATCAAAATATTAGGGTTGTATCATATATATATATATATATATATCATTGAATATGTTTACATTAATGAATATTATGAATATTACCATTTGGTAGATCTCATAATCTTAAAATATTATTTGTATTGATAAATACAAATGAAATTAATCATAACTACTAGTAAAAATGATTATTTGTAGTATATTCCAAGGATTTGATCATAAACAATTTTTAGAAGATTAGCATTATAGGTATACAGATTACTATAATTATTGGTATTTTTTTAAAATATATTTTTATCTTACGGTTATAACCATTTATATGGAGTAATATTATTCCATAATTCATTATTACACATGAAATCTATCTAAAATATAATAAATTATAGAAATTTATTAGAGTCAGAAATCTTGATGTCCTCTAAAAAAGAAATTATTTCATATTATATGAATTTTAATTCATCATTGATTCCTAGTATAAATATATGTATTTTAGGGTGTTGATAAACTGTATTGTACATTATCATATCCTTTATTTGTGTTGGTTTTATTTTTAGACCTTTTTTTGAAACTGACTCATCTATTATCTCTATAAAAGTTCTAGTGACTTTTTCTTAAATTTCACAAAAAACATTTTCAATCCCACTATTTCATTATTAAATTAATTATATTTCTATATATATAACATTTCATTCCTAAAACACTTTTTTGGTTAATTATAAAATTAAAAACCCATGATTTTTTTGGGATATTCAAAAATAATTATTTATCATATATATATATATATATATATCCAATTTTCTCAGAATATAAATTTCATATGTACTCATAAAAACTCCAAATACATAAAAAGTATGCACAAGGATTCTTATTATTCAATATATTATTCCACGTATTTTTAGTTTTATTAGATAAAAATGGTCTAGAGTAAAGTTTTTAGTTTATAGAGCGTAGTTCTATAACGAAATACGTTTGATTGATATACTCATTATTGATTTATCCATGTGTAAAATATTTTTATTCATTAATTTAGAAACACCATTCAATTATATTTTTCATAGAGAAGTAATTTTTTTATATTAACACACTCTCTTTAGTGATTATTAATTGTTTTGTCTAGTATTTGACACCATGATTAAATCAAAGTAATTAATAATTTTACCAAGTTGATTTTATACTTTTTCTAAATACATAGAAATGTTTTTAAAATATTATATCATAATAAACATGTAATTAATTCCATTATAGTAAGGATTAAATTTTCTAAAGAACCAAAAAACACTAATTTTATTTTGAAAATGTTCCAGCTTACTATGATAGGTGTTCTAGAATTGGACACACAAAAGGATAATGTGAGAATAAACAACATGCTTTATGCCTCATTTCTCACATTAAATCAATTTGCATAGAAAAAGAAGGATAAAAAGGGATGTTTTTTTTTCATCCTTTGATCATCAAGGGGATCATATTGATAAAAATTCCAACAATAATAATATTTGTTTTTCTAACAATCATCTCCACTTTTGTATCCTCTCGTGTTTCATGGAGGTAGTGGACAATGCTCATTCTACTAATAAGGATAAGGATTTGTTTTTTAAATCCAATCCATCAGCTATTGTGGGCACAAAAACTGATCATGGAGAGAAAAAAATGAACATTGTGATCTTTATGAGTCTCTTCATGATAATTTTAATAAATTTGTATAGCTTGAGGAAGAATTACTTAAATCAAGTGCTAAACAAAGTAAAAAATCAATGATTGATTTAGATGGTTTCATTCCACAAAATACTAAGAAAACTAGAAGGTTTAAGGATCACACTAAAATTGGTATAACTATTGTCACACGATCCCTAGAAGCCATTAAGAATGAAAAAATATGGCACCCCCACAGTCCGTGCCTGCTAAACATTCAATTGCATCATTTAAAACAACCAACTTAGAAGACACTTGTAGCGATGAATAAGATGACCCTACTTATAGGGATGCTTAACAAATTGAAAAGAAATTATACTTTTTAGAGTAACTTGACTCTTGGATGGAAGATAATTATACAACTACTTTACATCAATACAAAAATGGTGAAATTTATATAGATACTTACCTGCAAATAATAAAGAGGATGTTTATTAAAGTGGTGGAAGAGTTTAAAAAAAATACAAACTTCAACTTCAGAGCTCTTCCATGGAATTGATTACTATTTGTTTTCCTATTTCTAACATTGGTTTCTGTTTGACTTTAGACTCCATCTTGTACTCTAGAACTTTTTTATTCATTTTATTTATGAATTATTCTAGAAAATAGATCTAATTTTATCATAATGTATTCTTTTGTGATGGGGTTTCTACAAATTTGGACTCCTATGATGGATCTTCTCGATTTATGATGTATTCAGGACCATTGACTTATATATGTAAATTGGGACACGTATTCCTTCCCCTTTTGGATTCACTGACTTCTTCAAAAAATGCCCTCTTTTTTGGATAGGTCTTCCGGTGATAGTTTGATGAGATTGGGATTTTCAAATTTTTCTGACTTTAGGAGCTGTTTAGATTGTGTGTGGTTATCTTCAAAGTGGGTTTTTTAGTTTCAAAAACCTTCATCCTCTCTTAAACATGATTTTTTCAACGTAATGGTGCTTTCCCTCATTTTGGTTAATTTTTTTCATGATTGGTTTTTATCTATTCTGCAATACTTTGATAGAAGGCTGTATATTTTTACTCTATTATTTTTCATTTCCTGGATCCAATGATGATTTTTCCCGTGGTGTCAGTACCTACATAAATATGAGTGTTTTTTGCATGCATGGAGAATCGTTCCTTTCTGATTTATGTGGTATCTTTCCAGGTGGCATGTTGTTCGGGTATGTTGTAAGCTGCGCTTTTTTTAGGTGTCTTTTTGTCTTTAAAAATTATAATTACCTCAATCCCTTATTTGCGTAAGCTTATTAAACCTTTTTCTTGAAATTTTAACTCTTTATTTTAATAAATGACTTTAGGTTATGAATTGGTTGACCAATTCATGTCTCATTCCGTCTAAAAAAACATTATGTACTAGTTTTTACTAACTATGTACCATTTTTATCTATAAATATCATCGATAATGTTATATAAAAAATATTATAATTTATAATACAATTCATAACAAAATTATTTCTTAGGTTTCACAAACTTAACACACATATATTTTATATTATTTTACACTATTATACATTACATCTCAAAAATAAAACATTGTCACGACCCGCCCTCGGGGCCCGTGCCGTGACTTCCCCAAGCCCGCCTTCCATAGGCCAGGGGCTGGCGACTAGCACCAAGGCGTAAATCCCGGTAAAAAGGGAAGGCATTGCCTTTGTAAAGTAAACAAACACCACAGAGTAAGCAAGCGGAAAGTAAACACTAAGTAAAATCAGAGTACAACTGAAAGTGCGGAAAAGTAAATGGGCCAGTATACAAACCCAAACTAAAAGTAAAGTACAACTCAAAAGGGAAAACATCAACTGTAAGTAAAAACCGCTACACCGAGCTGTCCACTGGAGATCCCACCTGAAGGGTGGGTACAGATAACTCCACTGCTCCTCGGGTCCCGTCGTTCACTCTGAACACGTCCCGCCTAGTGGTCCACCTCCAGGTACCGTCCTGCTCTACAAGCCTCAGCCAAGATCAACGCTGTCCGTCGTCTGCAACCAACACAATGTAGTGCGGGCATAGCCCGTGCAGGGGTCAGTATAAGCTACTCAGTAGGGACCCCGAGACCCTTGAAGGTCTCTCAAAATCCAGAAATGATAAACCACAAAGAAAGGTACAATCACGAAGTAACAACCGACACTGCTTAGGTATATGCCCATACATATACCTATGTCATCAATTTCAAATACGCTCCAACCTCCGAGCCCAAGTACAACTCAGTCCACACAGGAAAGTAAATGTATTCCACACAGGATAGCACAACACAATCCACACAGGAAAGCAACAGGATTCAGCCCACACAGGTATACTTCTTCAAGGGACGATAAAGATGATCTCTGATCCATCTAAGTTGTCGGACCCACGAAGGATCGATAGGTAACTAACCCCCGCAAAAGACCCACACAGGATCGGGCCCACATAGGACCTGTAGGCGCTGGTTCACACAGGACCGCTGAGCGCAAAGACCCACACAGGATCGGACCCACATAGGATCGGGCCCATACAGGACCTGTAGCACTAATCCACGTAGGATCGCTGAGTGCTGTAGTCATCGTCGTCTAATCCACACAGGATCTCTGTACTGTTGTCGTCGCAGTCACAGTAGCAGTAGCAGTAGCAGTAGTAGTCACAGTCGCAGCCAGCACTAGGGTTCCCGCACACAGCAAGCTCGTTCGGAGGGTCCGCTCCACGAGCCGAGAGGCTGATACATCAACTGTCACAAAGTCCAGAGTTGATGTATCCAAAAGTTCTGTATCGCCAACAGGAACTCAACGCAACAGACGGCGCGTCGATCGGACGCCCGGTCTGAGAGTTATTGGCTTTTTCGTCCCAGGGGCCCGGTTGGTTTCTATGGAAAAACAAACCCGACCGTATTCCACCTGCGTCCAAACCTCGGGTGGAGTATGCCAAAAGATTCGTCTTACTAAGAGGAACACAACAAAGCTGACGGCACGTCAATCGGACGTCCGTAGCTCAAGATATGGGCGTTTCCGCTCCGAGGGCCCGGTTGGTTTCGTGTACGAACCAACCCGACCGAACTCAAAGTATTCCAAAACCCTGAGTGTAATATACCGAAACGACCATCTCTATCCAAGGATCGCTTTTCCGTAGACGGTTCGTCAATCGGAGGTCTGTGGCTCATGTTATGGCCAAAAGACCGAAATCGTCTCGAAAACGGGGGGTCCGGGTCCGGGCCGACCCGGCCCGGCCGGCGGCGGTCCGGCATGGCGGCGCGGCGGCGCGGGCGGCCTGGCAGCCTGGCGCCGTACGGGTACAGCGCGCGGGGGGCAAGACCCCGCTTTCAGCTGGCGGCGCGGCTTAAGTCGCGCCTTTTGGAGAACCGGCCCCCTTCGTGGGGGCCTGCTTGAGGAAAACCGGGGGGGGGGGGGCGCTGCCCCCCCTTTGTGTAACCGGTCCCCCCCTCACGTGGGGGGGCCTTCTTGTGGCCAGCCGGGGGAATTAATTCCCCCGGCACCTCCCTTCCGGCCGGCCCGACATGGCCGGCCGGTCTTTCTCCAACGGGACCGGCGAGGCCGGTCCCCTTCCGGATTCCGACACCGGCGGCGCGGCGAGCCGCCGGTCTTCTCGTCCTGCCGCGGCCCGGAACCGGCCGTGGTGTTCGTCGTCCGGCGCGGTGCGATGGCACCGCATCCCTCCGCCGCGGCCCCGCTCCGGCCGCAGCGCCTTCGGTTTTCTTCGAAACGGCGCGACGACGTCGCGTTCATGATGATCCTTCCACGGCGCGACGCGACGGCATGGCTCAATAAGTCGGGCGATTCCCGCGTGGTGCGGCGGCACCACGCCTTCTCGTTCATCCACAAGATTATATAAATAACCAAGAACAAAGGAGGGGGAATTCGACCGTGTTTGTGCGGTCCGACCCCCCCCCCCCCCCTCTCGTTAGATGATAACTCTTAAATATTTAATCACAAGATTATCATTCTAGAACCAAGAACGAGAGTAAAGAAATAAACCACAACAAACCCCTACCTTGGTTTCAAGTTTGAAGATCGTCAACGACCCGCGGAAGACAACGTCGCGGAGGTCGGGCGTCGCGGTAATCGTTCATCAAATCCATTGACGAAGAGGTACGTCCGAAGAGGTACGTCGTTGGCGAATCTTCGTAAGTCGACGAAGGAAGTCCGAGGAGGAAGTGGCGTTCCCTTTCGTTGACACAGAAGGCGTCGTCGATCTTCGGAAGCAACTGGATACGAAGAAGAGAGGAGCGATGTTCTTCGTCGGAGCTCGAAGGTTCTTCGCGTTCTTCGTCAAAGTTGAAGAAGAAGAAGAAGTACCCAAAATGCTCTCAAGAAGGCTAGAGAAATCTAACCAAATAAAATAAGTTGGAGACTTATTTTATTCACACACTTAATCAAATTGAATTTCAAAAGTTTGAAATTCAAATAAAATAACTCCAAATTAATTAACAAGTTGTCATGTCATTTAAAGAGGGGATAAAGGGAGTTTTGAGAGAAGATGAAAAGTTGGGGTTCGTGTGGGCCCCACCACACTTAATCCTCCCAAGGGAGGTTAAGTGTATGTGGGTCCCACCCCTAACTTCCTTTGAGAGGAGTTAACCAACAAGTAAGAAAAAAATAAAAAGTGTTCCACATTTTTATTTAACTTCTTATAATTCTCCCGAAAACTAACTTTTGTCCCGCAATAAACGCAACTTCGGAAAAGGTCTCCTTAAGTGAATATCGGCGCTGCGAGTTCATCGGTGTCCTCAGATTTTAATTCCAAGCATCAGATCAAAAGTTAGAAAATCCCGCTCGTTCGTTCACTGAACGTACCCGAGCCAAACTTTGGAAATTGATTCCGGGCACACCGGGCCTCGGAATCAGGTGCCGTCAGAAACTGCGCTCTTAAAATTCCAAAGAAAATTAAGAAAAAATTTCCCTTGAATTTTACGGGTCTTTACATTACTCCCACCTCAAGGCTTTACGTCCCCGTAAAGATACATCAAAAACTAGGGAAACAAATGAGGGTACTGAGCACGCAACTGAGCCTCCCGCTCCCATGTGCTCTCTTGGAGATTCCCGTGCTGCCATCTGATGCGTACAAGAGGAATCGATCGCCCACGTAGGACCCGCTCCTGTCGATCCTCTATCTCCACCGGGACCTCCGTAAAAGTCTCCCCATCGTCAACGTCAAGCTCCCCATGGTCAATGATGTGCATCGGGTCGTGCACGTATCTCTTCAGCTGGGATACGTGGAAGACGTCGTGCACCCGGTGCAACTGAGGTGGTAGAGCCAGGCGATAAGCCACCTCGCCAATCCTGCTGAGAACCTGGAAGGGTCCGATGAAGCGCCGAGATAACTTTCCACCTTGGCCAAATCTCCGTATACCACGTCGAGGTGAGACCCGCAAGAAGACATGGTCGCCATCCTCGAACTCTTGTGGCCTCCACCTCCTGTCAGCGTATGACTTCTGCCGGCTCTGAGCTGTCCTCATCCGCTCCTGGATGACTTGGACCTTCCCTATCCTGGCCTGGACCATCTCTGGTCCCACAAGTGCTGACTCCCCTGGGTCTGTCCAGCACAAAGGAGATCTACAAGGTCGGCCGTACAACGCCTCGTACGGTGCCATCCCGATGGTGGAGTGGTAGCTGTTGTTGTACGCAAACTCCACCAAGGGTAGGTGGTCCTCCCAGTTACGACCAAAGTCGAGGACACATGCGTGGAGAATGTCCTCGAGAGTCTGAATGGTCCTCTCCGTCTGACCATCCGTCTGAGGGTGAAAGGCTGTGCTCAGACATAGCTGCGTCCCGAACGCCTCCTATAACCCCTTCCAAAGCTGGGAAGTAAAGCGAGCATCTCGATCGGAGATGATAGATGATGGCACGCCGTGGAGCCGCACAATCTCATGAACGTAGAGACGTCCCAATCTCTCCACTGAGCCATGCTCTCTGATGGGTAAGAAGTGTGCCGACTTGGTGAGTCGGTCAACAATCACCCAGATGGAGTCGTGACCTCTGGAAGTGCGTGGAAGTCCAGTCACGAAGTCCATAGATATGCCGTCCCACTTCCACTCCGGAACCTCCAAGGGATATTCCAAGCCTGCTGGTACCTGATGCTCTGCCTTCACCTACTGGCAGGTGAGGCATCGAGAAACGAATCTGCTACTGCCTTCTTCATGCCCGGCCACCAGTGCCGTCGTCTGAGGTCCTGGTACATCTTCGCCACTCCAGGATGTACCTCCAAAGGAGAAGTGTGAAACTCTCTCAGCACCTCCTCTCGCAAAGTGACTGGTACCATGGTACGTCCTCTGAAAAGGATGTCGTGCTCTGCTCCAAGGGAGAAACCATCAGGTGCCCGTCCCGAGGATATCTGTGCACGCCGTGTCTCACAGTCAGCGTCCTCACGCTGTGCCACTCTGACCCGCTGCAGTAGTGGAGGGGTGACTGTGAGAGATTGGAGGAAGGCTGCTCCATCTCTATCCACGAAGGATATCTGTAAAGAGGCTAGCTACTCTGTCGCCTCCTCAAGTAGCTGAATGCCCGTCCTCCTGCTGAGGGCATCGGCTACTACGTTCCCCTTTCTAGGAGTATAGACTATCTCAAAGTCATAGTCCTGAAGGAACTCGAGCCAACGCCGCTGTCTCAGGTTCAGGTCCTTCTGCGAGAAGATATACCTGAGACTCTGATGATCGGAAAAGACTGTAAAGCGCTCGCCCATCAGATAGTGTCGCCATGTCTTCAGAGCGAAGACCACTGCTGCTAACTCCAGGTCATGGGTAGCGTAGTTCTGCTCATGCGGCCTCAAATGATGTGATCCGTAGGCGATCACTGCCCGCTCCTGCATCAGAACACATCTGAGTCCGGTCCCTTATGCATCGCAGTAGACTATGTACCCTACTCCCTCCTTAGGCAACCTCAAGATAGGTGCGCTAGTCAATCTCTGTCTCAGCTCCTGGAAGCTCTGCTGACATCTGTCTGACCACACGAAGGGTTTCCCCTTCTTCGTCAAAGCTGTGAGTGGTGCCGCAACTCTAGAGAAGTCTGGAAAAAATCTCTGATAGTATCCATATAGTCCCAAGAAACTCTGAACCTCAGTCACGCTCCTGGGTGGCTCCCATTCTAACACAGCCTCGATCTTCGCAGGATCCACTACAACTCCCGCCTCAGAGATAACGTGTCCCAAGAAGTGGACCTCACGTATCCAGAACTGGCACTTCGAGAGATTCCCATAAATCTGGTGCTCTCGGAGTGTGTCTATTACAACCCGTAAGTGATAGGTGTGCTCCTCCTCAGTCGTAGAGTAAATCAGAATGTCGTCGATAAAGACCACGACAAACCGATCGAGGTATGGGTGAAAGATCCTATTCATGAGAGCCATGAACACTGCTGTAGCATTGGTTACGCCGAAAGGCATAACCAAGAACTCATAGTGGCCATACCGACATCTGAAGGTCATCTTCTGCACATCCTCGTCTATGACTCTGAGCTGATGATAGCCTGACCTGAGGTCTATCTTCGAGAACCACCGTGCTCCCTTGAGCTGATCAAAGAGGTCATCAATCCTCGGTAGCGGATACTTGTTCCTCACTGTCACCTGGTTCAGGCGACGATAGTCAACACAAAGTTGCAAGCTCCCGTCCACCTTCTTGGCGAACAATATCGGGGAAGCCCAGGGTGAAACACTGGGTCGGATGAACCCCTTGCCCTGCAAGTCCTCCAACTGTACCCGTAGCTCTCGAAGCTCGGCGGGGGCCATCTGATATGCTGGAGTAGATATCGGGGCTATCCCGGGGTACATGTCAATATAAAAGTCTACCTCTCTGTGAGGAGGTAGCCCTAGAACGTTGTCGGGAAAAACGTCCGCAAACTGATCCACCACTGCAGGAAAACCAGAAATCCGCACGTCAACTGCTCCTAGGATGAGGCTAGCCAACTGATGAGTGATGGGCTGTCCTCTCCTCCGCGGAAGTCCATCCTGTGCTGCTAAGGCTCCCTTCTCGCCGGTGAAGGTGAACCTGCTCCCGTCGGTGCGTACACATCGCACCTTGTGCCTAAAACAGTCAATCTGTGCATGGACCGTAGATAGCCAATCCATTCCCAAGATGACGTCATAAGGCCTCGACGCTGCTATAAGAAGACCCCAGCCGAATCTCTCGCCTCCTAGAGTAAGCTCACACTGCCGGAACCAGTGCGTAATCGTCGAGTCTGCTCCCGTAGGAGTCTCTAGCTGTAAGGATCGAGCCAACGGCTCTGTCGGAATCTCCGAGCTCTGAACAAGGGCAGCGGCTATGAAAGAGTGACTCGCTCCTGTGTCTATAAGAACTACAGCAAGGGTGGAATAGACACAAATAGTACCTTAAATCATCTCAGGTGCGCCGTGGTCGTAGGCCTCTACTGCCTGGAGCTGTGCCTGTCTCTACCCGCCAGCTCCCTGTGGTCGGGGTGGACCTCCTGGTGGTGGTCGTGGCAGAGCCTCAAAGCGTCGCCCACCACCGGCTGCTCATCCAGCTCCTCTTCCTCGTCCGCCTCCTCCCTGCGGACCGCCACAGTTGACCCTCTGCCTCTGCCTCGGTGGTCCCTCAACTGTCTTCTGCTCCTCGGCACGGTGGGTCGGGCAGTCACGAGCCATGTGGCCCTGCCCGCCGCACGAGTAGCACTGTCTGCCTCTCGAAAGACTGGCTCCTCGCTGTGTGCCCCGCACTGCTGAGCCAGTGTCCTGAGGTCGTCTGCCTGAGGGTCTGGTCTGTCTGGACCCCTGAGTCATCCGTCGACTGCCTACTGCAGATGACTCTGCCACGTGCCGCCATGCGGTGGGTCGCTGCACTGGTGTAGACTCAGCAAGGAAGATCTCGATCAAAAGGGCCCGCTCCAGTACTCCTGTCTGAGTCAGTATGCTGAGGGAGATCAGTGATGCCCTGATCTCGTGTCTCAATCCCTGCTCGAAGGTCCGGGCCCGGAAGAATGGGTCCCGTACCATGTAGGTCGAGTAGCGCGAGAGATCAGTAAATCTCGTCGAGTACTGAGCGACCATCATGCTGCCCTGCCACAGCTGAAGAAGCTCCTGGATACGCACCGCACGAAGGGTGGCTGGGACGAACTCCGAGTGGAAGTGGCTCTCAAAGTCCGTCCAAAGAAGAGATGCCTCAACGTGCACCTGGAGCATCAAGCTCCACCATCGTCCTGCTACTGCGTGTAGTAGGCTCGCATCGAGGATCACCATGAGGTCTGCTGGCGTCCTCACTAGCCTAAACACACGTACCACTGCCTCCAGCCAGTCCTCGGCTGCCTGAGGGTCCGTCTCGCCACGAAACCTGGGTGGTCGCTAGCGCTGAAACTCATGCAGTGCGCTGAGGTGACGTGCATCATCAGCGGCTGGTGCTGGAAGCATCGGGGGATCGGCGGGTAGAGCTACCGCCGGTGCCACTGCTGACAAAGGGCTCTACACCGAGGCCTCGTCGCTTGGTGGGCTGTCGTCACACTCGACTCTCGGAACCCAAGCTGGCTGCCCTCGTGGGGCCATCCTGAAAAGGAAACAGGTGCGCCATGGTCAGAACAGTATACCTGGTGAGCTGATATAAAGTAATCACAAAGAAAACTTTGAAACACACACGCAATCAATGTTTTCATGCATTAAGTCGGAAATCAGAAGTCAGGGTCCTGGTGTACGGATACGTCAGCCGCCACACCAACACTGGACTCCCTGGACTGATAACCACACTCAATACACTGAACATTATTACTTCACATAGAAAAGATCAGAGTTCGCGGTAAAACCGAACTCCTCTGATACCAATTTGTCACGACCCGCCCTCGGGGCCCGTGCCGTGACTTCCCCAAGCCCACCTTCCATAGGCCAGGGGCTGGCGACTAGCACCAAGGTGTAAATCCCAGTAAAAAGGGAAGGCATTGCATTTGTAAAGTAAACAAATACCACAGAGTAAGCAAGCGGAAAGTAAACACTAAGTAAAATCAGAGTACAACTGAAAGTGCGGAAAAGTAAATGGGCCAGTATAGAAACCCAAACTGAAAGTAAAGTACAACTCGAAAGGGAAAACATCAACTGTAAGTAAAAACCGCTACACCGAGCTGTCCACTGAAGATCCCACCTGAAGGGTGGGTACAGATAACTCCACTGCTCCTCAGGTCCCGTCGTTCACTCTGAACATGTCCCGCCTAGTGGTCCACCTCCAGGTACCGTCCTGCTCTGCAAGCATCAGCCAAGATCAATGCTGTCCGTCGTCTGCAACCAACACAACGTAGTGCAGGCATAGCCCGTGCAGGGGTGAGTATAAGCTACTCAGTAGGGACCCCGAGACCCTTAAAGGTCTCTCAAAATCCATAAAGGATAAACCAAAAAGAAAGGTACAATCACGAAGTAACAACTGACACTGCTTAGGTATATGCCCATACATATACCTAAGTCATCAATTTCAAATATGCTCCAACCTCTGAGCCCAAGTACAACTCAGTCCACACAGGAAAGTAAACGTATTCCACACAGGATAGCACAACACAATCCACACAGGAAAGCAACAGGATTCAGCTCATACAGGTATACTTCTTCAAGGGACGATAAAGATGATCTCTGATCCATCTAAGTCGTCGGACCCACGAAGGATCGATAGGTAACTAACCCCCGCAAAAGACCCACACAGGATCGGGCCCACATAGGACCTGTAGGCGTTGGTTCACAAAGGACCACTGAGCGCAAAGACCCACACAGGATCGGACCCACACAGGATCGGGCCCACACATGACCTGTAGCACTGATCCATGTAGGATCGCTGAGTGCTGTAGTCGTCGTCGTCGAATCCACACAGGATCTCGGTACTGTCGTCGTCGCAGTCACAGTAGCAGTAGCAATAGCAGTAGTAGTCACAGTCGCAGCCAGCACTAAGGTTCCCGCACACAGCAAGCTCGTTCGGAGGGTCTGCTCCACGAGCCGAGAGGTTGATACATCAACTGTCACAAAGTCCAGAGTTGATGTATCAAAAGTTCCGTATCTCCAACAGGAACTCAACGCAACAGACGGCGCGTCGATTGGACGTCCGGTCTGAGAGTTATTGGCTTTTTCGTCCCAGGGGCCCGATTGGTTTCTAAGGCAAAACCAACCCGACCGTATTCCACCTGCGTCCAAACCTCGGGCGGAGTATGCCAAAAGATCCGTCTCACTAAGAGGAACACAACAAAGCTGACGGCACGTCAATCGGACGTCCGTAGCTCAAGATATTAGCATTTCCGCTCCGAGGGCCCGGTTGGTTTCGTGTACGAACCAACCCGGCCGAACTCAAAGTATTCTGAAACCCTGAGTGTAATATACCGAAACGACCGTCTCAATTCAAGGACCGTGTTGCCGCATACGGTTCGTCAATCGGAGGTCCGTGGCTCAAGTTATGGCCAAAAGACTGAAATCGTCTCGAAAACGGGGGGTCCGGGTCCAGGACGACCCGGCCCGGCCGGCGGCGGTCCGGCGTGGCGGCGCGGCGGCGCGGCGGTGCGACAGCCTGGCAGCCTGGAGCCGCACGGGTGCAGCGCGCGGGGGCAAGGCCCCCGCTTTCAGCTGGAGGCGCGGCTTAAGCCGTGCCTTTTGGAGAACCGGCCCCCTTCGTGGGGGCCTACTTGAGGAAAACCGGGGGGGGGGGCGCTGCCCCACCTTTGTGTAACCGGTCCCCCCCCTCACGTGGGGGGGCCTTCTTGTGGCCAGCCGGGGGAATTAATTTCCCCGGCACCTCCCTTCCGGCCGGCCCGACATGGCCGGCCGACCCTTCTCCAACGGGACCGGCCAGGTCGGTCCCCTTCCGGCTTCTGACACCGGCGGTGCGGCGAGCCGCCGGTCTTCTCGTCCCGCCGTGGCCCGGAACCGGCCGCGGTGTTCGTCGTCCGGCGCGGTGCGATGGCACCGCATCCCTCCGCCGCGGCCCCGCTCCGGCCGCGGCGCCTTCGGTTTTCTTCGACACGGCGCGATGGCGTAGCGTTCATGATGATCCTTCCACGGCGCGGCGCGACGGCGTCGCGCAATAAGTTGGGCGATTCCCGCGTGGTGCGATGGCACCACGCCTTCTCGTTCATCCACAAGATTATATAAATAACCAAGAACAAAGGAGGGGGAATTCGGCCGTGTTTGTGCAGTCCGACCCCCCCCCCCTCTCGTTAGATGATAACTCTTAAATATTTAATCACAAGATTATCATTCTAGAACCAAGAACGAGAGTAAAGAAATAAACCACAACAAACCCCTACCTTGGTTTCAAGTTCAAAGATCGTCAACGACCCACGGAAGACAACGTCGCGGAGGTTTGGCGTCGCGGTAATCGTTCGTCAAATCCGTTGACGAAGAGGTACGTCCGAAGAGGTACGTCGTTGGCGAATCTTTGTAAGTCGACGAAGGAAGTCCGAGGAGGAAGCGGCGTTCCCTTTCGTTGACACGAAAGGCGTCGTCGATCTTCAGAAGCAACCGGCTACGAAGAAGAGAGGAGCGGCGTTCTTCGTCGGAGCTCGAAGGTTCTTCGTGTTCTTCGTCAAAGTTGAAGAAGAAGAAGAAGAACCTAAAATTCTCTCAAGAAGGCTAGAGAAATATAACCAAATAAAATAAGTTATAGACTTATTTTATTCACACACTTAATCAAATTGAATTTCAAAAGTTTGAAATTCAAATAAAATAACTCCAAATTAATTAACAAGTTGTCATGTCATTTAAAGAGGGGTTAAAGGGAGTTTTGAAAGAAGATGAAAAGTTGGGGTTCGTGTGGGCCCCACCACACTTAATCCTCCCAAGGGAGGTTAAGTGGATGTGGGTCCCACCCATAACTTACTTTGAGAGGAGTTAACCAACATGTAAGAAAAAAATAAAAAGTGTTCCACATTTTTATTTAACTTCTTATAATTCTCCCCAAAACTAACTTTCATCCCGCAATAAACGCAACTTCGAAAAAGGTCTCCTTAAGCGAATATCGGCGCTGCGAGTTCATCGGTGTCCTCGGATTTCAATTCCGAGCACCGGATCAAAAGTTATAAAATCCCGCTCGTTCGTTCACTGAACGTACCCGAACCAAACTTCGGAAATTGATTCCGGGCACACCGGGCCTCGGAATCAGGTGCCGTCAGAAACCGCGCTCTTGTAAAATTCCAAAGAAAATTAAGAAAAAATTTCCCTTGAATTTTACGGGTCTTTAAAAACATAAACCCCAAGACTAAAGGATTAGTGTCTTTCGATATTAGGCTATATAACTGTCATATTTATTGACAAAATAGATATTTTGAAAATAAAATCTTCCAAAATTATTCCCTTATAGACATATCATACATAATAATTTTTGTAATTGGTTAGGGAAAAGGGAAATATATGAAAAGTTAAATTTCTAATGCTCAATATAGTAAGAACATATCAATGTGCCATATAGTATTTATCATTAGATCATAAACATGTTATAAAAAATACACATATGAGAAATGGAATGATTAATGTATAAGATCATGTAATAATATTAAAGGATCATAAAACTTGATATAATAAACATAAATAAATGAATAATACTGTTGTTAATAAAAGTATTATCTTGAAATAATAACATATACCATGTCCTAAGAATGTGGAATTAATAATTGTGAATTACAGTAAAAAAACATAAGAATTTATTATAGAAATAAGTATAAGAAATCATAAATTTTTCCAAGTATTTGTTCTAATAACATAGTATCATATTATATATGATATCACTACCCACAAATAATAGCAAAGTGTTTTGGGAATCACTACCCATTCCTCAAAACATAGTGGGTTTGGCACTACTACCCACATTCCATAATAATCTCATGGGATAAAAAGATTTTTCCAACACATTAGAGGGATGTATAATTTTTGTTCCACCCATAACATAATTATAAACTATAAATATTAATGATGCATGATATTAATAATTACACATAGCTTTATTAACACATAAAAATAATATTATTTATAGCACATGTTTAAAGTATCTCATAATAAGCAATCCTGAATTAGAATGGATGATACCCACAATTAAATCACCCAAAAGAAATATATCATAAGATAATTTAAATTAAAATACATGAATGATATGAAATGGAAATATAAAATTGATATTATATATAAATAATTGAAAATGGAAGAGAAATAATGAAAAAAATATTTTTTTACTCTTTTTTGATGTAGTCATAAAAACAATTTTATAAGTCATGTTAATAATAAATTTATAAAATTTAAAAAATAAATTTAAAACATTATCTTTTTAAAAATCCAAAAAATAATGTAACATTTAAAATATAGAAAGGTAAAATAAATGAAATATGGAGTGCAAGATACAAAAAATGGTATGAAGGTTGAAATAAATAGTTCATAATCAAAATTTTATGGATTTAAAGTAACCCACATAAAAAAAAGTGTTATACAATTTATTTTTTAATAGTTATAAAGATAATGGTAAAAATAAGAATACTTATTTTAGTATAAAAATAATTAATACTTTGTTTTTTAAAATAAAAATAAAGACATGGAAGAAAAATACCCAATATAGTAATGCAGATTTTCATTTACAATGTCAAATTATTATGAAGTAATAAAATCAATAAAAATGAATATTTTTATAAAATAATTCATTTTAAATAGCATGAAAGATAAAATAACACATTAAATTTAAAATGTATATAATATATAAAACATATAGAAGTTTAGGTAATGAATAAATAATAAGAATAAATTAAATCAGATAAATTCAAGAAAATCAATACCATGGATTCCCATTTGTTTGAATATTATCTAACCCCGTGAATAATAAATTTAGTTGTATTGTTATTTTATATGATAAAATTATATATATTTATTTAACTTAATTCCATTAATTGATATTTTTACTACCCATTTAATATTAATCATTTTTTTAATTAGTCATCGTGTGTTAATTATTCCGTTTGTTCACCACTTTATTTTGAACAATTGTTTGTGATATTGGTTCCATTTTCATGTATTAATAAAATTTAATTAAATTAGGAGAGGATATAGTGGTGTTTGATATTGTTATATAGTCCCATGACAATTTCATGGAATTTACTATAACATATTACAATTAACTATTAAAAACATCACATTTTAATGGTAATTGAATCAATTAAATGATCAATTTTCTTTAATAAATATAATTATATATTTTAATATTATATAATTTCAAATATATATATATTCACCATTAAAACCACATATTCTATGTATTTTTGTTTTCTTAATCATTTTTATGAAGATTTTATAGAAATATTCATATGGATGGTTTAACTAACCTAAACAAGAACTTGATATAATGCATGAATTAGAAAATATGTGTTGTTCAATTAATATAATAAAATTTTTAAATAAGAATAATGTGTTGAATTAAATATTATTATAGTGATTAATAAGATTCATGAATAGGTGGATAAGGAAGATAACTAGAAAATAGACAAATAATGTTGTTACTATAAAAGAATTTGACCTCCTTTGGAATCCTTTTTTTGTTTGGAAGGATTTGGGGATCATTCCCAATATTAGGGTCCTCAAAACATGGGGTAGAATTTTTATGGATAGATGTTTTAAATATATTTTTGTGGAAATAAAAGGAAACATGTGGCATAAATTGGGTATAGAATGGGTCATTTTATAGGGTATTTTTGAGTGGAAATTTGAAAATACCCATTATTAATATATAATTAATATAATTTAATAAGTAATGTGGATCAAGAATGAAAAAATGATAATTATACATCACAAATATCTCATAAAAATACAGAGATAAGTCTTAGATATATTTAATGACATTACATCTTATTTTTACTGTTTTACTTTATTTTATCTTTTATTGTAGTAACTGAAATTTTACCTTAGCAATTTATTTTCTTAAAAAAATATAAAATGTAAATATTACATAATTTGGACATGGGGATTCAAAATATTAAATCTCTTTTATTAAATTATATTTTAAAATTTTATTAAAATTAATTTTAAAATAAAAGCACATAATGAATTAATTATTTTTGAAAAGTTTTGTTTTAAAATTTAATGATTTTTTCTTATTTAAAACTAATTAATAATCATTAAATTAACGTTAAATCATAATATATATATATATGATACATTTCATAAAATTTAATACCATAAAAAATTGAAATTTATTTTTCAAATAAATAATAAAATATATAATTAAATTAAGGTGAAAAAATATTTCATTGATAATTAATAATTAAATATATATTTATTTTAATTAATTAATTATTTTTTGGATTTTATTTATTTATCTTACTAATAATTCATCAGATTTTAACAATATGTTTTATTGAATTTATTCTTTTAATGTAATTGATTTAAAAAAATGTAAAACTTATAAAAATAGTAATAAAACATATTTTTTTAAATTATCATTGAGGACATTAAAAATTATATGTTGATATCATATAATATTATACTTATAAAACCCCTATATACCTTCCCATAAACTATAAGGGTGATATAAATAATTTTTATTATCACAATTATTGGTTAAACTAGAATTGATCTCGTTGTGATTTCAATGGGCTTGAACTTCTGTCATAGATGATTATGATCAATCATTAATTATTGAAGTTCCACATAGAATTATTCAGTGGAAGGACCTAGTGAATATTCATCCTTTATATTATTGAAATATAATCCTTATAAATAATTATCTTACAACTTAATATGAAAACTTCTCAATTTCAATATAAATTTTACAACCTGATTACTTTTATTTATACTCTCATAATTAGTGATTGTATTATAATTATCACACATCATTATTATATTATTTCCACTTAACTATGATAATATATTTGTTCTCACTAATCAATCTAATATCTAAGGACTATATATTCTAAATGGACATATATGCCCAATATTAATATATTCTAAATGAGCATATAAAGATCGCATCTATCAATTACATTTTGATATATTTCTTTACATAATTCAATAAAATTATTCATATTATTCCCCTATTTAGTTTTTTAATATTTTTATCTTATTTTTATTTTTTTACTCATACTATAGTTATCATGGATGGTATGATTTTTATAGGAGATCATGATGATGATATTTTAATCTTGTATTATATTTATTTACTTTTTATTTTATTACTTTCTTAATTTTCATAATATTATTTTCATTATATATTTTGTAATGTATTACATAATAATAATCAAACTTAATGAAGAAATTTATTGTTCATTTTTGGATGGAAAACATGTTATTGAATTTATTAAAATAAAATTTATACTAAATTTTTAGTTGTTCCATTCCCCCATTAAAAATTTAATCCTGAAAATTTCATTACTCATATGAAAATACATGATGGTAGTTTTTTATCATTACAACTTTGGGTTCCCACATTTATTCATTAAACTTATGATTTATCCATATAACATTGACTAGGTGGGTTGTCTTGTTTTGTAGTACTTCATCCCAACTATCCATGAAATTCATTAGTTGTTGCTCATAAAAGAGATCAGGTTATTGGTTTACATCCTTTAAGTTTAGTACACGTGATAGATCTAGTATGTACTTTATAAAAAGTGATACAAGGAATAAGTTTTTAACATATGATGGGTTTGGTGAATGTGAATTTAAATAATATACTATCCCAACATGACCAAGAATATCAAAGGAGAATATGTGTCTAGGGATCAAATTTCCCTTCTCAAATACCATGACCCTATTCCATTTTCATTTTTAATGAAAAACGTTTCCACCAACCTAGAACTCTAAATCTCATCTATGATTTTTTTCATAGCCTTTTTATTAATTTTGTGCTACCTTAATCTGTTGTTGTATTGTTTGAAACTTTTATATAATTTCCCAAGGAAGACCTGTCCCTATTATATTTCCATATAAAAATTTGTCGCATTATACAAGAGTTCTATATATCTTCTCATAAAGATCCTCTTATGGGTTATTTGAATGATTGAATGTAATTTTGTATTATATGTAAACTAAGAAATAAAAGGATATTAATATAAAAATTCATTAAAATCCCTCAATAAATATCATAAAAAATATTTTAAGGTCCAAATTGTTCTTTTAGATTAAAAATCACATATGGTTATGGTCTATTATAGAAAAGTTTATTTATGTATCTAGTAATTATTCTATAATTATCTATAATTTTTTTTCAAAAACCATAATATCAATCCGAAGAAACTAAAATTTAACCACTATAATTCCTTAAATTTTTTTTATATATAACTTATTAAGCTAATCAACTGATAAATCCTCTCGAATAATTGTATCGTATGTTGATTTATAGGTAGGTTAGCCACAACCTAAATTGGATTATTTAATAATGGGGTCTTGAGAAGATATATGGTAAAATATATGGTGATATTATCCCATTTCTATATGGTTATTGGTAATAGTTTCATCATCACATTAGTTTTAATATGTTTATAATGAAAATTATGAAAAACAAAGAATCAAGATGTATAATTTGTAAGATCCCTCTTCATAATGTCCGGTCAGAAGTGATTCTAAAGATATCTATACACCTTTTTGCTTCCAAGATGATAGATAATGAATAACTTTATACATTATCTAAAATATTATTCGTTATTTTTGGTAAATATGTGATATATATTGTTTTTACAAATCTTATAATTTCATAATTTTAAATGTAAAAAAATTGTAATTTTTTTGAACATATTATATAGTTCATTATCATTATTTTACTACTCCTTAATTATTACATAGATGTATTAGTGATAAATCATATTTGAAAGGTATGATTTATCCATTTTTTATTTTCATGTCAATAATTTACTAATAAAATAGGATTGGTTTTCTTTCAACACCCATCATGAATAAGGTATAATTATCCTTTCAATCTTGATTATCACCAACCTTGTTTTCATTTACAGTATAATAATATATTATGAAATCATAATCCTTGATCAATTATCTCCATTATAACATGTTCAACTCCTTATATATGGATCTATAACTTACGATATTCCTATCAAAAAATATATCACATTTATCACCATATTGATAATTCCTCCAAATAATTAATTTATAAAAATATTATTTATATCTCTAGATCATGCATCAGAATTTTTTCTCATGGTATGTTAATTGATTCCATACATAAGTTGTCACCTATTTATTTTTCTAGAAAAAACTACCCAAGAATATATTTGAAGCATAAATTTGTACCACAAACACTTGATCAAGTTTAGGTGGTTGAGTATAGGTGTAGTAACTATCCTACATTTTAATCCTTATTTGAAAATACTCACATTGATTATCCACCATTGAGAAATATTGAGCCCCTCTATGTAGACAAAACATTTCACAAATACAGGGTAGAGGATGATTGTTCGTAATTTTTGTTGTAATGGTTTAAATTTTTAAAACCCATTAAATTGTGATAATTTATGTGATATTAGTGTTTGGAAACAAATATGAGGGGGTTGAAGAGTGAATGGTGGAGTTATAGCTAAAGTTTTAGATAATGAAATATTTTTCGGTGAGGATGCTTATATTGTGTCGTAAAGAAGAGTGTTTATGTCTTTGAGGGATTGGTTATAGCATGGAACCCAGGGGAGTGGGGTTTTGTTGGTTCTTCTTTTTTTTGTATAGCTTAGACATTGATTCTGGGATATGATGTAGATATTTTAAAGATTTATTCTAATGGTTCTATCAATTTTGGGGTAGCTTCACCATAGATCTAGGTTACAGTCTGGATTTATTTTCTTCGATGTAGTTTTGACTATACCCATTTCAGCATGGTTCCTTACTTTACACTGTATCTGTTCCCTATATTGGTACCCTTTCACCATCGCTAAGGGTTTTGTGTTGTGGTCTTCTAATTTATAGTTTTCTTATAAATTCCCAAATCCCCTTTCAACGCTATCATATTATATTATTTTACCTTGATTATTGGAAGACTCCTATAAATTTTTAGGAGTCTTTTCACCCTCCCATTGTGGGATTTGACCCACAACATCCAGCGATCAAGAATTAATGATTCTAAGTGTGTTTCTTTATACCCCTCCCACCTTTTTTTCCTCCCTATTATTCATAATCCTAAGGTTTTGGAAGAGGATATGAATGGTTTTGGTAGTGTTATAGAGGTTTATTGTTGGGGATACTGTGTTATATGTTGATCTGGGAACTTCCTTACATTTTGGTTTTTGGCAGTTGTCTTCCTCTTTTTCCATCCTTGCACAGTGATGTGGAAAGATTTTTTTTGTGGTAAGAGATCCTTATTATCTTCATGGTTTTTTCATATATAAGGATTGGATTCTTTTTCTCACCTATATGAGGATAGTATGGATCATATTTATAAGATAATTAATTATGTTTAACTAAAATTTAATTATAAGCTGATTATTCACTTGATTTTTCGAAATTTGTGATATTTCCTATGTGATTATGCTTGCTCGCTTATGTTTCATAAAATCATGGTTATTAGGAGTGTTATTTATGTTATAGTTATTATTATTGCGAATCCTCGGTTGATTTTATTATTTTAAATAACATAGAATAGAAGTTTAAGAACTCTTAAATGGATAATGAATTGGTTTTCCATGTAAATATGGAATTATATAATAGTGAATGTGCTAAGTAATAAATTAGTGTTATTAAATCACTTTATTGAATCCATTTTTTTTTGTAAAATGTGGGAGATGAAATGTGTTATTATACATTTAGGATCTTTTTGTGTTGTATTGTTTGATGTGTGGGACCCTTTTGGGGGTTTTTATTGGGGATGGCAGTAATCAGGTTTGATTTGGAATGTGTTGGGAAATGATGCGTTGGTCGATTAGCATGGGATGTGGTATGGGGTGATGGGTGGTGGTTTGAATGTGGTTTTTGTAGTGAGATTATTAGGTTATGATGATGACATGGAATACATTTTTTTGTTGTGACTGTCGATGTGGTATAGATGAACCATTTTATGGGGTAGTTGTGTTAGTTTCCTAGTTATCCATGGAATTAATTACAATAATGAAACTAAAATGGAATGGTTTGGTAAATGAAAAATTATGGGTCAGAATTAAATATTAAAATGGGATTAAATTGATGTGTGGTAAATTTATTAATGATTTAATAATAAATAATTGATTTTTTTTTTAATGTGAAATGAAATGTCTTAGTAATTAGGATTTATTAGACATTCATTATTTCTGTAAATGGTGGAACCGATAAATGGAAGTGTAGATTGTTTGGTTATGTGTAGTTGTTGTGTGGTGTAAAAAATTTAGTGGTGGAAGCTATTATGGTGGATTTTGTGAGGTGAAATGGTTATGTTTTTGAGTATGCTATTTATGTTTAAATTAAACCATAGGTTGGGTATTGTGTTCAGTATATCTATCATATATTTTCATGTTTTTTTGATACACATCCCACATGAGTTGGATAACAATACCAATTCCCAAAAATTTTAGGTTATGAGTATTTCCTTCAACATCCAAGATAGTGGTGAATCAAATGGATGAATACCCCCTATTCATTGATCTTTCTTTAGTAATAGTAGTAATGATGGGTTGTTGTTGGATTTTACATTGTGATAATGGGTTGGTGTTGAAGATTACCCAGTGATGATGGGTTAGTGTTGTAGATCACACATTATTGAGGATATGATATGTGGTGGGGGGAATTCATGAAATGAGTATGGAACTAGGTTGATGTATTTCAAATCCTTGATACCCTATTTCCCACGTTATGTTGATGAGGTAGTGGAATGGACTAATTCTAGTACAAGATATTGGGACCTGTTAAAATATGGGGTATGTAAGGATGCATCCCAACCTATACCATAGATGGATGGATATGTGATGAGATATATATTGATGGTATGATAGTACAAGAAATTTTATGCAGGGGAGTGATAGAATAAAATCAGTGGAATGTTTTGTGTGGGTTTCCTTTTCATTATATTCTTTTGATACTGTGTAACTACATTTGATATGATATTTAGTGAGTGTTCCATAGTGAGGTTGGATTTGTTTTTTTGAACAATTTAGGTTCATTTTTGTTATAATGTTTATTCACAAGTGAATTAGTATGCTTTTCTCACATGTGCATGAGATCCCTTGTGTATGATCCTACTATGTATACATGTTATGCTCACTCTAGTGATATATAATCATTTTTTTAATATTTCCAAGAGGATTTTGGGTACCAAGATAGACATTACAAACTTTTATATTAGATATGTTTCTGATTCATTATCATAATAATTGGGTTCGGTATTTATTTATAGATATTTTTTTATTTTTTTACCTTTTTATGCATTTTGGGATGGATTAAGATTAATTTTATATTACGTGATAGTGTTTCTTGGTAGTTTATTTATCCTATATCTTGTTATTTATTATATTATTTTCAGTAATAACTTCTATATGTGATATTTTTATATCATATATACGTTTCAAAAACCCAAGGCCTACTAATGGTGGGACTCGGGGGGTTATTATCTCTCTTCATTTATTTCCAGACTTGGCGGGGAACCTCTAGTTGTATGGGGTTATGAAAGAGTGATATCATTGGTTTTGTTTGAGAGATAGGATGTAGTTTGGAGTTAGGCACTATGGGGATTACATGGGTTGGTCAGGTAATAGTTTGAGTTCATCTTAGTAAATTAAATAGGTTAGGGAGACCATTTATAAAATAGTAGTTGTGGGCCCCTAGTTCTATAATTCAAGGACCACGAGTCTATTGAATGAAAAATTGAGGTGGTTTGGTTTGTAGGGTAAATACCTATGAAGGTTACATGCATCATGATTTTATGTATTTGTGTCTGAAATAGGTCATCCTACAAAATTTAATTAAATTAATTTCATAGACCTTGGTAAAATTACATACTGCTAAAATTAGGGTATCTCTATTCTTTTCTTCATGAATAGAACCTGGTCATCTAATTTGTGTATCTTAGGTGGTATAGGTTTATCAGGATGATCTAGTTAATCATCATAGGTTCAATTTGATAGAGGATTATGAGTCATGGTAAAGGTTCTTTCATTCCCTTAAATGGAAAATCCTAGAAAATTATGAGGGAAGAGACTCTAATATAGAGATGGAGCATTGGTTGGAAGATACTAAGATCTCTTTTAGTCTAATTTATTATCATACTATGTGTTTGGTGTGTTTGGAAGTCATTTAGATATGAGGAACTATGTGTCAGTGGTGGATGCTATATCTTGTTGATTAGAATGAGGGAAATGTTTCATGGAAATATTTTTAGAAATTATTACATTTGGAATTATCATCATCAATTTTTTATGCATCAGAGAGGAAGGAACTTCCATCACTTCATTAGGGGAGCCTAAGTGTGTGGGAGGTTGGGGTCAAGTCCCGGACCTCCTTTATTTTTATTAGTATTTATTTCTAGATTAGGAGTCCATATCATTGAATCTGGAGGGGGAATTATACCCCAAAATCATATATGCAGTTACCTTATTTATGCATCTTATATATTTTTTGGTGAATAAGAAGGTTGAGGTTATCAATTAGATTTATTCTCTTGGTTTGATCCTCAAGATATAGGATAACATGGAACTATGTGGATCATGGATTTAGGTGGCTGATCATGGATGTTTATTAAGTTATGTTTCCAAATGTCCTAGAGATGACCTCAAATGACATTTTTACATCATTCTCAGGTTGGATGCTTTAAAGAATCTACTAGGGATTTCAAATTTTCATCCAATGTCAACAAGGTTTGTGGTCACTTTTAGGATTATTTTTTGATAGCTTAAGGAGGTTAGTATCACATGGAAATTCAAGGCCCTTTTTAGTAGTTGTGGTACCAAAATTTGTCTAGTGGTTAGGGTAGTAGTACTTTGTCCAACCAAGAGAAGATGGGATTGGAAGAGGGAAGATTTTTGATGATCCACGTACTCAGGTACCTATACTATAGAATTTTCATGTATTCCATCAGCGGAGAGGTAGAATATTTTTGTATTGGGAGATTCATACAATATAGGTCCCAATAATAACATTACTAGAGATAGTTTGTGGTACAATTATTTTATCATCTACCTTAGTTTCTACCTTGTCTAATTCTGGAACCTCACACTCCATTTTTGTTCCAACTTTTTTCTATTCTTTGGGACTATATTTAGAGAGACTTCTAATGCTCCTAGTGTTATCCATGCCAATTTTTGTCAAAATGGTTTGGTTGATGTGTTCCAGGGATGTAGATTGGTGATTGGGCATCCCTAGTCAGTGTGGGATTTCACTGTTCTATAGATACAACCATATGATGTTATTCATAGAATGTATTAGATATATTTTGTGTATGTATTCATAAATTGTTTCTAGATGAGTGGTTTTTTATATGATGTGTGTGTCTAGTGAGTGGTAATCTTTAATGAGTACAGTTATCATATGGGTATTAGGAATATTGATACTCTTATATATTAGTTAACAAATATTCCAATGGGGGTTTAGGAAAAGAATTTTACCAAGGTTTTGGATGAGTTTCCTGATGTTTTCCCAAATAAAATTGTGACACTACCCCCCCAACACAACATCTAGTTTTTGATAGAGTTGAAATCATGTGAATATTTGATATTGATGTCTCCCTATTGAATGGTTCATGTGGATCTTTGTGATTTGAGGATATAGGTTGATGATCTAATGTAGATAGATTTAATTCAATCTAGTATGTATCCTTGGGGTTCCCCTCGTATTTCTCTCCAATAGATAAATGATTGTATGAGGTTACGCATAGACTACTGGAAGTTGAATAAGGTGATGGTCATGAACCATTATCCCTTCCTAGGATTGATGATCTATTTGACCATTTAAAGTGGAGATTTTTTTTTATAATCTATTTGCAGTCTAGATGTAACTAGATGAGGGTGAAATATTAGGATATCTTTAATTCCACCATCAAGTGCAGTAATGGGAACTTTCTGTTCATGGTAAATACATTCAGTGATATGAATGCACCCATTGTGTTCATGGGGCTCTTGAACTATGTGATCTATGAGTTCCTAGACTAGTTTGTAGTCATGTTCATCAATGAAATATTGATCTAATCAAATTAATAGGTGGATCATGGTGATCATATCAGAGTTTTCTTTTATTTTCTTTAGCACTATCAACTTTATGGGAATCTCTCTAAGTGAATGTTTGAGATGAAAGAGGAAAATTTCCCTAGGTATGTGGTGTCTCAGTATGGTGTAGTTATAGACTCATTGAATATTGTGGTAGTTGTTTCTTAGGATGTAACAAAGAATGTGAAAGAGGTTTGTAGTTTCCTTAGTCTTGTGAGATATTAGTGGATTTTGGTTTCCTATTTCTCTTAAATTTAGGCATAATAAAATTATTGGACAAGAAACCCATGGATTTTACTTGAACTAACAAGTTCTAGGTGGTGTTCAGTTACCTAATGGATAAATTTATTAATGAATAAGTGCTTCATCATATTGAAGAGGTTGTGATGTTCAAGGTATTTTTTGAACTGTCTCATCCAAACTTTGGATGCTCTTATTGCAGTAGAGGTAAGTAGTGTCTTATAGTTCTAGGAAGTTTTGTCCGCATGAGTGTAACTATTCCACCCATGATATTGAATTATCTATGAATGTTTTTAATTTAATCTTTGGTGATATTACCTTATCGATGAACACTTTGTGGTTTTCATGGACTAGAAGATCCTAAAATACATCTTCTCTCAATAGGATCACAATTTATGACAGTGTATGTGGATTTATTTTCTCTAATATTATGATTTTGAGATCTACTAAAATATGTGGAATGGGAATATATTTTTTAACATGATGACTCAGATGTCCTGAGGTGATGTGGTTATAGAGTTCATTTTTATTTTGAGAGGGATGAAAGAACTCAAATGATGCATCTTGATGTGTTGGAATGTAGTGACATAGTTTTTATTTATTATATGATAGTTGAATAATCCATAACATATCAGGTTGAATATTATCAATGTGAATACCTAAAATTAAAGATGATGTGTAGCCATGTTGTCCATGGTGATGCTCAAGATGGATAGTTAGATGATAGTAAAAATCAAATGTTGTTTCAAGGGAAGTTGTTTGTTCCATTCGAGATCCATGAGGGAGCTCTTCATGAATTTCACAGATCATCCTTAGAATTTCATCTTGGTGTGTCTAATATGTATCATAAGTTGTAGAGTAAACATTTTTGGACTTGAATGAAGCGGTCAGTGGTGGAGTCTGTGGTGAAGTGTCTGGTTTTTCAGTAGGTGAAAGACAAATATTATTTTATTGTAGGGTTTTTATAGCTACTGGGTGGACCCAAGTGGAAATGGGAGGACATTTTAATGTAATTCAACACCATGTTACCTCAAGCTTAAGTAGAATTAGATATTATTTTGGTAGTAGTGGACTGACTAATGAAGTCAACTCAATTCATGGAGTTCAATGAGTCAAATTATATGGGTGTTTTAGTGAGTAGTTATGTAGATTATTTGGTTAATATTCATGAGGTATCGAGGACCATCATCTTCGATCATGATCCTAATTTTACCCCATGCTTCTATTGGGGATTTTAGCATGATTTTGGCTCCTTGTTTCACCTAGTCATTGATTTTTATCCCTAGAAAGATGGGAATATGGGGTAGATGATCCAAACACTAGAAGATATATTGTGAGATTTCATCTTAGATTTTGGTATATCATGGGTAAATCATCTACCATTAGTTTATTTGTACTATGAAAATATTTATCACCCATCCATTAGAATGGATCCATTTGAGGCATTCTATGGGAAGCCATGTCATTCATCATTGTGATGGACAGATGTTGGGTATCAGTTTTTATTGGTTCTGATATAGTGAAAGGCATTGTTGAAATGATCCAGATGTTTCAAGGGTGGATGAAGGTGGATTATGACCATTAGAATTCCAATGTTTATTGAAGGTGAATTTCCGTAGAATTTGATCTTGGAGACCATGTGTTTATGATGGGATTCCCTCATCGGGGGTAGTAGAGGTTTATTCGGGGGAGTGATCTTTCATTATGATTAATTGGACCTCTTGAGATGTTGAAGTACATTGGCGAGGAGGTGTATCAGTTGACATTCCCACCATAAATGGATATGATCCATGAAATCCTCCACATGACATAGTTTCACTAGCATATTAATGATTACTCCCATGTCATTCACTAGGAAGAGTTAGATATCAAGGACATCACAACATTAGTGGAGTGACTAGTATAGATCTATGATTATTAAGAGAATGTTTTATATGGATGATATATTCCCTTGGATCAAGTCTTGTGGAGTCATATTGGCCTATAAGAGAGTACTTATGAGTGCATGATGTATATATATTCCAAATACCCTATGTTGTTTCGAATTGTTTTCAATGTTTCCACATTTTATTTTACATTATGAAGTAATGCCTGAATTTTTTATAATTTATGCAATGTTCCCAATTCCTCCTTACAAATTGTACTTTGTTAGTGGATATGTTTGGTTATTAATATATCATTGAAAGGTATATCAAGGGATAGTTATTTAGAAAATTTTCCCCTTTTAATCTTCTTTTTGGTTTAGTTTTAATTATCAAGGGTGAGAATAGTTTGATAGATATATAATATAATGTTCCAGACATTCAAACCAATTACATTATGGGAATTCAAGTGATGGTGGTGTTTGTGAGATGTTTTGAGGGAGTACAAGAGTGTATGGTGGTGTCACAATTGAAATTCCATTTAGGGAGGGATTTTTTCGGTGTAGAGGATAACGATACACTATAAAGGAAAGTTTATGTGGCATGTAAAGATTGGTTGTGTTGTAAAACCCTATAAATTGGGGTTTTGGCAGTTCTTCCCTTTTTATCATAGTTGTAATATAGATTCTAGGCCACGAAATGGATCCTAGGGGGAGGAATATTTATGGTTCTATCAATTTTAGTGTAGCTATTCTATAGATCTAGGATACGGAATGAAATTCATTTTGGTGATTATATTATACAATGTGGTGGTTCCCCTTGCATCATAGTCCCTATACTAGTTTATAGACTATGTGGTGAGGACCTCACTGCATTTTTTAGATGTTATTTTGAAAATCCCCATTTTATCATGGAACCTTCCTAAATGTCACATCATTTTCTCACATAGGATCCCTTACACCATAGTGAAGTGTGTTGGACTGTGGTCTTCTAATTTAGTATTTTCCTATAAATTCTCATTCCACATAAAACCCTATCTTCCACCTATCATTTTTATGATTATTTATATGATCTTAGGATATTTTAAGATTCTATTTAGAATATCCTTGTGAGATTCTCCCTTAGTATCAGGTGATCAAGAATTAGTGATTCTAATTGAGTTTCCTCCTTTTCCTCTTGTTTCCTTCCTTATTCTTCATTTTGGGGAGGACACTGATAAATTGATGGATATTTTGGGTAGTGTTGTTATCATAGATTGATAGGGATACTATGTTCTTGTATTATTTAGGTGATTCTTTATGTATTAGTTCTTAGTGGTTTTGTTCCTCTTATATCATTCTTATTAAATTATTTGGAAATATTTTCCTGAGGTAGGGGATCCTCATTATTTTTTAATAAAATGTGAGGATTTAATTTATTTGTATTCCTTTGAGCAAATAATATGGGTCATATTAATAATATAAATAATTTAATTTAACTAAAATTAAATGGAAAGGGAAGTATTATAATACTTTTACTAATTTAGTGATATTGACTACATGATTTTATATACTTGTTGTTTTTTCTAAAAATCACCATTGTTGGAAGACTTTTTTGCATTGTAGTTCCTAAATTCAAAAAGCCTTATTTTTTAATTTTTATAACTCACCTGGAATAAAAGTTTAAGTAATTATATATGGATAATGAATTATTTGTCCATGGAAATACAGAATTTTGTGATAATACCCATTTTAATGAATAATATTATTCAATTAAAGATTTTTTTAATCTAAATTTGTAGAAAATTATAGAATATGGAATGTGTAGCTATGTGTTGAGGTTCATATTGTTCTCTCATTTGTGATGTGTGTGAACCTTGTTTGGAGGTTTTAATAGTGAATGTAGTAACCTGGTTCAATGAAGAATGTGTTTGGTAGGGAAGTGATGGTTTTTTTTCATAGGATGTGATATTGGATGATGTGTGGTGTTTATATTGCAGCCATTTATTTTAAATGGTTTGGTTATGATGATGAATTGGTATATATTGTGGTTTGGTGATGGTTGATTTGAAATGGATGGTTTTTTATGTGGTGTGGTTGTGTTAGTTTCCTAGTTATCCATTGAATGAATTAAAATTCATAAAATATAATGACGTGGGTTTTTCAATGAATAAGCATGGGGTGTAGATTAATATTATATTATGATGAAATTGATGTGTAGTAATTAGATTAATTAATTAAATGATAAATTATTGGTCTTTGTTAATGAGAAAATAAATAGATTAGGGAAGAGAGTTAGGGTACACTCATTAATTTTGAAAATAATGGAACTAGAAATTTAAAGGGATTTTTTGTAGTGGTAGTGTAGTGTGATGAATTTAGTGGTGACATCAGTTGTGGTAGACGTTTTGAGGTGAATTACTAGTGTTATATATTTCTCAAGTAAAATTGATGTTAACCTATATGTTTGGTATTGTTTTGTCTCTATTTATCTTGTATATGTATTCTTTTTCTTCATACACACCTACCAAAGTTGGATAATATTACCAATTCTAAATCACTTTGGCTTCTGGGTGTTTTCCCAAACATCCAAGATAGTGGTGAATCAGATGGCTAACTACATCCTCTTCCACACTCTTCCTTCAGCAGTAGTGATAATGATGGATTATTTTAGGAGACTACCTTGTGATTATGTGTTGGTATTGGATATTACCTAGTGATTAGGGTTGGTGTTAGGGTCACCTAGTTTTGAGGATGTGATATGTGTTTTGGGTCATACATGGTGGGAGAAGACTACAAGGCTGAGGTCCTTTGTTTTCATGATACCCTTTTTCCCAGGAAATGTGGATGAGGATGGGGTACGGAAAGATTACACCATGACAAGATAGGCCCTATGGAAGGCTGGGGTGGGTAGGGATATATTCTGTCCCACATTTTATATTGATAAATATGTGATGAGATAAGTGAGGAAGGTATGGGAGCATAGGATGTTTGAAGTTTTGGTGTGAAAAAAATAGTGGGAAAGTGGTTAAGGGTATCCTTTAATTTATATACTTTTTAAAATATATTACTACATTATATTAATTATTTGGTGAGAATTTCATGGTACGGTAAGATTTTGTTAGTTGACCTATGAAGGTGTATGTTGGTTATACTATTCATTCACTAGTTCATTAATATTTTCTTCTCACATGTGTAGGATAGATCATGGGTATGATATTCTTGAGTATATATTTTATTCTCCACCTAAGTATATATAATCTATTTTATATGTTTTTATGAGGATCTATGGTAATGGGATGGAAATTTCAAGATTGGATATTGGATTTTTATTGAGTTTCAACCATATGAATTGTGTTTCCATATCTATTTAGAGAATTAATCATTATTTTTTGAACCTTTTCATGTATTGTTGGATGGTTTTGGATTAATTTTATATTATGTAATGGATTATTTTGCAGTTGATTTATCAAATATCTCGATCCTTATTATATTCTTGAGGGTAATAACATATATATGTGATATTTTATATCCTCAATTCTAGCCACTAACTTGAGGCCTACTGTAGGCAGGACATGGCGGAAATTGTCTCTCTTCCTTCATTAATGACCCAGGAGGGATACATTTATAGGGAGGATGTTTTGATAGTGATTTATTTAATCTAATGATAATAAGTGAAAATATTCACTATCCCATACTTCTTCTTAACAAGTATAACTTTCTCACCCCATCCTGAAGTATTTGGTTATATAAAATCTTTGTATAAATTTTCATGAAGTTTCTTATATGATTACTCTAATTCATTGCAAGACATTCTATAAGGAATCTTTGATATTTTCATAGAAATAAATATGCATTCAATTGAAATCTCAACCACAAAATTTGGGATAAGGCCATGAAATTATGTATTAAATACATCAACATATTTTTATACAATTATAATATCTATAATTTTGACTTCAACCCGAACAATTTGAGCTAAATATCCTTCATTATTGAGAATAAAGATCTATATTAAAGGATTAGTTTCTAATGCGAGTTAATATTCATCCATGCACTAATAAAATATCATTGGATCATTGAGGATATAAAATTTGATTTCCCTATATTAGCAATTTATAAGATCTCTATATAGAGAGAAGCAATCCATACCCAATATCACATTGACTTCTACTAAGATAGGAATAACCTAATTTACAAAAAGTATCTTACCATAAACCTCAATTATATATTAGTTATATAATTTAGATACAATTATCTCATAGCTGTATGTTTTAACTAATAAATCAATATCCAAAATTTTATGTATTAAATCAATAATTTTAGAAAAAAAATTCATGATAATAAGGAATGTGGAAAACCAGAATTAAATATGATGTTCATTGTTATTGAGTGGATAATAAATTTGAATTTCATCACATCAATACAAAGATATAATTCAATGGTAGTGACAACATTATTTCTTCCTTTTTCCTATCGCTTTGGTGGTTATTGAGGTTGATTTTCCTCATTAACCATTAAATAAGTGAATTTATTTATATAGTTCCCAAATTATTAACATTTGAAACATTGATTTACTAGACATGAATTTTGTGGAAGATTATCTAACTATATTAATTTAATCGAACCCTTTATATATATTTTACACTCATGTTATTTATGGAATATAATTTCACACTTTAAACATTCCCCATTCCATCGGGCATATTTATTAGGAACTTCTTTTATAAAATTCAATATAAATGTAGTTGAATCCTCTTTACTCCATAATATTTATCATTTAATATTATATGAAACATCATTCTCTTTCTCATTTCCTTGAATCCATGAGAATAATGGGAGCCTCTAATTTTTATTTCCACTTTAAGTGTGAACAATTTATTCATAGATACTAAAGTCCCTTATAATTTATTCATTTTACAGAACAAATTTTAAACTAATAAATAAATTATTTATTTAGATTTCACAATCAATTGTAAAAATGGAGGAATTTGTTGAAAATATATGAGGTTTCTTTAAAGGAACAAATTAATTATTCCAACTTAGAATAACATAATTAAATTTCTAATCTATCATCAAGAAAAGTTTTTTAGGATAACACTTATTGAAAAATATATTTCTTAAACTCCTCCTATTCCATAAATTCAATTCATTCCTTTTTGTATCTAGTTATTTATAAATTTTCCCATTTACTGACTTTCCATAAAAATGATATACCATTAAAACTAAATTTCACATTCTTTTATATTTTAAGGAATGAGAATATATTTTCTATAATATTGATCAATTTCATAGAAATTAATGTATTTGAAGATACACTAAAGGATAAACATGACGATTTCCACACTACCCTAGTATATTTTGTTTTTCATTAGGATAATAACTCCATTATCTATTATATTAATTGTTTACCTGGTTACTCTGAATTTCATCCATTCACCAAATAAAAATGTGTCAACATGTGTAATAGATAAAAATAACTTAATAAAAAAATTATTTAATAATATGAATATGAAAAAGTAAAAAATAAAACATAGTATTTCTTAGTCTATAAAATCTTCATTTCAACCTATCACTCTTTCTAGTGTACCTAGGTTACTTTGAGTTTTATTCTCTCATATTTATTTACCTAATCCAAAAAAATAACTAAACCTTGCTATAATACTGTATTTAAATACCCAAATATAACACAAGTTAATTTTAAATCATTTGAACTAATTATATATTACATCATATAAATAATACACTCTCCTAAAACCTAAAGGTTTAGTGTCTTTAGAGATTAGAAAAAGTAATCATATTCTTTAATGATACAATACAAACTTATTATGAAACATTATTATAAATTTATTCCCTTAGATATATATTAAATATAATACTCTTATCCATTACTTAATGAAATAGGAAACATAGTAAAATTTTAGGGTCAATGCTAATTAAGGTAAAAAAATACAATCATGTCATAAATAATTTGTCATTAGTTCAATAACATGTGGGAAATCATGAAATGAACCAAAATAAAATTATTAATAGAAGAAGATCATGGAATTATAAGAAGTGATCATAAAGAGTGATATCAAATCATATAATATAGATTAAAATAACATTACAATAAAAGAATCATCATGAAAGTATAACATATATCATGGCATAAAAATGTAGAATAAATAATTTTGAACCATGGTAACATAACATCGAATTTTAGAACAAGCATAATCATTGAAGATAATAACATATATTAAGGATATCTACCAAGACTATTATGGAATAGTGTATTGGTAATCACTACCCACATCATATAAAAATTTGGATTCTATATCAAAACCTTTGTCCCATAACATAATGGATTCAACATCCTTTCCAATGTCTCATTATAATATCATGATATATAAAGATTGGCCCAATGTATTATAGTGATATATAATTATATTCCCACCCTTCACATGGTGATAAAAAATAATTTTTTTCCTATTGATATCAATGGAACATTATATTTTTATTGATATAATAAAATGAAATGGGTTTAATAAATTTTTATAAGTTATAAAATCAGAAGAAATAAAAATTGTTCATGTTGAAGTTTTCATACCCATCTATTGTTTCCTCTTAAAATTCATTCACTAGTAAGCTTTGTTCTGGTAATTTTTACCATTATGATCTTGTTTCTAAATTGGTAGTCTTAGATCCTCATCCTCCTTTGATTCACTCATGGAAACCTTACCATTTCTTGGGTAGTCGATTAATTTAATTCATCGATGATGAAGTAAAGATTCTTCTTTAATATTTTTATTTTTTCCTCAATGGGCCATTTAATGACTATCATCCACCACTTATTATGGATTGAATCACTATAGAATGTATTTGATTTGTTAATTTATTAGTGGGCATTCTAGTGTAGTTTTTTTGTATATCACATATTTTTTAATCAAAATGGTTTTTATCATTGTTGGTAAAGAGGGGATTTGAAGATTTTTTTGGATTCCTGATAGAGGTGTTCTATTGGTTTTCATTTGTTTTTGAAGGATTCATTCCCTCGGTGCTTCCGATTTGGGTACCTTATAAGGGTTTCCTATCCATCTATTTAGGTATAAATATTTAGAGTATACAAATATTTCTCTTAGATATCTATTAAAAATGGATGTGTCCATTAATATTTTATCTCACCCATTAGTAACATGTTTTTTCATTGAGGATGATTTTTTAAATCCTACATCAAAATGTGTGTAAATCCAAAATGACTATGAGGGATTCATAATATCAGTTTCCTATGTGGATATTCCTGAATTTTGATTGAGGTGTCTATGCTGGGGGAATTCAATGCATTCCTATCTGGAACATGAAATCATATAGAAATTCAAATCAAAGGTAGTAGAGGTTGAGTCTCCAGCTAAGATTTACCTCTATTTTCTCAAAGATATATTGAACTCTTATTTTATGGGAATATTCCAAAGTTGTGACTTATGATATACGTCTTTATTCCATGCTATTAGGAAATGTTCCTTGAAATCTTGTAGAGGTTTTATGCAGTTTCTTAGTAGGGGGAGTCATTTGAGTTTTTTTTATTGGTAGAAGTTTTTTTTGAGATGATTAATGATCAAGATAATTTTTATCTATCACAATATAAATTTAGATCAATTTATATGATAGTTTTCCTACTTTTTAACTAGCCCCCAATAAGGAGATAACTAAAGGAATTAAATACTCTATGGAAAAATCTATTATTGATGAGATAACAGTAGGCTTTGATAATGAACTGGTTTTTGTGGAGATAGTTGTTTATCCATATCTGGATGCTTTGAATTTAGATGATAATTTAGATATCTCCGATAATGACCCAATATTTCCCCAATCTCCCAAATAATTAATAATTGATAATTTCTATAAATATAATAACCATTACAGAAATAATATTATCATTAAATTAGAGGGATTACCATTATATCAGTCTATGGAATCAAGGTGTAACATCCCTCCTCAACATACTCTAAACAAGTTTCCGAAACAATTATCCACATGATTTAAGGAATGAAACCCCATATACCAGAGACTGATAACTATAAAAGGGGTTAAAAATTTTTATTGTGGGGAGAATATATCACCTATATGATAGTGTTCAATAAAATATAAGAAAACAAAATTCCATCTATAACAGTAAATAATCATATTACACTTGAATAGATATACAACTTTTAATAATACATGAATTTTAGAAAAGTCCCAAAAAACCATGTTATACAAAAAAAGATCACCCATAGTTTCAGTTACAGATATATACTATAATAAAATAAATAAAATAAAATAGATCTACATCATATTCAATAAAAACCCTATCCATTCATCTGGCACCATCAAAGATTTCCTGCTTGATTATGTTACCATGAGCCTCAACCATACCTTTACCTGTATCCAAGTGAGATTCTACTAGGGTACCCAAGTATAGTGGTGGTATAATATGGTTGTGAGTAAAAAAATTAGTACAAAACCACTAACACTGTATTTTACAAATAATCATATGTTGTGATACATCCATGTGACAAGCTCAACTAAAATAAAGGGGGAACTCCAAATAAATAAATTATTATCAATCTACAGGTCATTGACTCTGATTGAATGAACCAACTTAGAATTAATGACATAGTATCTCTGAGTATGTTTTGATTACCATGCCTCCAAAGAAAAATGCATGTATTAAATATAAGGAATACCTAACCAGTTCTGATGACTCTAGGAGACTATTCTTCAATAGTTAATCTATTGGATCTAAATCCATGGAAATCCATAATTAGAGCTCCACATCCATGGAATTCCATATTAGATAAAAAAACTATAGGGACAAAGACTATGATAGTAAAATGTGGGGGATATAAATTTATGGTATCCTGTATTAGATCACATAATCTAAGGGCCCCAAATCAATGGAATCCTTTATCAGATCTCCTGACTTTGGGGAAGAGGCCAATGGAAGTCGAATCAAAGAGATCCAAATATTTGGAATCCTATATTGGATCACCTGAATTGAGATCCTTAAATACAAGGAATATTGGATCATATATCTTTACAATAGGGATGAATCACACTAAAATCCAATAATTGGGATCCAAATCCATGGTAGCCTAGCCATCTGAGCTCTCAATCCAAGGCATCCCCTATTATGTTTGACCCCCAAATCCATGGAGACACTATAATTGACCTCCATATCCCTGGATCCTACCATATCCAACTTTAAAACATGTAAAAAAATTCTTATACTTGGACACTAATACTTTAATAAAAAAATTATACATTATCCCCGAGGGATCATGCCATAAGAGAATGAAACATAGGTTTTGGACAAACGCCTGAACTCACAATCTATTTCTAAATCCCATAAGGCTTCCCAATCTATTATAGAACCCATAGAGGCACCCAAAACCATTTCATTTACACCGATCAGGTTCAATAAGTCAATTGGGAAACCCTTAGGCCCCCTCAGTCTCAGAATGGTAGAGGAACACTTGAATGGGTCCTCAGTCTCAGCCACCGTCTTGGGTCAACATCTTATGCACGAGGAAATCACATACCAGATCATCACTATAAGGGTAGTGTAGCCTTTACAATTACATAAGATCATTCCACATGATCATAAATATATATAAGGCTGAAATAACATATCATTATTCTAGTAAACTCTAGTTCATCCCTATCGCCCAAACCCAGTCTCAGTTAGCCTTTTTTTCCACCTAGGCATAGTCATGTAAAAAAAGAGAGTATTTCTTGCTTAATATTCACCTTGATTAGACTAAATGAACTGAAGTCTATAAGGGGTACCTATAATGTGTCAATAACCTACACGTGGACAAAGGATATCATAGTTTATCCTTACCTCATAAGAGTCCTATATTCTAATTTAATGTCCCAAGGACTCAGTCTGGGGCATCAATGGCATATGTTTCATGAAAGTGTACATGGGTTGTTCATTACCTAGGGTATTTACAATAATAGTTTAGAACCATTAGATTAAATTAAAACATTTATTTAATTAAACATATCATTGGGAATTTCCATAAAAAACATGCCTTTAAAACCACATGAATGTTCTTAAATATATTGGCCTCACCTCGCATGAGGTCTAGAGGCCATCTGGGTCATATGGTTCTAGCTATAATTATTGGTGGATGAGTTTTCAAGTAATCAAAATTGGGTTGATCGAGATAATAGGTGTTCACCAATTTCAATTTGGAAATTAAAATTTTAATTAAACATTTATTTAATCAAATTAACTAAGGGAATCTCCCTAATTAGAATGAACGAACATTAACATGAAGCATGAACAACATAAATTTCATAAGTAAAGTATGAGGGATGAACTACATCAAACATATATTTTCCAATATAACACTAACATACAACAATATTGACTAAGGCTAACCAAAATAATCCATATTCATCCTTAACCAATCATACATTTATTAATTCTTCGATTCCTTACCTCAAACTAGGTAGCAGCAATTAATTAATTATTTCAATTTGTAATTAATTAATGTATTTAATCCAAAGAAGGGATATTTCTAGATAAATAACCAATTAAATCTATCAAAACAAAAACACTAAAAAAAGTTTGGGTTATACTCCAGATACACCACTAGATCTAGACTATACAAAATCCTTAATTAATCATAAGAATTTAACAGTAGATAAAATTAATTTATTGAAAAGAACCTTTAGAAAATTAAAACAGCGTCATACCTCGACAGATGGATGAAAATACATATGAAGACATTGTATAGAGATATACACATTCTAGTATGTCAAGAATCTATGATGAAAACAAGAAATATCACCATCCTTTATGGAAATCATTATTTTCACCTAAAGAAAACATCTACCAATTTAGTAACAATGAAGAAGAAACAAATAGGATGAATGAAGAGGGATAATATTACATCTAATATTGTTAAATCACTCTCAATAATTCCAACATCATTGGATCATTGAGGGAGAGTAGGTACCATCTAATTCCCCCTTTACGTGTCCCATTTGATCAACGAATGAAGAGAAGGAAAAGCCTCATTTAAAAAATATCTTGAAACATTCTAGAGGTGAATCATGGGTTAACATCATGAATTTTTAGACTATGAAATAATGCCCATTTTACATCCTAAAATTTCATAGTTGAACCCCATGAATCCGTTTTATGTTATTAAAATCATATTCATGACAAGAATATGCTTATGTATCCAATTTTAGCTACCCAATCCACCTGTTCCACCTCTGATGCCTACCCAAACACATGTTACGTCCAATGGAACTTGAATCACATCAAATAAACTAGGTTTTGATGTTGAAACACTCAGAACCTTTTTTTCTATTTCTATATTTCAAAATGGACCATTCAAAAAGAAAGAAAAGTATAAATTCATACTAAATTTCTCAATTTTTTTAGACATGAGTTCTTAAAATCTCCCCACTATAAAACTTCTCATCCCCAAAATGTATCATCAAGAATTTACTAGATGAACCTAACCTACATGAGTTTCTTAACACATCATAATTCACAAAATTCTACTCCAGAAAGATAAAATATATTTCACTTCACAACTCCAGTGATGAGGCACATTATTCATAAAAACAAGATACACCACTCTTAACCATCACTGAACCCCTTAATTGTGTTTCCAGACACCTATTTATCCACAAGACACAATATATTCATCATCTATATCATCAGATGGTTCATGGTGCTCCCTACCATTGAAACCAACTTTTCTTAATTTGTGTCAATCCACAATGTTCTCCACTACCATGCTTTCTTATCAAAACTTTTTCCAAGCAGTCCCACAACTCACTCGACATGGTTTTTATATCGTGAAGCATGAAAATGAATAAATCACCTACTAGAAATAGAACCCCTATCATTTATGATCTATGCCAACATAGAAGAGTATCCATTTACCATGCACCAAGCCAACACACACTGACCATTCCACAGAAATAATCAGTCAAACCCTAGGACACTCCTATCATAACAAAAATGACATACCAATACCACATTACCAACTTCCCTATCTTTTTACAACTATTTATCTAAAAACAGAATGTTCAACACTTTTCTTCACATTCATAACCCATTAAAACATGTTAAAAAATATTTCATCACATGATTCATCCCTTGAACCATGTAATAAAATTGGGATTCACCCCCGAAGCAAGTGATGAAACTGGTTCTCCCACTAAAAAAGGTCATCAATCTTGGTTCACCCAATGAAACTTGTCATGAATCCAAGATCACCCCATGAATCATGTCATGAACCAAGGATAACCCCATTAAATGCCTATAGAACACACTAAAACACTCTGATATTTATGTCAATGCACCAAATCCATCCACTCCATATTTGAATTTCAAATCTGGTGTTTACACAGAACTAGATAAATCATAATTTATAGCCCACTAATATCTAAACTCTACCTAAACCACCCAATGACCACTCCTAACAGGTCTATGAACCTTCTCACATGTGGGTGATCCTCCAATAACATATGGTGGTCTCCCCACCATAAAAATTTACTTACACCACTTTTAGATCAAAACCCCAATGAAGGCCCTTCATTCAACCAGAAAAACATTTAGGTGGTTTGGCACATAGCCAATACTCTCTTAGAACGCTCAAGAAAATGTTAAGATAATGATCACGATCACAACTAAACATGGTTTATAGTAATATTTTTTCAATTTTCACCTCTATAAATCCATTTCAAGACCTTATGACTCCATTCCCATAGGCTTATCATCAATGTCTTCCCACCCATTCACATATCCAGATGGCCTCACGCATATCAAGTGAATTACTACCTTCTGAAACTTTCACTTGAGTCAAGTCCAACCAAAATAAATGAAGGTGCTTTTCTTATAAAGAAACAAATGAATAAAAATGTATTTTATAGAAATTAGACAACACCTAGCATGCATCGATTTCACATGATGAAAAAACCACAATGCTATGTAACTTATCTAATCGGTCACCATCAAACAACCAAACAACCTTCCAACTAGGGACCATGTCACAAATAAGGACCTCTATGTCTCCAACCATTCCCTAAAATTAAAGTCTCACAAAAATCAGTAGGTTATACAACCTTTTCTATATGTGAACTTATCTTAAGGTCAGAACTCAGGGAGAATCATGCACACTCTTGTCACAATGTCACATGAAATCAACATGTCAAAACATCCATCATTGAGATATCATAAAAGAGAGGTGTAAAAAACTGAACTGTCGACCCATAACTAGTGCACCCATCCACTCTAAGAATATACACATTAAGATTCTACCTAATGAACTAGGCCACATAACTGAACCTAAACAGAAACCACCCACGTGGGATCCAAAGGTTAGGCACCAAGTGTTACATCAACCCACTAGGGTCACTGAGACTCATGTACATGAGTACCGAGTCATTATCCTCACCATAAAAAGTTACCGTATATACCAACATGACCTAAAATTAATAATAATTAATACAAAATTTGATATTTGAAGTCCTATATAATCTGTGAATCATACATGTATGATATGATGCATGATAAAACTATTTTATTTGTAGGTCAAAAGTATAAATCAAATCACTATCCTCTTTCCACAATTTTAAATATAGATATCCATCAAAAAAATATTATAACCACATGGTAAATTCCCACAAAATAAATCAAATATAACTAGAACAACCCTAATCATAATAGAATCACTATGCTCTAGTATCGTGGACTTCTTAACAAAATAGGTTTTAGAGATGTGGGATACCAACATCTATAATTGGATCAAAAACATTAATTAATATCTTGTCTATGAGATCCCCAAATCATATGGAAAAAGTAAATCATTCTATGATAACACTTTGTTACATCACACCTAGGCTAACCCTAAATTGCTGCTGAAATGGTTCACCACATGACCTTAGGCATGCCTCCCCATATGCCAGATGCTATTGACTAATATTAGGGGTCTAATATGTTACTATGGTGTGAATATACCACATATATCAAATTTCATAAGAAAATATAAAACAACCAAATGACATCCACAAAATTAAATAATCATATTACACATGAATTGATAGACAATAAGCAATAATACAAGAAATAAAGTTACGGCCCAAACCTATATTCTATACACACACAGACTACCCATAGTTCTAGGTATAGATACATACCAATATAGAATACATAAAATTAAATGTATCTACAATATCTTCAATCCATAAACAAATCATTATCTCAGAGTCATATTGTCCATCCTTCTCGATTACTCTATCCTAGGACTCATCCCAACATGTGACTTTAACTATGTGAGGGTCTTCTAAAGTACCCATGTGTAGTGGTGTCCCAACTAGAGTGTGAGTAAAAAACTAAATAGGTCACCACCAATGTGGTCCCATAAAAACCAACATATGTCGTGGTATGTGAATGTGAGATGTTTAATTTGAATAAAGGGGAAAGTACAAATAAATAAAATATTATTGATCCTCAGGTTCATATCCCCGATCGACCAAATGTACGTGAGACTAATGATAGAGTTTCTCTGACAAAATTGTGATGAAAATTCCTCCCAATTAACAATGTGAGTTCCAAATATCTAAAAACCCCAACCAATCCTCATGGATCCCAAAGCTCATCTCCTGATATCCAATCACTAGGTTCTATATCCATGGAAGCCTATACTGGGAGCTCCATATCCATGGAATTTTATATCAATTGCCTAACTATGGGGAAGATGCCCAAATCATTCCAATATGAGATCTCCAAATATATTGTACCTTGTATCAGATTTCCTAATCTAAGATACCTATATCCATAAAAAATTGTATCATATTGCCTAACTCTATAGATAATTCCCATGATAGTCCAATATGATAGTTCGAAATCAATAGAAGCCTGTATCAACCCACCTGATCTAAGACCAAAAAATTAATGGTATACTGTATAATATTTCCTGAATTCAAGGATGAGAACCTCAATAGTCAAATATATGGGCCCCAAATTAATGGAATCTCACTCATCAGAGATTCAATTACAAGGAAACCCCTATGACGTTTAATCCCTAAATCTATCGTGGCTCTAACAACAAGCTCCATATTCATGGAATCTACAATCATATATGGATCAAAAAAATATATCAAATTCATATACTCTAGCTCAAATCCTAGAATCAAAACCTTATACATTATACTCAACGGATCAATCTATGGGTGAGTGAAACATAATGTCACACCGAATTCCTATAATCATCATCTTTATCTATACACTCTAGGGATTACCAATCTGGTACAAGTTCCAAGGTGAAACCCAAAACCATTTTACTTATAATGATTTGGTTCAATCAATCAATGGGGAACCCATCTGGCCCCCTTAGTCTCAAAATTGTAGAGGCACCCTTGCATGGTTCCTCGTTCTCATCCATAGTCTCAAGTCAACATCTGGCACACTAAGATATCACATCCCATTGAATCATCATAAGGGTAGTATAAAATTTCCATATATATATGGCCTTTCTACATGGGAATCATTCAAGATATGACTAAAATATCATATTATTCTTCCAAGTCACTCTGGGTCTGTCTGCTCACCCAAACCTCAACTTGGCCATGTCACAAACCAGGCCGGGTCACCATCCGACCCGGCGCCGGACCCGGTCCGCGGCAAGACTCGAAGGGCATTCCCGATCCCCACGGGCTGGCACAAGTGCCCGGGTATCAAAAATAAACTTGGGAATGATTTACCCAGATGAATAAATATAAAACAGGCAACAAGCTGATTAAGTTGAAACTAAAAACTGACAACCAAACAGACCCTTATACCAAGTTCAGATTTAAATTTTACAACATGAACAAAAAAACCAAAAGAGACTACATCAATGGAAACCAAACCTCCAACACAAACCTTTGTGCGACATGAGGAGTCACATTCCCAAGACACTGTCATCAAACCAACATGATGATGCCACTGACAACCCGAACCACCAATGCTATGCCCGATATCTCAACCTGGAAAGAAAAAGAAAAAGAATATACATACACCCAAAGGTGTATGTAGGGTGTGAGCTAAAAGCCCAGTAAGATGCCACCGAGAAAAGGTTCCACGCACAATTATTAAATGAAAAATACATTTGCAACTTTAATAAAAGAAATGTACTAAAAACTTGAACAACTTTAGAGAAAACAGGTTTAGAGAAAACAGTTTTAAAAAGGAACAACTTAAATTAAAACACACACACACACACACACACACACTTACTTTAAAAAAACCGAGTTTCACACTGATGAGCGTAAAGTAACCAATGAGCACTAATATGGGAGGGGCCGCATGGGTGTTAGCTAGCTTGGGTCCCTAGAACTTCGTGTCTCAGTGAAAAATGGCTTAGAAGGCCATGACCCTCAGAAACCGTGGCTTAGAAGGCCACGATCCTCAGAAAACGTGGTTTAGAAGACCACGACCCTCAGAATAGCATTGTTTAGTTAGTGTTGCAATCGTCAGTCCTGCTAGTGAAACCGGGTTGAGTCACCTCCGAAATACTAGCCCACTAGTCTAGTTCACCCTCCTAGCTACCCGGGCTTCCCGTTTGTGCTCAAGTAGTTCAAAGTTTATGTCACATGTTATAACAATATACTCAAACCAGACAAAGTCCTACACACACCAAAACCACCATTTGCACACCCAAAAGCCATTTGAAATAAGAAGTACACTAAAAACATCTCAAAGATAAATCTGCAGCAGTTACAAAACCAATTAAAACAACTGTACGATCAAATAAATCACTTTCATTATCAAACACGCCACTAACATAATTTATTTAACAAATTCCACACACGTCGCATGACATTAAGCACCAAAATTATTCACAGGATTTACCCAAAACAATTTTCACCCTTAATAATTATTTAATAAAACAATTCAAATTTTCATAAATAAATTTTTAAGAGCAGAACACCGCTTTACATGCTAGACCGAATCAAACCCCCTTACATAACCACACGCACACAACGCCACCTCAGGAACCAAATCTGCATCATACACGTGATTAAAGAAACAACCAGAAAAACATGCCAACCCATTTGAAAATACGCCGCAAAAAAAACAATGAAAATCCACTCAAATTCTCATTTATGATAGAACGCATACCGATGCTGTTATAAAACACCAATTTCACCCCTTGCACATCCTAACAAAGTAACTGCATAATTCATAAAACACTGGTGAATAGTCTGACATTGGTTCTCACAGCGACAACTTACTCATATCACCTAAACACACTAATAAACACATTAAGACATGCTAACCTAAAAAAAACAAATTACATCAGCCAAACTAATTAGTAAGCCAGCCTCACAAATAAAAAAACACTAACAATTAAACAGAAATGAGTTTTCACCAGCAAGTACACACACTATGACAACACGCTACTAAACATATTTCATTTCAATTTAAACTTCAAAGAAAAACAAATTTTTGCCAAACAAATTAATTAAACAACACTCTAAACTAATTAAAATTACAAATTATTTAATCAAATAACAATTGAACATGGAACCACCTACCTGGAAATTAGGAAAACTTCACAACTTGGTGCGCAAACTCCAATTTTCCGCCAGTCACACCGCAACAGCTTAGATTCTACACTAAACACCAGATATCGAACTGAAATTACCACAAATGGACCTTAAACAACCTGAAAAACTAGTCAAGTCCACCAAAGGGAAGAAGGGTAAGATGCATATGCGGCAAGGGTTGCGGGATTCCAACCAAGTATTATGAGGGTGCCGGAATTGAGTCGTGTCAAAAAAAACGATGCCGCCGGACCTGCTAGACGAGGGGGGGGGGTGAGAACTGCCGGAGTGAAATCCGACCGTGGAGGAACCGGGACGCCAGTCAGTGAAGCTGGAATGGGGAGGGCAGTTTCGGCGAGGGAGAATGTTGCGCAGAAGTGGTCCCAAGCACCGAAGGAGGCCAACGAGTGAGGGGGGAGGTCCGGCGAAGGGGTGGATGGAGTCGGGGCTCGGCGCATTGGGAGAGAAATGGAGGGGAGGGGATGCGCCAGTGGGTGTCGCGCCGCACCAGAGGACGGAGCCGGCGGTGGCTGGTTCTGATGAGGAGGAGCAAAAGGGGAGGAGAGGTGCGGCACAGGGAGGTTAGGGTTCGGAGGTGGGGGTAAAACGCGAACGGAGTGTACGGGACAAGGGAGAGAGAGGGGAAGGAAAATAGAGGGAGAGAAATAAGAGAAATAAAAAAAAATAAAATAAAATAAAATAAAGATTAATTAAAACCTAGAAAAAAAACACCAAATCAACTTAAAATAAGACTAATATTTTTAATAATAATAATAGTAATATTAGGGGGGAAAGAATGCTAGAAATTCTATAATGATAACTTAAAAAAAATAACTTAATTAAAATATTAACTTAATTAATATTAGTACTAATAAGAAAACTAAAATAATAAAACCAACCAAAATAATAACATCATTCTTAATTGAAGTTAAACACTGCACATGGTCATGTGCGCGGTCGCGCGCCCGGTCGCGTGCACGGTCACACGCCTGGTCACGTGGGCGGCGCACACTCGGTTGCGTGCGCGATCGAACGCTTGGTTGCACGCCCATGTAAAAATAAATTTAATAAAATAGAACAGTCTCTTATTAAGAATGGGAACTGACCACAGTCGCGGGCAAGGTCACGCACCCAAATAATAAAACATTTTATAACAAAACATCGTCCAATTATGATTGGGCACTACACATGGTCGCGCGTCCGGGCACACACCCGTGTAAGATCACAAAACACTTTTAAATTAGAATCTATTGAAACAACAACTCAAAGAAAGACCTAAAATAAATTAAAATATAGAAAGCGTCAGGTCGGGGTGTGACAGGCCAGGCTATGATTTTTCCACATAGGCCTTCTCATGTCAGACAAGAGAGTGTCACTCATCCCATCTTCACCACATTGAGTCTGAATGGCCTGAAGACCACTAGGATGACTTCTAATGTCTTATTATTCTATACAAAAGCTAATGGTATCATGTTCTAGCCTCACATCATGAGAATTCTAGAGTCTAACAGATGTGTCAAGGTCTCCACATCAGCCATCGGTGGACGATATGTCAAGAACATGTGCATGGGTTTTTCGTGACCCTTGGATTAGAAAATACTAATTAAGAACATTATAATTAAATAAAAACATTAATTTAATTAAGAAAATAATGGTTAATTTCATTTAATATCATGCCTAGATAACTAGATGAGAGTTATCTAATATCCCAACCACATCTCGCATAAGTTTTAGAGGTTATCTATATTATATAATTCTGGCCTTGGTCTTTGATGGGCGAGGTGTGATGTAAGAAAATTGGGGTTTTTTTGGGACCTTAGGTTTTTACCCCTTCAATTTGGAAATTTAAATTTTAATTAAAAAATTATTTAATTAAATTAACTAATGGTGTCCCTCTCATCGAATTTCCCAAACATCCACAGGTAGCCTGAACAAGAAAAATGTACTAGTACAAGTATGCATGACCTACCTCAAATAGATGTTTTCCAGATTGATACCATCTTCCATCTATATCTCTCCAGGAATTTCAATCTCTTCCAAGTTCATATTTGACCAACAAGACTCATCTTAACATTCTGAGTCCCCACCTCACCCCAAGTAGTTATAATTATTTAATTATAGAAATTTATAACTAATTTATTTATGAAATAAAAACATTTAATATTACTGGCTAAATCACCTAGTAAATATACCATGTTGAAACCACCACTGTTATGGTGGATTATAATCCCGAACCAACATCATATCCAGTCTTAAAAAAATCCCCAATTAATCAGGCCAATTTAACAAAAGAGAAAATAAATTTAAATTCAAAACCACTTTGGGAAATTTAAAACGGATTCATACTTAAATGGATCAGTATAAGAATACTTGATGAAATCATCTTAGGATCCATTATTTCTATGATTAAAGTAATATTTGATTAAAATTTTTGATTTGAGAATCCTCTAGTGAAATAAATATTTTGACCTAAATCAGACATCTTCAGATTTTGTAAAAATAATGGAGAAACAAATAAGAAGGGATAAGAAGGAATAATATTACCTCAAAATCCACAAAATCCAACTTAAGAATTTTAATATTAGTGGATAATTGAGAAATATGAGAAATTATATGGTTCCCCCTTTGCATGCCTGGTCTATCTAACAAATTCAGTGGAGGCTAAGCATCCTTTTAAAATGATATGGAAACTTTCATGGAATGAACCATGGGGTTACACTGTTAATTTTTGTAATGTTGACTAGAAACTATTTTGTTTCTAGAAATATCTTAGCCAAGACCCATGAAACCATTTTACACCATGAATGTTATATTCATGACTTGAATATGATTCAACATCCCATTTCAATATCCTAATCCACCACTTAATATTCTAGTGATTTCCTAAACCCATGAGTCTTACAAAGAAACATAAATTACTTCCAAAAACACCAAATTTACACATTAAAACACTAGAAACCATGTAATAATTTCTATATTACAAAATGGTCAATCCACTAGTGGATTAAAATTCAAAATCTCGTTGAATTTCTCTACAAGTTTTAACATTATTTCTCACACTTTACATTGTTAGAACTATTACGGTATGTAATATTCTAATATTAAGAGATATTTTAGAAGTTAATTGGAGAAACTATTTAAAAAAATATGATTATAAGGCCTCCAATGTTTCTCATCCTCCACCAATATCCATTGTGTTGTTAAATTTGGAATGAAAATTTTTGGGTCCTATTTTCCCATAAGGAAATGTTGAATATAAGGCTACATGGGAGACTTCTAAAAGATTCTCATGGAAAAATTATAACATTCACAAGTATTGTATTTATAATAAAATATGTATATTCACAAAATATATCAATGTAAAATGTATTAGTATGGAATATGTTTTGTGGTGGTGGGTATAATTTATATAATATTTTGAAGGTACCCTTTCATCTGATCAATATTTTAAAAAGTAAATATATTTTGTGGGAAATGTATTTATATCCTCACATAGAGATGATTTAATTTGATGGAATAATTAATTTTTTTAAATATATGTTATTCTATTTCTTTAACTTGTCCATTTTTACCAATGTTTTCCATCCCCACAAGTGATGTTTTAATGTTTATCCTTCGAAAAATAGAAGCAATAAATAATTATTTCACAAGATACCCAAAATTCAATAAAAACAAAATATAAGTATATAATTTATACATGAATAATATGAAATATTTATATAAAATTTATCTTCCAATGAAATAAATGAATATTAAAAGATAAATCTTGAAAATAATTTTCCTTACTTTTAAATGACGTTATCAAGAAATTAATTCAATTACCCAATTTAAAAATAAAATTTAAAATGAATAAATATATTTTAAAAACATTATTTTAATAATAATCCATCCAATAATGTAACCTTCAAAATATATTATTATAAAGTTGAATAAATATGGGGTGTAAGATAAAAATGTTATGAAATTTTAACGAAATAATTTATGATCACATTCATGGGCTTGATGTAACCTATGTCAATAAAGGGGTTATACAATTTATTTTATACTATAGAAAAAGATAAAAATTAAACTTATAGAATATAATTAAAATTTATCTTTAAAAATAATGATAATAGTAATCCATGTTTATAAATAATATTAACATAGAAGGGAAATGCTCAATATAGTGTGTTAAAATTTTCTTTTACAATGTCATATTTTTATGTTGTAAGAAAATTAATAGAAGTATTATTTTTATAAGAAATGAAATTTACCAACATTGAAGGATAAAATACTAGATGACATAGATCAGGGGAATCATATAACAAACTTAAAATAGCATATTCAAAGAAAGAAGTGTGTGACTTAATTAATGGTCCGCGGGCCACGAAAACACTAACCTAGGATTCCTGCTTGGCCAAATTTTCTCTTACCCCATGTATAATTAATTCAGGTTATTTATACATTTATATAAGATAACTATTTATATTTATTTTTCTTAATTTTTTTAATTTATATCAATATATTACCAAATTAGTAGTCATTCAAAATTAAAATTAATCATCGAATGTTTACTGTTCTATATGTTTAATGGTTGATTTTGTATAATAGTTTTTAGTCTTTAACTCTTGATAATGTGTTCATCATATCCATAATTGTCATAAAAATGGAATATGTTTGTTTGATATAGTTTTTGGGATCCATGATTATTCCTTGGATATCATAATAAGGATTTTTAATGAATGGTTAGAAACTTCCCTTTTATGATTTTTGAATTAATTAAATGAATCATTTTCATTAATAAATATCATTAAATAAGATTGTATTTCAAAATATAATCCATAATTTAAATTCATCCTTAATATAAAATATTACATGTATTTTAATAATGAATTTTTTTAGCATCATTCATGTAGGTGGTTAAACCAACCCAAACAAGAATTTGATACAATGAATGAATGAGTAAAAATATGTTGTTAAACGTTAATAATATTAGTTTTATAGAAGAATAATAATTTATATTAATTGTTATTAAAGTATTAAAAAAGATTCAATGGAAGGAAAATGAATAAGATAAATGAAAAATAGTCAGGTGAAGTTTTTAATTAATATGTAAGAACTTGATCTACTTTAGAAATTCTATTTGATTTGGAATGATTTGGGAATATTAATTGAGGAAATGGGCATCCAAAAATGGTATAGGATTGTTAGGGAGAAACATTCAGTAGATATTATAGAGTATATCTGTGTAATTTTTTAAGTTGGTATAGAAGGGGTCCTTTTATAGGTTAGTTTGAGTGATATATTCATGAATATCTATTACTTGATGCATAAGGAATGCAACTTCACAATGTAATTGACTCAAAAATAAAAAACTTGTTAGGATTGGTCATTAATTCCATCATCCATGAAATTTAGTTATAATATTTGGAGTTATTTTATTCATTTACTCATAATTTTTACCCTTTACCTCATTTCACTATTTACCACAGTAACTCAATTTTTACCTTAGTAACTTGATTTAAAAAAAAAACAAAATTCATTCACATAGTATAATTATGAGATGAAAATTTCAGATATGAAATAAATTTTATGAAATTTAATTTTTAAAATTGAATAAAATTAATAATTTCACGAATGTCAAATAATTTTTATATATTCAAAAAACAATTAATATTTTATACTCTAATTATTTTAAATATATTTTTTAAATAAAAATTAATATTATATAATAAAATATTTGTTTTAAAAAACTTATTTGACCATGAATAAAAAACTTTATTCCATATAATTGCTTAATTATTTACATTATTCATGAACAAGTCTATATAAAGGTATAAATCCTAGGCCAATAATGAATAAGGAGAGATAATAATACTTGAAAGATGCCACTAGTAGGACACAAGTTTGTATTTAGAACCATTGGTATATAATCATGCACACAAGAGGAATTACCCTCATATAACTTAGAGAATAAGAGATAAGGAGGAAAAATACCAACCAAAATGATTAATAAATAAATAATTAATCCCAATATATGTAGTTTAATATGTAAACAAATAAAACTAAAAAGAAAACTAAATCTAGTGAAAGTAAAATCCATGACAGGGATCGAGATACTTCAACAACTTCTAAATAGATCCTTAAAGCCGGTACTAGCCAGCTTCAACACCATCCAACTCCTTGGGAATAGAAAAATAGTTTATATATATATACTATGAGCATAACAAATATACTTAGTAGGATACCTCATTAAACCTGTCATTCAAAATGTGAAGGAATCATACAAAATCCCAGTGAATAAACTAATGAAACTAACTCATCACCTAAGCATGTAATACTAGTGTCACATCTTTATCATTGCTCACTTACCATGTAATTCATGAAAGTAAACTATTATTTATAAATATTGTGTATATGTATATATATAAATGGAGGTATTCCACTTTCACTTCCCAACAAGTTTGTATTTCTCACACCCCAATGTCACACATTCTATTCTCATCCCTTCCATATGTCATCCCACATTCCATGAAAAATATTCCCTTGCGATTGTTACATCATGTTAATCCAAAAACCTCATAATCATCATCATCATCCCTATTAGTGATTCATTATATACATGGAACAAATAATAGGTTGTGTAAATTCATTATTCCTACATCCATCAAAGCCCAGGCACAAACACCCATGGAAATCCATATCCACTATGATTGGATACAAAAATGTTCTATACATCAATTTGTTAAAATCCACACATAAATGTATATTAAAACTAAGATCCATCACATCTCATCTAGGAATGTTCTTATATTGTACTCCATTATATTACAGGATACACAAACTCATATTTATGTCTAATGGGAGATCATGGAAGAGGAATAATTCAACCACCTATTTCCTCACCATCCTAGATGTTGGAGAAAACAACTCACAAAAAATTTAAGTGTCTTTTAATCTACTAATGTGGGTAGTGAAGCATATGAATTCAGAAAATATAAAATATATCACAGACATCCACACTAAGGTAAACTACATTTTCATATACTCATATGCCAAAATCATCATACCAAACTACTAGCTACCACTGATAAGGTATTGTTCTCAAAAAATCATATAAGTATCAAGTTCCATATTAATTAATTAATTATCCCTTAGTGAATACTAAGCATATTAAATTTCTGGATTAACAATTATATATTCTACAATGGTTCCTTTGACACCATAATTTCTTTTATTTATGCTCTCAAGTATCTCATAATAATCATGTACATCATGAACCAGACACATCCATTTATTAGATCATATGTCATTTCATAGTTATTTGGGTACTCTAAGATTTTATACTAAGCTACCACATCAACTCTACCAATGTCATTCATAGATTCAAACTATATATAGATGTTTAAACCAAATTATATAAATTATACACATCTATCTAAAAATCAAGAAATATTTGATAATAAATAAAGATATTAATGAGAAATACCAACTTTTAACTTTCCCTTAACATCTGATGTCATCCCCGCACTATTGAGTTCAATAAAAAAATATGTCCCTCCACCACTGGAATCTACCATCACTATTTCCCCATGTTCCTACCCAATTTCTTGTTAAAGGTTACCAACTATAAAAAAGATACCAATAATCACATTATGGATATAATTATCCTAGATCATTGTCTCAACGAATCCAGAATTTTTTAGCGCACAATCATACACCCTAAGGACTTGGCATCAAGCCACTTAATAATATTTCAATAAGGAAGGCCTATTTCATCCCAAAATAATTTATATTAATTTTTTTCATTCCATCTTAAATTAATTAGTTGGTCTTGGATAGGTTTTCTATAATAATTAATTCTATAGGCCATTGGTAATAATAAATATAAATCAAATAGTAACATAATTAATGTAATTCTCTCCATGATCAACTATTTCCATAATAAACAATAATTAATTATAATCCTCTTTAACTATTCACTTTTAATTTTACCTTTTTAACATCATTCACCAATTTTAAGAAATTAAACATGAAAAAAATAACAATGAAAACACTTCCAAACAAATAGTACACTATTAAATTAATCACAAAATTATAGTATTAAGAAATATTGAAAACATATGTGATCATAAACCTACCCATTTATTTAAAATTGGTAACATAAAATATTAATCATCTTTAAAATGTGATTACTCCCATTTTAATTATCAATCATCCAAAATATTAAAACAAATTATTATAATAAAAAAAGTAAGTAATACAAAATCATATGATAAACAATTTATTCATTTAATTTTCCTTTCTCTACACTATGTGATTATTTCTTTTATATTTCTTATATAATTTGAATAATAATAATAAATAATTATTCATCATATACATCACACGATATTAGTTTTATTTAAATTCATGAAAGGTAAAAATAATATATTTAAAATATTCTATAGTATGAGATTCGATATACTTCTCATTCCTCTATGATTTCTCTAATTATTGAATAATTATCATTCCTATAATTATGATATTTTTATATTTTAATGGAAATAAAACCCATTTATACAAAGGATATTAAATAATGATTTGATGAAACTTGAATATAAAATAATAGAGAATTAAAAGATACATTTCTTCTTGAAGAATAATTCCCATGATATTTTTTCACCAAAACAAATTGTGGTTTATAGGCTTTAACTCATGGGAAAAACATGAACCAAATGTAGAATATTCAAAAAAACATCATGAGGAAATGTTTTAGGCCACCCATACTTGAGGGAAATCATAGAGAAATGAATAATAGGAAAGGATTACCATTTTATAATTAATAGATATTATTCTCTCACGTTTCCCAAAAATGTGGGTCCATGTTACTTTTAATTAAAAATTAATTATGTTCCCATTTAATTCCCATGTATAAAAAATTTTAATCCCAATTTATTGTGGAATTAAAAGATATAAAATATTTCTTTGATTTAAGATTAAAAAATCCCATTAATATTAATTATTTTATGTTAAAAATTCATATTTATGTTATAAATACATTTTTACAACATTTTGGGTGAAATTGAGAAAAAATAGAAATTTATGATATTTGGAAATGGCATAAACAATGAACATGACTAAAACTCCTAACCATGAATGACCTACGACATGCCAAAAATTACTGGCCATGACGACTGACTACATGGCCAAAATGGTTGTCCACATGACCAAAAAGACTTACCATGAAATTTAAAAATGGCATGAACTGAACTCTTGAAAAAAATTATTGACCGTGAAATTTAGAAGGGCATGAACTAAACACATGACCAAAATGACTAACCATGTATTTTGGAAAAGGACTGAACCGACTGCATGACCAAAACAGTTTACCATAAAGGACTATCTGCATGAAAAAAACAATTGACCATGATATTTTTAAAAAGAATAAATCTACCACATGGCCAAACCAACCAACCATGAAGGATTGAATGCATGACCAAAATGAAATACCATGAAATATAGAAATACATGAACTAACTACATTAAAAAAATGAATAACCATGGAATTTGGTCAAATAAATAACTGAAAACAAGACCAAAATGACTAACAATGATGGAATATCGATGTGAAAAAATAGACCCTGAAATTTGGAAAATTCATAAACCAACTACATGACCAAACTAACTAATAATGAAAAGACTTTGGTCACCCTCTAGGAACCTCTAAGTATTCGAAAAATATAATTGAAGTGCTTTTAGAAATAGGTTACATAAAATTTTACTATCATTTCCTTGAATATTATCTATCCATTTTCATTAAAATCAAACTTTAAAGGTAATATTTTTTTAAATAAATTAAACTATATAGAAATAATAATAATACATATTTTTAAAGTTTCTTTTATTAAATTAAAAATTAATTTTTTTATAATTCTAAAATCTACTTAAAAACTCACCTTAAGTCTTCCATATAATCCCCAAGGATGAGATAGATAATGTTGTTAGTCATAGATAATGATTCAGCTAGCATATATCTCATTGTGATTTCAACGATCATAAACTTCACTTGTATATCATTATGCTAAAGTACTTCTTGTTAATGTTTATCTTGGTATGTTTCAAAGGAAACCCTAGTGAAGCTACCTCTTTTCCATGTTTTTTTAGGTGAGCCTCATAAGTAAATATTCTATTACTTCATTCCATATATTCAGCCATAATATTAATATTTCAAAATGTGACTACTTTTAATTTTAATCACCAAATTAATATCTATATTAAAATTGTTACATCTCATGATTATATTATTTCCACATAACCATTATAATATAATTTATCACATTAATCACTTTTTTTACACAAAGTCTATATATTAATAAGGGGGATATATTCTATAACATCATTCATCAAATTCCTTCATTTATTTTATCATGATTCTTATCATATTTCTCATATTTTTATTCTTCCTATATTTATCATCAGTGATATTACCTTCATGAATGATTATGAGGATGAATATTTTAATATTATATGATTTTTATTTACTTATTGTTATATTCCCTTTCTAATTTTCATAATTATATTTCTTTTAATTGTTTTGTAATGTATATCCTTATAATATTCAAAATTGATAGAATAAGGAATTGTTTATTTTATTTAATTCATGAAGAAAAACTATTTTTAACATGTAAGAATTTAAAAAATATAAAGTAATATTTTTTAATCCATAGGCTACAATGATGTGAGTTTCCAAAGTCCAGTGAGCCCAGAATTACTTTTATAAAAATATTAAATATATTTATAGCATTGGCATATAGTTTTTTAGAAATAATGAAATATATCATGAAAAAATTCTCAAATCAAAAACATAATACCATGGTTTAATTCTTAGCCCGAAGTATACCCTTGGAATGACATAAGTTTGGTTGACGCTAGAGGTGCAATTGGGTAATCCATTGGTTGGAGTGTTTAATTAAAATAATTAAATAAAATATTTATTTTTTTAGTAAACAAACTAATTAAATAATATATAAATAACCTATTATGATGATTTAACAAGGGTTAGTTGTATAACCCTTTCTTGATCTGGGAGGAGGAGGTGAGTGTTCATCATTGGCAGATCGACATCAAATGACAAGCAACGATCAGATTAAGATAGATTGAGATGCAACAAATTAGACAAATATTCTCCATCACTAGAGAATGTTTTTATCACTAATTATTAATCCATAATCGAGTAATGACTAATCTATTATGCTTTACTACCTTGTGATTAAATTTTTAATGCATGAATTTTATCATATTATATCTTGTTGGTGATTACAAGACCTTCTCATGAGCACTATAGTAGATTATTTGTGAATTCAATAAATATAACTTATTTCACATTCTATTGTCCCTTTTAATCCTCAAATTATAATATTTGAACATGATTTCTTTTAAAATTATTTATTCACATTGATTATGTGTTTCATCCCCCTCCCCTTTTCGCTTTCTTAATTTTTGTCCTACAAGGTCACATTTCAAAAAAATTGGACAGGTTGGAGTGTGATGGAACCCCAAAATTCAAGGCTATTTCATGTACAATGAATTTATTTGAGATTTGAGGATAGATTAGTATTTTTGATGGATTGAAGGTGTTTATCCATGGATCTGTGATCCAAATAGGTGACTAGATCAAGCAGTGATGACTAATGGGCAACAAACAGCGTTTCAGGCTTCGACGGAATTGTTGGATTCTCATTTCCTTCCACCAAAGTTCTAGAATTGATTTCTTGGGGTGAAAGACACCATTTTCAAGTATTCTAGTAGCTAGATTCAATACGGGGAAGGAGGATCTGATATTATTAGTGATTAACTTCTTTTTTTTTTGAAAAAACTAACTACACTGAATGTATATAAAAAAAAACACACTCCATGTAGATCCCTAGATACCAAGGCTAGGGTTTTTAGGTTGAGATGAGTATCACACACTATGTGGGGCCCACACATGTTGTGTGACAAAGTTATGGAATCCCAAAATGTACTTAGAGATTACATGGGCATGGACATATCTAGGCACATGGACACAACCAAGAACATGGTCTTAGACATGTTTCGGTACCTAAGTAGGGAAACAACCCAACACATGGCTAGGTACACTTCTAGATACAATAGCGAATTATGATAGAAACAAGAATGTCTAGGGGAACACAATAAGGTTTTGAGTGGTAGATACATTCATTTTATGACCTATACATGCCGTATTGGGTGACATAGCTTCCAAGCCATGTCGAGAGGAGAACACGACCAGGAAGTGAGGCAGGGTCAAATTTCATGTGGACCCCACACACGCCATGTACTTACCTATACATTTTATTTCTCTTTTAACATCTTAACATGAAATTACAATTTATCCCATGATTTTATTATACATTTTTTCTAATGTATATTACGATGGCAGTCGTCATACTGGATTTTGAGATACGATGTGAGATGTTCAGAGAAGGATGATTCCGTAAGAGATGCATGATGATTGAAGTAATCAGGATTGATCATCGGAGATTTCAGATAGAGAAGGTACACCCATACCACACTGGGGTTTTGTTCCTCTATCTATATAGATGGTACTCCCCTATTTCACTAAGGTTGATGTCTTCTATAGTCATTGTTCAGTTAGAGGTGGTACCCCCCTGTTGCATTAGGTTGAAATTTATCTATGCATGGATATAGTACTCCCCTTTTTAACTATGGTGTGGGTCATTCATACTCCTCTTATAGAAAATGGTGGTACTCCTCTGTCACACCAGGGTGTGGGTCCTCTATCCATGGGGTAAGTATTCCCCTATCTCAGAAGTGTGTGGGTTCCCCATAATATTCACATAGGTATGTTCAATACTCCCCTTGCTAATACATGGGAATGTTCTCAACCTAAGGAGTGTAACTACCCTATCTTTGAGATCAGGAAGCATGAGGGTCCTCCTTGGGATTCTTGGCTCCCTCTAATGTGGAGGTAATTTTCAAGGTGTGTTCCCATACACTCTTTTCCTGGTGAGGTTATGTGAGATGTATGGATTGTAGTGATTATTCTCTAGATAGTTTATAGAATTGGTAGGGCGTAATACTCTCCCCATGGTTTCATAAAAGGCTGTGCATAATATTGGGTATCAATGATAGACCTTTTGAGTTTTTAATACCTTAGGATATGAAGTAGTTGTGAGGTGCGAGCCCTCTTCAAAGATTCTTTAGATAGACACGTTAGATGTTGGTCATCGATGATTGACCTTTGGTTCCATTGGTAGACTCATCATAATGGGATGTTTTATCAGATGGAGTACCCATTTCTCTCTGATATAGGTTACTTATATTAGAATATATATCTATGTTGTTGGGTTTCATTTCCCTCTTACTCTGGGTTGAGATGACTACTTCAACCATATATTATATTTCTACCTCTCCAGTTTTTGGGGAATCCGACTTGGTACATATATACTCACCCTACATGGGATTTTCCCAAACTTTTCATCTCATATACAGATGATATATTTATTAGAAGTTATTTCAGATGATTATAGGGATACATGTGTGCATAAACTATATATGGTGGTCACATCTTGGAGATTAGGTTTCAAGCTCTCTCAATAATTTTGTATTTCAATTTATTTAGGTTGGGACATATTTCATGTGTGGGAATTTATTTTTCCCTTTACATTTTATGATTTCACTTTTTCACTCCATTGTACTCCCAATATATTATTACTTAAAATCCTTTCAAACCACATGTTACTACCCTTTGTTATAATTCATCTATACTTCTCCATAGAGACAATTGGGTGTATGCATACAAGTAATTTAGGAAAATGAATCCAATTTTATATATGCCTTCTCAGTGATTTTTTCTAACCCCTAGCTTATGAAGGAGGTATTAGGGTTGTAGAGGCCCAGTTTTACACTGAATAGGTGGGCCTGAGTGGTTCGGGTTATTACAGGGTTTCGTTAGAGGTGGTATAACCTTGATAACTTTATGGTGTTCTTTACCTTTATAAGGATTGGTTGGGAATTTAGGGAAATCGTGTCAAAGTTACTTTGGTGTGGATTCCAGGATAGGGCCGAAGTGTTGGTGCAACGACTGACATATCTATACACCAGAACACTGACTGACTTCTTATAAAATTAGTATACTGAGAAATTACTTACAGGTAATGTTCATACATGTATTATATAATATGGATTCGTTTATTTTTTCTTCTCTAGTTATCTCTCCATATATATATTCTCATCTAACCATGGTACATATTTATTACTTTCATGATGCCTTCATATAGCTTACCAATTTACCTATTCAAGACCATGATGAAAATCCAATGAGTGATGATGCCTTATTTCAGGGGTCATCTCATGAGATCCTTCCTCTAGGTGGGAAGGTAATATTACCCCCAACTTTTGAGTAGTATATTGCACCACTAGAGTATGACGAGGATACATGTTGTCTTATCAGACTCTATGAGTTTTACCGCTAGAGCACACTAAGGTTTAATGATGATCTAGATCCTCAAGAAGTATAGTATTGGATCAAGTTATTGATCCATGTTTTTGGACTTTTTTGGACCCTAATTGATCATATGGTTTTATTGGAAGCCATTATTTTCCATATAGAAGTTTGGTGCTAGTGGATTCTATTCATATAGATGCATGAAAAGTCTACACTCTCATGGTCTAACTTCATAAATCTGTTTCACGAGGAGTAATACCCCACATACATGCACTCATTTCAGATTCAGAAACTTCTAGAGCTATTTTTGGGATGTATGGTAGTCATTGAGTACTCTAAAAGGTTCACTAATCTTACTTGGTATTCCCTATACATAACTCGGTATGGTTACTTCAGGATGAAAAATTTCAAGAATTGTCTTCATAGAGAAACCCATGCTAATGTGGTACTCTTATGAATTCTCATATATGATGGAGTGTTGGAGTGCGTGATGGTGATAGAGAGCTTCTCATATGATAGATTCCATAGATTTAGAGCTATCAGTAGGAATCCCAAGTTTGGGTCATCTATAGTGGCTTCTAGATGACATTTATCAAAGAATATGAGGCATACCCATTCCTATAATCAAGCATATTTTCATGCATATCAGGGATCATGAAGAGGACCGGGGTAGCCTATAGAGGGGAAATTATACTAATGTTATCAGCATGGTCACTTGGCACTATATTTCCCGACCTGATGTGCCAAGGAGGGTGGGTAGATAGTGGGTAGACCTCCATGGAAGAGGCAGTTCCATGATCATGGATATCTCAAGAGAGTCCAAGTCATTCCGTTGGGAGGCTAAGTGGGAAGTAGAGTAGGTGGGGCTAATAAAGGAGGAGATGGTGGCGGTGGATGATGTTATAAGAAACTAATACCACCACCACAAATAGTACCACACCAAGATTAGGGTGCTGGTAGTTAGGGCCATGAGCTTCTTCAGGATATAGTGTCTTATGACCGGACATATCAATTAATGATTAGAGTTGTAATATTTGTTTAGTATATTATTTATTCTTTACTATTTTACATAGGTGTGATCCATTCATTCATCTCCTAACTCATGGTGCAAGAGATAGAGCTCCATGTTAATACATTATCCCAACAACTTTGGATTGAGGTTTATATAGGGAATGATTCCTCAATATCACTTATTTACCTATAGTGAGAGATATGTCTTGGTGTAGAGAGTTTATCTTGTGACCTATTGGTCATCATAATGTGACCTTGTGAAATAATATAGGTATGGACTAGTTCTTCATGGTCCGAGCCCAAATAATATTTCACTATAGAGGAGTTAGATTTCTTTGGAAGGATGGGTCGAAATTATCCTATATGGGTGATAGAGATCTCATCACAGAGTGAGTGGGTCTTGCATGTAGAAAGCTGCAACCCATCACCCACCAATTGGAATGTTTATCCATTGGAATAATAGTCTATTCTGGAATCTAGGTCTCTTTAGTCATGGAGGATTATATGGACATCTTCCTTGTAGACATTTTAGTACTACTTCTGAGGAAGTAAATGTATTTTGGTAGCAACATTCATTCAAGGACCAATCTAATATCTTTTATGGCATATCAGAAGCCCCCTTCCATGATATGATCTAAGGGTGAGGTTGGAGGATAATCAAGAGAAGAGTTTTAATAGACCAGGTGTGCCCCTAGGTATCTATGATTTTATTTTTGGAAAAGGAGGACTGGAGCTTGTGGAGTTTTTTTATTATCACCACCTGAATGAAGGAAAACTAAATAACAAGTACCCATTTGCGTGGATTGATAACATATTTGATCAGTTGTAAGGAATGATATAGTTCTAAAATATCGATCTCATGCCCACTAACTACCAATTGAGAGTTTATGAGGATGATATTTTGAATATGGAATTTTCATGTCACTACAGACACTATGAGTTCATGGGGATTCCTTTTATTGTGATGAATTCCCTTGTCATATTTATGGATCTGATGAAGTCGATCTTCCATCCATAGACCAGTTTGTTATTGTCATCATTGATGACATACTCATATAATCTACATCAGAGTATGGACATGAAGTGCACATGAAGATAGTACTATAATTACTTTGGGAGCCTCATATTTATGGTAAGCTCTCTATGTTCTAGTTCTAGATCCATGAGGTTCACTTTCAAGGGCATGTCATTTTAGAGCATGGATTAGTTATTGACCAATTTAATATCGATATAATGCTTTCTTGGGATATATCCTAGAGAGTTTCATAGGTGTGGAGTTTTCATGGCTTGGTGGGGGTACTATAGGAGGCTCATGGAAGACTTCTCTGGGATTAGAGGCCCTTTGACCACCTTAAAACAAAAAGGGAAACTATTTACCTAGACTAACTAATGTGGGAGAGCTTTTGAGGTGCTAAGGATAAGGTTGAATAGTGATCTTATTTTGAGGCTACTAGAGGAGGGAATATAATATTTAATATATTGTGATTCCTCTAGAACCCGTCTCAGTTATGTGTTAATGTAGTTATAGGTATTTATCACCTATGGGTTGAGGTATTTGTGACCCCATGAGTATAAATAAATGTATTAGGGCCTAAATTTGGTAGTGTTAGTCTTCACCCTAGGGATGTGGAGGAACTATCTTCTAGAAGAGTACTTTTTTATTTACCTATATCATTAGAGACTTACATTTTTCTTCATATAGAGATATTTGAACCTAATCCAAATGTGTTGGTTAGAGTTCCTATAGGACTATGACTTTGAGATAGTATATACTCCTGAGATGGGAAATGTGGTAGAATATTACCTTAGTTGGAAGTCCCATTCATGTCTAATAGAATAGACTTATAAGTAGTTGGATTTTTGAAAGTTGTTTCTAGTGGATGAGAGGGGTGAAACTTATCCTTACACAATAGTGTTGAATCATTTAATTCTCAAACATGTTAGGGAGGATTAGTTAGGATACATCTACTGTGAGTTACTTTATGACTAGATATCCTATGGAGATTCACAAGATGGATTCTTTGATGGAAGAAATCACATCATTCTTTTTGAGGTATGGATATGGTTTTGTTCATAGTGTGAGAGGAGGTGATGAGGGAGTTTCACAATTCACCTTTAGTTTAACATCCTACTTTAGGGAAGATGTAAATAGACCTTCAGTGAATGTTTTGGGGTGATGGAATGAGGAAGAGTGTTGTATAGTTCATCTCCCATTATCTCACATGATAATAGGTGAGTGTTGAGCACCAGGTTTTGGATTTTTTTCAGCCTCTTTAGATCATGGAGTGTAAATGGGGAAAATATACCTGGAATTTTTGATAAGGATTTCCCAAATAGAAAGAGCCCATGATTCTATCTCGGCGATAGTTTATTTACATACCTTTTTGAAACACTTACTTAACATTAGGGAGAAGAGTTCAGTGGCATTTTTTGGGAAGTAGTATGTGTGGGGGTTTATACACCTCCATGGAATTACCTCAACAATTTCCTCATACTATGATGTTTAATTTACATCATGGTTGTGTAGAGTCATGCATGATGCATTTTGGATCAAGTTGACTATGAGTATAATTTTTCACCCCTAGATGGATGGGTATACTGAGTATACTACAAAGGTGATGAATGATATCCTGAGGTATTATATGTTAGACTTTAGTAATAGTTCAGAGGATCCCTTTACTTCTACAGAGTTTTCTTATAATAATATTTTTTCACTATAATATCATCATGGAACCTTTCAAGGCCATTTATGGGAAACATTTAATATAATCCTTATGCTAGACTAGGGATGGTTTGGCTTATATTATTAAGCCATGGATGATGAATGTGATGATAGGGAAGGTCCATCTGATCCACAAGCGGATTGGGATAGCCCAAAGCAGATAGAAATCTAATGAATATTGATTTAAAATTCCCTTGAATTTAAATTAGGGAGACCAAGTTTTCCTAAGATTCTCCTCATGATGAGGGTTGCATAGATTCAGTCGAGGAGGATATCTATCCCCAATTTTTATCAGATTGTTCAAGATCTTGTAAAGGGTTAGAGAGGTTTCTTAATACCTAGAATTAACACCAAAGTTGGAGTGGGTGAATTATTTCTTACTTGTGTTCTCGATAAAGAGATATGTGCATGATCCTACAAAAATTATTGCTTGGGGAGATATAGACAGTGAGGATGGATTCACCTTCATAGAGTACCCAGTGGGGATTGAGGATAGACTTGAGATGATCCTATTAGGATAGACCATTCCTTTGGTTCATGTGTTGTGGTGGTATGAGAGCATGTAGGAGAGCTCCTGGGTGTGGGAGACTCATATGTGGGACCAATATCCCTACAATTTTAATTAGATTTTTATTTTTGGGGATAGAAATATTTGGAGGAGGGAATAATGTAGAGACTCTATTTTTTACTTTTTAGACTTTAAAATATATTAAGTATTATTTTTAGAGTTAGGCACTAAGACAGACCAGGATTCTGAAACCCACTAATCCTAGAAATAAATTTATTAAAATATTAAATATAGTTATATCAATTGTACACAATTTTTTATAAATAATGGAATATCCCTACAACAAAGTCTTGAATTTTAAATCTTAGACCATGGTTGAATCTAGAGCACATGGTTTACCCTAGGAAAGACTTAAAGTTGGTTAGTGCCGAACGTATGGTTGAAGCAACTGTTGGAGGGTGTGTTTAATTAAAATAAATAAATAAATTATGTATTTATTTTATTAAATGTAATAATTAAATCCTATATAAATACCTTTTTTGATGATTTTCCAAGCGTTATCCTTATAAATTTTACTATATTTTATAGGAGGAGGAGAGAATTCTTCATTGAAGGATCAGTATTGAACACCAATCAATGACCAGATCAAAGAGGATTGAGTGACAAAAAACAGAAAAATTATTCCCCATCATTGGTAAATGTGTTAGTCCCCAATGATTGATTCTAATCATGGTAGGAATCATAAATTATTTTTTTCAACCTCTTGTTCAAATTTCTAAATCATGAGTTTGATCTTTTTATCTATTTTCGGTGATTGTATGCCTTTCACATCAACCATGTTTCCAATTACTTGTTAATTTAATAAATATCTCATGTTTCACATTTATCACCCCTATTTATAGTTGATTTATTATTGATTTACCAGAACAATTGGACAATGATTGAATAATTTTGTTTATGTTTTTCATCCCCCTCTATTCTTCTCATTCTTCATAGTTGTCCTATAGGTTTACAGTTCAACATTTCTGAGTGGGTTTGGGCATGATCAAACCCCCAGATTCATAGATATTTTATGTGTGTTGAATGGATTAGTGATATGTGAATGGATCAAGATAGATCTTATATTATAGGTGTTTATCTATAGAATTGGTATCCATATAGTTAATGAAATTGAGCAGTGGTGATAAGTGGGTGATGCATGACATTATGTTCTTTGAGGGAAATGTTGGATTCTAATTTTTAACCATCAGAGTTCCATAATCAATGGGAAAAGGTGACTAATATAGTTTTAGGGTAGTAAAATATAAAAATCCAATATAGAGAAGGTAGATGTAGGATCCATGGTGAAGAAATTATATTTATATGAAAAAACCTGACAACACAACAAGTAGTATGATAGAACAGATCTTGTGCAGTCCCCTAGAAGAGGTGGCTAGGGTTTTTGGGTGAAGATAAGTATCATATGTTGTGTGGGCCTCCCAAATATTGTGTTACCAAATTCCGGAAACCCAAAGTATAATATTTTATTACATTAGAATAGACACAACCAAGAACATGAATACTAATAGGTTCATGGGTGTTGACATGACTAAGTACCCAGGATGGGACATGACCCCATATATTACTACGTACACAAGCATGGCCTGACTAACACGAGCATGGATTGGGACATACATGCAAGTCTTGAGTGGTTGAGACATGATATCTATGACCTATATAAACCCAACATGGGGACATGGATTATATTTCATGTATAGAGGAGAACATGGACAAGAAACAAGGTAGGGTCACGCACCATGCAGACCACAACACACATCATGTACTTCCATATACATTTAATTTATCTCATATATCATTTATTTGGGCATAGATTTTAGCCTACGGATAGCCCATCCTATGTGAGTTTCCACATAGAACATGGTTATGTATTTTTAGTATCTTTTGAGATAATATGTGATATGTTCACAGTGGAACACTTCCTTAGGCGATGTTTGATGATGGTAGTGATTGAGAAGGATCAATATAGAGTTAAATAAAGATGATACTCCCCTATTGCACTAGGGTGTAGGTCCTATATTTACAGAGATAATACTCCCATTTATCACTAGGGTGTGGGTCCTCCATACTCTTTATTCAGATAGAGATGATACTACCCTTTCACACCATGCTATGTTTCCTCTATCCATAGATATGATACTCCATTTTCTCACCTGGGTGTGGATCCTCCATTATCTTATTGTATGAAGAGGCGGTGCTCTCATATTGCACCAGAAAGTAGGTCCTCAATCCATGGGGTTAATACTCCCATGTCTCTCCAAGGTGTGGGTTCCTCATATTCTTTACTTAAGTAGAGTCAATACTACCTTTATTATTACACGATGTGGGTTCTTTTCCTAAGAAGTGTCAGTCCCCCATTTCTAGATCTAGCATGTTGTGAGTCCTCCATGTTAGTCATGTGTCTCTCGGCTGTGGAGCACAATTGTGGCGAGATGGTCCCTCCACTCTTATCACAGCGAGGTTACATTATAAGAATGGTACATATTCTTGTCTCCATCGATTATGGTGCATAATAGTGGTGATGTGTGGTCCCCTACCATTGGGGTTTTATGTGATTTTGATTGATTATGGGCATTGATGATGGAAATTTTGTGTTTTGAATCCCTCAACATATGGATTTGTGGTGATTTCTGAGACCTCCTAATGAATTCTTTGTAAATACATACAAGAGATTGGGCATTGACGATAGACCTTTAGATATATAGAAAGAATCATCATACTGGGATTAGATGTGAGATAAAGATACATTTTTCGAAATAATATAAATTTCTTATATTATAATATATATCTATGTTATAGGGTTTCATTTCCCTCTTACATTGGGTTGAGTGGACTACTTATATCATGCCTTATATTTACCCTTCTTCAGTTTTTAGGGAATCTTAATGGGTATGTATATACTCAACCATGCATGGTATTTTCACAAAAGTTTCATTTCATATAAAGATGAAAAAATATTAGCATTGATTTCTGAGGATCATAGTGATACTCGGGTGTATAGAACACGTATGGTGGTCAAGTCTTGGAGATTAGAAGTCATAATTTCAGGTTGGGACATCTTTTATATTTGGTCATGGATTTTACCACTACATTTCAGGATTACACTATCACACTATTTTGTATTTCCTAGGGGTTATTACATGTATCGAGTTTACTCTAGATTTTACTATCTTTTATTATTATTCCTCCACACTTCTGTATGAATATGGTTGGGTGTGTGTATACATGTACTTTAGGAAAAGCCTCATATTTTAGTTATTACTTCTCAGAGCTTTTCACTAAACCTTGGCATAAGGAGGCTGGATTGGGGTTGTGGAAGATTGATCATCCACTAGCTAGGTGGGCCCCAGTGGGTAGAGTCTTTACAATTTTTTTGTATGTAGAATTTATTATTGAATTCATTAAAGGAAAAGATTTTTAGAAAATATGGGATTCTATATTCTCCTCCCTTAAAAAATTTCATCCTCAAAATTACATATAAAAAAATTAATATTGGTAATTTTTCCCATTATCTATTTAGGTTCACATGTTGTTTCCTTGAAAATTAGTGTTATCCAAAAATTATTTTCAAGTTTTTTAGTTTCTTTCATGTTACTTTATCTTTATTATTGAATGTATCCATGGGTTTCTCCTCACTATGGAAATTATTTTCCATTTTTACTACCTCTGAATTTATGAAATGTGAATAATATAGTATGTACTTCCTCAAAAGTGATACATGGAAGTAATTGTGCACTTATTAGAGGATTTTTGGCTGTTATGTTCAAAAATATAAAATCCTTACATGATTAAGAATATTATAGAGGTTGATTTATATAGAGATTAAATTTATCTAATTTTTGGATCTCATGATCATCTTCTATTGTGATTTTAAAATAAATATTTGTTTCACCAACCTTAGACTCTATATCTCATATATGATTATCTACATTGATTTTCTATATAATTTGTGATTATTTAATAGGTTTTTGAATGGTTTAATCCTTCTTTATCAATTATTGAGAAATATCCTGTCCCAAAAATATCAGTATACAAATTCATTCTAGTACGTCTGATTTATTTATCTCTTCCAATATAAAGCCTAATTTAGTTATATTTAGATGTCCAAGTGAATTATTTTATTATATAAGAACTCATATAATGAATTATGTTGATCCCAAACTCCATTAAAATTCATATAATAAGATATTATCATATCGTCGAATGTCCAAAATGTTGTTTTAGAATGACCATCATTTTGAGGATTATAAATTGAATTGAAGTTCAGTTTTAAATCCAATTCTTACTAAAGAATGCTGTAGAATAATACTATAAACCTTGGATATTAATAAGATACAATTGAAAATTATTCTACATGTAGTATTACAACATCCTATATATATATATACTACCAAGTAGATCAAGTGAAAATTCCCCTCAAATTGAAATTAAGTGTGATGAATTTTTAATTTAATAAATAACAAAAAATGGATTTTTTTATTTTGGGATATTAGTAATACCTATAAAAAAAATTTATACTCGTGATTGTTAGTATTTATCTATCTAAAATTTATTTTTAAGTAATGAGATTTATTGAATTAGTTCCAAGAATCTTTGAAGAGGAACTTGGTTCAATTGAGAAGGTTTTGACTCATTGGGAATTAATACATCATGGTGATGATCATAGTGTAAGTCATGGTCCAGGTTGTGTAGAAATTATGGGAACAGTGTCTGAAAATTTTAATGCTTAGTGTGATACAACAATTGAAATAGACAGGGAATCCATTTTGGTCATCATTTGGATGGTGGATCCCCTATGAGAAATGGGGAGAAACACCACAATATAGGATGTGGGTATGTTATTCATGGGTTAAAAATTTTATTTTCCTTTGGCTTGAGGAAACCCACACCTAGTATTGTGGGATTATTTAGGCATGGATATCATGATCTCTCCCATAGTAAAATGGACTATGTAAATTAGTAAGGCGGAAAATGCATTGTGTTGGGCTGATTGAAGGCGAAATTTTCATTAGTGACATGGAAATAATAGGTTTTGGTGACCTGTGATATGGTAGGGTTCATTTTTCATGTCTTGGTTCACTTGATTAAAACAAAGACCCCTAAAATCCTAGGATATAAGGCATGGTTTCATTAAAACGTTTTTCAGAATGACTAAAACTATCACTTAATTTTGGTAGGGGGAGATGAATATTTAAAAAGAAAATATGTGTGCTTTCTCAGGAGTTTAAAATTTTAATTTCTTGACGTCATAACTTCCTTGAAACCCTCATTATTCCTCTCCTAATGTAGGTCCTTTAACAGAGTATTTCTGTAGTTGATTTCCATTTTTTTTGACGCTCTCCTTTTAGATTCTATTAGATGAATATGGCTGAGATAGATTTATTCTCATTTATACTACTTTATTTAATAACTTTAAATCTTAAGTGTTTTCATATTTACACTATTTTTAACACATGATTAATTTTCTAATGAATCTTATGTTAATTTTATCTAATGAAAAATGGTTTAACACAAGGTATGTTTAGGAATTTTTTTGATGAATTTCATTTTTGCAAAAGTGTTTTAGAAAATATGGGTTGGTTTACATTCATGACATGTAGGTATGGGGCCTTTTTTGTTTGAAATTGGATTTTGGTGTTGAAATTTAAAAACATTTTTTACATTGGGTGGTGTGTATTTATGATGGTCATGTATGAGGCCCTATTATTTCAAACTTTTTATCAGTGCTCAAATAAGGGAATATGGAATTTCACAACCAAGTGATGAATTGAGTTATGTTGAATGGGTTTTCACTTGTGTGTTACTATGTTCATTAGGTGTTATTAATTGGTAGCAGATTCTTACAAGGGTGTGATTTTATGGAATGTGTGTGTGATTTATAGATTGGTTTAATTTATATAAATAATGGTTTTGAAATAGACATGTGGTTTTTTCTATGAGTTAATTATATAGTTTTAATTTTCTTATTTATGTATTTTAGTTTTATTCTATTTTGTATAATTTTGAGATACTTTAATCTTGTTTAAGTGGCATGTGTGTAAAGTATTTTTTTGATTACATACTAGGTTTTTATACTCATACCCTTAATATGAATCTTGTTGTTTATATAGTCCTCATTCAACATGTTGTGGGTAAGGGGAGACCACTTACCTCTCTAGATAAATTATGTTTTTTTCTAATCCTTAGGGATGGAACTAGGATTCTGGAAGTAGTGGTCTTATGGATAAAGGGGGTGTTCCACATTGGCACATTTTACATTCATTATATCCTATCATTGTAGTCTTATTTGTACATGTTTTTGTATGTTACAATTCCAATTATTTTTAATTTAAATTATTTTTAGAGTTCATTATTTTTTTTATTCAAGCATGATATATAAATATATTATCTTGGTAATATCAATTACAATTTGTTTATATGAAAAAGGAAACTTATCCCATTGATTTTGTGATTACCTTGGAATTTATTTCAGTACACTGGTGCATGGGGGATGCACCTAAGGTTAGTGGAACCTCTATCCTTCCCAAGCCAATGGGTAGTGATTGTGATGTTACAAATGGCTTATGTTTGGAATAGTTTATCATTTAGGGATTGTCAGTATGTAGATAAGAAGTTGTGCGACATGAAATTTAGATTAAATAAAGTAAAATCTGATCTCATTATATTATACTTCAATTTACAAAGTTGATCTAGTTATGAAATATGTTTTTAATCAATTATTTTCATTTTTTTCACCTCATCATTGTGGGTTTAGTTACAGAAAGTTTTTTATCAAGAATTAGTAAAGAGAATTACCATAATGATTCCAAAATTGACATGATGTTTTATTATTTATGCATTGATTAATAGTAACAAGATAACATTTTTCACTAGAAATGGTTAGTTATTATTATGGATAAAACATGGATTTTCTATAAAGTTGGATTTCTAGATTGGTATAATGTGGTTTGAATTCATATTAACTATTGATTCCTAATATTATTGACTTTAATTTATGCTTTCATTATTATTTTATTGTCTTTAAGAACATGAAACTAATATGGAACTAAAACATAAATTATTAATGACTCTATTTAAAGGTAATTTATCAAATGACAAATGAAATCATTTTTATTTTAAGAAAATGTTTGCAATTACCAAATGAGTATCTAAATGATTGACCACATGTTTACTACCCATTTTTTTAATCATTTGTGAAATTTTTATAATTTATAAAACATTTAGATATGATAGGGTTTACTATTTTAACTTATATTAAATTATTTTACGACATTCCATGTGTTTTTATAAAATTAATAATTTGAAAAATGATTATAAAAAATCATGATAAAATGTTGAGTATTTTTTAATTAAATTTATGACATGATAAATAATGGTATTTTTTCTTATTCCATGGTATGTTCATAAGTATATAATTATGTTTATTATAATTAATATTATAGGTTTTATAATTGGGAATATGGTAAATGTGATAGCCTGTAAAATTTATAATGTGTTTTGGGAATACAAAATGGGTTTTCCATAGATTATGAATTCGTGATTGAATTTATGACATATAAAGCATGGTTATTTAATTAGGGTATTAAATAGGAATGTGGTTTTGGGAAAGAATATTTTCAGGAAGATTATTAAACTTGAGCATAATGGAACGGAATGTATTTTTAAATGTATATGAAATTAAAACAATTTTCTTAAAAACAGGAAACAAATAAATACATTATATTTTTTCTGAAAATTTACAAATATTTAACCTCTATTTTAAATTAATTTATTGATATAATGTTGTAATTATTGACACATTCAATAATATAAACTGAGGTGTACATATTTTTAACCATTTTTTATTTTCAATTGCATGATTTTAGAGTTATTTCTCATGTGATTTTTTTGACAGGGGAACATGTCATTTCATTCATAATAGATTTTTTGTTAAATAAGTTCCCAAATAAAAATAACCTAAGAAATGTTGGGTTTATAATAATTTTTGATGTTATATGAAATGTTTAATTAAATTTTATGAAAATGATTTTAGGAATATTTTTATTAATATTTGGATATTAAAATAGGTTTAAAAAGATTATTTAACCAGGTTTTTGTAAAGAAAAGTGTTTAATAAAAAAATTTATTTGTTTTTGGAACTCTTGAACTTTGAATATAGTATTCTAGGAATGTTCTAATCTGGTGAACAGATTGATGGAAGAATTATGTCAGATTACTGTAAATGGAATTATAGAGTTACTATTATTGGGAAATATGTGGCTTGATATTTTTTGGGTGGAATTGCTAAGTTTATTTTGATTATTGTTGAAGTTAATATTGTTATACATGATAAGATTATTATGATTCATTTTTTGAACTTGTTGTGATTATTTTATTTGTGGTATATACATGCTACTTGTGCTTATTGATCTGATAGGAATAATTATTATTGTTTTGTGGTAGAAAGTGTAACAAAAAAATGGAAATAGGGATTTCATATCAAAATTATATGTCATAATATTAGAATAATGACACCTCAAGGAAAATATATATTTTGGGATCTATATTGGTTCTCATGCTCTATTAATATTGACATTGTCTAGATTTGGTGGGAATTATTTTCAATACAGTGAACATTTTGAGTATAACCTTGGGATTAAGGGGTTGATAGCCTTCAATTCCATATTGATTAATTTTCCTAGGGAGTCACTCTCACATTTATAAATGGGGTTTCTTATATTTTTAATAGGGATATAATAGAAATCTAGTAGGAACAGATTGTTTGGGGGTATAGCTGGGAATTATATCTTATTAGTTACTAGCTGAATTATGTGAACTGTGGGTCCAATCAGAGGAATTGAGAAATGGGGTTCAGATTTTATTTTTAGAAACCTACATGGGTTAAATATCTCAGTTAGGTGTAGTTCATTGGGAATATTTTTGGAATAGATAACCTCATTTGATTTTTTGGGGTATAGGTTAGTACATTATCATGTACCTAGATTTAGAAATGTTCACGGTGTTTTCTTCACACGAGTTAATAATATCAATTCTAGATATCTCAATGACTCTTACCTTCTATGATTGGAGGGTTATTTCTGGATCATTTTTTGTTTCTTCTCATGTATAGTCTAACCAAGGACTATTCAGACTAGGTATGATAGTTCATGATCAATTAGGGAGTGGTTTTATTGTATTGTAAGTCTATAGGTGATGTGTTAGTGAAATGTTTCCTCATGGATGATTCATGGGAAATATTGCTTACACAAACTTGTGTTTTATAGACCATGATGATTTCATGTTTTTTCATCAGGTAACTCTCACTCCTAAATTGATTAACCAAGCCTAAGGAGGTTCATTAGTTGAATTGTAATAGTATTCCCATTAGGATAAATCATAATGGTGATAATACATCAATGTGTGGGAAAATGATGTGAATTATAATTTGTATTTTGGGATCGAATTCTCATTCCTCCTTATGTTAGGATATTTTTATGTGGTTTTCCCTTCATATATTGGGATGAAACCCAAGTTAGTGGACTTCAAAGATTGACCGGTGGGGGATTAAAACTTTGACTTAGATTATTTCAGTTAGGGAGTGAATTTTCAAGGTATTTGGCATTGGATTTCCTTGAATGATTCATAATATTGATGTCATCAAAGTTTTACCTGACCAACACATTGTTTCAATGAGTTTTTTTCTAATTTGGAGGAGTTTATAGATGATTTATATCCTCTCATATATACATTATATTTCTCTCATAGTTTTATCTTAAGATGATATATAAGGATTGATTTACAATATTTTCCTATCAGTTATTTCAAATTATAGTTTTATAATTTTTTCATCATTTTACATGATAATTTATGGGGGATATTATATATTATTTGAGTATTTTTGATATTGGTGGATAATCAACAACATAAGGGAGTGAAGTTATCACCTTAGTGAAAGTCAATATATATTGCGTTATTGGTTAGTATCATGTTTCTCTAGAGTCAGATGCCCCCTGGGGTTCTCACCATGTATCATATCTTGATATGAGAATCATAATAACTTTGTATGTTGATATGTATCTTAGGTATGTCTTTGTTTCATAGCATATTTGGTTCAGTAAGAGTCCTTAAAAAGATAGATAGTTATGGTAGACCAAAAATATTAGCTTATTTATTAACACCACTAACCTACAACATTCTGAGGATGGAAAGCCTAATTTTATGGAGAATTTAAACCAATAATTTTCTTTAATCCTATATCAACCGGTTATTTTAATTTGATTATATTTATTATGTTGGTTTCAATAGGTTTTTTATGTCCTTGGTTGGATAGGTATGGTTTTGGCTCTTTGGGTTTCACTATTTTGTGGTGGATACCATTGTGTAAGCCTTTGTTGGAGTCTTATTACTATTATGGGCATAGTATCTTGCCATTATCATGATTGGCATTACATGTGGAGTGAAATAGTTTGGGAAGATATTTTTGGTTAGTGTTTTTTATAGATAAGTACCCATTTGAGAAATGAGGAGAAGCGCCATTCCATAGGAGTTGGGTATGGTGATATAGGTTGACTGGTGTGGTTTTACCTTAGTGCTAGGAACACCATATCTAGGCATGTGGGAGTTTTACTAGGCGTCGAATTTGGTGTGGTCACCCTAATTAGAATTGTGAATGGGAATCTGTGAGTGGGTGAAAGTGGTGTTTTGGTTCAAGGGAAGCTTGAAATAGAATCAATGAGTTAAAAACAGAAAGTGTGAGTTCCATATGACATGGTAGTGTGTGTTTTTCATTGGAGAATTCACCTGCATAAAATGGGGATCCATGAAACTCCAAGGTTATAAGATGTGGTAGAGATCACCCTTTTTTAAAAGGATTAAAACTTTTACTATTTTTTTGTGGGGGGAGATTCTAATTTGAAAATAAAATAATGTGTGACTTTTTAGGGTTTCATAAATTCAATTTTTAGACTAGTTAACTTTTATGAAAAACTCATCCATCCTATCCTCACCATGGATCTCTATTTATGGATTTTTGGTGCAATTTCTATGTGATTTAATTAATTATAAATCTCTCTTTTTAGAACCTATTAGATTGATTTGGATGAGGTAGGTGGATTCTCACTCAATATAATTATGTCAATAATATATAAGCATGGGTTTTTTAGATATAAATTTTTGTTTTAATTTAGGAATAATGTTTTTAATGAATGTCAGGTGAATTTACACTTCTAAAAAATAGTTTACTATAATGTGTGTTCATGAATTTATTGATTAATTACTTGTTTGGAATATTATTTTGGTATGTGTGGTTTAGTGTGTGTTAATGAATTTCATGTATGATGATTTTTTGGTTATGAGTTGGTTATCCGTGCTGAAATTGGGGAACAAGAAATTACCCCACCAAGAGATAGCTCGGGTCAGGTTAAATGGGGTTCTACTCATAAATTATTCTACTAATTGAGATGTTTTATTTACTAGGAATGTATGCATGGGTCTGAGTTCATGGAATAAGTGTATGAGTTATGTTTTTTCACATTGGTTTGGATTGGGTTAGTGTGTGTGTTCATCAATTGCATAGATGGGGACTTGTTGGTTTATAATTTTTTTTTTCATTTCTGAAATAGGGGAAAGTGAAATTTTACCACTAATAGATAGATTATGTCAGGTTGAATGGGTTTATGCTCATGAATTAGTTTGTTCATTCAGAGTTCCACTTTGGTGTGGGAGGCAACTTTGGGTGTGAGTCAAGGAATGGGTGTGTGAGTTATGCTGTAGGGTATTTCCGGGAAATAATGGTCCTGAAAAGGAAATATGGATTTTTGTGTGAGATACTTATATAGTTTTATGTAACTTATTTTTTTTATTTTTTATCCAATGTTTTATATAATTGTAATATAACCTTTTAATTTTTAAGTGGTGTATGCTGGAATTAATTGGTTCATTTCCTACTGGGTTTGTATACTCACCCCCTGTATATTCATATTGGTATGTATGCAGTATTCATTCGACATGATTCAAGTAAGGGGATACCTCCTTCCTATCTATAGGGGTGAATTATTACTATGGTACTTAAGGATGGAACTGGGAGCTTTGAGATAGAATACTTATGAAGCATGGGGGTTAGGTATGTTGTAACCATATCCTTATATTAAGTCTTGATCTTATAGTCTTCTTTTATATTATAATGTCTGTTGTGACTATGATTATTGTTAATTGACATTATTTATTTGATTTGGATCTTATGTTGATTAATACAACATATATACATATATTTTCTTGTAGTTTTATATTTAAAGTGATTCTTATGTAAGGTAAAATCACTCTACATGATTTGGTGTTACCCTTATAATATATTTCCATCCTTTTTATGTCCATGGACTGGACCTAAGATTAGTAGCACCTTGACCTTGCCCAATCTAATGGGTTGGGACCAAGATGTTACAAAATCCAAGGTGATGTTCTTAAACTTATTTACAATTATGGGTAATCATTTCATCATCCCATGAGACATTAGGTATTAAATATCAACATTTTAAAAAAACAAGAATCGTGATTTATACTCTTTAATCTATCACTTCATGTTGTCCTCCTAGAAGTTCTCCCTATGATATTTATATATCTTTGTGTATCTTGGGTTAATAGATAATGATGATCTGTGTGTATCATATAAAAGGTTATTATTAGTGTTTCTATAGATAAGACACATATTTTTGTTCTATATATTATATTTCTATCAGTGTGAATGTTTAAATTTATAACATTTTAATCCTTTTATTTATCCCCATATCATCCTTTTATGCATCCATGGTCTTCTTGTAGATAGTATTTTTTAAATAAAATTAGAAATATTAGATTTTATAACTTCCTTTTGATTTTCATGTAGATAATTTTAATATCCTTAAATATTGGGTATCATTTAATCCTCATCTCAAATATGGTAGCACAATAATTTTATCTTAAAGCCTCATCTACATTCTTGTACTTCTTGAGATGGTACTTTATTGAGAAATCATAATCCATGGAAAATTATAACCACCCATTTTTTCACATGTTCATCTCATTTTGTGTGAATGTATAAATTAATATATTATTTTTAGCTCATATATAACACTTCTATCCATATAGATAGTTCTTCCAAATTATTCATAAAAATTTACTATTGTTAACTCTAGGTCATGTTTTGGGTAATTTTTTACATGGGTCTTTAATTTACAAGAGAAAAATAATATCACTATTTCAATTTTCATTAGAAAAAAACTAAACCCCTTCTTTAATGAATCATTTTATACCAAACCCTTATCCATTATATATTATTATAAGTATAGGTGTTGTGATCAAACTCTTATGAATATATTTTAAACTATTTTCACAATATCTTATCCAATAAAACTTTACTCCCTTTCTTGATAACTTGGTTATTATATTTTAAAATAAAGTGTGATTTATTTAAATATATATACATTATCCTTTCAATATATTAAAACTATGGATCTAATTTATAGATGTTGGTCTATGAAATTCTTCAATCACCTCTATATTTTAAGGATCCAAAAATATACACTCGCTTATGATTATATGAACCATGAAGGGTACTTTTTGAAACCAAAATACATAGTTGATATATTTATCATAAATTTTATTCATTTATAAGGATATAAGAACAATCATAAAGCACTCTTATTTTTATTACTTGCTCTTAAATTATATTATACTATCATCAAAAAATACAACCATAAATTTATTTAGGTAATATCAAAAGAATCTACTATTAATGTAGAGACCCGTATCTTGACGTACATGGACATTACATTACATTTGCGGAATACTTAGTACATAACAAAAACACACACTAAAGGATCGTAATAGTTTAGTGTCTTTGGAAACTCGGAACGTAATCTTCTAATCGTGGTGAAAGTTCTTCAATATCTCCCATAAAGGTCATCCCTTTTTTTACCTAAAACCTTTCTTTATATCCTGGGGAAAAGAAAACATTAAAGGGTGAGCTCAAATGCTCAGTAAGGGTAAACAAAAGAAATATCAATCACATCATATATATAAGAACATAGCTTTTGGAAATCTTAACCTGCAAAAAGCTCATAATATCATAACATGGGATAAATCATAGAAGTGAAATGTAATCCCAATAATCATAACTTAAAACATGAAACTTTGTGGCATACACACATAATCATAGAGAATCATTTCTTATTAGTCAATACTCAATGCCAAGACTATCTTAGTGGACAAAGTCCCTTTCTGAATCGAGTAACCCTCGTTTCAGTCCTGTTTCACTGAACCGGTATAACCTACCATTTCAGCCATGTCTATCTCATGAGATATAAAATATTTACCCAATGCATTGGAGGGAGATATAGGTCCCACCCATCTCATAATGATACCATTCTTATGTGTGCCACAAAATCATAAACCATAAATCATTTCATAACCCATGTAATAAAAATGGGATTCTTAAACATCATGACATCATAAAACAATTCATATAAGATAAAGGAATTCATAAAAATAATTCCATCACAACATAATCAAATCAATGTAATAATAGGGATAAAAATAGAACCCTTTATTATCTTAGATGGAAAATTATTTTGATAAAACACTTGAAATGAATTCTTGAGGAAAATATCCTTTCTTCTTCAAAATCAATTTCTTTTCACAAAACGTCATGCAATTTTAAAAGAAAGAGATTTTATTGAAAATAGTCATGAAATCTTTTGGAGGAAGCTTCATGAAAATAAGGCTTTATAAAACCGTAAAAATCCGTTCGGGCCATTTAAGTTAAAAAAACATTCTTCGTACTTTTGTCGGAAAAGTCAAAAAGTACCTCGTACGAAAAACGACAAAAGATTCCTTTCATTTCTTTTACTAAAAACTCACCGAAGGGTAAAAATGGATTTAAACAATTGTAGGTGGATGGAAATAATATTACATATTGATGAAACATGGATGTGGATGATAAAATATACCCCAGTAAATACTTACGAATAAACAATCTCGGATAAAAATGAGATTGTGATATTTCCCTTACCTTAGGTCCGATTTGCTTCGTATGTGTCCGAACCTCCTGTATAATGATTTAAATAATGTCATTGACTTATTACAGAATCATATTCATTGTTATGATATCATATATGGTTCACTTGTGACATTATATTACCCGTTCTTTTGTAAATTCCATGTTAAAGAGCGTTTTGGGTAAAATCGTTTCATTTATCGTAGGTGTTTTGACTTGTTGTTCTTGACATTATTATTACTTATATCATGATTTACTTACTTCCAGAATATAAAATATGATTTATATATCATATATATTCAGTATATATATATATATAATAGATAGATAAATAAAATGAAAAACACCATTCATGGAGACGGTAGTCCGTACGTACGCATGAACGCTGTTTTTCTTTCCTTATTGTCTTGAAATGGAAGTAAGTAGATGAAATACATATATATATATATACATAAATCCAGTAGCTTTATAATGTCATATATTTCATTATTATTTCTTATATATACTTTATAATCGTTCTTAAATGGTTAACATGGATAATGAATCTCATCGCGTCGTGGAGACGGTAGTCCGTACGTACGCATGAGCGATGATATCATTTCCATAAATAATGAATTGAATTGGAGTGGATTATACAATATATCAGAATCAATATGATGTTGTAATAACTATGTATAGTTATTCTTTACACCATTATACCCATCCATGTAAGGTGGTGGTGGAAAATAGATTACACCACGGCGTGGAGACGGTATTCCGTACGTACGCACGCGCGGTGATTTCTTTTCCCGTAGGATGGATAGATGGTGAAATAGGGTTGTTTCATACTTATAATAACATATCAGTATATGAGTGATACTGATGTTATTACTTCATAATGAAACAACCTAAGAAGAAGAAGTGGAAGAAGAAATAAAGATGAAAGAATTGGTAACGGTAATTACCTCTTCTTTGAAGCGCCTCTTTGAGACCTCCTCTTAGGGCACTAGAATTGGTCTTTGAGGAAGACCAGAACCTCTAGGATGTTGCTAGGGAAGTGGAGAAGAGATTTTGGCAGGGGTTGGCCGAGCTTGAGTGCTCAAATTGGTGTGAGGAGGAGGGGGAGGAGGTGTCCTTTTATAGGGGAGGAGAGGGGCACCTTAGGAATATCTCAAAATATTATTTTATATTAAAGTCAAAATCGGTTTATAATGGTTCCAAAGGGTCTTATTTCGAAGCTAAAGTGGGGATGGGTCGAAATCCTATCAACCAATAGAATTTAGACAAGTTTAGGATATTATTTTAACCTTATCAATTAGATTTAACTCCAAGTTAAATAATTTAACTTTTACCGTGTCTTTTTGTTTTCTTTCACTATATGGTTAATACACTTACTATAACATGCCAAACGAACCCCAAATTATTTATTATTAATATATATATCCTTATCTAAGTCATTTGGCCGAACCTTAGATTTTTAGGAATAAAATAACAATTAATAATATAATATTTGATTTAAAAACTATTTTGTGTCAATTTTGACACTATTTGATATATGATTTTTTTGAAAGTCATAACAAAATTAAATGTTCGAACCAAGTTGATTAAATCAACATTAATATATCATAGTAACCTATAAAATTAGTGGAATTCATAAAAACCTCAAATTACATTTATTTTGGTGTTTATAACATCAATTATGTCAATATTTCATTAATAAGATAATTACTGCATCATCGTTGTGTCATAAATAAATTAAATTATTTGATGTCTAAAAATTACAAATAAAATACCATCATGTAGGAAATCTTTTTATCTTTCTAATGAATATTTACAATCGAATTTATCTTATGTATAACCCCATATTAAAAATGATTTACTTATTAAACATTGATTTTAACTATTTTAACCTTTCTTTAAATAAATTAATAATAAATGTCCTAATCTAATCCAAGTGGGCCTAAATTGTCATATTTTATTCCTAAGTTTGTTTTTGGTCGAATTACACTTGTCCAATAGAATTAGGACATGTGTTAGGGTAATATTAATATCATATTTACCCTTAGTTACCCTATTTACTATTAACCGCGGTAAAAAAAAGTAAAACGTTACTATTCACCAAAAATTATTTTCATCTCATTGAACCACATTTTAGTACTTGATATTAACCGTGTCTGTCGGATTTTCAAAATTCTATTCACAGAAGCGGTAAAATTAAGTTTTATGCAAAATTCAGTTTTTTAACCTACCACTTAGTAGTTTCACTATTCATCAAAAATTGATGTTTTTCAGAACAATGCCAAAATTTCATCCTAAGATATATTTCATATTCCGAATTCAAAAATGAAATCTATTTTACCAAATTCATAACATAGAAGTTGCATTAATTAATTTTATAATTAAATCCCGCTGTTTAAATAAATAGCGTGTTTTTAGGAAACAATATATATCAAAAGATTGACACTTGATTATGTCTGGTTTAAATGTGAAATTACAACCAATGACCAACATTGTATTAAATTGTAAAAATATATTCTAAATATACTTTAAAACCACTCAAATTAATAATTTATCACTATTAATTATTTCGATTAAAAAAAGATGTTTTTAATTATAATTTTGTAATTTTCACTATTCATCAGAATATGAAAGTTATCCGAAAAGTACCAAAATTTCACCTTAGGCTAAATTCGATACTCCGAATCCAAAAATGAAGTTCATTTTGAAAAATAAGATTTACAGAATTTTAAAAAGTGGTTATTACTATTCATAAAGGCTAGTTTTAATAATATTTTAATTGCATATCGTTGTTTAGTGAAACTTGGTATTGCGTATTACACACGCTATCGAGTAAGGTCGCGATTGCGTGTAATGCAAGGCAAGTCAAGGATGCGTGTTGTGCAAGCTCCTTTTGGTGTAGCGTACAACACAAGACATTAATAAAATTAAAAAGAATATTTTTTATAAAATCTTGGGCTGTTACATTCTACACCCCATAAAATGAATTTCGCCCTCGAAATTCGTCGGGGTTATAAATGGTTTACTATTCGAAAGTTTCTTTAATAGAAACCCACATCGTAAAAAGGAATGTCAAAACCAATCTTTAAAAACAAAAGTATGAAACGTAACGGTTACCCAAATAAACTAATCATTGGGTTTCCACATAGGTGAAAATATGGATATGGAAGAGAAATCTAACCATCATGTTCTGATGGAGAGTGGTAGAGAACATGGCTACGGAAAAGCCAGTAATCACAAATCCATATATTTGTGATGATATAAGGTACCATCTGATTCATCAGGTATAAGATCACTAGGACAACATTTTTGGTTTTCAAGATCATTTCCCCTAAAGTTGAAAATTTGAATTAGAATAAATACTTACTTTATTTTGGTACAATCTCACTTTTGTTCGTGCCTTGAACAATTTCCACTTCATCTCTTAAATAAATGAAGTTGAATTTGTTATTCGTGAAGTGTTAGCAGATCATGTGATAGAATGACGGGTCATTCCATCTGTCTCAAACAAAAGGTTAGCAAAAATTATATGCATAAATCGATCTATAGTGAGATTAATCATATATGGTTCCTAAAATGGACTTATACTTCATATATCATACTGCTTAATATAATAAAACTAGTTTCTACTAAACAGGGACTTCCTGTAGGCCAGTGGTAGGCGATAAAGGCTAGTCGCACTTCGGTTGTGGGTTCGATTCCTACAGCCTTGTCCGAAGCGATGGGCTGTCGCCCGCCCTGCAGGTTGTCCTTTTTCTAAAACTACGTTACTATAACATCCCATCAATAATATCGAAAATCTTCTATCCTTAAACAATACTAACTTATGTCCAACATAATCCAGTCTAATCTTTAGGCTTATACATAATATTGCAGTCCACTCTCATAATATAGTGACAACGATTACCAGAGATTTAATACTGTCGTTGATCCCCACATATCATAAGATATGTCTTGTTGGTCACATTCCAAACATTCAAAGTCCTTAATCGCGTATTCTCTTGAATACCTTAGTGAAAACATGAGTGCAGTTAAAAGTTAACACTTTCCACATACCAAAATCCTCAAAATTCTATATACTCAAACCATGATATCACTTAGTCCTTATATCAATCATGAGCTCATGAATACTATTAAACATTTCATTTTCTCGTCTTCATTATGCGCATATCATCTTACTTCCAGAAAATATCTCAATCACTTTGAATACCACATCAATAAATATTGCAATACTCAATGATACAACATTATTTTGGAATCCCATTACATAAACACTTAATCATTCCACCACATCGTTGTCATATTCAACATTGCCAATAGTGATCGCATGTGATTTCCCTTTGTCCTTTGCCTTCAGTGGTTGCTCATGTTGATCATCACTAACCCTTGGATTAGGGCAATTATTAGCATAATGCCCCATTTCCTTGCACTTGAAGCATTGAAGTGTTGGCGGTGCATTCTCTGCAGTGTTTGCTTTATTCACATCATTAGAAACCCTTTTTCTATTACTTCGACACTCAGCTGCTCGATGACCTTCTTTTACACACTTAAAACATTTTCTAGTCCCTTTAAGACAATCTCCACCATGCTTCTTTCCACACTTTGTGCATAAGGAAACATTCATCTTCTTTTCACCATTATTCTGAGATTTCTCCTTGAACTCCATCTTTCGTTTCTTGTCAAAACCATGAGATGGATATGTAACACCAACTTCCATTTTTACCTTGATAGCACAACGCACAATTTCTTCATAGCTACTGAAGTCTCTTATAGCTAATGCCCTTCGAAGACTTGGTTTTAAGCCACTGAAAAATCGATCAACTTTACTTTCAGGTTGGATGATAATTCCAGAAGCATACCTTGCAAGTCTTGTAAAATTTGCTTCATAGGTACCAACAGATTCATCATCCCTTTGCTTCAGTTCAAGAAACTCTTTCTCCATCTTTGTTCGAAGAATACGAGGGAAGTACTTACTGAAAAATAAGTTCTTGAACTCGTCCCATTCCATGGACTCAATTTCATCTCTTGGCCTCATATTCTTGATAAGATTCCACCATTGATCAGCTTCACCTTCCAAACGATATACTGCTAAGATGACTTTATCATGTTCAGAACATTGAAGAACTGAAAATATCTTTTCAGTAGTACTGATCCATTGTTCAGCCACAAGTGGATCAGAAGACCCACTGAAAGAAGGTGGACGTTGCCTCATGAAGGACTCAATAGAATATTGTTCCCTTCTCTGCTCATTTGGAAGTCCAGAATGATTCATAGCTTGTGTAAGTATAGCAATAAGATTTTGCACTCCATCTCTCATAACATTTGTTTGTTCAGGAGGGCAATCATTGCATTGTCCATTGCATTGATCAACACAGTTCCTTCGGGTTCCAGCCATCGTCTAAAACCCAAAAAGAATAGTGTGAGAGGCAAAAATCATGCTAGGGAAAACAACATAATAAAGGGGGAGTACCTTCAATATCCAACATCTTAGGTTTAATTCTATGATCGTTAGCGTAATTCTATTACTATAACCTATACGTATACTTATCCCTAGGGACATCCCTAGACATACCTTAGAAATATCTCTAGGGATTTTACTAACGTTTTCGCATCCTAGTTTCCAAAGGTTGACTAAACCTTTCCTCTGATACCAACTGTAGAGACCCGTATCTTGATGTACATGGACATTACATTACATTTGCGGAATACTTAGTACATAACAAAAACACACACTAAAGGATCGTAATAGTTTAGTGTCTTTGGAAACTCGGAACGTAATCTTCTAATCGTGGTGAAAGTTCTTCAATATCTCCAATAAAGGTCATCCCTTTTTTTTACCTAAAACCTTTCTTTATATCCTGGGGAAAAGAAAACATAAAAGGGTGAGCTCAAATGCTCAGTAAGGGTAAACAAAAGAAATATCAATCACATCATATATATAAGAACATAGCTTTTGGAAATCTTAACCTGCAAAAAGCTCATAATATCATAACATGGGATAAATCATAGAAGTGAAATGTAATCCCAATAATCATAACTTAAAACATGAAACTTTGTGGCATACACACATAATCATAGAGAATCATTTCTTGTTAGTCAAGACTCAATGCCAAGACTATCTTAGTGGACAAAGTCCCTTTCTGAATCGAGTAACCCTCGTTTCAGTCCTGTTTCACTGAACCGGTATAACCTACCATTTCAGCCATGTCTATCTCATGAGATATAAAATCTTTACCTAATGCATTGGAGGGAGATATAGGTCCCACCCATCTCATAATGATACCATTCTTATGTGTGCCACAAAATCATAAACCATAAATCATTTCATAACCCATGTAATAAAAATGGGATTCTTAAACATCATGACATCATAAAACAATTCATATAAGATAAAGGAATTCATAAAAATAATTCCATCACAACATAATCAAATCAATGTAATAATAGGGATAAAAATAGAACCCTTTATTATCTTAGATGGAAAATAATTTTGATAAAACACTTGAAATGAATTCTTGAGGAAAATATCCTTTCTTCTTCAAAATCAATTTCTTTTCACAAAACGTCATGCAATTTTAAAAGAAAGAGATTTTATTGAAAATAGTCATGAAATCTTTTGGAGGAAGCTTCATGAAAATAAGGCTTTATAAAACCGTAAAAATCCGTTTGGGCCATTTAAGTTAAAAAAACATTCTTCGTACTTTTGTCGGAAAAGTCAAAAAGTACCTCGTACGAAAAACGACAAAAGATTCCTTTCATTTCTTTTACTAAAAACTCACCGAAGGGTAAAAATGGATTTAAACAATTGTAGGTGGATGGAAATAATATTACATATTGATGAAACATGGATGTGGATGATAAAATACACCCCAGTAAATACTTACGAATAAACAATCTCGGATAAAAATGAGATTGTGATATTTCCCTTACCTTAGGTCCGATTTGCTTCGTATGTGTCCGAACCTCCTGTATAATGATTTAAATAATGTCATTGACTTATTACAGAATCATATTCATTGTTATGATATCATATATGGTTCACTTGTGACATTATATTACCCGTTCTTTTGTAAATTCCATGTTAAAGAGCGTTTTGGGTAAAATCGTTTCATTTATCGTAGGTGTTTTGACTTGTTGTTCTTGACATTATTATTACTTATATCATGATTTACTTACTTCCAGAATATAAAATATGATTTATATATCATATATATTCAGTATATATATATATAATAGATAGATAAATAAAATGAAAAACACCGTTCATGGAGACGGTAGTCCGTACGTACGCATGAACGCTGTTTTTCTTTCCTTATTGTCTTGAAATGGAAGTAAGTAGATGACATACATATGTATATATATACATAAATCCAGTAGCTTTATAATGTCATATATTTCATTATTATTTCTTATATATACTTTATAATCATTCTTAAATGGTTAACATGGAGAATGAATCTCATCGCGTCGTGGAGACGGTAGTCCGTACGTACGCACGAGCGATGATATCATTTCCATAAATACTGAATTGAATTGGAGTGGATTATACAATATATCAGAATCAATATGATGTTGTAATAACTATGTATAGTTATTCTTTACACCATTATACCCATCCATGTAAGGTGGTGGTGGAAAATAGATTACACCACGGCGTGGAGACGGTATTCCGTACGTACGCACGCGCGGTGATTTCTTTTCCCGTAGGATGGATAGATGGTGAAATAGGGTTGTTTCATACTTATAATAACATATCAGTATATGAGTGATACTGATGTTATTACTTCATAATGAAACAACCTAAGAAGAAGAAGTGGAAGAAGAAATAAAGATGAAAGAATTGGTAACGGTAATTACCTCTTCTTTGAAGCGCCTCTTTGAGACCTCCTCTTAGGGCACTAGAATTGGTCTTTGAGGAAGACCAGAACCTCTAGGATGTTGCTAGGGAAGTGGAGAAGAGATTTTGGCAGGGGTTGGCCGGGCTTGAGTGCTCAAATTGGTGTGAGGAGGAGGGGGAGGAGGTGTCCTTTTATAGGGGAGGAGAGGGGCACCTTAGGAATATCTCAAAATATTATTTTATATTAAAGTCAAAATCGGTTTATAATGGTTCCAAAGGGTCTTATTTCGAAGCTAAAGTGGGGATGGGTCGAAATCCTATCAACCAATAGAATTTAGACAAGTTTAGGATATTATTTTAACCTTATCAATTAGATTTAACTCCAAGTTAAATAATTTATCTTTTACCGTGTCTTTTTGTTTTCTTTCACTATATGGTTAATACACTTACTATAACATGCCAAACGAACCCCAAATTATTTATTATTAATATATATATCCTTATCTAAGTCATTTGGCCGAACCTTAGATTTTTAGGAATAAAATAACAATTAATAATATAATATTTGATTTAAAAACTATTTTGTGTCAATTTTGACACTATTTGATATATGATTTTTGTGAAAGTCATAACAAAATTAAATGTTCGAACCAAGTTGATTAAATCAACATTAATATATCATAGTAACCTATAAAATTAGTGGAATTCATAAAAATCTCAAATTACATTTATTTTGGTGTTTATAACATCAATTATGTCAATATTTCATTAATAAGATAATTACTGCATCATCGTTGTGTCATAAATAAATTAAATTATTTGATGTCTAAAAATTACAAATAAAATACCATCATGTAGGAAATCTTTTTAGCTTTCTAATGAATATTCACAATCGAATATATCTTATGTATAACCCCATATTAAAAATGATTTACTTATTAAACTTTGATTTTAACTATTTTAACCTTTCTTTAAATAAATTAATAATAAATGTCCTAATCTAATCCAAGTGGGCCTAAATGGTCATATTTTATTCCTAAGTTTGTTTTTGGTCGAATTACACTTGTCCAATAGAATTAGGACATGTGTTAGGGTAATATTAAAATCATATTTACCCTTAGTTACCCTATTTACTATTAACCGCGGTAAAAAAAAGTAAAAAGTTACTATTCACCAAAAATTATTTTCATCTCATTGAACCACATTTTAGTCCTTGATATTAACCGTGTCTGTCGGATTTTCAAAATTCTATTCACAGAAGCGGTAAAATTAAGTTTTATGCAAAATTCAGTTTTTTAACCTACCACTTAGTAGTTTCACTATTCATCAAAAATTGATGTTTTTCAGAACAATGCCAAAATTTCATCCTAAGATATATTTCATATTCCGAATTCAAAAATGAAATCTATTTTACCAAATTCATAACATAGAAGTTGCATTAATTAATTTTATAATTAAATCCCGCTGTTTAAATAAATAGTGTGTTTTTAGGAAACAATATATATCAAAAGATTGACACTTGATTATGTCTGGTTTAAATGTGAAATTACAACCAATGACCAACATTGTATTAAATTGTAAAAATATATTCTAAATATACTTTAAAACCACTCAAATTAATAATTTATCACTATTAATTATTTCGATTAAAAAAAGATGTTTTTAATTATAATTTAGTAATTTTCACTATTCATCAGAATATGAAAGTTATCCGAAAAGTACCAAAATTTCACCTTAGGCTAAATTCGATACTCCGAATCCAAAAATGAAGTTCATTTTGAAAAATAAGATTTACAGAATTTTAAAAAGTGGTTATTACTATTCATAACGGCTAGTTTTAATAATATTTTAATAGCATATCGTTGTTTAGTGAAACTTGGTATTGCGTATTACACACGCTATCGAGTAAGGTCGCGATTGCGTGTAATGCAAGGCAAGTCAAGGATGCGTGTTGTGCAAGCTCCTTTTGGTGTAGTGTACAACACAAGACATTAATAAAATTAAAAAGAATATTTTTTATAAAATCTTGGGCTGTTACAATTAAAATCCATGAATTTATCTATGGGTTTTTTATATTATAATGGAATAAATTTAAACTCATAGTTTTTATATATTATACAAAGATATAACTTAGGTATATCCTCAAATTACACCATTATTTTATTATATCCAAATCAATGATCCATGATTAAGAAATATCCATCGTCTTTATATTGATTAAAAAAAGTCATTAGCATAGGGTAAAATGAAAATAAATATAGAGACACATTAAAAAATCGTAATATATTTAATATAATGCAAATATATATAAATAAACATTAACTCATCTTTTTTCATTAAGGAGAGAATAAGTGAACCCTTTGCCGAATCACTTGGATATATAAAACCCCTATCCAAATTATCGTGAAATTGATTCTTCAATTCCTCTAATTCAATGGGGGAAATTATATATAGACTCATTGATATAGACATATCACTTGGAATGGGTTCAATTGAGAACTAAAAAACATGATCTAGGGTAACATTGAGAAACTATTTAATAAATACATCGATATATTCCCATGTAATCTATATATCATCAATATTGACTTATTGCTTAACATTTTAGCTAAATACCCTTCATTATTGGGTATAAATACCAATATCAAATTTTTAGTTTACAATGGGAGTGCATAATCACCCCTACATTGATATATTATCTTTTTATTATTTTCTATATGAAATTTTATTTCCCAATCTTGAAAAGTGACATGAGATCTATTTAGTGACATATAATTCATACTATGTATTACATAGAATTTTAACAGAAAAAAAAATATTTTTTCTAAAAGTATCTTCCCATAAATCTCAATTAAGGAAAATTTATATACATTTATTATAATCATCACACCACTATTTTTTACTAATAAATCAAAATTGAATATTTGATTTAGTAAATCTATAATATTATAAAACATCAAAGATATGAAGGAATGTGAATAACCAAAATCAAATAATATTTTAATAATTTCTTAGTGGATAACAATTGAACCATTCACCAATTCATTATCATTATCCACATTAGTTATTGTGATTGAATCAAATATTTCATTCTATCTTGGTTTTAAAGGTTTCTCAAACTTATTTAATACATTAGACTATGTATTTTTTAATTTAATTACATAATCCCCAAACTCTTTACATTTGAAACATTGAAGTGTTGGTGGTGAGTTATATTGACCTTTATTATCTTATATTGTGTTAATTTAAGTTCTTTAATTTCTTTGAAAATTGTGTACACAATGGCCACTATCACATTTGAAACATTTTTGAATTCCTTTGATGATATTTTTGGATTCTTACTCCAAAATATTTTCCTTTTAAGTATAAAAATTTTCATTCTCCATGGATGTTATCATTGAAGACATGGTTTTAAACAACATTATAAAAGATCAATATTTTATTTTGGGATCAATAATGAGTTATTACTTATTTGGTGTATTTGGGGGTACAACGTGGTTTAGGTTTTACTCATAAATTCAAATAGAATATCCATGATTTTTTCAAACTATCTCCCATCACAATATTTTGTTCATTAGGAAAAGAACCTTATTTATCATTACATTCATTTCTCCCATACTTCCTCCTAATAACATCTATTTAATAATTACCAAAGATATAACATGAGTAATAAAAAATAATCACTTAATAAAATCAAAATAAACAATCATATGAATATTAAAATAAATCAATCCTAAGATTTATTACTTGGTAGTACCTTCATTTAAACCTATGAAACTTTTAGTTCAACCGACATTTCTTTGAGAATTATTCTATAATATTTATTAACATAATCCAAAAATTTATCTAAACCCAAATATAATACAATATTATACTCCCCATAAATTTCATACATATGTTTTAAATAATTTCAGATAATTAAAAATTACTTATCAAAAATAAAAAACTCAAAAAACCAAAAATTTTAATGAATTTTAATATTACACTTCATAAACAATTTATTTCATAATATAATGAATATTTATTCAAAAAAAATCTTCAAACTTGATTCCCTTATAAACATATCATATATAAGACTCATGTAATTGTAATCAAAAGACAAAATGTTACTTTAAATAATACTATAATTATTGATATATTTATGACATGCAAGTTATTCTATCTCTTTCCCTATCTTTTTGAATGGTTCATAGGAGAATATAGGTGCAATACACATTTGGAATCTAATACCCCTTAAATTTAATTTGAATGATTAATTTTTATAACATTAAATTATTCATACCATACTATTGGAGGCAAGCGTTAGGGGTCACGAAACAGGCCCCACTGGGATGGTCTATATTTTGTGTGTTTATATAGAATACAAATATATTATTTATAACTAAGAAAACATATCATGTCATGACCCATACAAGTGGTGTAACAGGCCAAGATTTTATAAAAAATATTCTTTTTAATTTTATTAATGTCTTGTGTTGTACGCTACACCAAAAGGAGCTTGCACAACACGCATCCTTGACTTGCCTTGCATTACATGCAATCGCGACCTTACTCGATAGCGTGTGTAATACGCAATACCAAGTTTCACTAAACAACGATATGCTATTAAAATATTATTAAAACTAGCCGTTATGAATAGTAATAACCACTTTTTAAAATTCTGTAAATCTTATTTTTCAAAATGAACTTCATTTTTGGATTCGGAGTATCGAATTTAGCCTAAGGTGAAATTTTGGTACTTTTCGGATAACTTTCATATTCTGATGAATAGTGAAAATTACTAAATTATAATTAAAAACATCTTTTTTTAATCGAAATAATTAATAGTGATAAATTATTAATTTGAGTGGTTTTAAAGTATATTTAGAATATATTTTTACAATTTAATACAATGTTGGTCATTGGTTGTAATTTCACATTTAAACCAGACATAATCAAGTGTCAATCTTTTGATATATATTGTTTCCTAAAAACACGCTATTTATTTAAACAGCGGGATTTAATTATAAAATTAATTAATGCAAATTCATTGTTATGAATTTGGTAAAATAGATTTCATTTTTGAATTCGGAATATGAAATATATCTTAGGATGAAATTTTGGCATTGTTCTGAAAAACATCAATTTTTGATGAATAGTGAAACTACTAAGTGGTAGGTTAAAAAACTGAATTTTGCATAAAACTTAATTTTACCGCTTCTGTGAATAGAATTTTGAAAATCCGACAGACACGGTTAATATCAAGGACTAAAATGTGGTTCAATGAGATGAAAATAATTTTTGGTGAATAGTAACTTTTTACTTTTTTTTACCGCGGTTAATAGTAAACAGGGTAACTAAGGGTAAATATGATATTAATATTACCCTAACACATGTCCTAATTCTATTGGACAAGTGTAATTCGACCAAAAACAAACTTAGGAATAAAATATGACCATTTAGGCCCACTTGGATTAGATTAGGACATTTATTATTAATTTATTTAAAGAAAGGTTAAAATAGTTAAAATCAAAGTTTAATAAGTAAAGCATTTTTAATATGGGGTTATACATAAGATAAATTCGATTGTAAATATTCATTAGAAAGCTAAAAAGATTTCCTACATGATGGTATTTTATTTGTAATTTTTAGACATCAAATAATTTAATTTATTTATGACACAACGATGATGCAGTAATTATCTTATTAATGAAATATTGACATAATTGATGTTATAAACACCAAAATAAATGTAATTTGAGATTTTTATGAATTCCACTAATTTTCTAGGTTACTATGACATATTAATGTTGATTTAATCAACTTGGTTCGAACATTTAATTTTGTTATGACTTTCACAAAAATCATATATCAAATAGTGTCAAAATTGACACAAAATAGTTTTTAAATCAAATATTATATTATTAATTGTTATTTTATTCCTAAAAATCTAAGGTTCGGCCAAATGACTTAGATAAGGATATATATATTAATAATAAATAATTTGGGGTTCGTTTGGCATGTTATAGTAAGTGTATTAACCATATAGTGAAAGAAAACAAAAAGACACGGTAAAAGTTAAATTATTTAACTTGGAGTTAAATCTAATTGATAAGGTTAAAATAATATCCTAAACTTGTCTAAATTCTATTGGTTGATAGGATTTCGACCCATCCCCACTTTAGCTTCGAAATAAGACCCTTTGGAACCATTATAAACCGATTTTGACATTAATATAAAATAATATTTTGAGATATTCCTAAGGTGCCCCTCTACTCCCCTATAAAAGGACACCTCCTCCCCCTCCTCCTCACACCAATTTGAGCACTCAAGCTCGGCCAACCCCTGCCAAAATCTCTTCTCCACTTCCCTAGCAACATCCTAGAGGTTCTGGTCTTCCTCAAAGACCAATTCTAGTGCCCTAAGAGGAGGTCTCAAAGAGGCGCTTCAAATAAGAGGAGGTTCGGACACATACGAAGTAAATCGGACCTAAGGTAAGGGAAATATCACAATCTCATTTTTATCCGAGATTGTTTATTCGTAAGTATTTACTGGGGTGTATTTTATCATCCACATCCATGTTTCATCAATATGTAATATTATTTCCATCCACCTACAATTGTTTAAATCCATTTTTACCCTTCGGTGAGTTTTTAGTAAAAGAAATGAAAGGAATCTTTTGTCGTTTTTCGTACGAGGTACTTTTTGACTTTTCCGACAAAAGTACGAAAAATGTTTTTTTAACTTAAATGGCCCGAACGGATTTTTATGGTTTTATAAAGCCTTATTTTCATGAAGCTTCCTCCAAAAGATTTCATGACTATTTTCAATAAAATCTCTTTCTTTTAAAATTGCATGACATTTTGTGAAAAGAAATTGATTTTGAAGAAGAAAGGATATTTTCCTCAAGAATTCATTTCAAGTGTTTTATCAAAATTATTTTCCATCTAAGATAATAAAGGGTTCTATTTTTATCCCTATTATTACATTGATTTGATTATGTTGTGATGGAATTATTTTTATGAATTCCTTTATCTTATATGAATTGTTTTATGATGTCATGATGTTTAAGAATCCCATTTTTATTACATGGGTTATGAAATGATTTATGGTTTATGATTTTTTGGCACACATAATAATGGTATCATAATGAGATGGGTGGGACCTATATCTCCCTCCAATGCATTGGGTAAAGACATTATATCTCATGAGATAGACATGGCTGAAATGGTAGGTTATACCGGTTCAGTGAAACAGGACTGAAACGAGGGTTACTCGATTCAGAAAGGGACTTTGTCCACTAAGATAGTCTTGGCATTGAGTCTTGACTAACAAGAAATGATTCTCTATGATTATGTGTGTATGACACAAAGTTTCATGTTTTAAGTTATGATTATTGGGATTACATTTCACTTCTATGATTTATCCCATGTTATGATATTATGAGCTTTTTGCAGGTTAAGATTTCCAAAAGCTATGTTCTTATATATATGATGTGATTGATATTTCTTTTGTTTACCCTTACTGAGCATTTGAGCTCACCCTTTTATGTTTTCTTTTCCCCAGGATATAAAGAAAGGTTTTAGGTAAAAAAAAGGAATGACCTTTATTGGAGATATTGAAGAACTTTCACCACGATTAGAAGATTACGTTCCGAGTTTCCAAAGACACTAAACTATTACGATCCTTTAGTGTGTGTTTTTGTTATGTACTAAGTATTCCGCAAATGTAATGTAATGTCCATGTACGTCAAGATACGGGTCTCTACAGTTGGTATCAGAGGAAAGGTTTAGTCAACCTTTGGAAACTAGGATGCGAAAACGTTAGTGAAATCCCTAGAGATATTTCTAAGGTATGTCTAGGGATGTCCCTAGGGATAAGTATACGTATAGGTTATAGTAATAGAATTACGCTAACGATCATAGAATTAAACCTAAGATGTTGGATATTGAAGGTACTCCCCCTTTATTATGTTGTTTTCCCTAGCATGATTTTTGCCTCTCACACTATTCTTTTTGGGTTTTAGACGATGGCTGGAACCCGAAGGAACCGTGTTGATCAATGCAATGGAAAATGCAATGATTGCCCTCCTGAACAAACAAATTTTATGGGAGATGGAGTGCAAAATCTTATTGCTATACTTACACAAGCTATGAATCATTCTGGACTTCCAAATGAGCAGAGAAGGGAACAATATTCTATTGAGTCCTTCATGAGGCAACGTCCACCTTCTTTCAGTGGGTATTCTGATCCACTTGTGGCTGAACAATGGATCAGTACTACTGAAAAGATATTTTCAGTTCTTCAATGTTCTGAACATGATAAAGTCATCTTAGCAGTATATCGTTTGGAAGGTGAAGATGATCAATGGTGGAATCTTATCAAGAATACGAGGCCAAGAGATGAAATTGAGTCCATGGAATGGGACGAGTTCAAGAACTTATTTTTCAGTAAGTACTTCCCTCGTATTCTTCGAACAAAGATGGAGAAAGAGTTTCTTGAACTGAAGCAAAGGGACGATGAATCTGTTGGTACCTATGAAGCAAATTTTACAAGACTTGCAAGGTATGCTTCTGGAATTATCATCCAACCTGAAAGTAAAGTTGATCGATTTTTCAGTGGCTTAAAACCAAGTCTTCGAAGGGCATTAGCTATAAGAGACTTCAGTAGCTATGAAGAAATTGTGCGTTGTGCTATCAAGGTAGAAATGGAAGTTGGTGTTACATATCCATCTCATGGTTTTGACAAGAAACGAAAGATGGAGTTCAAGGAGAAATCTCAGAATAATGGTGAAAAGAAGATGAATGTTTCCTTATGCACAAAGTGTGGAAAGAAGCATGGTGGAGATTGTCTTAAAGGGACTAGAAAATGTTTTAAGTGTGGAAAAGAAGGTCATCGAGCAGCTGAGTGTCGAAGTAATGGAAAAAGGGTTTCTAATGATGTGAATAAAGCAAACACTGCAGAGAACGCACCGCCAACACTTCAATGCTTCAAGTGCAAGGAAATGGGGCATTATGCTAATAATTTCCCTAATCCAAGGGTTAGTGATGATCAACATGAGCAACCACTGAAGGCAAAGGACAAAGGGAAATCACAAGCGATCACTATTGGCAATGTTGAATATGACAACGATGTGGTGGAATGATTAAGTGTTTATGTAATGTGATTCCAAAATAATGTTGTATCATTGAGTATTGCAATATTTATTGATGTGGTATTCAAAGTGATTGAGATATTTTATGGAAGTAAGATGATATGCGCATAATGAAGACGAGAAAATGAAATGTTTAATAGTATTCATGAGCTCATGATTGATATAAGGACTAAGTGATATCATGGTTTGAGTATATAGAATTTTGAGGATTTTGGTATGTGGAAAGTGTTAACTTTTAACTGCACTCATGTTTTCACTAAGGTATTCAAGAGAATACGCGATTAAGGACTTTGAATGTTTGGAATGTGACCAACAAGACATATCTTATGATATGTGGGGATCAACGACAGTATTAAATCTCTGGTAATCGTTGTCACTATATTATGAGAGTGGACTGCAATATTATGTATAAGCCTAAAGATTAGACTGGATTATGTTGGACATAAGTTAGTATTGTTTAAGGATAGAAGATTTTCGATATTATTGATGGGATGTTATAGTAACGTAGTTTTAGAAAAAGGACAACCTGCAGGACGGGTGACAGCCCATCGCTTCGGACAAGGCTGTAGGAATCGAACCCACAACCGAAGTGCGACTGGCCTTTATCGCCTACCACTGGCCTACAGGAAGTCCCTGTTTAGTAGAAACTAGTTTTATTATATTAAGCAGTATGATATATGAAGTATAAGTCCATTTTAGGAACCATATATGATTAATCTCACTATAGATCGATTTATGCATATAATTTTTGCTAACCTTTTGTTTGAGACAGATGGAATGACCCGTCATTCTATCACATGATCTGCTAACACTTCACGAATAACAAATTCAACTTCATTTATTTAAAAGATGAAGTGGAAATTTTTCAAGGCACGAACAAAAGTGAGATTGTACCAAAATAAAGTAAGTATTTATTCTAATTCAAATTTTCAACTTTAGGGGAAATGATCTTGAAAACCAAAAATTTTGTCCTAGTGATCTTATACCTGATGAATCAGATGGTACCTTATATCATCACAAATATATGGATTTGTGATTACTGGCTTTTCCATAGCCATGTTCTCTACCACTCTCCATCAGAACATGATGGTTAGATTTCTCTTCCATATCCATATTTTCACCTATGTGGAAACCCAATGATTAGTTTATTTGGGTAACCGTTACGTTTCATACTTTTGTTTTTAAAGATTGGTTTTGACATTCCTTTTTACGATGTGGGTTTCTATTAAAGAAACTTTCGAATAGTAAACCATTTATAACCCCGACGAATTTCGAGGGCGAAATTCATTTTAAGGGGGGTAGAACGTAACAGCCCAAGATTTTATAAAAAATATTCTTTTTAATTTTATTAATGTCTTGTGTTGTACGCTACACCAAAAGGAGCTTGCACAACACGCATCCTTGACTTGCCTTGCATTACACGCAATCGCGACCTTACTCGATAGCGTGTGTAATACGCAATACCAAGTTTCACTAAACAACGATATTCTATTAAAATATTATTAAAACTAGCCGTTATGAATAGTAATAACCACTTTTTAAAATTCTGTAAATCTTATTTTTCAAAATGAACTTCATTTTTGGATTCGGAGTATCGAATTTAGCCTAAGGTGAAATTTTGGTACTTTTCGGATAACTTTCATATTCTGATGAATAGTGAAAATTACTAAATTATAATTAAAAACATCTTTTTTTAATCGAAATAATTAATAGTGATAAATTATTAATTTGAGTGGTTTTAAAGTATATTTAGAATATATTTTTACAATTTAATACAATGTTGGTCATTGGTTGTAATTTCACATTTAAACCAGACATAATCAAGTGTCAATCTTTTGATATATATTGTTTCCTAAAAACACGCTATTTATTTAAACAGCGGGATTTAATTATAAAATTAATTAATGCAACATCTATGTTATGAATTTGGTAAAATAGATTTCATTTTTGAATTCGGAATATGAAATATATCTTAGGATGAAATTTTGGCATTGTTCTGAAAAACATCAATTTTTGATGAATAGTGAAACTACTAAGTGGTAGGTTAAAAAACCGAATTTTGCATAAAACTTAATTTTACCGCTTCTGTGAATAGAATTTTGAAAATCCGACAGACACGGTTAATATCAAGGACTAAAATGTGGTTCAATGAGATGAAAATAATTTTTGGTGAATAGTAACTTTTTACTTTTTTTTACCGCGGTTAATAGTAAATAGGGTAACTAAGGGTAAATATGATATTAATATTACCCTAACACATGTCCTAATTCTATTGGACAAGTGTAATTCGACCAAAAACAAACTTAGGAATAAAATATGACCATTTAGGCCCACTTGGATTAGATTAGGACATTTATTATTAATTTATTTAAAGAAAGGTTAAAATAGTTAAAATCAAAGTTTAATAAGTAAATCATTTTTAATATGGGGTTATACATAAGATAAATTCGATTGTAAATATTCATTAGAAATCTAAAAAGATTTCCTACATGATGGTATTTTATTTCTAATTTTTAGACATCAAATAATTTAATTTATTTATGACACAACGATGATGCAGTAATTATCTTATTAATGAAATATTGACAAAATTGATGTTATAAACACAAAAATAAATGTAATTTGAGATTTTTATAAATTCCACTAATTTTCTAGGTTACTATGATATATTAATGTTGATTTAATCAACTTGGTTTGAACATTTAATTTTGTTATGACTTTCACAAAAATCATATATCAAATAGTGTCAAAATTGACACAAAATAGTTTTTAAATCAAATATTATATTATTAATTGTTATTTTATTCCTAAAAATCTAAGGTTCGGCCAAATGACTTAGATAAGGATATATATATTAATAATAAATAATTTGGGGTTCGTTTGGCATGTTATAGTAAGTGTATTAACCATATAGTGAAAGAAAACAAAAAGACACGGTAAAAGTTAAATTATTTAACTTGGAGTTAAATCTAATTGATAAGGTTAAAATAATATCCTAAACTTGTCTAAATTCTATTGGTTGATAGGATTTCGACCCATCCCCACTTTAGCTTCGAAATAAGACCCTTTGGAACCATTATAAACCGATTTTGACTTTAATATAAAATAATATTTTGAGATATTCCTAAGGTGCCCCTCTCCTCCCCTATAAAAGGACACCTCCTCCCCCTCCTCCTCACACCAATTTGAGCACTCAAGCTCGGCCAACCCCTGCCAAAATCTCTTCTCCACTTCCCTAGCAACATCCTAGAGGTTCTGGTCTTCCTCAAAGACCAATTCTAGTGCCCTAAGAGGAGGTCTCAAGGAGGCGCTTCAAAGAAGAGGAGGTTCGGACACATACGAAGCAAATCGGACCTAAGGTAAGGGAAATATCACAATCTCATTTTTATCCGAGATTGTTTATTCGTAAGTATTTACTGGGGTGTATTTTATCATCCACATCCATGTTTCATCAATATGTAATATTATTTCCATCCACCTATAATTGTTTAAATCCATTTTTACCCTTCGGTGAGTTTTTAGTAAAAGAAATGAAAGGAATCTTTTGTCGTTTTTCGTACGAGGTACTTTTTGACTTTTCCGACAAAAGTACGAAGAATGTTTTTTTAACTTAAATGGCCCGAACGGATTTTTACGGTTTTATAAAGCCTTATTTTCATGAAGCTTCCTCCAAAATATTTCATGACTATTTTCAATAAAATCTCTTTCTTTTAAAATTGCATGACGTTTTGTGAAAAGAAATTGATTTTGAAGAAGAAAGGATATTTTCCTCAAGAATTCATTTCAAGTGTTTTATCAAAATTATTTTCCATCTAAGATAATAAAGGGTTCTATTTTTATCCCTATTATTACATTGATTTGATTATGTTGTGATGGAATTATTTTTATGAATTCCTTTATCTTATATGAATTGTTTTATGATGTCATGATGTTTAAGAATCCCATTTTTATTACATGGGTTATGAAATGATTTATGGTTTATGATTTTGTGGCACACATAAGAATGGTATCATTATGAGATGGGTGGGACCTATATCTCCCTCCAATGCATTGGGTAAAGATTTTATATCTCATGAGATAGACATGGCTGAAATGGTAGGTTATACCGGTTCAGTGAAACAGGACTGAAACGAGGGTTACTCGATTCAGAAAGGGACTTTGTCCACTAAGATAGTCTTGGCATTGAGTCTTGACTAACAAGAAATGATTCTATATGATTATGTGTGTATGCCAAAATGTTTCATGTTTTAAGTTATGATTATTGGGATTACATTTCACTTCTATGATTTATCCCATGTTATGATATTATGAGATTTTTGCAGGTTAAGATTTCCAAAAGCTATGTTCTTATATATATGATGTGATTGATATTTCTTTTGTTTACCCTTACTGAGCATTTGAGCTCACCCTTTTGTGTTTTCTTTTCCCCTGGATATAAAGAAAGGTTTTAGGTAAAAAAAAGGGATGACCTTTATGGGAGATATTGAAGAACTTTCACCACGATTAGAAGATTACGTTCCGAGTTTCCAAAGACACTAAACTATTACGATCCTTTAGTGTGTGTTTTTGTTATGTACTAAGTATTCCGCAAATGTAATGTAATGTCCATGTACGTCAAGATACGGGTCTCTACAAGTGGGGCCTGTTTCATGACCCCTGACACTTGCCTCCAATAGTCTAGGCGTTGCTGACTAGCACCAAGTAGGCATATCACTAACATGAGAGGCATTACATATGTACCTTAACACACACACACACACACACATCTCCAATACAACAAAATACTAAATATAAAAACCACTAAGTAAACAATGCATGCATAAATCTATATCCAAAAACTAGAGTATGGAAGGAAGTAAAGTAAAGTAAACAATGCTAGAATAAAATCCCACCATAGAGTCCATAACCAAAAGTATAACATGTAAGTAAAGGTACTAGGATTGTTGTTTGAAAGATGCAAGAACATACATCAGTCTTTCTGGTCTCAGAATGAGTCATCTAGTCCTAGTACACCTAGGACTATGTCAAAATGTCGATCATCTACACAAGACATGACACATGCGGACAAAGCTCGTGCATGGGGGAGTATAACAATACTCAGTAGGAGACCCTAAAATCACAAAAAAATATAACAAATTAAAGGAAAGTAATACCTACATAGGTATATGTATTAAAAAATATAACAAGAATTTATAGATATAATAAATCCAATAAACATTGTCTATAGGTAAACCACAACCATAGTATACCAACCCTAGGAATTCAGCACGAATATTCCATAAAACACTTGTCTGGGAGAACACACTCTTGATTTTTATTTTACTAATGACATCCATGAAAGTGGTATTGTTCATTGGGAATTTTAAAGAGAAATAGATATACTGATATATCTAAATGGAATATGATACAACAGATGAGGGTCAAAGCTAGGGCCATGGGGTGATACCAACAACTCAATCTGTATTAGACTGCTAAGTAGAGGATTGGAAACCATGTAGTGTTGGTCACTTCTATACCAAGAAATCCACTCAGGGAATGAAGATGAATAGAGGATGTCGAACTAGGACTCTCAAGGTATTATGACAACTGTATTCAGAAAGTCCTATTGAAGGGATCATAGTCCTAGGAGTAGGTAACGATTCACACCTACCTTCATAAAAATTATAAAGGAAATAGACCATAATGAAACTTATCCAAGATATGGTGGAAAGGGTTTCAAACCATGTAGAAAGGGGTAAACAACATGTAGTAGGGTCACACTCCATGTACCTTGAACCCATGTACTTCCTGTGTACAATGGCCCATGTCTTCCAAAACCATGTCATGTAAAAAAGGATATACATTGTGTAGAAGGGGTTACACACTATGTCCCTACATCCAGGGTCCACCCGTGTACTCTGGATGTGTGCCCGTACACGATGGAATGTTTCCCTGCCCATGTACTGGTAAATGAGGTAGCTTGTGTACCTAGTCTAGGTCATGCAATGTGGGAGAGTACACGCCATATAGGAAACCTGTGTACTCCACCCCATGTCCATGTACATCCCAAGAACATGATGAGTCATTCGAGGGGGACTACATTCCGTATAATTAGGGAATACAAGTCATGTGTATCTAGATTTCCAAAAACCTATCTTCTTGCTCCCACATACACCATCGGTCTCTCATATTCTGTTTGGGTGCTTGGTTCACCTCGAAAATCTATATCCAATATTGTTTTTTCACTCTAACACCAAATCGATGGGATTTGGGAAATAAATCAGCTCTGAAAACATGATCCTTGTCATTTTTCCTTTCCATTGAATAATGCATATTTGTAACTCACCGTCATTCGATCCACTTTCGTACCCACCATCACACCTCCATCGAGACATCTCGATACTAGATCTATGATTTTGTATTATTGTGCCAAGAATCGAAGGTGCAACGATCGATTGTTCATAATGGTTTCAAAGCACTAGGAAGAATGAAGAACATGTAATGAAGAACACAAAAATCATCAGAGGAAAGTAGAAAAAATTGAGAGGGATGAACCATGATCAATGTTCATGTGGATCTTGGTTAATCACTATTATAATGGTAAAATAATCCAAACTATTCCAAAAAATAAACTCCCAATAAATCCTACAAATAAACCATATGTCAAATATGACCAATCTGCAAGCTAATATGGTTGTGTATTAGTCTACGTTCATCATAGTATTTAAAGAACAGAAATGAAAATAAAAATAACACATTATACCAAGATTTGGATCATTTTTTTATGAAGAATGGTCACCACGTCATCATCGTGGGTGAGATATGACATGATTTGTGTGTGCAGATCTTGGATATGAGATCTTATCATTCTTCTGCTCGACAGAATTCCCTAGATATTTATATCTATGTCTGCAAAGGATTCCATGTTTATGAGGCTGGCCATGGATCTATGAGATAAGTATAAATTTAATGAAAAAATTGTTTTATCTCTATGTAAATAAAATAAAATAAATTTTCGTAATTAATTTTATTCATTTTAGCATTCATGATGGCTTTCCACAGACAACCTGTGCCGACCAATGTTAGGTCATACCATAGGAAAAGAAACTATTCTGAACTCAAAGGTTCCCTCAGATTTCTAATCCATGAACCTGTTTGGATGTTATTTAATTTTTAGTATAATTGTATGTGTGTGATATTAAATATTTTAATACATTCAGACTTTTGTTTCAAGCACAATGGGCCTCAAAATCACATGCCATCTCAGAGCCTGGTCATAAAATTAATCCCCATAATATTTAAAAATAATACATTGAAAATTCAGGTCATTAAATCGTACCAACCTTAGAGGTTTACATCCTTAGAAATAAAAAACAAAGACTACTCAAAAAGATAATGGTACTGAGCACGAATTTGAGCCTCCCACTCCCAAGTGCTCTCATAGAGATCCCAGTTCTACCACCAAGAACACACCAATGGAATCGATCATCCATGAAGGATCATATCTTGTTGATTCTCGATCACCACTGGGTACTCAGTAAAAATATCTCCATTATCATTGTCCATATTGCCTTATTTGATAACTTGCGATCAATCATGAACATACTGCCTCAACTGTGACACGTGGAAGAAGTTATGTACCCATTGTAACTGTGGAGTTAGAGATAAGTGATAATCCACCTTTCTAATTATACGTAGCATAAAAAAATGTCTGATGAACCTCAGAGATAGATTTTTTTCTGGTCCAAATCCTTGTAATCCACATTGAGTTGAAACTCTTAGGAAAATGTTGTCTCCTTCCTCAAACTCCAAAGGCCTCTGTCTCCTATTAACATAAGACTTCTGATATTTCTATATATTCTTCATCTAATCCTAGACGATCTGCACCTTTTCCGTAGTAGCTCACACTAACACTTGGCCCATGATTGATGACTCTCCTAGGTCAGTAAAATAATGTGGTGACCTTCAATTTCGCTCGTACAATCCCTTGGATGGTTCCATACCAATGATGGAATGGTAGTTGTTGTTATATGAAAAATCCAGCAGTGGTGGGTGATCCTACCAACTATGGATGAAGTCTAACATCAAACCCATGACATGTCCTCTAGAACATGAATGATGAACTCAGTTTGAACATAAATTTTTGGTTGAAATGTTGTGATCAAGCATAAATAGGTATCAGACTGCTCTTATAATCCCTTCCACAACCATGATGTAAAACAAACATCATGATCTAAAACTACCATCGATGAAACTCCATGGAGTCAAACTATCTCTTGAATGTAGAGGTGACCCAATCTCTCTACTTAAAATTATTATCAGATAGCTTGGAAGTGGGATGAATTAGTGAGTTGGTAAAAAATCACTTAGATGGCATTATTTCCTCTAGACGTATATCGTATGTTCGTCACGACGTCCATAGATATAACATCCCACTTCCATTTAGAAACCTCAATCAGTTGACCAAAACTTGTTGGAACCTGGAGCTCAACCTTCACTTGCTGACAAGTAAGGAATTGATAAAAAACTATGATACTCCTTTCTTCATCCCTATCCACCAAAACTCATATAAGATGTCCTGATACATCTTTTACACACCCGTATGTACCATCTATGGTGAAATTTGAAACTCGTTCAGAAACTCCTCCAGGAATTCCATTGGTAATACTGTGAATACTATAAAAAGAATGATATGCTCCCCTCATTTAGAAAATCCATTAGGAGCTTGCCTTGTATATATCTTATCATGTAAGCTATCATAGTCAGTATTTATAAGTTGTGCCTCCCTGACTCATTGTAAGAGTGGAGGGGTGATAACCATTGAATGTAGGTAAGTTTCTCCATCTCCATCCACAATGGATAACTACAACAAGGCCAACTACTCTGATGACTCATTCAAAAACTGCGAAATAGATCTCTACTGAGAGAATCTATTACCACGTTCCCCTTTCCAAGATTATAGAAAATCTCAAAGCTGTAGTCCAATAGGAACTCTATCCATCACCTTGGTCTCATGTTAGGTTCCTTCTGAGAGAAGATATTCTTGGGACTCTTGTGATCGGAGTAGATAATAAACCACTCACCCCTCATGTAGTGTCACCATAGATTCAATGTGAAGACTACCCTTGATAACTCAAGATAATGGGTCATGTAGTTCTGCTTTTGTGGTCTTATGTAGAATGAACCATAGGTAATCACCACTTGCCTCTATATCAGAACACAACCAATCCTTGTTCTTGGTGCATCACAGAACACTACGTACTCGACAACCACCTCCAAAAATCTCATTATTGGAGCCCTTGTCAAACTCTATCTCAACATCTGAAAAGAATATTGGTACTTCTCTATCCACACAAAAGGCTACACCTTTCAAGTAAAATATGTCATAGGTGCTGATATACATGATAAATTAGGTATTAACCTATGGTAATATCCTTCCAACCTGAAGTATCGGCTCACTTATATCATGTTCTTAGGTGGATCCCATGATAACACTGCCTTGACATTGGCTAGGTCCATTTCCACTCTCTCTATTGAGATAACATGTCTGAAAAAGTAGATCACCTAAATCCATAGCTGAAACTTTGAAATATTCTTCTAAATATGGTGCTCTCAAAGTACATATAAAACTATCCTTAAGTGTCTCACATGATCCTCCTCAGTATCCAAGTACACATGCATACCATCGATGAAGACCATTACAAACAATTCTAATTAAGGTTGAATGATCTGGTTCCTAAGTCCCATAAACACTTTTGGGGCATTCTTCACTCCAAAGTGCATCACCATGTACTCATAATTACCATATCCATATATGAAAGATGTATTAGATATATCCTCATACCGTACTCGTAGGCGGTGATAACATAATCGAAGGTCAAACTTTGAGAACCATTGTGCCCATCTCAACTGATCAAAGAGGCCATCAGTCCTTGATAGTATATACATGTTCTTAATGGTCTCCTAGTTCAAGTGTTGATATTACACACACAACCTCATGCTCCTATCTTCCTTCTTGGAAAACAAAATTGGGGATGCCCAAGGTGAAACACTAGGTCTCACGAAGCCCTTACTCTGAAACTCCTCCAACTACACCCTCAAATTGAAATAATCTACAAGATCCATCCAATACACTGGTATAGATTACGATACCTTCCCAGGGTGTAAATAAGTGCATAACACTATCTCCCTATGTGGAGGTAAATCGGGGACATATTCAAGAAATACATACACGTACTCTTCCACTAGTGTAGGAAACTGGAAACTCATAACATATACTGAGCCAAGGGTCAGGATAGCCAACTGATGAGTAATTAATTAACATTCCTATTCATGAGTCCATTCTATGATGCCTGGTTCCTTTTCATCGATAAAGGTAAACCTCATTCCATCACTGTGGAGACACAACACCCTTCACCAAAAATAGTCAACGCCATAAGGCCTCAACACCTCTACCAATAGGTTCTTACAGAAAACTATCACCTTGAAGGGTTAGTTCACACTGTCGGAATAAGTGTGTGATCACTGAGTCTACTGAAATAGGTGTCTCCAAGTGTAAGGGTTGAGTCAACGGTTCAACCAGAAACTCTAGGCCTCAAACAAGTGGAAAGAAAGGAATGACTATCATATATGTCTATAAAGACAGAATCTAAAGTATAAAATAAATATATCATACCTAGAATCATTATTGGATACCTTGGGTTATAATCATTGACCATATATAGCTATCCCCACCCATATCTTCCCACTCTCTGAGCCTGGAGTGGACCTCTTGGGGGAGGTGGTGGTAATAAATCAAATCATAGACCACCTCCTATTGTTCTCCCAGCTTCTCTTCTATGTCTGCCACCCTATGGATCTACCTACCCTTGGATACGTACATTCCTCAGTGTAATTGGTGAGAAATCCTCTCTAAAGAGGTGCTTGAATTATGTACATGAAAGATTCACCTCATCGTGAGTCTAGGTAACCAAAATCTACTATATTTATATGGATAAATGAAGAAGGATCACTGATAGAATCACCGTATGATCTGATGGCGTCCTAACAAGACAAAAAACTTAGGTTAATTCTTCAAGACAGTCCTCAGCTGCTTGTGGGTTGGGCATGCCTTGAAACTTGGGGGATCTCTATCACCAAAAATCACGATGCATGCTCATCCTGTGTACCACATCCACTGGAATTGTGGGAGCTAAATGATAATCTAAAAGTAGAGGTATGGATGGGGCACCACCTAGAGGTAACATCTTAGTACATAATACCTATATCAAAGAATCATCACTAAATGGATCATCCCTATGATAAAGCTATTAAATACTATCTAGTATTCATCATAGAGGCATCCTATAAGGAAAAAAATATGTACCACAATCAATGAGTATATATAGAGAGATAACTCAATAAGGACTTGGAAACCACAATCCATTCCTAAATGATGCATATACCATTATTTTCTTTACAACTAGTGTTCTCATGTACAAAGATGAAAATAAGGTTATCAGAGTCCTGGTGTGTGGATACATTGGCCGCTGCACCAACACTGGAGTCTCTAGCCTGAACTCAAAACACTTAAATAAAATTCCCCGGACCAATCTCACAGACTCCAAGACCTAAAGTGGAACTATCTCCTCTGATACCACTCTTTCATGACCCCTCCCAGTGGGGCCCATACTGCGACTCCCCAAGCCCACCTCCAATAGGGAAGGGCCTGGTGACTAGCACCGAGTAGGCATATCACCAACATGGTAGGTATTTCCTCTGTACATGTACACAGACACACACATCTCCAAGACCACAAAATTGTGAAATGTAAAAACCACTTAGTAACCAATTAATGTGTACATCTATATTCCACAACCAGAGTACAATATGAAGTAAATTAAAGTAAACAGGTCTAGAATATAAGACCACCACAACGATTTTGTTACCATAAGTGCAACCTATAAGTAATGGTACTAGGACTGCAATTTAAAAGCTATAGAAACACAACTCATTCAGTCTGATCTCACAAAGCACCTTCTGGTCATGGTCCACCTAGGACTCCATCAAATGGTTAATCATCTACACAAGACTCGACACTTGTGGGCCAAGAGCGTGCTGGGTGAGTGTAACAATAATCAGTAGGACACCTTGAAACGAAAAATCAATATAAAAAAGGAATGTATAGTTAGCTCTACACATGTATATATATACAGGAAATATATCAAGAATTTCCAGATATACTAAATCCAAGACACAGGCTGGAGGTAAATCACAACTATAGTATATAAGCCCTAGGAATTCAGAATAAAGATTCCATGAAGCACTCACCTGAGAGAACACACTCTTGAGTTTGATAATACTGATGAAGTCCATCTGAGAGGTACTGCTCATCGAGAACTATCATTAGAAAGAGATACACCGATAGATTGGAAGAGAATATGATACAATAGATGAGGATCAAATCCAGGTCCATGGGTGATACCAACAACTCAATATGGATTAACCCTCTATATAGAGGATCGACACCCACATAGTGTTTGTCACGTTGATACCAATAACACCACCTAGGGAACAATAATGAATAAGGGATCCCACACTGGGCCTCTTGGGAGATTATAACAACTCTATATAAGAAGTCCTCCTAAAAGGATTATAGTCCTCGGAGTAGGAAACAATTCCCACATACCTTCATGGATATGATAAATGGAAAGAACCTTAAAAAACGTGTCTAAGATACGAAGGGAAAAATGTTCAACCCATGCAGAAGTTTGTACACAATGTGTAATAGGCTCACATGCCGTGTCCCTTGACCCCGATTGTTTCATATATACAACAACCTATGTCTTAAAAAAATGTTTCATGTAAATGAAGGATACAAGACATGTTGAAGGGGTTACATACTGTGTCCCTATATCCCAGGTCTGTCTATGTACTCCATCCATGTGCTAGTATATGACGTTGACCCATGTGTCCATACCTGTGTACTAGTACATGGGGTTGCCCGTGTACCTAGTCCAGGACAAGCGGTGTGGGGGAGTACACATCCTATAGAAAACCTGTGTACTCCATCCAGTGTACGTGTAATTTCGATGTACATGCCCAATATTTAGAAAGGGACTACACATTGTGTAGTTAGGTACTACATGTCGTGTGTATCAGGTTTTCTAGAAACCTGTATTCTTCCTTCCTCTTGCACCGTCGATCTATCAGATTCCATTTGGGTGCCTGGTTTACCTCAAAACCTCATATCCAAGATTGTTTTTTTACTCTAACACTGAATCAATAGGATTTGGGCCTTTAATTAGCTCAAAAAACACGATTTTGGACATTATTTATTTCCACTAAAGAACATGGATTCAACACTCATCGTGGTTTGATCAACTGCCCCACCCACTATAACACCTCTGTTAAGTTGTCCTAATGTGAGAACTAATGTTTTGGATTGATGTACCAAGAATAAAATGTGAAATGATTGATTGTTCACAAACGTTTCAAATCATATGGAATAATGAATAATGTGTAACAAATAACCCCAGAATTGGTGGAGGAAGGAACAATAAATTGAGACGGACGAACCACGATTGATGTTCGTGCCAATCTTGGTTTTTCACCATTAGAATGGTAAACGAATCCAAAAAATTCTCAAAAATAAACTCTTGATAAATCCTAAAAATAATCCATCCTAAAAATATAATCGATAAACAAGTTTATCTATTTGTATATTAGTCTGCAGTGGCTATAGGATTTCAATAATGGGAATGAAAATCAAACTAACACATCCTACCTAGATTCAAATATCTTGCAGATGAAGAATGGTCGCCACATCATCATATTTGGATAGATTTGACAAGATTGGTGTACACTGATCTTGAATCTGAGATGTCATCATTTGTATGATTGAGAGAATTCCCCAAATCTCCCTCTACATGTGTCTAGAGAATTCCAGGGTTATGAGGAAAAATTTTGATCTCTTCCGGATGGATACATTTAATGATAAAATTGTTGCATTCCTACATCAAAAAAATAAAATAAAATTTCTTAATATATTTATTCATTTAAAAGTACGTGACAACTTTCCAAAAATGACCCATTCTGAACAATGTTAGGTCATTCCTAGGGTAAAGACACTATTATGAACTCAACAATCCCCACAAGTTTTTGATCTGGGAAACCTTTTTTATGTTATTCCACTTTTTTAGGATAACTGCATGTGTGTTCTATTTAATATTTTAATATATTTCAAACATTATTTCCGGGAACAATTGGCCTTATAATCACATGTCTTCTTAACACCTTGTCTTCAAATTATTCTACATAATATTTAAAAATAATACATGTAAAATACAATCCATTACATATCATTTTATAATATTAATAATATAAGTATTCTTTTTGTTAAAATATTCATCATTATGGATTTGTCTCAGTAACATTTTTGGGTTTCAATTTATTTAAAAAATAATCAAAAATATAAATATATATTGATTTATTATCATGTTAAATAAATATTCATAATGATATTGAATGTGTATTAACCAATTAAAATAATAGACACTTTTATAATATCTAGTGATGATAAAATATGTATATTTCATCATGTTTAAAATCAACCAATCTTATCTCTTAAACTATTATTGTTTAGCTAGAAATTAATGTCAACTATAATGTTTAATTTTTTTGAATAGTTTAGTTGAAAAAAACATTCCTTGAATTATCTAATGAATCTCCCGACATCCATTATTACATGAAATAAACTGTTCGGGTCACCCATCTATGTATAATACAAATTTTAAAACTCAATTATTGTTATCTGGTACCCCTTAATCAAAATATCCCATGAGGTCTTAATTTTTGAATAACAATATCCATTTGAATTATCATAGTCATTAAGAGATTTTTACTCAAAGGAAGATTGCATCTTTGTATATTAAGGTATTTATATATGATTTTATTTATCTTCTATTTGTTTGACATGAAAAATATATTTTATATTAAAAAATTTCTATATGAATGATTTTTTTATTCAATTTATATATCTTATACTCATTTAGGTAAACTAATATTAATCAAATAAATTTATTTATATCATTAATAAAATTATTTATTTATGTTATATATCTTTAATATATAATTTAATTATAAAACTCAACAACATTTGAAAATGAATCATGTGAAAATGGTTTAATAAACTCTATTCATGAAATTAATTATAATATTAAGATAAAAAACTCACTCATTAGTATAGTGTAATGATAGTGAATTACAACTTTTATAGAGAGAGTATAAGATCTTAGATAAGTGAAAAGTCTAACACAAATCTATATTATCCACATATTAATACTCAAGAGTAATAAATGTTTCAAATGTTTATTTTTATTATAAATATATAAGAATATACAATCGACCTTTAATTTAAATTTATACAATATCTAATCATCAATATTAGTGGAAATTAACTAAATCAATTTAAATATATATCATTAAACATAATAAATAAAAGGTATGAAAATTCAAAAAAAAAATACAAATTTTTTGACAAATCATAAAAATATTCATATGTAAAATAATCATAATTTACGAATACTCATATGTTATAATAGACTGTCAGTTTGTTATTTAAGAACCTTTCATATGAACATTTCATATAAATTATCAATATTTATACATTATAATTTATATATTATCCATTAGGCAATAACCATTAATATGAAAATTCCAAATCCAAATTTATGTCATATGATTATTTAATAAAATATAATATGAACATGTGAGAATTTCATATTAATAAAACATATCAATCAATAGAAACATGAACTAATCACATCTCATGTTTCATTTATATAGATAATTCATTATGAACAATATAAAAACATACCATTTTTCATATCATTGTATATTTTAAATAAACATAGTATAATATATCCTCTTTAGAACTAGATATCATCTATTGAAGTCATTTATGTATAGTATGAACGAATTTTCATACTTAGCATTGGAACATAGAGGCCTTATAATTGGATATATTTGGAAATATAAAAAATAATAAAATTGGAAAACATCACAATTATGATAACCACATAGTCATTCAATGATTTGGTTATGGTCTACCATATTATACATGGTTAAATTATATAAATTTATTAATAATTATATAATATAAATACAATGTTGTATTTTTTATTATAGTGAATTATTGTAAAGTGGGATAAATATTGATATTATACTTGGATACAACCTAAAAATGGATATCCAATTTTCAAACCACTATAAGAAATCAAAAAAATGGAGCTAAAATATAAAAAATTCACATGAAAAATATGATGATATAACAATCAAAATTGTTGAATCAAAAATTATTTGTAAATCATTTTTTTCTGATCAAACCACAATGTAAAACATGTGTCTTTATAATGCACTAATTTTCTAATTAATCTGGACAAACCCTATCAACACCATTATTAAAAAATTTTGGCATAAAATTATAATTTAAATTTTAACTATAAAATTCGGTTAAAATATATTTATAATGCCAACAAAACTACATATAACTCTTTTTTACATTTAAAGGTACTTTTTCACCTTCGAATTATTTATTAGTTTAATTGGATACAACTAATGGGTTCATTAAGGATATAATATAACTCTAATATTGTAATAAAAAACTAATTTAAAGGATCATTCATGAGAGAAATCATAGAAAAAATATAAAACTAAAAGTGACAACTACACTTATTGTTAATATATTGAGGAACCAAAAGATAACCAATCATATGTTTCATGTCTCCTCAAATATTACGATGAATATAAAAATAACATGTCAATTCCATCAAGGACTTCTTCAATAATAACTTACTAAAGTATCCATAACAAAGTCATAAAAAGAGGAATAAATTCATTTTAAGAATAGTGAGTTTATATATATTTTTAACACCTAAATGTTTTTTTCTCTTGATTAAATCAATTTTTTTCATTGAAGTAATTAATTATGAGAAATATTATAAATAAAAAATATAAAACACAACATAATTTAAAAAATCATTGTATTTATTCATAACATATCAATAAAAATAAAATATACATGTTCACAATAATTTATAAAATGTAAAGTGGACAATAAATATCAATAAATATTTTGATATCAAAATAAAAATACCATAGCTTGTAGTCATCTAAATTAATCATGTCTTAAATCACCATAATAATAAGAAAGAATAATACTAGTAATTTTAGAATAATTTTCTAATACTTTGAGAGAAATTAAATGTATAATTAAGTTATTTTGGAATAAAATATGTGAGAATTTATATAAAAGTATATGGGTAACAATATTGTTATGTTATTTTTGTAATGGTAAGGAAAATATACCCCTGGGAATATTAATATAGAAATCATATATCTTTGCTATTTTGTACCAAGCCATTGGTAATAAAATTTTATAGGTGATCATTTACACAATGTATATAAATTAGGGTTTTAATATGGTAACCTTTGTGAAATAGAGAGGAACTATTTAATATACTAATAGAAATATTCCATATAAAACATTCTTATTTATGGTTGAGAATGTGTAAGGATAACTAGGGTATTTTTAAGACCAAGAATAAGTCTGAATTCGACTAATTTTTCTTTAATGGAATCGACTAAAATAGAAGTTTTAGCTAGAGAGGTTTATAATAAAGTTAATGTTAGCTAAGCCACCCACTCAATGTAAACTCATTTCCATCCTTTCCCATATGAAATATGATGGTGTAAAATGGTTAATAAATCTAGGATTTAGGATGGTATTTGTAATTATGATTTGTATATAATAAATATATTTGATATAAATTAAATATTAATATGAAATATAATATTATGAGTTAAAATACGAATTTACTATAATAAAAATTAAAATTTAATGAAAATAAATTACATGATAAAAATCCATATATATAAATTAGGTATGGGGTTAAATATATTATTTTTTTGGTTAAAATTAATATATTTTAAAAATATTGAAATGTAATAAAATATGATATATATATATATACATATCTCATATTTTGAATGCAAAATCATAACCAAGATTCATTTATCATAGTTATATTGATTTTTTTATCACTAAACATAATGGAAGTGCACTAAGGGATGTAGTGGATCACTTAAGATAATGATATAGTAATTTTTTTATTTATTTTTCCATGAAATAAAACTCATTATTCCTATAAATACATAATATTTATTATAAACCTAAAATTTGAGGTGTTATTGGAATTTTATTTTTGTAACCTGAGTATTATATATATTAGGTATTTATTAGAGTTTGAAAAATTTGGGGGAAAATTATAGATTTAAGGCAGAATAGGGGAGGTGGTGTTGATATAATTATATATCATATAGTATGTGGTACCCATTTGGAGGCACCAGGTACCTTCTAAGGTTCCAAAGGGAAAAAATTCCTCCAGATAGCAACAATATATTCTATATCTTTAGATTCGGTATCTACCATGCCATGAGGTATTCGTAGACCTATAAGTCTGAATTCAATTAATAAATTTTTAAATTTTTATGGGGTTTCTTATAAAAGCCCCAATTTCTTCTTCTAATGTTGAATTAGGTAGGATAGGGTGGGTCTCCTTTTGTTTCTATATCATATATCTAGTATCTTTCTCCCAACACCTTGTTCATGATTGGATTAAAGTGTATTTAGTTTTGTTGGATTCTTAAAAGAAATGTATTTAAATAACTTAGTGCTTGTGACATATTTATAATTTATGATAATGTGGTATATATGTGTGATGTCAATATGTAGTAAAAAATAATGTATTTTAATATAGTATAAAGTTCCAAAGAAAGGATGTCTACATATAATTGATTGAGAATATTATATAATTCCTTATAGTTTTGAGTTGGATGAGGTAGCCTAGGTTCTACTACTATTTTAGTGGAAAAAATAGATTAATTGAATTTTTATCATATTCATATCATAAGGAAGCTTCTACCATATGAAATAATTCAAGATTTATTCACATGAAAAATAAATAGGTTTAATAAATTTGCTTAGTATTTTGAAGAAAAAATAAATCCAAGTAGTTCAAAATATGTTAATGATAAGGTTCATAGAGTATTCATAGTCAGAAACATTTTGAATCTATAAAGAAAATTATGTGGAGAATGTGAAGGAGGATGTGATCCTATGATGCCCCATCTATGGGTTAATTATAGTTTTAATAAATAGTATTGGTTCATGTTTGTAGAATTAAATTTTAGTCAAATAAATTTAATTTCATTTAAATATTCTACATAATATTTATACGTTTCATTAGTATTTGGAATATATATATATATGATTAAGATGATTTGAAGTTACTATATAGTATTTTGATTTGTTTTATAGATGTTTAGGGGAGTCTAAAAAAAATTCGCTACAAGTTTAGGAATGTTAAATTTATTTATCAGACTTCATAGATATGGAAATTTACCTAGAAGTCATATAGACATGTAACATATTTTATTTTATATGTAATATTTTTCTAGGATGAAAAAATGAAAATGTAATGAGTTTCATAGAATATTGTGTGCATGCAAATGTTATTTTTGTTCGACATGAATTTTTTAGTTGCAGATCCTTAAAATAAGCTATGAATATAAAACAAATACACAATTCCCTATCACACATTCATACATAAGGATTTTTTATAATATATAAGTTTTTTTTCAAGTTTTATCATAAATTTTCCAAAGTAAAAACCTTATGTATTACATAAGGTTTACAAAATATTACATATAGATTCATTAGTTTTTAAAAATTTTAAAAATGGAGGGAAACTATTAATATTTATAATACATTTATTATATTTCATAAATTTAATTAGTTATCAAAAATATGAATTTTTTGGAAGGTAAAAATGATTTTCAAAAGTTAAACTTATCAAATAAGAAGTCATATTAGATTATGCTTGTTCAATTATTCAGTGTTCTAAATATCAGGATAAAATTTACTATCATGGATAAATCTAATAGTTCTGATAATAAAGAATAAATAGGAATCCAATATGTGTTTTGAAGAAAAATAACACATTGAAATGCTTTTCAAGGAAGAAATATCAGTCAAAGATGGTTATATAATTAGTGATTCTCTTTCACCATGAGAACAAGACAATACCATAGTGTGTGATTGAGTAAATATCGAGTTGGATATTCATTCCATGAAAGGTGAATACCTTATCAAGACCTTGATGGTTCATGTGTTCCCATATAGATATTGATTATGAATATGTTATTTTTGTGTAAAATTAAATGTTAAGGAAAGTTGCTAAGATAATTGAGGGGAATGACTGGAAATATAATATTGAGTCTCATGAAGATTTAAATGAAATATTTTAAAGATACATTAATGATAACTATAGAGGATATAAATGGTTTAATATCAATGAAATTTCCATATTCAAATGTGGATATATATTATTGTGTTATTCAAGATATACGAAAGGCATGAGAATATGAGGTGGATGTGATATTTGACAAAAAAATCTTTTGAAGAAACCCTTTTCAAAAGAAATGATAAGAAACCAATAAAAAAATTTTTGGACCTGAGAATCAAATAGAGAGAGAGAGATAGTTGACCCTATAATTAAGTTACAGAATTTTTATGATGTATAATTAAAGTGAAAAAATGTAATATTTAAGGATTTACCATGTGCATTGAAGAAGAAGAAAAATAAAAGTGAGAGGCTGGTTTATAAACTATTTATCATAATTTAGGTCAAAAAATAAGTTTGGGTGTCCCAAATTATAATATATATATTTTAAATAATGAATAGTACAATAAACATCATGTGATTGTTGCATGTGTGATAAACCCCATCGATTGTGTTGCTTGAGGAAATCATAGATATTTCAACCCATTGAGGAAGGTGATAAAATTCATCCTATAAATATGGGACACTAAAACTCACTACTGATCTAGTCTAAATATGTACAAGACAAATAATGTATTTGAGGAAGTTTGAAGATGGTAATTTCATTATACCCGACCAGCACTAGGAATACGTGTATAAGGATATACCGTTTCCCATTGATTTATTAATAATAAAAGAGGATTTGTGTTCATGAGGGATAATAAACACTATAAACCATAGACATGGTCATCCATATTGGATAGTGAACCTCATTAATTAACACTATTTTCCTCGATGTTTTGTTTTCCAATTTATTCTTATATGCATGCAAACCAAAGATGAAAAAAGTGTGAGAGAACTATTCTGAGAATAAGTGGTGAGGAAAATAATGGATACTGTATTAATTTATTAATAAGTCACCAACCCCCCCATCTCAGTGTTGTGTATATCTAAGTGATCTTTACAATTGGTATTAGGAAATGGGTTCCATATATGATTTTATTGTCAATAATATCATTATTTTTAGATTTGTTTTTTTAGTTTTTCCATTCAAAGGCATTATGAAGTGTATATTTTAATTAAGCTAGTGAGTTCCCTATCAATGTGACCATGGAATATATATATATATATATGTTAATAAATTTTATAATAGTAATAAAATAGATGTAAAAGTTGAGAAAGACTTCATTAATGAAAGAATAAAATAATAAAACACTACTAGTTGAAGGAGATATAATAGAATTTCATTCTAATATATATTGATAATCTATATCTTAGAGAAAATTATGATGATAAGATGCCCCTATTATAAAAATAGGAAGAAAAAATATTTTTCTCATGTTGAAATCCTTTCATAGAAGAAGAAAAATCAGTGTGTGTATCCACTAACAATAAGATATATGGCCTTTCTAGCTTATAGAATTTAAATCATTCACCTGGAGATAAGGTAATGGAAACATCTTGTCAAAAAATTCTTATAAAAGATTGAAGAACTTGTGGATAAGATTATAAATATGATGATTCAAAATATGAACGAATTGGTAAATTATATAATATCATTCATAATTGTCTCATACAAATATTAACATCAATTTTTGGATTTTTTAGAAATATGAAAGAGGAACTCACTCAACATAATGATGAGTATGAAGGTATGGAGGAAGAATGGGATTAAAAAGTGTTGACACGTGTAAAGTTAAATAGAAAAGTAGGATCCGTAATTACAATGAATATGGATATTTAAGAGAGATACTCTATATTTGAGTATAAAAAGAACAATACAATTCAATAAATAGATAAAGATAATAAAGGCTTTAATGAAATGGTCTATATATTAAAAGAAAAAAAAGACTTTCACTGAAGTCAATAATGTATTGTTAGAGGTCAATTTGAATAATTTTAAAGACCATAACAAACTAAATCAAAAGAATGACCAAAATCATGATGATCAAGTTGATAATATTAGAAAGTATTATAAATATAGACTGATATTAGTAGAGGATGTGAAAATCATCATCAATATGAAGTGTCTTGAATTGAAGATTAAACTTGTAAATCCAGAAGTGAAAAAATATAAGTCTTCAAAAAAATCAATTAAATGATCCACTAAGACAAAAAATTACAGAGGAATCTTATGATAAAATACCTATATATAATGAAAGAAATACTTAATAACATCCAATGACCAATCTCATTAAGGATTAAAAAAATACCATCCACTCTAGAAGATTATGTTTGTTATCCAAAAATCCTTCATGATGGTGGTTTTGGGTTGATTCTATTTTTTGATGAGGATTGAAGTTGTTTACAAATGTTGGTGGTCCAAGAATCCATGAAGAGTTTGCGTAAATTCGGAACTGCTCTTGGATGTATTCACCCATGGCAGTAATAATTGTCTTTGGAACTCTTGATGTGTCACAAAAAGAATTGGAAGAAAAAAATATTGAAAATTTCAAGATTTCATGTGATTTTCTTTGAGTCTCATGTTAATCTCTCACGTAGCGCACAATGATTATATTTGGATATCATGGGTGGCTCTCACAAAGTGCACAAGATTTCATTTGGAACTTCCGATGGGTCATGAAAAGCATTGGAAGATAACAACATTGAAAATCCCAAATATTGAGCGTCATTGACTTTGAGTCTCGCAATGAGATCTTGTTCATAGCGAATGATTGTATTTAGTTCCCATGGTGATACCATGCACAACACTCATGACTGTGTATGTAGATCATGCTAGAATTTTATGCAAAGGGAAAATAAGATTCATGGAATTCATGAATATTGACTAGGGACTCATGCAAAGTGTAAATGAGGACTCACACAAGGGACTAGCGCAAAGAAATAATTTGAGGACTCACATAAAGTGAGAATGCAGACTCACACAAGGGACTTATAGAGCATGAATGATGAAATGGGTTCATGGATAACAAATGCTAAAAGATGGTTTATGGAGTGAGAATGATGAATTGGGTATATGGATGAAAAAAATGAATAGAGGTTCACAAGGCATGAACAAGACCCACACTAGGAAGTTCTTGGATCACGAACAAGACTCATACCATGAGGTTCAAGGAGCACGAACAAGACTCATGCTCAGGGGTTCATAGGGCATGAATAGGACTCACACATAGTATTTTGCAAAGCACATTATTCCCATGACGTGGAAAATTTTCCAAACTTTGTGGAGTAATTTTTGGAGATAAGGAGGTGGAAAATCACCTATAAATACCCCAAGAAACATCCTTAATAATTGAAATTTTTTTCATTAAAATATTGATCTAAAGCTCATCCTAAAAATAGAATCATGGTAACATATCATGATAGAGGTTCAAGGAGAAGGAGTATACGTGATTGATTGCATGTAAGTGTTTCACATGATCTGAACAAGGTCATTGTAAAAAAGTGAAAGAGGAATCAAGAAAGTAGACTCACAAAAGAATACTCATAGAAGAGACATGTGTACAGAAGGACTTGTGTAAAGTGAGAATAGAGGTTTTCACCAGGGGTTCTCGGTGAAGGAGGTTCCTGCTTGGGGTTCACAGTGAAGGAGGATCGTGTTAGGGGTTTGTGGTGAAGGAGGTTCATGAAAGGGGTTCACGATGAATGAGGATCAAGTTAGGGGTTTTTGGTTAAGCAGGTTTGTGACAGGGGTTCACAATGAAGAAGGGTCTTGGTAGAGGTTCATGATGAATGAGGTTCTCACCAGAGGTTCATCCAAGGGGTTCATGCTTGGGGACTTGCGCAAGGTAAGAATTTCTCAAGGCACTGTGGGTACGTACAAGGTGAATCCCCCAAGGTGGGACTCACACAAGGTGCCAGGTTTTGGCGCCATGATCTCACACAAGGGTACACACCAAGATCTCTCTCAAGGATTCATGCACCAGGGTCTTGCACAAGGAAGGTGAAGAGGAAGACAGAGGGTCTTCACCATTTGACAATACTCTTATAAGGATTTTATTCACTTATACTCTCAATATAGTGAACGAAATACTTGGAATCACATAATGATATTTCCAAAGTGGAGGTATTTTCTATTTCCAAAGTAAAGGGGGGTTTGTTCCAGCTTTTTGGAAAGTGGAAGTGTTTCATCCAGGCATTTTCATAGAATTGAAGGAGAAACCCAAAAAGAACTTCAATAGAGAATCTGAATATAGTTGAGTATGAATTCTTTAGTGATAATGAATAAACTTACATATCCATAAACTGTGTGTGGATCTTTTTAGGAGAAGTGCATAAAGAAAGAGGAAGATAGTGATCCTTTCCACTAGTAGTGATCTAGAGAAAGAGGCGTAGTGAGTGACCCTTGGGAAAGTAGTGAGATGACCCAAAAAATTGAAAATACAGTGAGCATGGGCATAAAAGTGATCTACCCAAAAAATTGTAATTTAGAAGTGAGCCTTAGTGGATTTGGTACATCAGCACATTATCATTATATGCTCCTTAGATGTATCCCAGTGAGGGTGAGCCAAGTAAAATTGATGTGTTGTGTTTATGATTTGAATTCAATTTATACATTTATATGGTAAAGGGAGAGAGTTATGTTTTGTTTAACAATAAAAAAATATCCAAATGGGAAGTTGTTCTAAACTATCATACCCTGATTCATCCTCCATATCAGGGTATTTAACCTAGTTTGGATAAAATTTGGTATCAGAGTAAAAGGTTAAAAGTCAATGGTTCTATATCCATTGAAGAAACCAAAGGTTTCAATCACAAAGGTGTTCTGATGTTTAATGGAAACAATTTTTAATTATGGAATAATCAGATGTAGCACTACATCCAATATTTAGGAATGTATTTCTTTATGGTAGCGATGCATGGAATTTTGAAAAGTATTGACATTTGTTATTTATCAGAAGAATACTAAAAGAAATTGGGTACTGAATCTAAAGTAATAAATGAGTTAGGGGAATACCTATCTAATTATATTTATACAAAGGTAATGTCATGTAAGTCATCACATTTTATTTGGGAAAAGCTGAAAAAAATTTATAAGGGTGACTCAAAATTTTGGGGAAAAAAGCTTCAGATTCCATGGAATAAGTATGAGGATCTCATAATGAACCTGAATGGGTCTATTAACGCATTATTTGACAGGGTGAATGTTATTATTGAAGAAATGAATGGTCTTGGATAAATTATTAATGATGTAATGATTTTAAAGCACATATTGAGAATATTTACACCTCAGTTCAATCCAAAAGTTTATGTATTAGAAGATAATGATCCAAAGGAGCAGACATTGGATAGCTTGAACTACACTCTTATTGCATATGAGATGAGAAATGATGATAAAGTGTACATGGAAAAAGGGAAGTACATAGATGTGGCATTTAAGGCCATCAAGAATCTCACTATTGACGATGTACAAGAGGAAATATATATAGATGAATTATTTTCATTCCTCTCATCAAATTTATATAGGGGAAAATGAAAGTTTATAAGGAAACTCCCACTTGGATTATTTCGATGTGGAAAGGTTAGAAATGTTGCAGTGAGGTGCACTAAGAAGTTTCCAGATGAAGATGAGGATAAAGTAGAAACTCCTAGAAAGAAATCTTTAGCCGATGTGAAAGGTAAGAAATATTTTAATAAAAATTTCTTCAAAATGAAGAATATGTTTTCAAAATAAGATGAACGTTCAAAAGAATCTATGGCTAAAGAGTTGGTGGAATGAAAGGATTATGAAACAAATGTGATGGTGGAAGAAGTCTGTATCTCTCATCAAAGGGAATAAATTAACACTGATGAAGAATAATTATAAGGAGGGCTTGATATACAGGCTGAATTAGATGCTGAACTTGAAGAAATATATGTTTAGAGAGAAAAAATGAAGAAATATAACGTGGTGGTTTGTAATTCCAAACATTATATTCATCATAAGGAAGAAGAGAAGTCTGAGATGAATGACGAAATTGAAAAACTGAAGTCCTCAATGCCAGAGATCTCAAAAAATATTGGTGAGTACAACATCAAAATAGAAGAATAGGAAATAGAAATTGATATTTTGACCAGCATTAGAAAATATCAAATCAAGCATATCAAAGAACTTGAAGAGGAAGTTCTCATTATGAAAAGGAAATTTAAAGATCTAGAGAAACTATTTATTCCATCAATTCATGATACAAATGTGAAAGAAAAGGTAAAAGTATAATTTAGATTTCTAGGGAAGAAGAAAAAGGAGTGTCAGGGAAACAATGGTTGATTAGAATGATTCAACTAGTACGGGGCTTGATGGAAAACAGAAATAATTAATGGTTGAAGTTAAACAACAATCTCTCACTCCAAGATTAGAGATTTATTTGGGTACCAATTATAATCCTAATATTATGAAAACCAAAGAGAGTACTAGCAATGAAATTCATCCACATAGAAATTATGCCCATATAAGATGTTAATGTTGTGAAAAAATGGGACACTCACAAAAAATATGTTCTATTTCGAAGATGTAGTGAAGTGAACAAAATCAATAGAAGAATCCATACATATCTCAAAATTCTAGGTTATCTTTTGATGGTCACTATTCCATGTATGGAGGATTCAGAAACATTGAAATATATTTCTCATCAACCATGAAAAGGAATGTTCCAAAGTAGACTAAATTTGATCATAAGTAGTAGATAAATGTATCATCAAATGAGATTAAAAAAAATTACAACTCTACAAGATGAAGCTGCTGCATCATAATTCATGGAAGATCAATATCATCAATCTATATTAGGTAGAAATTCAAAAACATGGATCTTAAAGAATATATGAACATGAAGTGGTGTCAGAGATTGCTTTTAAAGCATCATATCACACTAGAATATGGATAATTTATAGTGATTAAACCTCTCATATGATAAGAAATAAGGATATGGGGACCTAAATTATTTACGATAAGGATGGTATCATAATATTTGGTAATAGTAAAGGCGTGAAGATTATTGGCTCGGGAAAAACCATGTTTTAGGGAAGAGACATGATACATGATGATGTCTTAATAGTTTAATGACTTAGTCCCAACATTATTAGTGTCAGTCAACTATATGACTCAATACATGCCATAAGATTTTTAAAAAAATTATTTTTCACTAAGGAAAAAGATACTGTATTGGTTTTGAAGGTAAATAATATGAAAGGGAAATCTCTACATTGAGAGTGGAGAAGAATATATGTGCTTCCTTTCCAAGGAATAAGAAAAAAGGATATAAAATAAATGTGTTGGTCACTTGATCCAAATGTCCTTGGAAGATCTGGTGAAATATGTTCCTACCCAAGACATCTCTAGTTTATCATGTGATCATACTCATATGTTTAATGCTTGTAAGAAAGGGAAGATCATTTGAAATATATATAAGAAAAACATAAAAGGTCAAAAAAGGTGCTTGAGTTGATGCATATAGATGTGTGCAGATCTATTTCACTGAGGCCTATTGATGAGAGGAGATATTATGTTCTCTTCATTGATGATTTTAGTATATTGTATTGGGTTTCAATCATTATAAATAAATAAAAGGTGTTTAGATGTATAGAAACTTATCAAAGGAAATATGGAAAGATGTCGGGTCAAATAATCCTGAAGATCTAAACAGATAATTGAAAAAAATTCAAAAAAAAAACTAGTGGAGGATTATATCGAGATACATGGGATAAGGAATCATGTTTCACTATTAAGAAATCCATATCATAATGGAGTTGTTAAGAAAAGAAATCAAATTATCAAAAACATGGATAGACCAATGCTCATTAAGAAAGATATTTCAGAGAAGTTGTGGAAAAAAGAGGGGTTAAAATCAGTCTTCAGATCAAACATAGATTTATTATGTCCAAAGGATGATAAGACTCTGTATGAGCTATGATATGAAAAGAATCAAACTTTAAGTTACTTTTGAGTCTTCAGAAGTAAGTGTTTCATTATAAATTAAGAGAAAAATATGAAGTTTGAATCATGTGGATATTAAGGGATATTTCATGGATACTGAAAGAAAATTGAAGTATATAAATGATTTAATAAGGGGCTAGGAAAGGTAGTAGAAACACATGATGTAACTATAGTAGATCTTGTGAAAAATATTCATAAAATACATGATTAGTTTTTAGGATGACAATGATGAATAGATAAGCAGATCAGTGGATGTTTTATTTGCTTTGGCTGACTTGGAAGAAGATTCAGATAATTAAAAGGATGATCATAAACTAGTTTCTTCCCAAAGATCAAAGAGAATATCTGAAATTGATAAACAGAATATAATTGGTGATCAGGAAATGCCAGTGAATACAAGGAGGATGAATACTCTACAAAAATATTCATTCAAATAATAGGTAAAGACTAATTTTTTTAATAAATTATCTAAATATGAAAATTGGGTCTAGGTTATGAATTAAGTGATTAACCAAATTGAGAAGAATCACACATGGGAGAATGTTTCAAGGACAGTAGATAAGAATGTCATCAGGACTAAATGGTTCTTTCGTACCAAGATGAATAAAGAAGAAGTTGTGGTTAAAAAAAACATGACTAGTGTGCAAACGGTTCTCCCAAATAGTGGGTATCAATTTTGATGAAACATTTTCACCTATTGCAAGGCTTGAGAAAATTATATTAATCTTGGCCAAAATAGTGCAATAAATGTTCAAATTTTTCTAAATGGATTTTACGTTCACATTTCATAATGATATTTTGGAACAAGAGGTTTATATTGAGAAGATATATTGTATTCTCATTCATGAAGATGAGAAATACGTTTGTAGGCTAAGAAAGGAACTTTACAGGTTGAACCAATCACAAATATCATGGTATTGTAGGCTTGATCAGTTTCTAAAGAAGCGAATTTTTCAGTATGGTGGATTTTATTACAATAGATTTTTCAAAAATAATAGAAATCAAAGTATGATGGTGTTGATGTATGTTAATGACAAAATATTTGGTGGATCAAATGAATTCGAGTGCAATCAGTTCGTAGAATTCATGAAAAGTGAATTTGAAATGTCAATGATTAGTGAACTATCATTTTTCCTTGGTTAACATGTAATACAAGGAAAAAATGGAACATTAATTTCTCAATATAAATATGCCCATGAGGATTTGAGAGGATTTTTAATGGATAATTCCAAAAAGATGATGACTCCAATGGCTACCCAGATGAAACTGTCATGAGATGATGAAGGTAAATTATTTAATGTTATAGAATATAGGCGATCATTGGAAGCCTATTATACTTAATAGTGACACAACCAAATATTTTTTTCCCCCAAGTCAAGCATCACAGTATCAATGTAATCATAATGAAACTAAAATTCTTAAAATTAAAAGAATAATTATGTATATAAAAGGATTAATTGATTTTTGGTTGGATGTATAATGATAAATATCAGAAAGAATTATTGGGTTATACAAATGAATATTGGTCTCGATCAGTAGATGACAACAAATCAGCATCAGGTGGTGCATTCTATCTTGGAAAGTTGTGTATTTCTTTGCTAAGAAAGACACAAGATTACATTTCATTGAGCACTACAGAAGCTGAATACATAGCAGCCACTAAATCATGCACATAGTTATTAAGGAAGAAGCAACAACTTGATGATATGTGAGTTGAAGTGAAGTCTTTGATTAGAATCCATTGAGATAATTCATGTGCTATAAATCATAGAAAAAAACTAGTCCATCATAAGAGGAAAAAGAACATTGAAATAAAGTATCATTTTATCATGGAGAAGGTGGAGCATGGGATTGTGAAATTGGAGTATATGCCTATAGAACTTCATATTGCAGACATTCTAAAAAATCCCTTACTCATATAAGTGTTTGAACATCATCTACTGGTTTCAGTTGACTCCCCGCACTTGAAAAAGTGTGTATGTGGGACACCTATCCCCGAGGAATGATGTGTTTTTCTGTTATATGTTGATCTTTATTCTTTACCCTATTGTAGAACACAATGGAGTAAGCATCTGATTCACTGAAAAAGGGGGAGAAATTGTCACTACTACAGAACGCACCATTAACACTGTTGACATTTATCAGTGCTAGCAAAATGCACTGATAAAGTCCATCTTTATCAGTGCTAAAATAAGCACTCATAAAGGCCACCCTATAACAGTGCTTTATCTTAGCCCTAATAAAGGAGACCATTTATTAGTGATTTATTTTTATCACTAATAAAGGTTTCCCTTTATCAGCACTTTTTTAGCAATGATAAAGGTCTAGAATAATATGAAAAATTAAACAAATAAAAATAACAATTTAATAATTTATTAATTAAATAATTATCATTAAAAATGAGTATATTGAATATACATATATATAAATTTTAAAAGAACAATAATTAATATTTATTAAATATGTAGATATGTAAAATGAATAAAATGAAATAATTAATAAAATATTTAAAATGTGTAAATTAAGAAAAATATTAAACATTTTATTAATTAATTAATTATTGATAAAAATGAGTAACATTAATATATGTATATATGTATATTATAAATATTATTAAATAGTGTACATTAAATATAGATATATAAAATGAATAAATTGTAATAATTAAAAAAGAAAAGAAAAATTAATAAAATACAAAATTAATAAAAAAAATATTAATGAAACAATTATTAATAAAAATGAATAAGTATAACACATATATATATATATGTTATAAATAATAATAAATAATATAAATTAAATATAAATATAAGTAAAATAAACAAAATGTTAATTAAAAATATATTAATGTCATATTCATTTTTAATATTATTTGATTTTTCAATTTAACATGTATCAAATGTCATGTGTTACATTGATTTCACATATATATATATATATATATATATATATATATATAATTAATGCATTTTTATATACAAACACACACACAAATATATTTATGCAATATATAGAAACATATACCCCTAATATTTTTGTAATTTATTCAAATCTTAGTATATTTTTTAATTTCAGTATAACATGATACCTTTAATATATTACATTTATAATCAGTCAATTTTATTTTTTTATTTTTAATACTACAGTTAGGGTATTAATTTTTTATTTTTTATTTTATTTTTGAATTTGATTATTTTCTATTATTTATTTATATATATATTTACTATGTTTTAGTATTTTAAATATGTATTCATCCACTTCAATTTATATATATATTTATATCCATATTTTTTAAATAATATTTATTTAATTAATAATTCTTTTCCATTTTTTCAAAAAATTTAATGTGTACTCATTTTGACTAATTTAATTTCACTCATTTTTAAAATGCATGTATTTAAGATTATATATCTATTAATAATGTTAAAAATATATTTACGAATAAATATAACTATAAATGTCTAGTTACTAAATTTATAAATTTATTTATTTATTTTTATTATAAATAAATAATTATTATTTAGCAAAAAATTATTAAATTAATTATAAATAAATATTTTTATATATTTATATAATTATAAATTATAATAAATAATTATAATTATATAAACTTTATCAGTGCTAAATTTTTAATGCTTATTAAAGGAAGATTTATCTGTGCTTTTTTAGCGCCGATAAAGATCGAGATTTATCACCACTAAAAGTGCGCTTTTAAAAGATATATTTATCAGCTCTGAAACATAATCACTGATAAATATTCCTTTTTATCATTTCTGTTTTATAGTGATAAATATATCATCACTTATCAATTTAGCACTGATAAAAGAGATATTTTTAGTTCTTTCTTGAAAGCGCTGTTAAAAGTGTCCCCAACCAATTTTAAAGAACCCTAACCATGACTCGGTTATTCAAGATTCTCAAGATCACTTTTAACTACTATGATGTCAGTGTGACTCTTCTACACTCCCTTGGATAAATCAAAGATATAATCCTATGTATGTTATTTTCTAATTTTCTTCTATTGTTGTTTGATGTTTTGGGTTCCGTGATTTGTGTTTTTGCACTGTTCTTATCCATTATAAACCCTAAGTCTCATCTCCTCACTACTAAAATAAAATTATTGGTTATATTTCATCTATTTCATCCATAGACAACAGTTTTTAATAAATAGAAAGATGTTTTCATTTGGTAAGGCTAGTGAACATATGTGTATGGGCCTTTATGGATAAATAAAATATATTTTTCACCACACACTACTATAAAGGTAATGTTATCTCTATAGATGGTTCAAATTGATTTTATTTAAATACATAAGAGTTTAACCCATTTCTAAATATTATTATCAATATCCCTTAGCATTGACACAAATCTTTAGTTACCATAAAGTGTATACAAGGTGATGATCTGACCTAAATTAGAAACTATTTGGGTATAACAGGTCTAAAATGGTAGAAAATGGAATCAGAGTGAAACTAGGGATATTGGTATTGGTTATATCCAAAAAATAAAAAAAATATAGATATAGGAAATAATCTATAAATATGTTTGGATAGAAAAATTATGTTATATAATTGAGTTACCATATTAAGTCTAGGTTGTTTTTAGTTATTTTTTCATTACCTATCTTCATAAGTTTCATTCCTCTTATTTAGGATTCGAAAGGTTCGAATCAGTAAAAATATATAAAATTTCATTTTCTTAGGTGTCTTTGTTTAATTTAATTTTATAGAATAAATTATAAATTTATATTAATATAAACAAGAATAATAAATAAATAGTGCATACTTATATACTTAATAACAATGATTAGGTTTATATAACATATTAATTGATTGAGTATATTTAGTAACCCCGTTATTGACACTATTAGTTTGTTATTTCATACATATATTTAAAATAACACGCCTAATATCTTTAAAATTAAATTTAAAGTATTAAAATAATTATTAAAAATGAAATGAATGAGAGTGAGGGGCAGGGGGTTCACAATTAATATATATTATTTTGTTCCTATTTTTAATGATTAATGTTTTTTGGAAGGGGATAATTATGTTAATCTCTAAATTAATATACAATATGTCACCACTCTAACCCTTAAATCTCTATAGGTAGGTGTCACACCCGAATTTTCAATTCCATGCTTCGGTTCAAATCCTCTTTTAGTTCTTATCTTTCTCTTGGTTTATGGGTGCTCTGAGTTTAAAAGTCTGGTGTCTTTGGTGTTCTTGATCTATGACCTTGTTCTTGGGGGATATTGCATGGCAATTGGCCTCCTATTTTTTCAAAGGGATGGTGTGAGGTTGGGGTTTCTTGGAGTAGGTTTTGTGACACTCATAGTGGGACCACTTGTGGGGTGAGTTGTTGGGGTGAGTTTTCCCCTTGAATTGGATGAGTTTTTGGGGGACAAGGATGGTTTATTTTGGAAATTTTCTCCCCTATACTTGGCCTATATTTACCACTAGTTTTCCCCTTGTACCCCCATAAAATTTATAGAGTCTGGACACTTTTTGAGTGGACAAAATGGGGTGAACGGTTTGGCCGCAAAGTTTGCTAAACCATGCAGGAAAACCGTGCGGCCTTGTCGAGGTCATTACAAATGTTTTTAATTTACAATATTTCCTCCTATGATTTAGCCAAACTCTCCCCTTTATTCCCTCATTCATCCATTTGAGCCATGGATGCATCCCAAGCTCCCCGAACCTCCCTTGGAACTCATATTTGAATTGGTTTTTGATGGGTAAAAATCAAGTCCTCTTCATTTAAGTGCTTCTAGCTTTGATTTATCTCCATTTTTAGGGTTTCTCACCTTATCCTTGAATTTTCTCTTCCCCAACAACTAGGTCTTCTTACCTATGGTTTTTCTTTGTTTTTCTTGGTCTAATATTTGGGTTTTGGTTGGTCTTCACCCCCTTGTGGTGTGTAGGTGGTGTGGTTGGATTTTTGCACAAAGATTCAAGGGTTTTAACAATTTTGGCAGGTGATTCCATTTTTTATTCAATACTTGTGAAATATCTTGATGTTTTTATAGAATTTAAATGTTTAACTCATCTGATTTTTTGTGAAACAATTGGTTTTAGTGGTATTTATAAAGCAAATGAAATTTAAGTGCCGTGTTTATTTTAAATTGGGTGTTTTTCAAAGAAATATTTTATTGGTTCTTTTTAGGATGCCCTATAACTAATTTGTTGATTTCATTAAAATGATTTAAAGCTGAAAATAATTTTTTTAATGGTCATCTCCTTTGGTTTTTTCTATAAAATTTTGTTTTGGTGACGTTTGTTATGTAAATGATTTTGGGTTACCAATTTGGTGTTAAATTGGGTGTTTTACATGGCTATTTTATGTGATTCCTATTGGGGTTTTTTTATAACTCATGTAATTGGTTTAAAAAAATGTTTTGGGTGCCTAAAATTTTATTTTGGTGAATGTGAGTATGCACATGGTGTTCATGTGGGGTTCTAAATGTATTTTTGTGTGCAAAACATTGTTAGCTTTTGTGAAGTTTTTTTGAAAATCATAATATTTTGTTGTGTGTTTTAAGTTGTATAATGTGTGTAGAGCATCTGTATTTGTTTTATGTGATTATTAGTGGTGTTTTAATATCAAAATTTTTGTATTTGGAATTCTAAAATTGTTTGAGCACAAAGGGGGAATCTTGGGTACCTAGGTGGGCAGTTATGTACTAGTACAACTAGTGATCCATATGGGTTTTTTCCCTCATTCACATAGAATTTTGGATAACAAAAAATCAAACTAAACTACATGTATGATGCTTGGGGACCACTATATTATAGGTGTGTTCCCTACTAGTGGATCATGCATGAGAACTAATTTTTCTATGGTTACTTTACACCGAGGTGCGAGGTACATAGGGCCCGAGACTATCTAGTTCCTAGGGGTGTTCTCGGTTTTGGTGCTCAATGGATTTTTGGTAATTACCATTTTCTTCAGGTGAGTATGTATGTATATTAAATTAAATAATATTTCTTATTCAATTTTTTTAACATTCTTAATGTTTTATTGTGACAATTGTTTACAATTGGAAGTTGCATTTCGTGGAAATTATCACTGCTTTTCCTTACATATTAAAACAACTTGATTTTTCATCTTATATTGCATACTATTTAGAATATTTTGGTGGTATACTATTGGTATTATGCTCAAACCCTACTTAAAACCCTTGGTTGAAAGTAGACTTGGTATTGTTGGACACAGGTAAAGGAAAGGCTTTGGGTGATGGTAGTTCAGGGTGTAAGTTCCCTTCCTTGGTGCGACGTTGTGGAGATGGCTTGTGGGTGAGGATCCTTATTGTGTGGAGTCCTTGGGGATGTTGTGATGTTATTTATTTATTTATTTGGGCCTATTGTTTTGTCTTAAAACTTATTTATTCTGTTTTGGATTTTATATAAACCTTGTTTGGTATGAATTTTTCAAATTAAATTTTTCAAATGTTTTTGATATTTTATGTATCCATATTCAGGTAAATCATTCCCAAATCAAAATAACTGATACCCAGACACATGTTATATCCCATGGGGATAGGGAATTCCCTTTGGGACATGTCATGGGATGGATTTGGTGATGGTCTTGATGGCGAACAGATTTGGTTTGTGAAAACATGGTATTAGAGGAGGTTCACTCTTTTGGTCATGTTATTTTGGGAAGAGTCGGGATAGTCTGGAGCTAGAATTGTGGGACTTGACATCCCAGTTATGGGTAGTGTTCCTAGATAGCACATCTCATGATGAGATTCAAGTCTTCATTTGATTTCGGGTTTTATCGGAGTTCATTATTTCTCAAGGTTCATTGATAATTGGGGGAAATGAAAAGAGAGTTGGGCTAATGGTCTCAGTGAGCTTGCAGGGTCAGGAAATCCATGTGAATCCAGAGATATTTCTCCTAAAAAACTCTCCTTTATGGTGCATTGATTGTCATATGGCCGCCAAAAATATGTCCAAGTCACCCACCGACACTAGTTTCTTCTCACATTGTCTTGTGTCTCTTTGTTTTGGAGTCTTGGAAACTTGGTTTTTAAAGCAAAAATGACTTGATTTTAAGGAGTGTGAATTTTTGTCATCTTATTTACTAGAAAATAGAAAATGGATTTATTTATAAAAGTATAGAAATAAAATTTTATAATTATTTTAAAATGGAAAATTATGTGTTTACACCTCTTTTGAAAGTATGAATTATTTTAAAGGGGGTCATGAAAATGTGTTTCCAGTAGAATTTTCTAAACCATCGAAAAGTGTTTTGAATTGATTTAAGTATTCTAGAAGTTATGTGTGGGGGTTTAATATGGATATAGATTTGGTAAATAGTGATCATTTGAAAAGTTTTATGAAATTTTAGAACCTCTTCTTGAAATGAGATGATTTGAATTATTAATTAAATGGAAATGTATGAAATGGTGTTATTCATAAAATTAGAAGTGTTTTGAAATGGGTTGAAATGTTTCGAAATGGTTTTGAAATTCATAAAAGTGAGTTTTAATTGTATTGTGGGTGATTTTATGAATATTTTTGTGAGATGAAAATTGGATTTCGATTTTATGGTTTGCATATTTGAGGAAGGGAAAGTGTGGTTAAAACTTTTTGATTTTGAAAAGAGGAAAGGTTTGGTTTTGGTTTTTGGTGTTATCAAGGGTGACCACATTCATGGGTTTATATGGGAATATGGATTTATATGAGGTGGTTACCCAATGTGGGATGTAAATATGCATCTGTGAGGCTCATGAGATACCATTGATAAATGGGCAACCCGCCAAAACTGCTTTTTTAAGAATGATTTTGAAGGAAAGTGTTGTGTTCTGATAATGTGGGCTTGAGAGGTGTGGCTATTGTGTTTTCAGGATTGTTATTGTGGGATGTTTTGAATTCAATAAACCATATTGTTTGAACTATTTTTTGGGTTGGTGTTTCGTTGATAAGTTGGAATGATGTGTTGGTTAGTGGTATCTTTTGAGGAAAAGTTTAGGAGGCAAATTTGGTGGCTCCCCTCATGTGTTAGGTTTAGGTTTGTTGTATGTTGTGACCAAATGATCAGATTGGTTGGGTCCTTGGGTTTTCTTGTTGACTAGGGTATGCCCCCATAAATATTTAATGCATGATTCATATGTGGCTCATGGAAAATCACCGTTGGGTGATCCTCCAGTTGATCAACCTAAGGACTTTCTTCTGGATCATTAGAGATTGATTTTACCCCTCTTTTTTTGACTATGTGAATCCCCTTGTAGAGTGAGAGTGGTTGTGGGATGCTAAAATAGACCTTAGTTTCTTATGTTGCCTGAGTCATAAAAGGTGAATTCAGTTAAGGGTTGTGAGTGTAGAATGACCTCTTAAAGGGCCTTTGGGTCTTTTTTCAGTCTCATCGAAGAAAGAGTTCATTTTTGGACACCAGTGTGGAAAATATGGCCAAGAGTGGATGTTAAGGCCATATGCTATAATTGTGTGCTGTTTGGGACTCAATATAAGGTCCCTCTCCTTGTGTTTTTTTCCATCTAGAATGATCATGTTTGATGATTCTTTAAGATGTTGAGTGTTTGTTTTATTTTAAGGGTGAAGGTTGTGAAATATTATGGGAGTCTCTATTTTGTTTGATGTGTGACTCCCTTCAGGGAATTCCGAAATCCTATGTTCTAGTGGAAGGTGTTTCTATCTATCTTTTCATTCTGTTGTTTCCCATCCGAAGAAACAAGGGGAGACATGTGTGTATCCTATAAGCCATGTATTGGTAAAATGAGGGGTTGACGTAAAGTGGGTTTGAAGTGTCTCATGTCTCATTGAGGCCAAATGAGAACACAGTGTAATTGGTTGTGGCGCTGGAAGAAGAAGTTCCATTTAGTGGGTTTCCAAACCCTAATTGTGAGACCCAAGATACTTCAATAATTTGAGCTCTAGCCATAGGTCCCGTAGAGAAGGTGGCACATAGTTAGGGGGAATCCTAGAGTCCTTCAAACCTTTGGTCAAGGTCCTATCCTCAGTATGGAAGATGGGAATAGTCTAAAACTCTGGTGGAGTCTTCTTGTTCCAATTTTTCACATTTGGTGGTAGAGGTGGAAGGAACTTGTTTCCATGTTATAACCTGAGTTCATGTTATTGCCTTGGGTTTCCATTGATTTTTTTGGAGAAAAACATGAAATTTTGGTCAGGAAGATTGATGCATACTGTTTTCACATGGTTAGTAGTAACTGTGCGCCAACCTAGGAAACCATGTGATAAGATATAGTATCTACCACATGGTCTCTGCACGGCCGTGCACCTCAGACCATGTGACTATTCGAATATTCCTATTTTTACAAAATAATTTTCACGGTCAGAGTATGGTTTCTTAGATTGTACAAACTAACCGTGCGATCATTCCAACTCTTTAAATTTTGTTTTCTTTTCATGTCGGACCATGCTGGTCAATTAATATGGTTGGTTCTTATGGTGGGGAGACCCATCATGGGTCCCATGTAAGTTCTATAGGAAAAATTACAATGTTATTTTACCCCTTATGTCTGGGAGACCATTCGGGCCACCCCTAATTGGTGTACAGATTCTTCTTGAGTGGATAAGTTATCCATTATGGTATGAAGTCCATTTAGGTCACCCCATATCAGTGAATCCGTTTTCTCCTTGGTTTTTTTTTAGTTGGAGGTAGTCTCTTTTGAGGATAGCTAGCCACCAATTTCATACTTGGGTAAATGTGGGATTGGAGCACGCCCAATGGTTTTGTTTAAGTGAGGTTATGGTTGTGTTTTTTGGGTTATTTGTTCATTTTAGGTAGATTGCTTGAGCTTTGTATGGTAGTGTTTGAGGTGTTTTGTTTTGGGATGTAGTTTTAATATGTTTGATCTTTTTAGGTAAGTGGGTTATGTTTTGGTTGTTGAGAGTATTCTCTTCCTTTGTTTGATCAACTGGAGTTGTTTGGACTTTTGGTGGTGGGTGAAAATGTGGCAAGGGAGTCCGTCTTGGTCTATCGTTTGGTCTTCTATTTTACATATGGTGTTTTTGTGTCATTCTAGGGGCATAAATATTTATGGTGGGGATAATTTTTACACATGGATTTTCAATTCCATGCTTTGGTTCAAATCCTCTTTCAGTTCTTATCTTTCTCTTTGTTTCCGGGTGCTCCAAGTTTAAAATTTTGCTATCTCTTAAGTTCTTGATCGATGACCTTGGTCTTGGGGGTATTGGATGTTAATTGGAATCCTATTTTTTCAAAGGTATGGTATGAGGTTGGGGTGTCTTGGAGTTGGTTTTGTGACACTCCTAGTGGCACCACTTGTGGGGTATGTTTTTCAGGTTGTTTTTACCCTTGAGTTGGATGAGTTTTTTGGGGGAAAAGGATGGTTTCCGTTGGGGATTTTTCTCTAATATCCTTGGAATATATTTCCCCATATTTTCACCCTTGGCCCCCCCTATAATTGAGAGAGTATGGACACTTTTTGATTGGACAGAATGGGGCACATGGTTTGGGCACATGATTTTCTAAACCGTGCAAGAAAACTCTGTAGCCTTATCCAGGTCATTAATAATATTTTTAATTTACAATTTTTCCCTCCTAAGATTTATCCAAACCAACCCCTTTCTATCCTTATTTGACCATTTCATCCATGGTAGCCTCCCAAGATCCCCAAAACTCCCTTGTAACTCATTATTAATGGAATTTTTATGAGGATACTTCATGTCCTCTTCATGTAAGTGCTTCTAGCTTTGATTTCTCTCCATTAGTTAGGGTTTATCCCCATATCCTTGAGGTTTCTCTTGTCCAGAAACTAGGGATTCATACCTAGGTTTTTTATTTGTTTTTCTTGGTCTAATATTTGGGTTTTAGGATGTTTTTCACCCCCTTGTGGTATGACGGTGGTGTGGTTGGATTTTCGTGCAATGATTCAAGGGTTTTAACAATTTTGGTATGTGATTCCATTGTGTATGAAATAATTGTGACTTAGGTTGATGTTTTTATATAATATGCAGGTTTATCTAATCTTATTATTGGTGTTAAAAATGGTTTTAGTGGTATTTATAAAGCAAATAAATTTTAAGTTTCATTTTTATATGAAATTGGGGGGATTTTCAAATAAATATTTTATTCGTTCTTGTTGGGAATTACCTAGAACTACTTAGTAGATTTTATTTAAATATATTTGGGATACATATAATATTTTCAATGGTAATATCCTTTGGTTTTTTTGGAAAAATTTTGTTTTGGTGATGTTTGTTAAGTAAATGATTTTTGGGTACCAATTTGGTGTTGAATTGGGTGTTTTAAATGGATATTTTATATGATGCCCATTGGGGTTGTATTATAACTAATGTAATGGATTTATAGAAATGTTTTGGGTGTTAAAAATAATTTTTTGGTGAATGTGAGTATGCACGTGGTGTTCAAGTGGGGTTCTAAAGGGATTTTTCTGTGGAAAACATTGTTAGCTTTTGTGAAGTTGTTATATTGAAAATAAAAATGTTTTGTTGTGTGTTTTATGTTGAATAAAGTGTGTATAGATACTGTACTGGTAATATGTGACCATTATTATTATTTTTATATGAAAAGTTATGTATGTGGAATTCTGAAATTGTTTGATCACAAAGGGGGAAGCCCGGGTACCTAGGTGGGTGGATATGTACTAGTACGACTAGTGATCTAGATGGGTTCTGTCCCTATTTCACTTAGCATTTTGGATAATGAAAAATATAACTAAACTATATAGATGATTTTTTGGGACCAATAGGTTATGGGTATGTTCCCTAATAGTGGCTCCTGCATAGGAATATATTTTTCTATGGTTACTTTACACCAAGAACTGAGGTACGAGGTACATAGGGCCCGAGACTATCTAGTGCCTAGGGGTGTTCCCGGTTTTGGTACTCAATGTAATTTTTTGGTAATTACCAATATAATAGGGTATGTTTGGCTATAAATTAATGTATCTAATATGTTGTATTCAAATGTTTTAACATTATTAATGTTTTATTATGAAAACTATTTACAATTGGAAGTTGCATTTCATGGAAATTATCACCGCTTTTCCTAACATATTAAAACTACTTTATTTTTCACCTTTTATTGGATACTATTTGGAATATTTGGGTGGTATACTATGGGGATTAGGGTCACACCCTACTTACACCTCTTGGGGGTAAGTATACTTGGTCTTGTTGGATATAGGTAAAATAAAGGCTTTGGGTGATGGCGGTTCAGGGTGTTAGTTACCTTGGTGCGGTGTTGTGGAGACGGATTATGGGTGATGACCCCTTGTTTTGTGGTGTCCTTGGGGATATTTTAATTATATTTATTTGTATCTTTGGACCTCTTGTACTATCTTTAAACTTATGTATTCGGTTCTATATTTTGTATAAACCTTGTTTGGTATGAATTTTTTAGATTTAGTTTATCAAATATTTTTGATGTTTTATGTATCCATATTTGGGTAAATCATTTCCAAACCAAAAATAAATGATTCCTAGGAACTTTTTTCAGCCCTTTGGGGATATTTAACACCCTTAGGGCCCTGAGACAGGCTAGATTTGGCACCGGTTTTGATGGTGACCATATTTGGTTAATGACAAAAGGAGCCAATGAAAATCCTATGTATCCTAGAACTTATATTGATCCTCATTTCCTTGAGGTAATTATAGATATACTTCAAACTATGTGGTATAATTTTCAATTATGAGAAGTATCAATGGTTTTTATAATATTTTATGGTAATATATCATAATAATAAATTTATTATTGTATTGGATAAATTCATTTCATTTATAAGAGAGAAAAAATTATTGATCAATACTGAGTATAAGTTGAAAAATCCACCCTATAAAGGGATGAATTTTATTAGAGGGATCATATGGTGGATTAGAAAAATATCCAAAATTGTAAGGTGATGAATCCTTGAGTAGAAAAAAGTGATACTGAATGTAGGTGGGGTGAGATTCATTTCTTTAAGACCATTAGAGTGGAGGTATTCCAATTCCTCTTCAATTGAGGATACTTTTTGATCGATTACATCAATGTAGGTTCCTAAAACACTTTAATCCTTATTTACTCTTTGATGTGAAATATTTATATCGATATGGTTAGTTGGGGAACCCGGAATGGTCCTTTTAAGCTATTCCTTCTAGGTAGGGTCATTATATATGACTAGTAGATTATTTATGTCTGAGTAGTATATGAATGATTCTAGATAGAGTTCTTATGTAGAGATATATACAATCCTAGTATATTATACTATTTTTGTTGGTCTTAGAACATGGAAGCTTCCTATTTTTTTTGAGTATCTTATATTTTATCTGGGATTGAGACTAGAACCTATTCATAATTTTATTAACATCAATATTCTCTCTAAGTAAACATATGTAAAAATAGTCATCAATGTAAATTTTATACAATAGTGGTAGGAACAAGTGGGTATATATTTCTGAATTTAGAGTGAATCTTTCCTCAAATTTGATGAGTATTGATACACCTAGATAATATGGATGTAATATGTGGTATATTTCTAAATTGAGATATTATAAATAAGGGTTTATTTTGGTAAGATTGATGTACAATACAATACACTCCATGCATAAAATTCCACAATTTCATGAATATTGAATGAAAATTGTTACTATCTTGAACTGAGATATAATAATTCAATACTATAGTACATCTTACCTTCACTAACCATATTTAATCTACCCTCAGATGCTTGATTTCCTTCCATCTCTTAATGATGGATTGGACTCCCTCTTTCAAACTATTCTTCCTCCCATCATTACGGTTCCAATGTTCTTTGATGGCATACATCTCGCTCGGATTTTATTTATTAATATCCTTAAAATTCACTATCATGGAATTGAATACTAGATCTCCTAGGTCATTCTTCAACTCTTTCATCCTTTCCTCCACCATATTTACTACTTCTTGAGAACACAAAAAATGAAACCCAAAAAATTAATCAAAATATAATGAATGATTTTTTTGGTTTCATGATATGAATTTCCTTATATAACTCACTTAGTTACGTTTGATAAATAAAATCCTACTAATTTTATTAATATGTTAGAAAAAATAATTAAAATTTCATTTAATTTATTTTTGAACCTCAATGGAAACTCGAATTTCATCTCCCAAATTGTTATTATTTCATTTTGTATCTTGATACTCATCTCCCAAACCTTATATATTGTTTGAACTACTCTGAGTAGTAGTAAGCCAAATCATCACCATTATATGGTATATGACGACTTATGGTTAGAGAAGTATAATAAACATAGGTGTATTTCCCCAAAATCTGGGAGATAATTATCAAACAATAAAATTAAATAATAACTATTCGAGAGGTATGTCATCAATGAACTTTGGAACCACAATGATGGAAGGAATACTAGTTTGAAAGAGGGAGACCAATCCATCTTCAAGAGATGGAAGACAATCAATCACCTGAGGATGGATTAAATAAGGTTAGTTAAGGTTAGTTTTATTGTAGTATTGAAGTATTATATCAAAATTTAAGAGAGTAATTTTTTTTATGAAATATGCATTAAATTGTGGACATTTATGCATGGAGTATATTGTATTATTTTTATTCAAGACAAATTAAATGTTTGACTTCTCATGTAAACTATAATGGTCCGACCCTCAATATATGAAGTTGGTGAATTATTTTATTACATTGATATGATCATAATAAATGAAATCCCAAAGGACTGATTAGTTTTGTTGCCTTGAAAAAACGAGATACAAACATAAGTTTTAAATTACATCATGAAATTAAAAACTACAGAGTATTTCTTTTGAATATAATCATATCACATAGACTATCCCAAATGTTCATCCATAATACACTTATTCACATCCTGGAAAAAAAGAAACATAATAAAGGGGCGAGCTCAGATGCTTAGTAAGGATAAAAAATATAGCAGAATCTATCATAAACTATAATAAACATTAAAGGAAAGGTATAAAACAGAAACACAAGAATTTTAAACATAATATTGAGCATAATATGGAAATAATAAACAAAATAATTTCTTTTAAAAATTCACATGGATATTCTACTAGTTGAATAATCACATGTAATATCAATAACAAATCTTATAATGAGGTAATGCATAATTCCAAAACATCATAACCATACCGTCAAGGATTCATTTGATGACCATACATAAACGAGTAAAAAACCAAACTAGTATGTATCATAAGACCTACCGATGCATCAAAGGGTTATAGAAAGACCCACCCATTACTTATTAATTCCAATTCATTCCTCATGTGAAAATGGTAAAACATAACATAAATATTCACATTAATACCACCATACGAAATGTTAATACTTTATACTTAAACCATGAATCATATAAAATAGTAGATACCCAATCAAACATATTATAACAAATTCAATAAAACATGGAAGATTGAATGATAATAAATCAACATCAATTAAGAATAAAATCTAACAAAGGATGTTGACATAGAGGAAAATAATCTAATAATTTCATTAAAACTCTTTGAGAGAAATATCCCTTTTTACATTAAAACCATTTAAAAGTTGCACAATTATAAAAGAAACCATTTATTTTGAAAATAACCTTATAATATTGTAATGTAACCTTCAAAACATTAAGGATTCATGATGGATGAAATAAACATTTACATCATATAACTTAACAAAACATTCTTTTCTTAATTTGTCGAAAAGGTCCAAAAGTACCTCAATTGGAAAATGATAAAAGGATTCCTTTCAAATAATTTTATAAAATTAAAAACATGGGTAAAAATAAATTTAAACAATATTATTAATATTTTTAAATAATTTTTTAAGAAACATGAACATGTATTTTAATTATTTCATAATAGATAACTACATATAAACAAACTCGGATAATAATGATATTGTGAAATTAACACTTACCTTATGCTTTCCATTAGTTGAGGGTGCCTTAACCTATTATATAATGGTTAAATTATGTTATTAAATTATACCATAACTATATCCATATATATGATATCATATATGATCCTCTTATATCATTTTGTTAATAATATTTTACAATTACCATTGTTTCGGGTGTTAACTACTTTGTTTTCCCATTCCTATTTTATCATGTAAGTTATGTTTTTTATGAATAAGATATATTTTATTCATATATATAATGATATTAAGTGCATAATTATTATTTTTAATCATCATATAAATTTTATAATTATTCATTAATTGTTAACATGGTGAATATATCTCATCGTGTCGTGGAGATAGTAGGTCGTACGTACACACAAGCGGCGGTATCACTCCATTGATGGTTAAATGGTATGAAATTAGATGGTATATTAAATATAAATAATAATTATCAAGTTATATTCCTTATTTATATCTATTATACTCATCTTTATACCTACCCAAAATAATGTAGTGTTGAATAACAAATTACACAACGACGTGGAGATGATAAGTTGTATTCACACTCACATTGTGATATAGTTATTTGTAGGATGTACAAAAAAAGGAATATGGTTGTACCATAATTATAGTAATATATAATTATGTATATGATACTGGAGTTATTACACTATAATGGATACAACATAGGTATATGAAGTTGAATAAGAAAAGTATTTTAAAGAGTTGATAAAACAATTACCTCGTTTTTGAGTATCTCCTTTTGATTTGAAAAAAAGGACTCCTTAGGTAGATTTTTACCTAATTATGGAATCTAGGATGAAGTGAAGGAAGTTTTTAGGATATTTTTTCTTGTATTTTCTGAGCCATAGGGATTTATAGGTGTGAATAAAAGAGAAGGAAATGTTCTATTTTATAAGAGAGGGGATGGGCACTTTTGGAAACTCCAAAACTATTAATTTATTATAAATTGAATTTCGATTCCAAAAAGTTAAAAAATGAGTTATATAGAATATAATAAGAGGATGGTTTTAAATCATATCAATTAATTAATTTTATAAATTTATTTTATTTTATTTTAAACCATATCATTTTTATTTATCGTTAATTAATCTATTTAATTTTAATTTTAGCAATAATATTCTAAACATTAAAAGGTTAAAAATATTTAATTTTGTGCTATAAATTGTCCATAAATGGAAAATTTATTAATTTTTAGACCTTATAATTATCACTTTGTGTTTTTTAAATATTTTTATGATTTTTAAATAATTTAATAAAATTTTATTCTTATTAAATATTAAAAATGTTAATTTTGACACTTCATTTATTTGACCATAAATAAAATAAAAAAATAAAGATAAATTCAAAAAAATCATTTAATATACTCTTAAAATTTCATGACAACCTATAAAATTCATGGGTAACCTTAATTAATTCAAATTATATTTCTTTTAATATTTTTAAAACCATTTATTTGATATTTCAATTCATAAAATAATTTATGTATCACTATTTTTTCATCATTAATGATAATTATTTAATCTATAAAAATTATAAATAAATTTATATGAAGTATCTAATTATCTTATAGTTTCATAGAGTTTTTATAATTGATGTTACCTTCATTTTATCTTTATATTAAAATTATTATACTTACAGGAAATGAGAGTGTGACATTTTATCACATTCATTAATTTTAATAATATTCATGCCATATTCATGGAAAATGGTCCATTAAATGATTCAATTCATAAAAATAGAAGATAAGGGTATTATTTATTCATAAAATAGGATTTTGAGAGGTGTTAGGGTAATTTTATAATATTATTTTTACCTTTAATTACGTTATTTACCCTTAACCTTAGTAATAAAAAATTACTAATGTTAATATTCATAATATCCAAAAAATAAAAGGAAAATATTTACATAATTTGGACTGATTGATTAAAAATATTTATATTTTTCAAAATTTAAAACACATAATTTTGTGTAATTAAATTTAAATCAATCTCTATAGACAAAACGAGAGAACCATTTTTTTAAAGTAAAAACCATCAAAATATTGACCTTTGTTTATATCAAATTTCTATGTGAAATTGATTCCAATGATAAAAATTGGATTAAATAATAAAACCTTAATATAATTATACTTTAAAACCAATTATTATTATAATCTAACAATATAAATAAATTAGATGAAAAATAGTTTTGAATTAAAATATGGTATTTTTCACTACTCATTAAAATTTGAAAGTTATCAGAAAAACACCAAAAATTTATACAAATTAAATTATGATGTCCTGATTCTAAAAAATTATTTTATATTGTCAAATTTAATATATAAATGTGTCAAGTATTTTATTTAAAATGGGTTCACCATTAAAAGGTGGTAAATGTTTCTTTAGAAAAAAAGACTTTTAATGTGTAAGACTGGATTAATTCTTATCTCATGCATATAAAATCATTTGAATGAATGTAAAAACATTTGATTAATTATATAATATATAAAATTTTTATTTTTTTTAATACAATTCATAACCTCTTTTGAAACAACTAGTTTGATAGATCATTGTGCGCTTAAACTCAGTGTTGTCTACAATGCAAGCTATGAAAAAGAAGCATATCGTGGAAGCTTGTGGTGTTACATTATTCCCTCCATAGAATATTTTCATCCTCAAAATTTATATAATATCACTTCATAAATTTTTTTGGATGGTTCTTCATCATAAGTTATTTAGTTTCCCATGCCGCCTCTTCTATTTTATGGTTTCTCCAAATAGCCGTTACCGATCGAGTCTTCTGATTCCTCAACCCTTGTTCTCTAGTTTCAAGAATCATGACATTATCTTCACAATAATACTGATTAGGTTCAAGTTATATCTATTTAGAGGTTAGTACATGCATTGTTTTTGGCATGTATTTTCTTTAATATTAATATGTAGAACACATCGTGAACTGTAGAGAGACTTGGAGGCATTGTAAAACAATGTGATAAAACCCCAATTTGTTCTATAATTTCAAAAGGTCCAAGGTACCTAGGACTTAATTTAACATTTTACTAAATTTTGTAACACCCTTCCATGGAGATACCTTCAATAAAACATGGTCTCCCACTTGAAATTAAAAATCTTTCCTTCAATTATCAGTAAAGATCTTTTACCTACTTTAAGCTGTTTTGATATGCTTTTGGATTATTTTCACATTTTCCATTGTTTACTAAAAAAGTTATGGGATTATGAGTTTTCTTTCACCAACATCTTCCCAACAAGTATATATACGACATATACTTCCATATAAAAATTCATATGGTACCATATTAATACTTGAATTGAAGTTATTGTTATAATAAAATTCTACCAAAGGTAAATAGTGATGTCATATACCTTGAATGTTAAGTGATAAAGATCTCAATATGTCCTCTGAACTTTGAATAGTCCTGTATGATTTTCTATTAGTTTAAGGGTGGTTTTTAGTACTCAAACGAAGCTCAGTATCTAGGGTCTTCTAAAAACTTATCTAGAATTTTGATGTAAAATGGGGATTGTGATCAGAAATAATTTATAGAGGTACACCAAGAAGTCTTAAAGCATTATTAATATATAGTATTTCTAAATGTTTAAGTGGTAAATATTCTCCTAAAGAAAAAAATATGATTATTTTATAAAATTATCAAACATAACCCATGTCTCATCATTCCTTATGGGAGTATTTGGTATCCCAATGAAAAAATTCCATCATAATAGCATCCCATTTAGACACAGGTATAGGACGAGGATGCATGAATCCTCTAGGATGTTGTCTCCCAGCCTTCACCTATTGATAAACCAAACATCTTGACAGATAATTAGAAATCTCACTCTTCATGTTGTCCCACCAAAAATGATCTTTCAAATAATTATACATCTTAGTGCTATTAGTTTGTATAGGGAAATCAAAGATATGAGCATCATTCAATAATTTCCATTTTATCTTGTATAGTGGGAACAGAAATCCTCTTCGTAAATTTCAAAATTCCATCTTCATATATAAAGTAAATAAATATCTCATAATTGAAAGATTTAATTTTCTTTTGAAACTCCTCATCATCAGACTGAGAACTTTTTGTCCTTTCTAGTAAAGAAGGTTTGGAAACCATTTGAAAATGTATTGATGTTTCACCTTCTATGATAATTGTCATATCCATATTTACTAGATCCATGAACATAGTATCTTTTTAACTCTTATTTTTTTAGAACTCCATGGTCCTTTATTTTTAAATAATCCACAACCTTATTTTCCTTCATTGGGTGATAGTGTATTGTGAAATCCTAATCTTTGTGTAGCTCAAGACATTTCTTTTGTCCTATGTAGTGTCATTTTTGTGAGAAAATATATTTCAAACTATTTTGATCAGTATATATCTCACATATTTCACCATAGAGATATTGTATTCATATCTTCAGAGGTAATATTACTACTTTTAACTCAATATCATGAGTTGGGTAGCTTTGTTCATGAATTTTTAATTTCCTTGATACATAAGCAATAACACTATAATTCTGCATAAAAACACAACCAATTAGTTTACTTGATTCATCACTGTAAATCACAACCCATCATTTACACATGTTAAAGTAATGATAGGATCATTGAATAATATTCTCATCAATTCTTCAAAAAAAATTGACACTATTTTGTTCAAATGAATTTAAATCCTTTACGTGTGATCTTGGTTAATGGGTTAGTCAATTAGAAAAAATTCTGGATGAAAAACGAATAGTAACCTGCTAAACCAGTAAAATTTCTTACCATGGATATGCTTGTTGGTGGTATCCATTCTTTGATTTTCTATTCCTTTGCAAGATCGATAGAGTTACCATCATTCGAGACAATATGGCAAACATAGTTTTTTCCTAAAGCCAAAATTCATACTTTCTAAACATCCCATATAGAACATTTCTTCTAAGAGTCTTCAAAACAAACTGCAAGTGGTTCTCCTGGTCTTTGTATATTTTAGAGAATACTAAGATATAATCAATAAATACTACAAAAAAATAATCAAGATATTCATTGACCACCATGTTCATTAGATCCATGAAAATAGAGGGTGAATTAGTAAGTCTAAATAGCATTAATGTAAACTTGCAATGTCCATACCTGGTTTGTAATACTGTCTTCAAAATATCTTCCTTATTTACACACAATTGGTGATATGTACAATGAAGGTCAATATTCAGAAAATATTGAGTTCCATAAAGTTGTTCAAAATAATAATAATCAATGTGAGGAAGACAATATTAGTTCTTTATTGAAACAAAATTGATTTCTCTATAGTCAATTCACAACCTCATTGATCCATCTTTTTTATTAACAAAAATAAGTAGGGATCCCCATGGAGAAATATAAGGGCTAATAAATCCCTTATTACTCAACTCCTCTAGTTGTTTATTTGGCTCTACTAATTCCACAATGCGAATTCTATAGGGTTTGTTTGATATTGGCCATGATTTAGGGATTAAATGAATAGAAATCTCAACTTCTCACTTTAGAGGATCTCCAGGTAAATCCTTTGAAAATACATCAATATATTTTTGTATAATAGGTAGATACCCAATTTGAATATTTATTTATTCATAAAATAATGTGATTTCCACTTCCTCCCCAAGAATCTCATTTAGTAAAGCTACTGAGGGTGGGTTTTGATTAGAATGAGGTGACAAAGTTTCTCTTTTGAACATAATGGATTATACAACATCCTCAAAAAATCATAACATATTTTTTTTTCAATAAATTTTCGCATCATATTTTGATATCCAATATATACAGAGTATTATATGATAGTTGACCATAGGTATGATGATGTGGTCAGATGATCAGGCATGTTTATATTCCATAATGGGAACTTCCTGACACATCTTTATTGCAATGAGACTTCCCTGAGGGGTTTTGACTGAAAACTCCCTTGTTAATGTGAATTGAAAATATTTAAATTTTAAATAAAACATGGTATATATAAATGAATGTGATGATCCAGAAGCAAATGAATATTTTTCTAAATTATAGGTAATAATAAAGTACTTGACACCACAACATTAAGAAGTTCAACCTCGGTAGTTGTGATTGGAAAAGTGTGGCCTTTCTCCCTTGCCCTTTTCTAGGTAAAGTTTCCTTGAAGCTTAGGAAAACCATTTTCACAATGTCCCATATATTTACAATTATAGCATTGAACATTGGTATCTTCTTTCTTCCCCTTGAAATCATGATCTTTGTGTCCTTTTTTCCACACTTGTAACAAACTCCCATCCCTTTTAGGCAAGTACCACAATGTTTATTCCTACAGGGTGGAAAGTAAACTTTTCCCTACATCCCCTTATTTCCCTTTTCAGAGTGTTCAGAAGACCTCTTCTTATCATTATTTAACTTAAGGTTATAAGAAATAGAGAATTAACTTTCTATCTTGATATAACATGAGACTATATCTTCATATGATGAGAAGGATTGTGAGACCAGTACCCATTGGAGGAATGGTTTAACCCATCAAAGAATCGATCAATCTTACTTCGTTGTTTACATATGTAGTCTATAATATACCTTGATAACATTGTGAAGTTATATTCATACATTGAAACAGTATCATCCTTCTTCATCCTCCTTTGTGTTTTGAATTAATGACTACCATTGATCCGTACCTCCAGAGTGACGATAAACATACCTGACTACATTTTTCCTTTCATTACTCCCAAAAGAAAGAAATATTTTATCTATGGAACTTATCCATTGCTCATCCTTAATTTTTTTTTTGTAGTCCCATTGAATGTTGGAGATTCTTTTCTAATGAATCGGTCTAACAATGATCCTCCACATTTTGGATTAGGCTGCTTCATATGGGTAAGGTTATTATTCATAACCTAAGTTATTTTTCCCAGTATAGTTATAAGTGTTTTAGCACAAGTTTCAAATTATACTCCAACATCATTATATTGAATATGAGGTAAATATCTACATGTATTACGTGTGTTGATACGATTTTCATTTATTCTACTAGGCGGAATTTCTAAACAATGACATTCACTAGATTAGGTTATGAATCATAATGCATAATTTCAAAATATGTAACATAAATTGAAATTTTGTAGCATATATAATCTCATAATCAAAAAAAATATTTGTTTAGGGATGTATTTAATATTAAATACTTTATAATGGTTTGAAAATAAAATTTTAATTTCATAAGCATATCCCCCGGGAGTGTCAAATTAGGTTCGCAGTAAAACTCATTGTCATGTACCAGGTTACCCCGAGTCAGACCCAAAACACCTTGTCAGAGTTTTCACCCCTAGATACATCTGTTCCAGAACCAAATCCACTTGTAGTATCTAGAGAGAGATGTATTTCTTGGAATTCACACATAATCTCTACCTTACCAAAATTCTTGGATGTTATTTTATACTTATCCTCAAAGTCTATCTTAAGGTTATATTCCCTAATCAATGTTTTTAAAAATCTTATTTCTAAGGTTTTGTAAGATCTTGGAATTTTCTAGATAAATATTAGATGTGTTTTTAGGTAATTTTTGTTATCTATTATGTACTTTTGGGATAGGGTATGACATGGGGTGTGTTTGGGTGAAGTTTTTAAGGAATTCGGAAGACAGGGGGTTATACATGGTTTGCACACAGTTTAGCTAAACCGTGCACAAGGTAACCATGCAGATAGTGTAAGTCGGCATGATTAGTGCATGATTCTCCTAACCATGTGCCATAAATCCATGTGGGTAGTAGAATACCACATGGTTGGTGCACAGTCTGGCCTAACCATACAACCTCCCAGGTGAAACCATGCACGCAGCCTGGTTTACTTCGAAAATTTCTTTTAAAACCACCAGAATCCCCAAAACCATTCTAATTCGACCTTGTCTTAGGCTTGAAAAATTATAGGTGTTTCTAAATACTCCCAATGATATTCCAAGGTGATATGAACACCATTATTTGAGATCAAAATCATTGATTCAAGATCCGCTCTCCTCCCAGTAAGTGGATTTCATCTCATTGATTCTCCTATTCATTATATTATCTTTTCTAGATATTTTCATGGATGATCTCACCTATTTTCTTAGATCTAAAATGATGGGCTGAGTTAAAGATCTATATTTGTGGATGTATATCTATATTTTAATAATCTTGATGAATTTTATCTTAATTTTGGATTTAGAGATTTAGATCCATAGTTTGAGCGAGAATGTTGTGGAGCTCTGATTTTGGGGTTTTCCGTTGGGATAACTTCTATAAATAAACCGAGGTAGGTGGTTTAAAAAAAACCCTCATAGTCGTGATTTGATATATGTATGTCAGTTTATTATTTTCTAACTTCTCTTGATAATTAAATTCCTAAATTAGAGTAATAATGAATGTGGATTTGACTTGTGATTTTCCTTGTTGATTAATTGATAATTGAATCAGGGAAAAAATGATGGGGGGTCACCCAAATTGATAATTGTTTTGGAGATTGATTATGTGTTAAGTTATTTTAATTGATATCCTGAATTTATTGTGATAAGTTAATTAATTTGGGGAAATTAATTATGAAGTGATGTTGGATTTGAAAGATAAATAATTGTGAGAATTAATTATGTGCCATGATATTGATAAAAGATAATTAATTGTGAGAATTAATTATTCTTCATTATGTTGAACAAAGATAATTAATTGTGAGAATTAATTATGTTCCATGATGTTGATCAAAGATAATTAATTGTGAGAATTAATTACGACAAGTGATATTTGATATAGATAATTAATTAGGAAGAATTAATTATGGAAAGGGAATTATGTTGATTGATTAATTAATTGATGAATTAATGAATGGTTTATGTGATTAGTTAATTTTTGATTTAACTAATGTACATTGAAATGTTTAAATAATTGTTGGATTAGTAATGGAATGATATGAAAAATTCATAGGAATTAATGAATGATTAAATGGGTGATATTTTTATGGTGCTGTACATGTCATTCTAGAATGATTAGAAGATGGGACCTGGAAATGGTGTTCCTCCCAAATAGTTATCTAAGCTTGAGATTATGGGGTTCTAGGCATGACGACCTACACCGAATGAGATATAAATTGATAGGTATGGTGAAATGTACTTAATGATATTTGGGGTTCTAGGCATGACGACTGACACTGCATGAATGATAATAATGAATGATGATTCAAATGAGATTTTAAGGTGTTAGGCATGACGACCTACACCGAATGAATGATAATAATGAACGCTGATTAAAATGAGAAACATTGATTGAAACTTGATCTAATGTTATGATTATAGATTAAATGATAATGTGAAAATTGCTTAAATTATGCATTGTATTTATTGCTTCAAAAAACTGCATGCACTATCTTTTGACTGGAGTCATTTTAGACACTGTTGGTGGTAGCCTACTTAGCTATACTCACAACCTATTCGGGCCGCCTGATTGACACCTAAGTACACTTTTTTGTTGCAGGACATGATAAGGGAAAGGCCATGGGATATGTTGATGTTTGGGATTAGAGCATGGGAGAGGGAACCAGACATGGTTTGGTTACCTTTTTGGAGTTGTTCTATCCTTACTTTCAGTTCCATTGCAGAAACTTGACATTTTCATTGTCATAACATATTTTAACTTTTAGTTTATTATAGTATTTTCATGTTTTGGTTATCATTTGACATGGATTTTTTCTGGTTATTTACACATTTCTACACTTGGTTATTGTTATTTTTTCCGTTGGTGTCTTATTCTGATAATAGAGGGTATAGTCTCCCCATGATTGACTTACCAAACCTTCAATGATAGTCGAAACCCTTTGGCATATGGGGAGGTGCGCATGAGGACATCTTCCCAGCTAGCTTGGGGCATCATTCAATGGCTCTCAGATTAAGACATCACATGTTTGTACTAAAATTACTTTGATACCAACTGTAATACCCCCATTTCTAGATTCCCAAATCCGTTGCATTATTTTATTACATTGGCATGATCGTAATAAATGATATCTCAAAGAATCGATTTGTTTACTAGCCTTGAAAAAACTAGATATAAACATAAATTTTATATTACATCATGAAATAAAAAAACATAGTTTTTCCTTTTAAAAAACTCATATATCTTAGTCTACCCCTACAGTTCAGTCATAATATACTTCTTTACATCCTAGAAAAAATGAACCATAATAAAGGGGTGAGCTCAGATTCTCAGTAAGGATAAACAATATAAAGGATACTACCATAAATAAGCAAAAAATTTTAAGGAATGGTATAAAAATAAAACACAATTTTTTTAAATATAATCTTGAGGATAATATAGAAATAATAAATAACATAATTTTATTTAAACATTTACATGGATATTCTAATAGCCTAATAATCCCATGTAATATCTATATCTAATCTCATATCGAGGGAATTTATAATTCCATGCATCATAACCATACTGTCAAAGACTCATTCCAATACCATACATAAATAGGTAAAAGCCAAAACTAATTTGTCTTGTGAGACTTACCGATGCATCAAGGGGTTATAAAGGGCCTCACCCATCACTTATTTTGTCCAATTAATTCTTTATATAAAAAGGGTAAAATATAACATAAACATTAATAATAAAACAAGTATATGAAATTTTAATACTCTAACCATATACCATGAATGGTATAAAAATAGAACATCTATAATCAAACAAATCATAAACCATTAAATATAATATGGAATATTGTATCATAATAAATTAACCTCAATTAAGAATAAAATCCCAATAATGATGTTTTAATAGACTAAAATAATCTTTTAAGTTCATTAAAACTCTTAGAGATAAATATTCTTTTTTACATTGAAATCATTTAAAATCCAGAAAATAATAAAAGGAAAAATTTCTTTTAAAATTAACCTTGTAATCTTGTAAGGTAAGAATAAAAACATTAAGCATCATGATGAAGGAAATAATCATTTGCACCGTGTAAGTTAAAAAAAATTCTTTCCTTAATTTTCCGAAAAGGTCATAAAGTACCTCATTTTGAAAAAGATAGAAATATTCCTTTTGAAACATTTTATAAAAAGCAAAATAAAAGTAAAAATGAATTTAATTAATAGGAATAATATATTTAAATACATTTTTAAGAAACATGTACATGTTGATAAAGATGTTCGAATAGATACTTACATATAAAGAATCTCAGATAATAATGAGATTGTGAAATTAATCCTTACCTTGAAATTTTATTTAGTAAAGGGTGAGTTAGCCTCTTATATAATGGTTAAATTATGATATTAAATTCTAACATAACTATATAAATATTTATGATATCATATATTATCCTCTTATATTTTTTTGTTAATAATATTTAAGTATTACCATTGTTTCAGGTGTTAACTGCTTCATTTTCCCATTTGTATTTTGTCCTGTATGTCTTGTTTTTTATGAATAGGATGTATTTTATTCATATTAAGAATGATATTAATTTATAATTATTATTTTTAATCATCATATAAATTTCAAAATAATTATTGAATGATCAACATGGATAATGAATATCACCACGTAGTGGAGATGGTATGTCGTATGTATGCACGAGCGATAGTATCATTCCCTTGATAGTTAAATGGTATAGAATTAATTGGTACATTAATTATACAATATTATTGTCATTTTGAATTTTTTATTTATATTCATTATATTTATCATTATACAAATCAAAAATATTGTAGTGTTGATTAACAAATTACACCATGGCGTAGAGACGGTAAGCCGTTTATACGCATGCATGGTGATATTGTTTTTTGTAGGATTGATAAAAGGAGGACTATGGTTGTACCATAATTATATTAACATATAATAAAATATATGATACTAGATTTATTACTTTATTATGGAAACAACATAAGAAGATGAGGTAGACTAAAGAACTTTGAAAGAGTTGATAAAACAATTACCTCTTTTTCGGGTATCCCCTTTTGATTTAAATAAAAGGACTCTTTATGTTGGATTTATACCAAAAGTATGACTTCTAGGATGAATTGAGGAAACTTTAGAGGAGAATTACGATGGTTTTGGTTGAGAAAAAGGGCTTTATAGGTGTTAATAAAATAGTAGGATATGTTTCCATTATAAGAGGGGGGAGGGGCACGTTTGGAAAATCTAAAATGATTAATTTCTTATAAATTAAATTTTGATTCCAAAAAGCACCAAAGTGAGTTATTTAGAAGATAATATGAGTTTGGGTGTAAATAATCTCGTTAAATTAATTTTAGACATGTTTTGATTTTATTTCATACCTTATCATTTTTATTTAGCCTTATTCTATTTAATTTTAATTGTAGTAATAATATTCTAAATAATAAAAGGTTATAAATATTTACTTATGTTGTGTAAATTGTCCATAAATGGAAAATTTAGGAAATTTTAGACCCTATAATTGTAAATTTTTAGTATTTAAGGTTTTTAATGTTTTTTAAATAATTTAATAAAATGCTATTTTTAAAAACTATCAATAGTGTCAATTTTGAAACTATTCATTTCATTGACTTTTAATAAAATCCGAACATAAAGATAACTTAAAAAAATTAATATAATCCTAAAATGTCATATTTACCAAGAAAGTTATTTTTTAATGTTAATTAATTAAAATTATATTTCTTTTAATATTTTTAAAACCATTAATTTAATATTTATATTCATTAAATAATCTCTACATCACTATTGTGTCATCATTATTGGTAATTATTTAATCTCTAGAATAAATAAATAAATTTATATGATGTAGGTAATTATTTTATATTTCCATATACTATTTATAATCGATGTTATCTTCTGGTTATCTATATATTAAAATTAATATAATGATAAGAAATGATAGTTTGACATTTTATGAGATTCATTAATTTTCATAATACTCATGTCATATTCATGGAAAAGGGTAAATTAAATTATTAAATTTAAAAACCTAGATGATAATCGTAATATTTAGTCATCCCATAGAATTTTTATAGGTTTTTGGATAATTCTATAATATTATTGTTACCTTTAATTACCCGATTTACCTTTAAATGTGGTAATAAAATATTTCTAAAGGAACTATTCATAATATCCAAAAATTAAAAGTAAACTATTAACATAATTTTTACCCATTGATTTTAAATATGTAATCCATTTTTATAAATTTTAAGCAAAAGGTTTTAGTAATTAATTTAAAATTAATCCCCATTCACAAAACGAGAAAATGGTTTTTAAAAAATGTAAAATCATCCAAAGATTCACATGGGTTTATATAAAATTTCAATGTGAAATTGCTTCCAATGACCAAAATTGAATTAAATAATAAAAACATAATTTAAGTTTTCCTTAAAAATAATTAAAATGATAATATAATAATATAAATAAATTATATGAAAAACTATTTTTGAATTAAAATGCACTATTTTTCACTATTTCTTAAAATATGAAATTTATCAGAAAAAACAAAAAATTTATCCAAATTAAATTTTGATGAAAATATTACAAATAAGAAGTTTATTTGTAAAATTGAATATATAAAATTTTCAAATATTTGATTTAAAATGCGTTCTCCATTAAAAGGAGGTAAAATTTGTTTTAGAAAAAATAGCCTTTTAATGTGTAAGACTTGATTAATTCTTGTCAAATAAATATAAAACAATTTGAATGGCTGTAAAAAAATTTGATTAATTATATAATATATACATTTTATAATATGGTTAATACTATTCATAACTACATTTTAGACAGCTAGTTTGATATGTCATAGTGTGTTTGAACTCAGTATTGCGTGTAATGCAAGCTATTAAACAGCAGCATACCGTGGAAGCTTTGGGTGTTACACATAAAATGAATTATGAACATGATGATGTTACCAATCCTGAGGAAGAACATAATTTTGACGATGAAACGGTAGAATTAATAGTTGATCAATACCATTTTAATAAAAAACAATAATGACATACCATAATGGTTTTGAATAAAATTATCAAGGTAAGAAGTTAAGGTATAAAATTTGATATTGGTTGGAATCAAAGAAGAAAACCTATTAAATCCAGAAAGTCAACATTCATTAATTATCTTGGGGACACAAAAATGATTAATGTGCTGATTTATATTCACACATGGTGATGCATCCAACCTTTAACGAAGGAAATCATTTAAAAAGATATAAAAGTAATGTTAATATATAATTTATCAACTTTAATGAAAAATTATATAATGAAAAGTTGATTTAATTTTCATTAATCATTGAAGACTTCATTTATTTTAAAATATTTACCTAATAAAACTTTCTTAATGGCCATTGGAAATTCAAATATTTCCTTTTGGACTCTTATGATGAAGTTCCATCTTAGGGATGCTGAGGGGAAAATAAAACCCCACCCACCACTTAGTTATACACATAGTATAATATGGGAATCATGGAATGTTTTTAACAATCACAACAACGAGAAATCATTTCTGGGGCATTACAGTCAATAATATATGATTTGTAATTATTTATTTTATCCAGCTTGATTCAAAATTTATAATTTATGAAACAACAAAAGAGTGCTAAAAATAAAGAACATGCATCAAAACCAATGTACCCCTATCGTAAAGAAATGATGTGGTACAATTCATTATAGAAGAAATTGGTATGTATTTTAAATCAAAAATAAAATTTTAATTATGTTATATGAAATATCATATGTTATTTTGTTTATATACAGACTGAGGAATCAAAATATGAAGCCACTTCCATCCCATTTCAGGTGCTTTGAAAGGAGGCTTGTGTAATAAGGATGGTAAATTAGTTGTTGAAAACACAATATTAGTATGAAAATCATGTGTTTGTATAAAACAATTGTATTTTGTTATGCTTTATATAAATATCACATAAAAATATATATTTATGTTAATATTTTCTATATGTTTTAGACACAACAATCAACAATGATCATACTAGAAGTAATGCTACTTTGAGTAGCTTCGAAGCGGTCAAAAAAAGAAGGTCACAATAGAGGATTAGGTTTTGGAGTACTTAATGAAACATATTTCAGGAATATAAAACCCCATGAAGATACATATAATATTATTATATGTTTATAAAGACAAATATACTCACTAAAATATATTATTTTGCGGTCTGGTTTGGTAGACCAATGTATAATAAAGGATTAAAGAAAACCAGTGGTGTAGCAAAGATACACACATGAACCAAATTATTCCACTAGATTTAAGGCAAGTCATTCACCCAACCACATACCTTACCAAGGGTAATCAATTTTTTCATTATTCATTCTCCTAAATGTGAATCAAACAACGTCCAATAACTTTATTTTACTAAAATTTTGCAGGGTACATTTGTGTGTGATTTGTATCTATCAACTCCCACATACCACCATGTTGTGATGGGTATAATATATAATATCTTTAGAGATTTTCTACACAATAAAAACATCCCAAAAGATCACATGATACTGGGTATTGAGGTAGCTTATGTCTCGATAGTAGAGTTATATATTCCACTTGATGATCCGGATATTACAACTGTTGAAGCTGCAATTGGAGCCTTCATAGCATGGATATATAATTTTATAAAGAAACATGAGGAAAAAATTTAAAAAACTATTTAATATAAAAAACATGTAATAGTTGATGATAATAGTTATGAAGTGATTTATGATATTATAGTTGAATAAAGAGATTAAAAAAATATAAGGTCTAATATAGAAAATCTTCTGAATCGATCAAGAAAACAAAAGGTCCTTCCGAGAGTAAATTCTTCCCACCAGTTCCAGAGAAAAATTTATTATTATTAAAACATTATGTAGATACCATATTTAAAGATAAACCTATTTCTTAAATTTAATATAAAGAATAAATATAAGGATTTTCCATGACAAAAATAATTTTTATCGAGACTCTAAATGAGATTCTCAAGTATGAATAGTTGGGCATCCGAGTTGTGAATACATACATAAGGTATATTTTCATAATATGTTTGTTCAAATAGTGATATAATATGTTAATTAAAGTTAATAGCTATTCATATTTTGTACCAGTGTTTATATCAAAACTATATAAAGTGAAGATCATGTGAATCTCAATTTTGATTCATTTATCCGTATATCATTTCTACAATAGAACATACCTTTGAGAACAATGAAATTGAGAAGAAAAAAGACGAGCTACTCAAATAATTTATGAAAAAAGCATTAGATGAAAGACACTTTTGATACCTATAATGAAAAGGTAAAACTCTAAAACCTAATCACATAAAATATATTTAAAATTTTTTCATTACTTAATTGTTTTTATTTTTAGGGTGCACTGGATGCTGATAGAAGTCAATATGGACACCCTGAATATTTATTATTTGGAACCAATTATTAGACATGAAATCAATTGAACCCACATGATGTGTATTGTGAATATGAAACACACTATGATAAATATTTTTTAGATAAATTTTGAATTATATGTTTAGGATGTGTTTTAATAAGAATTTTATTATGATTGGGAAGTAACTCAATACAGGCTAGATCATGGCATGAAGTTAGTGTCAGGAGGGATAAAGTATATGAACTACTAAAAATAGAAATAAAATAGTGTATATATAGAATTATTTAACTATCAAAACTTTTAAAAATAATTTACTTATTTTGGTCAATGTTTCTATAGTGTCTTAAACAAGATAATAACATTGATTATGGATATTATGTTTGAATTTTTTTAGTGAAATATTAAATCATGAAAAGATTAGAATCCCCTAACAGGTAATTTCTTAATATAATTACAATTTCATTAAATACTTTTGATAATAATTTTTTTGATTAAATTTTCTCAGTACTATCGTAGTTTCTGACAGCCTAGTTACTCAAAAGAATAAATCAATTTGTTTAGAGAAGAGTGAGAAATATAGTTTTTGTCATAATGTATTCCAAAAAAAACTTTAGGTGATTAACTACTATGTTTGTGATCTAGTATGATTTAAGACCTTCCAAATAGTTTTGGGGTGTGAATAATTAGAGTTATAATGCTTATATAGTATTTTTGATCTCTTTCTCAAGGAGAAGAATAATGAAAGAAATTAATTTGTTTAAAAAGTGATGACTTACAAACAACTTTTTTAGGGAAATATCTCTTGTGGAGGAAGAGGTATAGGTGGAGGTAGAGGTAGAGGTAGAGGTGATGACAGAAGATCATCATAGGCAGAGTCTGAGTTAGAGACTGATGTGGAGGAGGAGGCAAAGGTGAAGACTGAGGTGGAGAATGAGCTAGAGGAGGATAAGAAGAACTCTCTTGATGAAAATAAAATTATTAGGCAATTAAGTATAATGAGGATCATACCATGATTATGTTTGAGAATTTTTTTTAAAAGGTCACACAACACTCAAATGTTTGAATAAATATGTTTGTAAAATTATCATTTTAATATAAAAAAGTGTCACTCACTAAGAACTAAGAAAATTCACTCAGATTGTCTAGATAATTTGGTTCAATGATTCATAATTCATTTGTGACATGTATGGATACGTCTCATGTCAAACCCATACATGATACCCCCCGTATGTCTCAAAGTGCATGTTTCTAGTTTAAAATGACATTTTAGTAAAAAAACACATGTACTGTACTCAAAACTAATGAAACACATTATGATTATTTTGATACTTTAGTAAAATGATCCATATGTCATTTGGGATGTGTAGAAATTAGCATAACCTAAATCCAATGCATGGTGTGACCAATATGACTCCAAGTGTATTTTGTTTTTCAAAATTAACATTAATATTACAGAAAAAACAACTAACATAACCAAAATTGAGAAAATAAATTTCGATTGTTTCATTACATTATAAAAACGATCCATATTAATTTTTTTATGTGTAGTTAATAGCCTAAACTCAATCCAATGTATGGTGTAAACAGTATGATTTCAAAGTGTCTATTATCATTTTAAAATTGTCATTTTAAAATAAAATATTTTACTCATTGAAAACCAAGTAAATGTGCTAAGATTGTCTTGATAATTTAAGACAATAATTCATAATTCATTTGTGATGAGTATGAATCAATATCATGTTAAAGACACACATTATTCCACCTGTATGGCTAAAAGTGCATGTTTCCAATTTAAAATGATATTTTAGTAAAAACACACAAGTGGCATACTCAAAACTAAGGAAACAAATTATGATTGTTTTGATAGTTTAGAAAAAAGATCCATGAGTCATTTGAGATATGTAGAAATTAGACACACCTCAATCCAACACATAGTGTGATCAATATGACTCCATGTGAGTCTTTTTATTCAAAATTGACATTAATTTTAGTGAAAAAAACAACTAACATACTAAAAATTTAGAAAACACATTCATATTTTTGGGTACTTTAAGAAATGATCCATATTTCATTTTTGGCATGTAGGAATCAAACACACTTCAATCTGACACACGGTTTGACTAGTATGGAGTCAAAGTGTCAGTTATCAGTTTAAAATTGATATTTTTATTCAAAAAATTGTAACTCATTTAAAACTAAGGAAATGCGATTGTATTGTCTTGATAATTTTTTTACAATGATTCATAATATAGTTGTGATGTGTATTAATTAGACTCATGTAAAACCCACACATGATGCTAGTTACAAGGATCAAAGTGTGTGTTTCCATTTTAATATTACATTTATGTTAAAAACACAAATGGCGTACTAAAAAATAAAGAAAAACATTCGGATTATTTTAATATTTTAGAAAAAAATCCACCAGTCATTTAGAAAATTTATCAATCATACTCAACTCAATTTGATGCACAATGTGACTAGTATGACTCCAAGTACATATTTTTATTCAAAATTGACATTAATTTTATTGAAAAAAACAACTAACATACTAAACATTGAGAAAACACATTCAGATCATTTTGGTAATTTATGAAAACAATCTATATGTCATTTGTCACAGGTAGGAATTAACTGCACCTCAATATGATGCACGGTGTGGCTGGAATGACTCCAAATGCATCTTTTTGTTCAAAAGTAACATTAATTTTAAAAAACAATTAACGTACTAAAAACTGATAAAACCCGTTCTGATTGTTTTTGGAAGTTTAGTAAAATGATCTATAAGTCATTTGTGATGTGTAGGAATTAATCACACCTCAATTTGACTCAAGTTGTGACATGTATGACTTCAAGTGTGCCTTTTTTTCAAAATTTACATCAATTTCAGTAAAACAAACAACAAACATAATCTATAATAGTTTTTTTATTCTACTTTCATTTGTGTTAGAAATTTTATTTCCTTTAAATTCAATATATTTATCTTATTAAGGTAACTTCAATTTCTATTTTTGGTGATTCAATGTGTTGTTACATCACATTGCACCTGTTTCTAGTGATGTAGTGTGTTGTAGCTTTACACTGTAGTTTTCACCTTTATCATCACTTTTTAGAAGTACCAATAAAGTTATCTAAATCAGTTCTTTAAAAATTGTGGATAAAGGCCATATTAAGTAGTGATTTTTAAGGTGATGATAAAGGAGTTATTTATAAAAATTTGTAGAAGCACTGAAAAATCCTACTTTTATCAGTAAATTTTAATGTGCAGATAAAAGACCATTTATCAGTGCTATTTAAAAGTGCTAATAATGGGTCCTTTATTAGCTCTTTAAAAAGTGCTGATAAAGGGTCAATTTATCGGTGAAAATTAAAAGTGCTAACAAATGGGATCTTTTATTAGCGCTTTTATTTACACCAATAAAGCTAACCATTATCAATGTTTTTCTATAAGTGACAAAAGTCTTGGCCTTTTAACCGCACTAAGGTATTCAGTGATTTTATATAATTGATAACGACCAATTCTATCACTTTTAAAGGTGTTTTTAGTAGTGTGTGCTTGAAAAAGGAGAAAATGACTTAATCAAGATTAGGGGAGAAACTGATAGGTGGAGCAGTGAAATAGGTGGTTTTATATCTAAGGATACTAGAGATGATTGATCAAAGATTATATATCATGATAGATAAGGATGGTGAGGAAATTAGAAGAGTGGTTTTAGAAATAAATGAAGTGTTTCATTGAAAAATGATACAATATACTCTTGTTTCTCATGCTTAGAAAGACTCATGTGAGCTTAGAGTGTCTACTGAGTAACTCTATAGTCACTATCATAATCACAAAAAGTAAATATTTAGAAAATTATGGAAGAACCCTTAATGTTGTATCAAAATTTAAAGAGTTCTCAGAAAACCAAAAGGGTGATATTTTTAGCAAAAAATCCCTCACTATGGTGCTTTTGGGTTTATTTTGTTTGTTGACAAGGTTGAGGTTGTTGAAAATGGATGGTTTTCAAAGAAGGTATGAAGAGTTAGTGGGAATACTAAACATTTCTTGCAATGTGATCATGTGAGACACCCATAGTTGTATTTATTATAGGTCAAAAAAATAATTTGAGACAAAAACATTGAAAATTTCAAGATTGCATGGGGCTGTCTTTGAGTCTTACAGTGAGATCTTGTGTAGCGCACATGATTGTATTTGGATATCACAGAGGGATCTCATGCAATGCACATGATTTTTTTTGGAACTCACGATGAGTCATGAAAAGAATTGGAAGACAACAACATTGAAATTCACAAGATTGTGCATGACTGACTTTGAGTCTCTTGGTGAGATCTTTTGTAGTGCACAAGATTGTCTTTGGATCTTGTAGAGGGATCATGCACAATACTCATGATTGTAATTGGAGATCGCACTCAAATTTTGTGGAAAGGGAAAATATGACTCACTCAATGAATGAATGATGAACAAGGACTCATGCAATGTGTGAATGTAGACTCATACAAGGTACTCATTCAAAGTGTGAATGAGAGGACTTATGCATAGACCGAATGTGAACTAGTATAATGGACTCACAAAGTGTGAATTCTAAAATGGGTTCACAGAATGTGAATGATGAAAGAAGGTTTATGGAGTGTGAATGTTGAAATAGATTCGCAGTGTGAGAATGCCAACCACAGATTCATGGTGCATGAACAATAATTGCATTGGGAGGTTTGCAGAGTGCGATCAAGACTCACACCCATATGTTTTTGGAGCGCGAACGAGACTCATGCCCTGGGATTCACAGATCATGAATAAGACTTGTGCCTAGAAGTTCACATAGCACATGATTTATATGAGGTGGATGAGTGTCCATGATTTTTGTAGTGATATGTGGATTTAGGGCTGTATAAAAGAGCCTATAAATACACTAAGGATTTACGATGTTTTCCTTAAAATATTGATCTAAATCTATTTTGGATAAGAGACTCGTGGTGAGATCTCACGATAGAGGTTTAAAAATAAGGAGTATAGGTTATTGAGATCGCGTAAGTGTTATGTATGATCTGAACAAGGTCTTGTTAAAAGATAGTAAGTAGAATCATGAAAGATGACCCACAAAAGCCGACTCATGTGAGATAATTGCACATAGTGGGACTCGTGCAATGTGAGAACATGGGTTCATGCCAGGGTGTTCATGGTGAATGATTTTCACACCAAGGGTTCACAGAAAATGAGGTTCATTCCAGGGTTTCATGGAGAAAGAGGTTCACACTAGGGGTTCGTGTAAAAAGATGGTTCATGTCGGGGGATTGTGATAAATAAGGTTCTTTCTAGAGGTTTGCGGCGAATGATGTTCGAGCCAGAGGTTCACGCTAGGGGTTTGCACCAGGGGAATCGTGCAAGGTGAGACTTGTAAAAGGAACTGAGTTTTCATGCAATAGAAATAACATAAGGTGAGATTAGTTCATAGAACCTGGGGTTCGCACTAGGGGACTTACACAATGTGGGACCGCACAAGGCTCCTGGGGTTCATGCCAGGATCTTGCGCAAGGGTATGCGCAAAGATCTTGTGAAAGGACTTCTATATCAGGGTCTCACATAAGGAATGAGAAGAGGAATATAAAGTCTCTATACCATTTGAAATCACTCACATAATGAGTTTATTCACTGCTATATTCAATGTAGTGAAAAAAATACTTGTCATCACTTTAAGATTTTTCAATGTTGAGGTAATTATTGTTTATTCAGTAAAGAGAATTATGTTCCAGTTTTTTGGAATGTGGAAGTGTTACATATAGGTGTTTTTAAGGAACTAAAAGAAAAATCCCAGAAGAGATTAAACATAGAATCTACTTATAGTTGATTATGCATTCATTAGTGATAATTAATGGACCTACATTTCCATAAAATAACTGTGGATCCTTTTTGGGGAAGTGAGTAAAGGAAGAGGAAGCTGATGATCCTTTCCACCAATAGTGAGCCAGAAAAAGAGACATAGGGAGTGACCCATGGGAAAGTAGTGAACTAACCCTAACCATTGTAAAGTTAGTGAGCATGGGCATAGGAGTGATATATCCCAAACATTGTAATTTAGAAGTGAGCCATAGTGTATTTGGTATATCGGTACATTGCCAATGTATGCTCCCTGGACATAGCCTAGTAAGGGTAAACCAGGTAATATTGATGTCTATCATGAAAGATTCAATTTTTTTCATACATTTCTTTGGGAATGGGAGAGAAGAATGTTTTGTTTAATGATGAAACAAGATCATATGGGTTAGTTGTTCTAAATTATCATACCTTGATTCACCCTCACTCAGGGTATTTAACCTAGTTTGACTAAAAATTATACTAATTTTTGGTTCATATACAGTACATGTTTCAAACAAATATGCAAGAATAGATGGAGAAAAATTATGGGGAAATCACCAATAAATATCTATTACATGAGAGAAAATATATTAGAATATACCCGTAATAAAATCCCAACTAAAGTTCAAATCAACATAAAAATAGTATGTATTCAATTATATCCATGTTATATTTCATGGGAGAAAATATATGTTTAATAGATATTACTTGTATTATGATAGTTTCAAGCTCAAAGATTGTGCTTGTTGGAATAATGTGTCCTCCCATAAAAGATATTAAAACACTATAAAAAGGCATATAAAATTTTATTTGATGAAAATTCTATAGAAGAAATGTAAAATTTTATTCATTTGGAACAGTTTTAAGTTCTTGGGGAATATCAAAGTAAATTACCATGAGAGTGGTCACAATGAAGTATCAAACACTCATGTATCAAATTATGCTATATAAACAAGACCATAACTTACAATTAAATGGGACTGGAAGAATATTTACGAGTCTAACTTGGGATTTACCTAAATAGAAAATGTTAAATCAAGAACACACAATAGAGATAAGAATAACGATTTACCAAAAAATAAGAAGTTTTTTCAATTATAGAAGAATAATTCATAACATGGACTGTTGTAAAAAGTCCATGGACGTTAGTAATCATAGAAGTGAGCTCATGAAAAACAAGGAATTAATCTAGGAATATAGCATAAGGATTGGTTTGGTGAAAGAAATTATTGAGAAACCATAATGATGTTCTAAGAAAGATAGTTATGCTTCTAAAGAGCACTTGATTATATAGAAAACTCAATTAGAAAAGGAAATACATATTATTAAAGAACCAAATAATGTAAGTGCTAAAGGGAAACAAATGCTTCCACATGAAGTTAAAATAGAATTTCATGAGAGATTTTCTAGAGAATATGACTCAAGAAGACTTGAGAATCTGTGTGGGAGGTGTAAGTGGGATGTAAATATTTCAAAGTACTATTTGATCATGTTTCCAACCCAAGTAGATATTTTAAGGAAGATAAATATTTAACCAGGAGATTCGTGAGATTTATTTATAGATACAAAGAAAAAGTTCACCCACAATTAATTTGTTATAATAATTAAGGTAAATATTATTCCCAAGACTATTACACGGAAAATCAGGAATGAAAGAATTAATATTTCTCCCAAACATTTAGCTAGAAAGAAATATGCATCCTACTTGAGAGATGATTCATAACCTTACCACTCTCATTAAAGGTCGAATAAGATCCACCATTTTACCATATAATATATTTGTTCATTATATTAAGGGATTTGAAATTTATTCATGTTCTCAAAGAGATAAAAAATAAATATGAGTAGGCTATTATAATTAATCTGTACTTGATGAAAGAAACCATCTTTGTGTAATCATAACCATTTAGGGTTATTATTTTATGAAGAGATCACTATTTAAGAAGTGGAGATGGAGTTTATCCCTTATGTGAATAATTTTAGAAGAATCTATATTAAATAGTTTTTTTAGAATTTCCATAAAATAATTGTTGTAACATCTCTCGACTCGACACTCTCCCACATGGATGAAATGGGCCAGTTATGGGACCCCATGCATGCCTCACCATATGCCAGAATATTACAAAAGCGGCCTTTAACAATGTTGAAATTTTATCAGTGCTAGAGAAAAGCACTCATAAAGGGTTCCTTTATCAATGCTAAAAGAAGCATTGATAAATGGACCCTTTTATCAATGCTAAAAAAGCATTGATAAAGGGTATCCTTTATCAGGGATTTTATAGCTTTGATAAGGGTGATCCCTTATCAGTGCTTCCTTTTGGTGCTGATAAAAGGTACTGTTAATTAGAACTTTATTTTTAGCATTGATAAAGTGTACCCTTTATCATTGCTTTATTTTTTGTGCTGATAAAGGGTAGCATATATCAGCGCTCTTTTAAAGACGATAAAAGGTACCTTTTATAAGAGATTTATTTTTAGTGCTGATAAAATACACCCTTTATCAGCGCTTTTTTTTAGCAGTAAAAAATGGTATTATTTATCAATTCTCTTTTAGCACTGATAAAGATCCAAAATAAAATGTAATAATTAAAAAAAATAAAAAATAGTAACAATTTTATTAATTAAATAATTATAGTAAAACATTAATAAATTGAATATACATATATATAAATTATAAAAATTAACAAATAATATATATTAAATATATAAATATGTAAAATAAATAAAATGAAATAATTAAAAAAATTAAAATTAAAAATGAGTAAATTAAGAAAAATGTTAAACATTTTATTAATTAAATAATTATTAATAAAAATGATTAAATGTAATATAAATATATATATATTATAAATATTAATAAATAGTATATGTTAAATATTTATATAAATGATAGAATCGTAATAAATAAACAAAAAAAAATAAAATTTAAAAATTTTAAAAAATTATTTATAAACTTATTAATGAAAAAATTATTAATGAAAATGAAAATGTATAATATATATATATTATAAATAGAAATAAATAATACATATTAAATATAAATATCCAAAAAATAAATAAAATTTAATAATTAAAACATATTAATGTCTTATTCATTTTTACTATTTTTTATTTTTCAATTTAACATATATCAAACGTCACGTGTTACATTAATATCACATACACATATATAATTAATATATTTTTATATACAACTCACATACACAAATAATTATTGTAATTAATATTATATATAGAAACACACACACCCAATATTTATGTATATTATTCTAATTTTAGTTTATTTTCGAATTTCATTATAACATGATACATTTAATATATTATTTTTATATTAGGTCAATTATTTTTTATATTATTACATTTAGGTATTATTAATTATTTTAATATGTTATATTATTTATTATTTATTTTATTTTTGAATTTGATCATTTTATATTGTATTGTTTATATATATTTATTTACTATATTTTAATATATTTAATATATATTCATATTTACTTCAATATATATCCATATTTTTTTAATAATTTATATTTAATTAATAAATCATATCTATTTTTTCAATATTTTTAATGTGTACTCATTTTGAATTATTAAATTTCACTCAATTTTAAAATACATGTATTTATGATTTTATATCCACTATAATGTTAAAAATATTTTTGTAAATAATTATTTATAAATAAATATATTTATAAATATATATTTACAATATTTATTAATTTATAAATTTATAATTGTTACAAATAAATAAATATGACTTTTTTATAAATTATTTATATAATTATAAAAAAATAATTATATATATTTACATAATTATAAAAATATAATTAATATATTTATATAATGTACTTAGAGAAACTTGAACTTGAGACCTCGTCGAGACCCATAAGGGAAGCTATCACTTAGCTGCACCCTCGGGATCATATATATTTAATTATATAAGTATATAAATATATAAACATTTTTTTAAAATTTTTATTCATATATTTATAAATAAATAGTTATTTATTTAAATAGTTATAAATTTATAATAAATATATTTAAATAATGAATATTTTGATATTTATATATATTTATTATATATATATAATTATATAATATATGTAATTATATAAATATTTTTATAATTATAAAATTATAATAAATATATTTAGTATATTTATATTTATATATCTTTATTATATATATAATATTAAATATATATATATATAATTATATAAATATATTTATACTTATAAATAAATAATTATAAATAAATATTATCCTAATATATTTATAAATGTATATTTAGTAAATTTATAAAATTATATATTTATAATTATAAATAATATAGTATACATTTGTTTAAAAATTATTTGTGTAATAAAAAATAAATTGTTATATATTTAAATAATTATAAAATTATAATAAACAAATAAATAATTATATAAATATTTTGAGAAATTTGTTTTTCATTATAATTTTATATCATTTATCAGTTTTTATGTTTGAGCACTGATAAAGATGCCTTTTATTAGTGCTTATCAATTTAGCACTGATAAAAGGGATATTTATCAGTGCTTTTTTGAAAGCGTTAATAAAAGTGTCCATGATTTATTTAATAGAACCTTAATCGCTTCTCATTCAATCACAATTATCAAGCTCTTGCAGAACTCCCCTATTGCTGATGATACTCCTCCAAGTTCTATCAGATGAATCAAGGCTAGAATCTAATGTATATTATTTTCTTCTTTTCCTCTCTTGTTATTTGATTATTTGGGTTCCACAGTTAGGATTTTGGCACGATTATTAACCATGAAGAACCCTACATCTCATGTCTCTCTCTCTCTCTCACACTTACCTATACGTAAACAACGCCACCACTACTCTATAAACGCATTCCAAATTCAGATGAGACCACTACAAAATGCATCGCCATCTGTTGTTGCAGATGATGGTGATTTTTTTGATGTTTTCATTTTATTATTTCTTATTACCATTTATATACTGTGGGTTTTCATTGTTTAAATCTTGTTTCTATAGTATGGCATGCACATGAAGATGAAAAAGAGGTTACCATTATATTGGACTAATTTTAAATGGAATGTTATTTGATATGAATAATATAAAGTGAATTCATATATATATATTTTTAATGTGAAGTGGTTAATCTAAATGAGGGAACTAAAGATTAAATTTTTCCAGTTTATATTGGTTGAAATTAACAAAAAATTTTATAGATATAATTTAGTAAGGAAAAAACTATATAAATTTTCATTGAATTCAAAATAAGCATACATTTTTAGTTTTTTATTTGATCCAATTTCAAAAGTTGTGATGTATTGTTAATAAGAGCTATATTTATAATTGGTTGATAGGTTCCTAAAATTAGTATATGTACTAAAAAATATATTCAAATAAACATTACATTTATGAGAGAATATGAAATTCAATGGGTTATGGATATCATTCAAGGAGATACCTTTTATTTTTATTATCAATGAATAGTTTCCAATAATTTCTCATGTCCATTAAATTTATAACTAGTTAAAACAATGTTTGAATTTTTATAATCTAATAGAAAATAGAATTTATGAATTTACATTACTTTAAATTTATAAATGGAAAAAAAATTTATAGCCCAACATACCAAATAATATTCTAGTAGAGGAGTTTCCTTATGGGGCATCATCTATAGAAGATGTTATATATGAGATTACATTTAAATAAAATAATTTTATAAATAAATTCCTCTCTAAAAATGAAGTGATTTTTGATTAAGTCACCTTATTTATAAAAATTCTTTTCTTTATTTGCTTGTGTGTTATCTTATCAATATATTTAACTTTTATAAACTACAGCATTGCAATATAGTCCAACTATTCATAACTTGATCTAAGATGAATGAAAATGTTACTCAACCATTGGAACCATCAACCATCATCCAAAGGATTTATAATAAATATGTATCATTCAACATGATCCATGATAAATGGTTTAAAAAACCAACTCACATGAAAAGTGAATCTATGTAAAATAGTAAAAAATATAATCCCATGAATATAAATGCCTACAGGAATAAAAAACAACAATTTGATATATCCTAGGTAAAAATAAAACCCTATACGAATAACCTACCTACCATTTATGACACAAACTCTAAAAAAATCCACAAGCTATCATTTAATACTCTGTCCCTTCCAATAAATAATCAATACTTGCAATCTTCAACCCAAGGAAACATCAGCTACAAGTGCACCGAGATGCACATAATGTGGTTAAGTAAAGTAACTTGGTTTGTTTTCAATGATGATTTCCCATACCCTTAATCCACATGAAAACAATGTATCTCATTTTTATTTTATGAAAACATTCCTAATATGTGATAATTGAAAGAAGCATACAACACATAATATTTATAAGAAACATAAATAACTTTTTATAAAAAGGACCATGGGCTTTAAAAATAAGGTTTTGTAAATAATGATTAATTTTGGTAAGGTGTATATATAATTAAACAATCTTTATTCATAAAGTCACCATTTTCATGAATATTTCATGAAAATTGGCACTGTCTTGAACATAGATATTAAACTTTAATACTTCAGTACAACTAACCATTACTACCTTAATTTAATCTATCCTCTAATGATTGATTTCCTTCCATCTCTTGAATATGTATTAAACTCCCTCTTTCAAAATAGCCTTCCTCCCATCATCATCATTTCAAAGTTCCTTGATGACATACCTCCTGATCAGATTGTATTCATTAATAACTATTAAATCCACTACCATGAATTTGAAAACTGAACCAAACTCATTCTTAAACTCATTAGCCTTTCATCCATCTCATTTACTACTTCCTAACTGAATGACCGGAAGGCTATTATTTTTTTGATTTTGGATAACCCAATTTTAAGGGTTGGGGGAACCAAGACTTCAAGTACACAAAACATTAACAAAATTTGAAAATAAAGATGGTTGTAACCAAGAACAAGACTACGTAGAAGTTACTCCTTCTAGAATCAACATCATTAAGGAACACCTCCACCAGAGCATGGCTACTCAGCAAGCTGCCCCGTGCAAAAATGCACGAGCCCGATACTTATAGGGACACCATACCCTCTCAATATTCCAAATCCTAAGAGTCTTACACAATGAAGATGACCAGATCTTTCCTCATCTGAAGAAGATCCTTGTAGACTATCTGGGATCTCCAATAGTTGATCCCTTGCATATCCAACAACCATCAACCAACCAGAGAAATTCTCAGTTTACCAGTTTCACATCCAACCAATTTCACAGCTAATCAAAAAAATCATGGATGAACCAAATCCAAAAAAAACCTACATAAAGAAGAAGAAAATCTTAAACCGAGGACCTCCACCCTCCGAACAACATTTACTACTTCCTAAGAACACCAAAATGACACCTAAAGATTAATTAATACATAATGAATGAATATATTTTGTTTCTTGATATGTATTTTCTTATATGACTCTCTTTGTTAATTTTGGTAGTACTTAATCAAAAATTACTTTTAATTTTTGTGATGTCACATTGGAACATATTAGAACTATAGTAAAGTATAATTGTTAGAAAATACTACTATGATGGTTGAATTCCTAAAAAGAGTCGCATTGGACATTTTTTGTGAAACAAAACATTCCAAACATACCTTTTGATTCTCTTACCCTTCAAGAATGATAAATTTAAAAAGGATACAATATGACTCATTAAGGTATTACACCAAAAATGAGAAGATCTCTCCAACCCTACTTTTGGCTTCATCATTAGGATACATTCTTTTGGAATCTTGGACTAATGGTCGGTTCTCAAGCTCTCCCATACAACTCACACCAATACCACCAAAAGTCTGTATCTACTCTAAGTCATTCCAAAAAAGAAACATTTTATAGGAAGAGGAAAAAAATAATTTTTTTGTGTATGGAATTAAATGATTATGAGTGGAATTCATATGGATTTGAATGTTCTTTACTTCATTTTTGAAATGTAATTTGTTAGAATCCATAATTAAAATTTCATTTATATTATTTTTGTACCTCAATTGATAAGATTATCTCATATTTGAGATACATGTGAGGTTAAATTACTTGTAACATAGGTTAGATTTCGTGTATCTTAGTGGGCATGAGTTGATGTTTTCATGGTAGTGTCAATGACCTTTCATCTCCTAAATAGTTTTTATTCCATTTTGTTGCTTGAGAATCATCCCCCACATCTTATATGTTATTTGAACTACTTTGAGAATTATTAATTCAAAATGATCACCACTAAATTTTATGGGATGACTTTTTGTAATAGTACTACAAGCAACACAGTTGGATGTACCCAAAATATGGTGAATGGTTATCAAACAAAAAAATACAATGATAAGTATTCAGGAGGTATGTCATCAAGAATATTTGGAACCACAATGATGAGTGGAAGTCTATTTTGAAATAAGGAGTCCAATCCATCATCAAGAGATGGAATCAAATAAAGAACATGAGGACAAATTAAATAAAGGTAGTAAAGTTTAGTTATACTATAGTATTGAAGTATAATATATCTATTCAAGAATATAGAAATTTTCATGCAATATGGATAAAAATTTGTACTTTTATGCATGAATTGCATTGTATTGTTTTTATTCAAGAGATACTAAATGTTTGACTACTCATGCATACAATGTATTCTACATATGATGATGTTACCAATCTTAGGGAAGAACAGATTGTTAATGATGAAACAATGGAATTATTAGGGTATCAACATCATTTTGATGAAAAAACAATGACACAACATCATAGTGTTAAACAAAATTGTCAAAGAAAGAATTTAGTTTATAAAATTAAAGGGTAGTTAGAATCATCATGGACAACCTATTATCCATAACAAGGAAATGTTCATTAGTTATCTTAGGTTCTCAATGAAGATTAATATCTTTATTGATATTGAATCATGGAAACGTTTCCAACCTGTAACAATGGAAATCCTTTGGAATGATATAATTGTAATGTTATGATATACTTTCTCTATTTTACTGAAAAAATATATAATGAAATTATGATTTAATTATCAATATTCCTCCCAAAGTTCATTTATTTTAGAATATTTATGTATAAAATTTGTCTTAATAGGTACTAGAAATGACCATATAGGATTTTGGACTCTTCTTACGAAGTTAAATCTTAGGGATGTTGAGGGAAAAATAAATCCCCACCCACTAGTTAGTTTTCACACACTATAAATTAAGAAATATGGACTGATTTCATCAATCATCATAATGAGCAACCATTTTAGGTTAATTTTAGTCAATAATAAATTATTTGAAATTATTTATTTTATCTAAATTTATTTGAAATTATTAGTTTATGAAACAGAAAAAGAGTGCTACAAATAAATAACATTCTTCAGAACCAATGTACCCCAATCGCAAAGTAATGGTGGGGTATGATTTTTAGGGAAGAAATTGGTATGTATTTTAAATTAATAATAAAAGTATAATTATGTGATATGAAACAAAATATGTTCCTTTGTTTATATAAATATTAATGAATCAAAATCTGAATTCACTTCCATCCCACCTTATGTGCTATGGAAAGAGGATCTAATAAATAAGGCGGGTGAGTTAGTGGATGAAAACACCAAAATAGTATTGGAAACATTTGTATGCATGAAATAATTATAATTCAATATGATTTAATACAATATTATATAAAAATATATATTTATGTTCATATTTTTTTATTTAGTTTAGACAAAATAATTGATAACTACCATAATAGAAGGAAAGATACTTTCCATAGATTTAAATTTTCCTTTACAATATGGTTGTGTTATAGGATTAGGTATTGGAGTCTCTCCTTAAAAATATTTCGGTAAGATAAAACCACATGAAGATACAAATAATATGGTGAGATGATTATAAACAAAAATAAACTCACTATAAGAAATTATTGTTTAGTCTGGTTTAGAAGACCAATGTTTTAGAAAGGATTAAAGAAAACTGGCAGTGGAGTAATAATCCATATATGAACCAAATGACCCCTAGCTTTGGGGCTAGTAATTACTTCCAACCACATACCTTAACTGTGGTAATCAATTTTTTCAATCTTTCTCCTAAATTTGAATCAAACAACATATGATAAATTTATAATACTAAAGTTGTATAGGGTATACTTGTATGTGATTTGTATTTGTCAACACTCACTCACTTCCGTGTTGCAATGTTAAAAATGTATAATATCATGGGATACAAGATACACCATCAAGAACACCCAAAAATCACATGAGAGTTGGGATTGAGGTTGATCATGATCTGACTTTTGAGTTTCATGTTCCACTTGATAGTCAAAATATTATAATGATCAATGACACTATCATAGATTTCAAAGCATGGATGTCTAATCTTATAATGATACATAAGGTATTTTTTTTAAAAAATCATACGAAAAACATATAACTATTGATGATAAAAGATATGAACTGAGGTATGATATTACATATGGATAAACCGGTGGGGAAACAGAAGTTCAAATCAAGAAAATCTTGTCAATCAACCAAGAAAACAAAACAACATTTTGTGATTAGCTTCTCCTCACTAGTTCCTGAGTAACATTTATTTTCATTACAACTTCGTGAAGAGAAAAAATTTAATGATAAAGATATGTATTACATTGAATATGAAAAAGAAATATATAAAAAATCTTTAACATGAAGAATTTTTCTTGAAACTATAAATGAGATTTCCAAGCATGAATGGTTGGGAATGTAATGTAAAATCCACACATGATGAAACCCGTATGACTAAAAGCGCATGTTTCCAGTTTAAAATTAATTTTTAGTAAACAACACAAGTGGAATACTGAGAAACAAGGAAAAAAATCAGACTGTTTTTATAATTTTGTAAAATGATCCATATGTCATTTGAGGCATGTAATAATCAGTCTCACCTCAATCCAATGCACGGTTTGACTAGTACGACTCGAAGTGCATCCCTTTATTCAAAATTGACATTAATTTTAGTGTAAAAAGAAACTAACATACTAAAAACTGAGAAAACACATTAAAATTGTTTTGGTACATTAGGAAAATAACCCACAAGTCATTTTTGATGTGTAGGAATCAGTCACACATCAATTTGATACATGATGTGCCTGATATGACTCTAAGTGTCCATTATCTATTTAAAGATGACATTTTAATTCAAAAAGTGTCACTCATCGAAAAATAAGAAAACATGGTTGAATTTTATTAATAATTTAGAAAAAATATTTATAATTTCTTTGTGTTCATTTGTAATCAGTCTCATGTCAAACCCACACACGATACAGCCAGTATGACTCAAAGTGCCTGTTTCTATTTTAAAATTACATTTTAGTTAAAAACACAAGTGGCATACTCAAAACAGAGGATAAACATTTGGATTATTTTTATATTTTAGTAAAATAATCCATAAGTTATTTGAGATGTTTGGGAATTATCATAACCTCAATCCAATTCACAGTGTGACCAATATAACTCCAAGTGCATTTTTATTCAAAATTGACATTAATTTTATTTAAGAAAACTGACATATTCAAAACTAATAAAACACATTCAATTTTTTTGGTACTTTATTAAAATTATACAAAAGTCATTTTTGATGTCTAGGAATTAGTTTCAACTTAATATAATACGTGATGTGTGAGGTATGACTTAAAGTGTCCAATATTAATTTAAAATTGACATTTTAATAAAAAAAGTGCCACTCACTAAAAAATATGAAAAAACACTCATATTGTCTTGATAATTTTAGAAAACCAATCATAATTAATTTTTTATGTATATGAATCATTCTCAATCCAAAACTATACATGATGCAACCTGTATGACTCAGAGTTCCTATTAATAGTTTAAATTAGCATTTTAGTAAAAAACACAAGTGGCATACTCAAAACTAAGGAAACACATTTGGATTGTTTTTATACTTTAGAAAAACGATCCATAAGGTATTTGGGACATGTAAGAATTAGAAAAACCTCAATACAACACATGGTGTGACCGATATTAATCCAAGTGAATCTTTTTATTCAGAATTGACATTAATTTTAATAAAAAACAAATTATATAGTCAAAATTAAGAGAAAAAAATCGAATTGTTTTGGTACTTTAGGAAAATTATCCATAAGTCACAGTGTGGCCGATATAACTCTAAGGGAACCTTTATTTTCAAAACTGACATTAATTTTAGAAAAAGGTAACCGACATTCTCTATAATAGTGTTTTTTTCAAGTATTTGTGTTAGAAATTTTATTCATTTAAATCCAGTATTTGTATCTGATTTTTCTAATATTTTCTACTATTTTTAGTGATGTAGTGTTCTGTTATAGCACATGGCATGCCCTGTTTCAGGTGATGAAGTGTTTTTAGCATCACACTATAGTATTTCCCTCTATCAGCACTAACTAAATGTGCTTATAAATGGTTTCTTTTATCATCACTACTAAAAGAACTAATAAAATTGTGATTTATCATCACTTTTTCTTTGAGATCATAAATTACCCATTTATCAGTGTTTTTCTAGTGCAGATAAAATCCTTGTCCCTTTAATCGTGTTACAATAGTCAGTGTTTTTTTTAGTGATGATAATGGGCTATTATTTTATTGTAAAATGCCTCTTTTATATTAGTTCCAGAGGATTTTAACAAGATGTGGGGTTGTGACTTGTATAGAGGGGATACTATACCCCTTGGGAACAAAGTTAACACATAGAAGAAGAATAATAAAATAATAAATATCAGAGTATCAGAAATATTGAAAAAAGTACAATATAGAGAAAATTAAAATAATAAAATAAAATTGGATAATTAAATAAATAATTTCATGACATTCTGAAATGTAACTAAATTTCATGTAATAAGTAATAGAAATAAAATACTAGTAGACTCGAATAATTACTCAAAATTACCAAATCACGAGCCGCATGTCAGTATCATCTCTAAACTCTAGTCTATCTAGTAATAAATAATCAATATTATGGTCCCATGACCATGTTAAATCATACATTCATGTAATCTACTTGGGTACTTAATAGTGCCTCGAATATGGTGTGAGTATAACTCAGTATGTGAACATCGCCATGTCTAAACATAACTAGTATGATAATAATTGTATAATTAAATAAATATGTGTATTAATTAATCAAAAAATTAAATTAATACCATATAAATGTTATTTGGCACCATCCAATAATATCTTTGATCATGTCTTACGAACAATCCAACCATAACCATATAACCATTGTAAACATAACCAACTTCAGTGCCATTCTAGAGTGTCTTTGATCAGGTCTTCCAACCGTGCTAACCATAACCATATATCCATGGTGTAAATCACACAAATTTGTGAAATTTAATATATATAAGAATTTCAATAATAAATCATGTCCAAGTTCAGTATATAATCATTACAACATGTATCAGGGCCATACCTAGTATATAAGAATTTCATCTTGTGACACGAGGAATAGCCCGCTATATGATTATTTCATCCTGAATCACTAGGAATAGGATGGTATATAATAAATATAGCATGAATCCATGAGAATATCTATATAGACCCTTTATTAACATACATTAACATTACATATTTGTCTGAATAATACTTAATACATTAGACAAATAGATTCCCAAATACCCTATTAATCTAGTGCCTTTAGAAGAACCAAATCATAAAAACCAGTACATAAGTGAGCTACATTATCTCCCACTAGGTTCTCCATGTCTATAAACCTTCTTAGACATATCATAAATATTACGTATCATCCTTACTTGGGGAAAGGAAACATAAAAATGGGTGAGCTAAGCTTCTAAATAAGGGTAAACAAAGGATAAATGTAAGAATAATCATGAGCATAAGGGTATGACAATGTGATCACGACATTAGAAGAACATACCCTACATAAAAAGACCATAAACATGAATCATGGCATAAATATTGGTAGTTCATAAGACATGAATCATAAGGGCATCAAGAACATAATCCGTGAAAGCATTAAATAGGAATAAGACATATAATTTATGGAAGCCACATAAGTATATGAAATGATTTTCATAGTATTCAAGGTATAACTTCCAAGTCCATCTTAGTAGTATGGGCTTACTCCCCTTATGTTCTTGATAGTCACATTTCAATACCATGAACATCTTATCGGTCAAGGTTCAATTCCATGACCATCTTAGCAGATAAAGTCCATTACCCAACCAAGTTCACCCCCTATTTCAATCATGTATATGTCATGAGATATAAACCTTTACCACTACATTATAGTAAGATATAAGTACCAACCATCTCATAATTAAATTATATATATATATATATGTTCCACAAATTCATAAATAATAATATAATAACCCATGAAATGAAATGGTTTTCATAAATAAGTAATCATATCTTAACCCATGGAAAAATAAAGGTTTCAAAATCATTTAATCAATGTATAAACCATGAAAAAAAGATAGTTTCAGAAGCATATAACTCATGAAAGAGAAATGGGATTCTTTAAAATCTTTCCATCAAAACATAAACCATTCTGATCAGTAATAAGAATGTTTTCATTTGATTATATCCCTAGTAGAAAATAAAATATAACCAAGGATGTCATATTATATGGATAAGGGTTTCTATATATCACATAGAACATCACTTTTTAAAATATATAATCTTTTGGAAAATACTTTTCTTTTAAACCACTTTGAAAACATATAAAGGAATCATGTAAAATCATTTAAAATCATTTCTTAAGGGAAATATCTTTTCACTTTGAAAACAAATATTCTTTAAAACATAAATATTTTTTAAATCTTTTTTAAATATATTTGAAAAGTTATAATGGAATATTGAAAAAATATTGAAAAAATATTCATTTAAAAATAATAAAATAATCCTAAAAACATTTTAAAACAATTTTTAGGCATAAAACGTTTTTAAAAATCCTTTTCTTTGAAAATATATTGGAACAATTTTAAAAGAAGCTTTGAAAACTAAAAAAAATACATTTTCTTTGAAATTGATCTTACAATATCATTTTAAATATTTTTGAATGTTTTTTTAAATATGGTTTTTTTGATTAAAACAGTCTTCTGACTAAAAAAAACAAGGTCAGATTTTTAAAAAAACATTTTCTTAATTATTTGAAGTACCAAAGAGTGGAAAAAATGGTACTAATACATTAATACATCATGAATAACTTTTGGATAAGAAACTCCATGAGTGTGATGGAGGGATATATCATAATATTACTCAATGGAATCTTAATCATAAACTATCCCGATAAATGATGTGATTGATTCATCAAACTCTTACCAATTAGGAACTTCGAATCATTATCCATATATAAGAAAATGAAATTGTATGAAGCATAAAATGTCATAAAAATAATTATATTATTGATATATCATGTCAAATAGAACTATATACACCTTGTAAAAGAACATAGGTGAATAACATAACATTTGTCTCAATGAAGGTAAATTGAAACCAAATTACTTTACCAATTTGGAAAATTTTGAACAATAAACCCCATGAAATAAAGATCATAAAATGGATATGTAAATACCCATAAATTTAATTTTAATAATAATCAAATACATTCATGGAGAATATATACACCACACACACAAAATAGTGGTGAATAGGGAATGTATCTCATAGAAATATATAGTGAGATGAAATTCCCTTACATCATGTCTAGACTCTAATTGTACTCGTTAAAGCATCATTTATAATTAGAATAATTTTATTGAAAATATATAACAGAACAATATTATTATATATAATACCATATATGATTTATTAATGAATTTATAGTACCCATTTATTAATAACTACATGCTAAAGTTATGTTTAGGGTGATAATTGTATTGTTTTTCTTATATGTTTGACTTATTATTCATGGTTATCTTACTTATTTAATGATTTAATTATTTTAGGAATTTAAAACATGATATAAATATCATATATATTCATTATATATTTTTTTATGATAATCTAAAAATGATATTAATATTAAACAAAATACATTTTTCATGGAGATGGTAGTTCATACATTCGCATAAACGATGTTTCTATTTTCTTATCATATTGATAGAAATTAAATAAATGAAATATAGGTGTATATATATATATATTATAATTCTAATATAATTATTATTTAATATATTTCATATAATTTTATCAAACCCATCCTTAATATGTTCTATGTAAAGTGTCAACTAATCACATCACTTTGAGGAGGCGGTAGTCCACAAGTCTGCAAACGATGTTATCATGTTTACACAAAAATGGAATGAATGAAGGTATTTTTTATATAATAATACCAGAAGTGTAAATAAATATTTAATATGATATATTTAATATAAAAATATAGTATTCATCGTAATTCCTAACCATGAGAGTTAGTAAAGGAAAAATGTAAAACATCATTTCGTGAGGCGGTAGTTCACCTTACAAAAGAACGATAAGTTTGTTACCAATTAGATGGAAGTGTGTTTAAGTGTAGGTGGAAGCCATAGAATTAAAATATATCAATATATTTAGGATAATTATATGATTATATAATTATGGGATAATAATATTTTAAGGGGATACATAATGAAAATAAAACAAAAGATCTTGAGGAAGGATGTTACCTCTTCTTTGGGTAACTCCTTATGGTTTGCACCAAAGGGATTCCATGGATGTATTTATTACAAAATGGAATAAGATAGAATGAAGGTAGGTAGTTTTTAAAAGATTTAGGCAGATTTTTGTTAAGATAATGGGATTTATAGGTGTGAATAATTTTGAAGGGTGAATGCCTTTTTATAATGGAGGAGTGATATTCTTGTAAATTTTTGAAAAGGGAATTCCACACATGTTTTCTAACAAAAAATCACTCAAATAATGGTAAAAACCTATAAAATGAATTATAAAGTCTAAATAAGGAAATAAAATGTATTTTTGACAAGTTTCTCAGTCATGTAGGGCCTTCATCTTATGACATAGTCCTTGTTAAAACTAATTTTTCGCTTAATAATTGTCATTAAGTTTAAAAGAATTCACTGATATTTTTGAAAAACAAAATATGCTACCTTTATTAGACATATATATTATTCTAATTTAAAACATGGAATCTATTTTTTCAAATTAAAATCTCATAAGGGAAATAAATTATTTAAAAATTAATCCCACAGATGTGATACGACAACAAGTTTTTAAGTGAAAACGTTTAAAATTTTAAATTGTTTTTATATCCAATTTCAGAGTAAAATTGGTTCCAATAACCTATATTATATTAATTGATGTAAAAAATATCTAATTGAACTTTAAAAAGAAATTATAATATAATTTAACTATTTAAATAAATTAGATGAAAAATTAGTTTTAATTTAAATTTCAGTATTTGTCACTATTCATCCAAAAAAATATTTTTTTTCAGAAAAATAAAAAAAATTAACCATAAGATAATTTTGACACTATTAATTCAAAAATATATTTTTTTTTATTAAATTTATATTTTAAAAGTATCAAAAATTATTTTTATTATTGTTCACATGAGGATATAAAAAGCAATTATTTTAAGAAAATAGTATTTTCAATCATATAAAGACTTTACTAAAAAATGTATGTCTTATTATCAATATATTTTATTTATATAAAACCATTATAAATAATATTTTAAAATTAATTATTATTATTCATATTACTAATTGTAAGGGCTAGGTTAAAACTCTCACTTAAATAATTATAATAATAAAAGGCTGTTTTGTAAAAACTTAGTGATGTGTGTAACACAAGCTAAGTCAGTCTTGCATACAGGGAAACATTAACTCATTGTAGAGTATAATGAAAGGTTTAAATAGTCTAGAATGAAATACAATACATCAATTAAAGTTAATTTATTCAAAAAAACATAAAAAATTAGGGTGTTACATTCTACCCCATTAAAATAAAATATTCCCTCAAAAGTTTTCATTCATATACAAAAATATGAGGATAATATTGCCTCATCATATTGATAACTTCTCATGTATCTTCCAATAACCGGTTATTTCTCAAAAAAACTTTTACTTGGTGAGTGGACATGTTTTGTAGAACATTCTATGTATGATCCAAAATTTCAACCAGTTTTTCCTTATAAGAGAGTTCCTAATCTAGCGGTGTGACCTATGAGTTCAGAACAAGTGAAAGGTTAGGTATATACATCATCAAGAGAGATAGATGAAACAGAACATGGACTTGATAGAGATTTTTAGGAAGTTGCAAGTGATAGGATATCGTCTCGATATGATCAAGAATTTTGAGTGGATCGATATACACAGGGATTAGTTTCCATTTCTTATTGAATATAATAACCTTCTTTTAGGGTGATATTTATAGAAAAACATTCTCACCAACTTCAAATTCAAGATCACACTGATGGTTATTATCATAAACATTATTACAACTTTTAGCTTGCCTGTTATGTTGTTGAATGGATCTGACATTCTCTTCCATTTATTTAGCTATCTTAGGTCCTAATAGTTTTCTTTCTCCAAATTCTTCAGAAAACATTGGAGCTCTATATTTCTATCCATATAGGGATTCATAAGGATCCATATAAATGATTTAGAAAAATATATTATTCCAAGGATACTCAAATAGAGGATTTTGTTTATCCCAACCACCTCTAGAATCCATATAACAATATCTCAACATATACTCTAGGGTTTGAATTTCTCTTTCAGACTGACCATTCCTATAAGGATGATAAGTAGTGCTTGAAATCAATTCTGTATGAAGTGATTATTTAAGACTTAACCAAAACTTTTAGGTAAGCCTCAGTTCCCGATCAGATACAATAGGGTGTGATACTCCATGAAACCTTACCACATCCTTAATGTATATCCTATAAAGCTGATCCAGAGATAAGTCTTATCTAAAAAAAATTAAACGCGATGAATTAGTTAGGTGATTAAATATCACCCACATATAATTAAACCCTTTAGGTGTTTTGGGTTGTCCAATGACAAATTCCATAGTTATTTTCCCTCATTTCCATTACAGTATGTATAATGGATGGAACATACCCTTAGACTTCTATATTACTACCTTAAATTGATGGTATACCAAGAATCGAGATAAAAAAATCTACAATAGCCCTTTTCATGACATCCCATCAGAATTATTCTTTAAAGACTCTATATGTCTTCATACTTCCATGATGAATAGATAATGTTGAATTATGAGATTCATCTAATAGATCATTCTTCAAATCTGGTATGTACGAAACACATACATGTTTCTTGATCCATATTATTCCATCCCCATCCTGGTTTAACTCATGAAAATTTCTATCCTTCATTTTCAACCCTACATCATCTTTCTATGCCTCTTCAATCATTACTTGGAGAGAGGGTTGAACATTCAATTGAGCTAGATAATAATTTTCCCATTCCTCAATATTTCTTGATTTTTCCTTTTCAAATTACGAAATATCAAATCTTTTTTAATCCTCAACATGGATAAGCTAACATGATCATTTCGACTCAAAGCATTGACCACCTTATTCACTTTCCTAGGGGTAATGTATTGAGAAATCATAATAATTTATCATCTATAACTATCTTCTCTAGTGCATCTTCAACTCCTTCAGTGTGAATACATATTTCAAGCTTTTATGATCAGTATATATATCACATTTTTTACATAAAGATAATTCATCCATTTCCTTAATTTGAAAATTACTATAGATAAATCCAAATTATGTTTTGGATACTTTTTCTCATGAATCATTAATTTTCAAGTGAAAGTATCTATAGTCATGTTATTATTTATAAGAACACATCCCAATACCTTCTTGGATACATCACTATAGATTACAAACACTTATTCACTACTAGGTAATGTAGGAACAGATGTACGGACTAACCTTCCCTTCAATTCCTTGAAATTTTCCTCATATTAGTATTTCCAGATGAACGTGGAGCCCTTACAAGTTAATTTGTTTGGGGAATTAGATATTTTTTGTAAATTCTCTAAAAACCTTAGATAATATCCGTATATACCAAGAAAATTATGGATCAAAATCACTGTGTTTGGTCTAGGAAAACATTCAATGGACTTTGACTTTGATAGATCTACTTCTATACCATCTCTTGAGATTATGTCACCAATCAATGAAACCTTTTTGAACCAAAATTCAAAATTTTCAAAATTTTCATACAACTTCTCCTTTCTTAGGTTATTTAGTAAAATTATCAAGTGGTCTTCATTTCCTTCTTTGATCTTTGAATAGATAATAATATCATCTATAAATACTACCAAAAATTGGTCGAGGTAATCCCTAATAAATATATTCATAAAATATATAAATATAGTAGGGGAATTAGTAATACTGAAATGCATAACTATATATTCATAGTGTCCATACCTTGTACGGAATTTCATCTTGTGTATATCTTTTTTCTTGACCCTCAATTGATGATATCCAAAATAAATGTCAATCTTGGAAAAGCAGTGATATCCATATATTTGATCAAACAAGTCATCAATACATGGAAGATGATACATGATCTTGATCATGATCTTGTTTAACTTCTGATAATCAATGAACAGTCAAATTTATCCATTATTATTTTTCATGAAAAGAATAGGTGCACCCCAAGGTGACACGCATGGAAGGATGAATCCATTTTCAAGGATTTCTTGGAGTTTCTTCTTTAATTCCTGCATCTCAATTTTGTCTATTCTACAAGTATTCTATCAAATTGGTGTGGTAGCAGGTATGAGATATATTGAGAAATCAACATCACAATTTTTTGGAAGGCTAGGAAACTCTTTTGGAAAGACATCCACAATCTCCCAAAAAATAGGCAGATCATCGATGCTAATTTTCTCCCCAACCATTTGAGATAAACAACCATTTTAAAGGAAATGAAGACCCATATAGTATATGTAATCCCTATAGAATGTTTATACTTATTGTCACACTAATATATGATCATATGTTGGTTTTAAATATAAAATGTAACTTTCGTTACACAGAAATTGATGTGGGATTTATGAAGAGAAATCCAATTCATGCCTAAGATGACATCCAGTTAAACCAAAGGACGAATGACTAGATTTTTAAGAAGAATATTCCCACAGACATCAATCGGAGAGGAATCAAAGACTTGAAATGCAATCATCTTACCATTAGGAGTTTCACTACTAATTCCACATCAAATGGTTTGGGAGGAATCATAATACCATTAGAAAATTCTTTAGATACAAACGATTTGGTAGATATAAAATAAAATAAGACATTAGCAGTTATAGAGTGGATGGTAAGTTCACCTTTCACCACATCGTTATCTCACCCATAATCAAAGATAATGATTGCATGTGATTTCACCATACCCCTCGGTTTAAAAGTTTCCTCATGTCAATCATCATCACAAACCCCCAAGTTTGGGAAATGGTTAGCATAATTCCCACTCTCCTTAAACATGTAGCACTAAAGCGAGGGACATAAATTCTGTACATTTTTATCTACATTCACATTTTTAGCAAACCAATTCTCCTTAAATTCGAAATAAAATTCCTAATGAACTTACTTTCCTCACTTAAATCATTCATTACATCCATTAAGTCAATTTCATCCAGGATTCTCTACACACTTATAGCATAAAGAAAAGTTCATATTATTCTCTTCATGGTTTTTAGATTTTCCTATGAACTCTATTTTTTTTATCAAAACCATGAGATTCATACATAACTCCAACCTCCATTTCAACCTTGATTTCATAATGCACAATGTATTCTTATCAAATAAAGTATCTTATGGAAAAATCTTTTATTATACTTGTATTTAAGCCAAAAAAGAATCGGTTAAATATATTACCTTGTTAGATGATAATACCAGAAGTGTGCCTCACAAGTCCTGTGAAATAAACCTTGTAAGAACCAAAAGATTCATCATAAATTTTGTTTATCTCAAATAACTCTTTCTACATATTTTTATAAATAATATGAGGAATGTTATTATTGAAAAATAAGTCCTTGAAATCATCCCAATCCATGGATTAAATTTCATCTTATTGCATCGTATTCTTGATTAGGGTCCATCACTGGTCTACTTTCCCTTCTAACTAATAAACAACCGGAATGAATTTCTCACATTGAAAATAATAGAGAAAGGAGAATATCTTTTTAGTGTACTGATCCATTGTTCATCTACAAGTGGATCAGAAGACCCCCTTAATGAAGGTGGATGATTCCTCTTGAAGGACTCAACAGAATGTTGTTCCCTCCCTTTCTCATTTGGATGTCCAGCATGATTCATCTCTTGATAATGTCGAGTGAGCATAATAATGAGATTTTTAAGTCAAAATCCGATAGAATTAATATTCTTAGGATAATGGTCATTTCATTGTTTGTCACACTAATTATTGATGTGGTTTCTTTGGGTTCAATCCAATTACTAAAACCAAAAAATCTTAGTGTATGAAATAAGAATCACAGTGGGAAACCACATAATCTTGAAAAACCACATATATGTTGTCTAAATTATGAAACCTTATTTAATATATAAACCCATAGTTTTTTCATAGGATATTCATAGACAAGTCCTATTTAAAACTTCCATGATGATTATTGGATTGTTTATGAATTTCTAAAGAATATCCCCAAGGAGTATCAAATCATATGTCCATCAAGGTCGGTTTTCATGTACTAGGTTATGCTCAAGTAATAGCCAGTGCACCTTTTTAATGTTTTTACCCCATGGTGAATCCATGATAGATCCACATACATATGTAGTATCGAGATTGAGATGTATTTCTAGGGGAAAACTCACTCTATCATTTACCCAAATTCTAGGTTGTTTTCCTATACTTTTCCTTATCTTTAGAATTATCCATAGAGATGTCATTAGGGTTATCACTAATGTTTTATGATCTTATTTTTTAAAGGATAACTAAAATTTTGCTCTGATACCAACTATAATTAACCTTTTTTAATATACATTATCATTAAATAATTTTTGCAGAATAAATAATACATTACCCATGTATATTCTCAAATATGGTAGTAGTATAGTGCCTATGAAAGAATGGAAATGTAAACACTGGTATATAAGTTAACTAAATTATCTCCTAATAGGTTCTCCATGAATATCAACCTTATTAGATAAACCATACATAGTATATATATTAATAATATGGGGAAGGGAAACATAAAAAGGGGTTAGCTCAGAATCTCAGTAAGGGTAAACAATAGAGATATGTTGGCATAATTATGAGTATAAGGATATGAGAATATGATCATGACATTATAAGATCATACCTTTCATAACAAAGACAATAAACATGAATAATTTTATAATTATTTGAAGTTAATAAAACATGAATCATAAGGGAATCAAGAGAATAATACATGAAAGCTTAACATAGGAATAAGCAATATAATTTTTCAAATACACATAATAATATGAAATAATTTCTATAGTAGTCAAGAAATCGCTTCCAAGGATATCTTAGCAGCGTGGGTTCACTCCCCAAACTATCTTAGTATTAATGGTTCATTCCATGACCATCTTAGTATTCAAGCTCAACTCCAAACACCATATTAGAAGAAAAATTCCTTTACTGAACTCAGTTCACTCACTATTCCAGCCAAGTCTATCTCATGATATATAAATCGTTACCCAATTCATTGGAGTGAGATATAGGTCTCACCCATCTCATAATGAAATAATACAAAAAAGTGTCAAAAATTCATAAAAGAAATATCATAACCCATGAAATGAAATGGGTTTCATAAACATGTAATCATATCTTAAATTGTGGAAAAATATAGGTTACATAATCATTTAATCGAAGCATGACCAATGAAATGAAGCGTGTGTCATAAGCATATAAACCATCAAATATTTATGGGTTTCATAAAAATAATTCCATCAAAACATAAACCATTAAGTGAAGTAATATGAATAGAATCCTTGGATCATATCCATATTAAATCCTAAACTATAACCATAGATTTTATGGATATATATTTTGAAATTTAACTTGGAACATCACTTTTTAAAACAAATAAAATTTTGAGTTGTTTTTTTAAACCAATTTGAAAACATATAAAGGAATCCTAGAATATTATTTAAAAAATTTCTTGAGGGAAATATATTTTTCAATTTAAAAAAAAAATCTCTTTAAAACATATAGAAATTTAAAATCCATTTTCGTTGAAAGTGTATTTGAAAACTTATAATGGAATCTTTAAAAAAATTTAAAAAACTTTTTAAACATAAAACATTTGGAAAACATTTTCATTGAAAATATACTTGAAATACATTAAAATAATCTTTAAAAACCATAAACCATTTTTGAAATCATTTTTAATTTAAAATGAGATCACAATACCATATTAAAATTATTTTTGAAAATATTTTTTAGAAGAAAGCTTATTTGAGTAAAACAAATTTCAAATTGAAAAGAGAAATAAAGTCATACTTTGTAAAAAAAATTCTTAATTTTCCTAAGTAACAAAGAGTGGAAAATGGTAAAAATAAATTAAGACATCTCATATAACCAAAGGAGAAGAAAAGTCATGAGTTTTCTAGAGATATTTATCGTAATATTTCATCAATGGAAGAATAATCATTAATAATCCCAATAAACGACAAGATTATTTCAATAAACTCTTACCCCTTGGTAAATTTGAATCATAATCCCCATTTAAGAAAATAAGATTACATGAAACTTAAAATAACATGAAAAGATTAATATTCATGATATATAATTTAAAATGGAAGTATATAAACCACATAAAAGAATATAGTTGCATAATAATACATGTGTCTCAAAGAAGGAAAATTGAGACCAAATTACGTTACCAATTTGATAACTTTTGAACCATAAACCCCCTGAAATATAGATAATAAAATTGATATAAATATAAAATTAAATTTAAGAATAATAATTATAGAATAAATTAATGGTCGTTATATACACCATCCAAAATAAATAAGTGGAGAATTAGGCTTGTATCTCACAGAAATAAAATGTCGGATGATATTCCCTTACCTTGTGTATTGAATCTTGTTGTACTCATTCAAAACTTCAACATAATAATTATAATATTAGTATATATATATCACAGAAAAAAATTAATATATATATAAATATATTTTATTTACTTATGAATTTATAATACTTGTTCCTTAATAACTCTATGATAAAGTCTTGTTTCGGGTTATAACCGCCTTGTTTTTCGTACATTTTTTGACTTGTTATTCATGGTCCTCCTACTTAGAACAAGATGTAAATATTTAAAAAATGTAAAACATCATATAAATATCATACACATTAATTATATATGTATTTATAATAATATAAAAAATATATAAATATTAAATGAAATACACTATTTATGGAGATAGTAGGTCGTATGTATGGATGAATGTGGTTTCCCTTTTCTTATCGCATTGATAGAAATAAAGTAAATAATATATATATATATTATCATTAAAATAGTATTATTATTTCATATATATCATATAAATTTACTAAGCCCATCCTTAATGTGGTCCATGTAATGTGTGAACGATTCATATAACTTTGAGGAGGCGGTAGTCCACACGACAACAAATGAAGTTATCATATTAACACAAAATGGAAAGCAATAAGTTATGTTTTATATAATAATTACATAAGATTAAAGAAATCATAAATATAATATATATATTTTTTAAAAATAGTGATTTGATCAAAATTATCAACCATTAAAGGTGGTAAAAGAAAATTGAACAACATCAATTCATGAGGCAGTAGGTCTCCAAATACAAGAACAGTAAGTTCCTTTCCCATTAGATGGAAGTGTGTGTAAATATAATTTGAACCATTATAATAAAAAAATATTACTATATTTAAGATACTTAGTTTTTTATAAAATAATGGAATAAGAAATTTTCATGGGGGTAGAGAATGAAATAAAATAAAGGAACATGGGGAAGGATGTTACATCTTTATTGGGTAACTCTTTTTTGTTTTCAACAAAGGAATTCTTTGGATGGATTTATGTCCAAAGAGATGATTCTAAGATGAAGGAAAGGATATTTTGAGTTTAATTAGGTAGAGTTTTCTGTGAAAAAGTCTTTAGATGTGTGTATAAGTGGGAGGGGTGAGTTTATTTTTTATAGTGGAGGAGTGGGATTCTTGTAAATTTTTGAAAAATGGATTCCACCAATGTTTTCCCCATGAAAGGTGGATAAAAATGGTAAAAAAACATGGAAAATGGAGTATATGGTTAATAAATGGCTATAAAATTTATTTTTAAAAAGTTTATAGGTCATTTTGGTTCTTAAGCTTAGGGCTTAGTCCTTTGTTAAACTAATTTTTCTCTTAATTGCTGTCATTAATTTCAATCAACTTCACTAATATTTTTGGTCAAAAAATTAGTTTCTTTTATATTAAATTATAAATTATTATGATTCCAAATTTTTAATCAATTTTTTAAAAAATAAAATAATAGAAGTGGTAGAAAATAATTTAAAATATATCCCTCAAATGTGTCACGACAGTAGGTTTTTAAGCAAAAATGTTGAAATATTTGAAATGTTTTTTAACCAATTTCAATGTGAAATTGGTTTTAATGAGCTAAATTGTATTAATTAAGGTATAAATGATCTAATTATACTGTAAAACCAAATTAAAATTTAATTTAACTATATATATAAATTAGATGAAAAAACATTTTTGAATTAAAATTCCGTATTTTTCATTATTCATCAATAAATTATGTTTCTCAGAAAAATCCCAAAAATTCACCCTAAGATAATTTTGAAAATATAGATTTAAAAATAAAATTTATTATATAAAATTAATTTCCTATTAGTTTATACAATTATTTTTATTAATTTTCATAAAAGGATATAAAAACAATTCTTTTAAGGAAATAGTATTTTCAAACATAAAAAGACATTACTAAAAATTGTATATCTAATTATCAATATGTTTTATTTATATAAAACCATTATAAATAATATTTAATTTTTTTATTATTATTAATATTACAAATTTTAATGGATAATTTATAACTATCTCACTTAAATAATTATAATTATAAAATATTGTTTCGTAGAAACTCAGTGTTCTGTGTAACGCAAGCTGAGTCGATGTTGCATGTACTGCAAAATTAAATTGTTCTAATATATAATGAAATCTTAAATTACTGTAGTGTGAAATTAAATACAACAAATAATTTATTAAAAAAGGTTCATAAAAACATAGGGTGTTACAAAATCCTATTATATATGCATCACAACATGAATCACCAGGCATATCCCACTATATAAGAATTTCAACATATAAAGCAATAGGAATGGACACAAGGATATAAAAATATCACATCATAAGTCTCAATTATTAATAATAGAAATTACCATTTATCTTTCAATTATAAATAAATTTTATCATTTGGTCATAAAGCCATAACATGTTAGTCAAATAAATAATCAAGCCAATCCAAGGAGAGTCTATATCCGAAAATCATCGAAAACTCAATTCATGCTAAAAAAACATTTATACATTAGGCAATAAATTTATAAGAAACGTTTCTATAAACATTATGGTATCTATAAACCAGGTCATAATAAATTATATCAAAATAGATTCCAAGTAATAAAACAATTTGATTATTCAATTAATTTTATGCATGTCTTGTTTGTGAATTTGAAATATTGCACATACTTTTCCATTAAACATACCATAGGGATAACATTAATACCCCAAAAAAATTAACCAGATATTAACACATCAGTTCTAAAGGGTAACACCAATAAGGAAGAAGGTGAATAAGAGTCCAAAAAGAACATAGACCAGCCTAGGTCAAGATCATAACCAAAACTGGTCCAAGGACTCCACCGCCCTAATAGAGAAAAATATAAGGGGAAGAGGAAACAAAATAAATAGATTTAATAGGGATAAAACACACAAAAATGACCTTCAAAAAGGAGGATGAAACACTAACATCTCATAGGAAATGACGTAGGTTTAGGAGGAGGAAATCTGTAGTAGATAGAATCAAAATTCAAAATGGTGTAGAAACTTAAAACTATTGGTTAGGATACTACACTACATATAACTATTTTTCAAATTTTGTATGTCTTTTTAGAGGTATACTACAAAAAAATCACCATCTTGGATTCATTTTTAATTTCCTTAAAAATTACAGGATATGAAATTCTTACATGATCTGTAACCACATCATGCCCAATACTAGATTCATGACATGTGTCTACCAGAATTTACATGTCGTGTAATACCTTTACATGGTGTGTAAATTCCATGTATACATCTTTCAGTTTAGTTTTCAAAAAGGACCTAAACCACCTCTAAAACCATCCAAAAACTCTTATAAACCCATTTATCACATTTATATATGAACTCCATTAATTCAAATAAACATACATCCCTAAACTGTAGGTCATTTTCCCCAATGAAAACACTCCATATCAAAACAAGAATCATACACAAATGATTAAATAATATAGAAAAAAATATATTTAACACAAAAACTCAAAAAGGGATGTACCTAGAAAAGAAATGGATCATACAACCTACAAACCATATAAAAACTTTCTCCCAATCTGCTCCAACAATCACTGTGGGTTCTATTTGAATAAGTGAGGCCACTGTGCTCACATATCAAACTCCCTGTCCCAGGTCTTCTCTTAAATATGCCCATGAGACCACTAAACTTGAACTAAAGTTATAGTCCTAACCTAGATATACTTCTTACTATGTTCCACAATCCTAATCAGATTCTTTTTAAAGGATGCATCTACCCCAAGATCGATGTCTACTACTTATATGAATTGAGAGGGGTGTCAATGGTATCTTTGAAACTATGAAATGTGAAACATGAAATTCATGGAAGTGAAACATTGTGGAATGTCTAATCAGTGTGCCACTATACAGACCCAATCCACTATCTCAAATGTTATGACAAACCTTGGTCCTAGATTTCCTTATTTTTTTGATACGGTATTTACCCTACCTAGGAAACATCCAAAGGAAAACACTATAACCAACCTCAAACTCCATAGGTTATATCTGATGATTAGAATATGATTTATGATTTCTATTTATGGTCAAAAACCGCCCCTTGAACAACTAAACCTTCTTAAATGTCTCCTTCCTGATACTAGTTCAATCAAGTGTTGATTCACCTTCCTCTATCTATCAAATAGGAAAACAACAAGACCTTCCATAAAAATCCCCAAAATGTGACATTTGTATTTACTCCTAAAATCAATTATTATATGAAAAATACATGAGTTCTGTATTATTATCTTATGAACCATCGAAATCCCAAACATAGGTTTACAATATATCCTCAAAAACCCATATAGTCCACTCATATGGGCCATCAGCCTATAGATGATACGACATACTCAAAAGAACATGTGATCCCAGAGTATTCTAAAGACCCTACCATAATCGTGATGTGAAATGATCATCTCTATCATAAAAGATACTTCTCAGCACACCATGTAGCCGTACATATTTTCACACATAAAGGCTACCCAGATCAGTGTTTGTGAAGGTCTCCTTGATTGGAAAAAAGTCAGCTACCTTCATCAATAAGTCCACAATCAATCATAAAACATCATTATTACTTGTTTTCCCTGGTAATCCTATCACAAAAAAATTAATGACATCATCCCATTTTCACATAGGAATGGGAAAAGGATGTAAAATCTCATATATCCTCTCATGCTCAACTTTTACATATAGACAGCTGAAACATCTATCCATGAAGATTTATACCTCTTTCTTCATTCTTGAACACTATTATTTTAAAATAATATTATGATATATATTTATAAATCCAAGATGTACCACCCATCTAGAAGCATGAAACTCTTTCATCAAATCCTCATGAAAGCTGGTAAGAACCCATACTTAGCCACGAAAATAGGATAATTTCAACTACCAAGATACAATTCTAATAGAATATCTAGACTAAATAAGTTATCTCTCATAAATAATCCATCAAAATCAGATAACTAACTATACTTGATCCATTCTGAAAGTATAGGTATGTCATATGTTGAATTCAATGTTACTCATCCTTGGGACACCTAAACAACTAGATGCATGTTTGAATAGAGTGAAATTATCCAACACTCATCACAAGACTCCCACATTGCCTCATTATGTATATTTTGGGTAAATATATCAGATTTTTTTCCCATTACTGGTGTAAAAGAAAACTCAAAGTCAATTGACTTTAGATACTTGACCCACCTCCTCTACTAAAGGATCAGGTCCCACTAAGAAAAGATGTACTTGAGGCTCTTGTGGTCTGTGTATACCACAAATATATCACCTATAATATAATTTCTATAATATATCATGACATGTACCACTACCTCTGTCAAAAAACTCTGAGTAGAGAAATTCCACTCATGTTTTCTTAGTGGTCTGGATCCATAAGAAACCACTCAATACTCTTACATTATAACTACTCTATGTACAAATATGGATGCTTCATAGTTCACAATATTTGATTTACACAAAAAAAGTAAATTAAGGGTATGTTCTAAGGTTATCCAACCTTTTCAATACAAAAAATACCAATCAAAATCATCAAACCAAATTAATTTCAATATTTATTGGTCATCCCAAACATCAGTGCTGCCATACAATAGAAGTCTTGGATAAAGAGCTGATAATAACCTACTAAAAAAAAGAAAAATATGAATATTAAATACATTTTTAGGATTCTCTCAGGATATCCTGGCTACAACCTTATATGGGTCCACTAACACCTATTCCTATGAGATGATATTGCCTAATAACTACACTTTATCCATCCATAAATTTCAATCAGTTATCTTATAATAAAGTCAATTTACTCTTAGTGTACTCATGATGATGTTATGATGTTAGGGATGATCATCTACTGAATGGGAGTACACTAACATTTCATCAACAAAAATCCACCATAAATCAATCCAAAAAGGGATAAAATATTTTATTCATAAAATCCCTAAATACTATCAGTTCATTGGTCAATAAAAACAACCCCACTAGGAAATAATATAATCCACAAATACTCTTAAAATTATTCCAAGGTATGTCTAATTTCAAGGACACGACCCTAGTTTCCTAGATCTGGTGCCTTATTTTATTACATAGATATGTAAACAAGGAAGTTGTATCCCAAAGGAATGAATAGTTTATTAGATTTGGAAAAAAGGATACATACATAACTTCAACTTTATAACTTGGAATAAAATACAACATATCAACTTATTTGGAACCACATATAATATCCTAGATTATCCTTGCAAGTCATTTTATAATATAATTTTTTCAAAACCTATGGAAAATAAAACATGTGAAAGGGGTGAGATCAGATGATTAGTGAGGATAAATAATACATATCAAGAAAATATAAACATAAACACTAGGCATGATAAATAACTAAAAATACATGCATTTAAAAATATAATTGAGCAAAGTATGGAAGGAATAAAAACTAACTAAATAATGCCATTAAACATAACCGTAGATATTATACTAATCGAATAATCACATAAAATAAAAATTTCTAGTTTCAAAATGAGGGAATGAAAATTTCTATACAAATGAGACATATTGTTGAGGCCTCATCTAAGACGTCTGAAAATACTAGGGTAAGGCCTCAGACAAAACCCAATTCTATTTTGTATAATGACACCTTCTGATGCATCAAGGGTCTACAGCAGGACCCAACCGTTAATTTATAAGTCCAATTCATTCCTAATATGAATTGGGATACACATAACCAATATATGCATTCATATTGAAACTAACATATGAAATGTAAATAATTTTCTCCAATCATTAAACATAAACACTAACCATTCAGAGTAATATGGTGAATTTTATCAAGAAAGTACATCCACAAAAAATTTAATCGTAAACAATTCAATAATATATGGTGGATCGTATCATAAAACATTAACCCCAATTAAACATAAGAATCAACAAGAGTTTTGAAATAGGTTAGAATACTCTTATAAAATCATCGAGTAGTTATTGAGATAAATACACTTTTACTTTGAAAATAAGTGTTCTTTTGAAAAAAGAATTGTATAAAACCATAAGTAACTTAAGGTAGTTTTTAATAATAAAATTAACGATTTTATGAAAATAACGGTGTCATAAAATATATTATATAGGGATTTTGAAATTTGGTAAAAATTCTAGAATTTCCTATGAAACATACTTGTTTATGAGGAAGTCATTTTGAAAGATGATTTTAAAACATGTAACTCCCCATAAATAATAAAGGATTCTGATTGGTACACACACACACATAGATATATATATATATATATATATTAATATAATTCACATAAAATTGATGAGGAGTACATAAGTATAAATAATAATTTCATTGAGGTAAGTAGAGAATAAGAGTAACCCAAAAGAAAATGAAGTTTTGGGTAGAAAAGCCTTACCTTATTTCCAAATATGTTCCACTCTTGAAGTTAATTTCCTATAATATAAAATTAGAATTATTAATAACTTAATTTAGAACCTATTATACATGAATTGTATTTATTATAATTTTATTAAGTTCATTTATGGTTGTTTTTATGGGTTAATATATTCAATATCATCGTTTTTGAGTTCTAATTTCATTAGTTTTCATGATCGGTTCGTTTGTATGGATGTTAATGTAAAATTAGAATTGAATTATAGAATTGATGTTATATGTTATTAGTGTTCATGCAAAATTTTTAATGATCACACAATTCATTTTCTTACTTTGGGTGAGGATGAATCATTAGATAAAAGTTTAATGATAAACACTTGGATGAATTTGGTTATTTTTCGATCACCATGAAATCATTTTGCTTTATAAATTAATAACATGTATAAAAAATGATTACAAATAAACTAAATAGGATATAGTAAATTTATTATGATCTATTTAAACCATAAAAATGGTTTCATGACAATAATTAAAGATAATTATCGAAGTTAAAACCCCATCGTCCTAGAATGTGATAAATTAACACATCTCAGGTGGTGTTTCCATTACTAGTATAAAAGGACGTGAAATGAGAGATGATGATGAATTTTTACATTATCATAATAACATTATAGTAAATGTAATATAATTTATTATCATAAAATTTGGAGTAAATTAGGTGAGAAATGAAAAATAAATAAAGGAACTTGATAGAAAATATATGAAATGAAAAGAGGAATTTACCTCTTGAATTTATCTTCCTTGAGAGCCTCTTTACGACAGATGATTTGGAATTTTGATGTGACCAAGAGCCGATGAACATTGAGAGGATCATGTGAGGGGATTTTATTAAAAGTTATACAAGGAAAATGGCTTGATAAGAGTGAAAAGAAGAGGGATTGATGTGTGGTTTTTAAAGTGGAGGAGAGGAGGGTTTTCCCATTATTTTAATCATTATTTTATTATTTTTTCAAAGACAATAAATAGTGTTGATTATTATGAAAAAAATAGTAATAATTTCATGTGAGTTAGAACCAAGTGTTTTTACATCATACATGATGCAATAAATAGTATATTTATCTTATAATGTATTCATACAGTAAATTACTATATTTTACTATTCACCAAAAATTCATGTTTTTCAGAAAATACCAAAAATTCCCCCTAACGAATTTTGATGTGTGGAATTAAAATATGAACTATATTTTACCAAAATAATTTTCTAAATAAGAAAAACTTAATTTTTAAATAAAATATTTATTTACTTGGAAAATATTTATTTTAAATTTAAAATTGATTTTATAATACTTTCAAAAATTAACTATATCCTCATAAAATGGTCTTAAAATCATAGGATAGAAAAATATTTATTAAAGAATAAATTTTATTAAAAAGTACTTTATTTTAAATAAGTTTACTAATTTAAAACAGTAAGTAAATATTTATTACTCAAAAAAACTAACATTTAATTATTAACTTCTAAAATGCTCTATTTCATTTATAAGGTGTCTAAATTTTATTTATACTTTCATGGTATATGTTACTATTAATAAGGATCATATTACTATTCATAATAGTAAATTACTATTTATATGGGTCATGTTACTATTCATCAAAATGTACATTGATTATATCAGACTCTAAATATCTTACAGAACGAAATCATGTATGTTAGTTTTTTGAAATTCAAATCATAGAGGTGGAAAATTATGTTTACGGACTAGGTTATAACAAAGTGGTGTTTTGTAGAGACTCAGTATTTCATGAATTCAATATTAAATTTATTTATAAATCATTGGGGTGTTACATTCACCCCCTTACAAAAATTTCATCTCCAAAATTCCAAAATGTTACCTCATAAAAATATTTGCGTAGTTCTTCATCATAAGATCCTTAGTATCTCATTAATCTTCTTCAATTTTAAAATTTTTCCTAAGTAACTTTACCAATTGTGTCATCTGATTCCTTAACACATATTACTTTGTGTCTGGAATCTGGATGGGCTCTTCAGAGTAAAAAATAAGTCAGGTTCCAATTCTATACCTTCAGAAGTGAGGACATGTGTTGGGTCTGGAATGTACTTTCTCAGTAATGAGACATGTAACACATTGTGTACTTTAGACATGCTAAGCAGTATTACAAGATAATAATCCACAACTCTAATTCTCTCTATAATCTCAAAAGGGCTAATGTACCTAGCACTTAGTTTTCCTTTCTTTCCAAATCTTATAACACCCTTCCATGGAGATAATTTTAAGAAAACATGTTCTCTCACTTGAAATTCCAAATCCTAAATTCGATTATTGGAATATATGTTTTTCCTACTTTGATATGGGTTTGAATAGTCTTTACCTTTATAGTTGTTTCCTCTAAAAGCTTTAGAACCACAAGCTTCCTTTCACCAACTTCATCCCAACACATTGGTGTATAACATCTCTTTCCATACAATGCTTCATATGGTGCCATTTGAATACATGAACGGAAACTATTATTTTAGGATAACTCCACAAAATGTAAATATTGATCCCACATACCTTGAAAATCAAATGATCATGATCTCAACATGTCTTTTAAATTCTGGATCGTCCTTTATGATTTCCCATCAGTTGGTGGGTGATAAGTAGTACTCAAATGAAGCTCAGTATCCAAATATTAATAAATACTTTTCTAGAATTTTGATAAAAATCCTGGATCATGATCTGACACAATTAAGAGAGGTTCTCCATGAAGTATCACAACATCATTAATATCGAGTTTTCCAAGGCGCTCCAGTTGAAAATCCTCCCTTATAGCGTGGAAATTTGTAGATTTTGTAAGTTGATCCATAATAACCCATATTGAATCATTCTTTATTTGGTGTTTTGGGTAATCTAGTGAAAAATCCATGGTGATTTCATCGCATTTCCATGTTGGAATAGGAAGAAGTTTCATGACTCCTCTAGGATGTTGTCGTTTGACCTTCACTTTTTTGACAAACTAAACATCTTGATAAATAATCAGTAATTTCCCACTTTATGTTGTCCCACCAGAAATATTCCTTTAAATATATATACATTTTAGTGCTACCAGGGTTTATAGAAAAATTAAGCTATGGCATCATCGAATAACTCTCTTTTTTTCTTGGGTATAGAGGGAACACATAGCATCTTCCCAAATTTCAAAATTCCATCATCAGACACAAAGTCTTTTGACTTCCCATCATTCAAAACTTTAATTTTATTTTGAATATTCTCATCATAGTATTGAGAAATTTTAATTCTTTCTAAAAAATATGGTTGGGAAACCAATTGAAAAAGTAGTGATGTTCCACCTTATGTAATAATTCTCATATCCATCATCACTAGATCCATGTATATAATATCCTTATTAATTATAATTTTGTTTAAGAATCCATGATCCTTCCAACTCAAAGCATTAGCTACCTTATTTGACTTTACTGAGTAGTAGTATATGGAGCAATCAAAATCCTTGAGTAGATTGAGTCATCGCCTTTACCTCATATTTATTTCTTTCTATGTGTAGATATATTTCAATATATTGTAATTCATATATATCTCACATATTTCTCCATAGGAATAGTGTATCTATATATTTATAGAAAATATTACAACTAATAACTATCATGAGTTTAATGGTTTTTTTCATTAATTTTTAACTTCCTTGATGCATAATAAATAACTCTATCATTCTGCATAAGGACACAACCAAGTACATTCATTAATGCATCACTATAGATCATAAAACCATAATTTCCTGATGGTGGAGTTAGGATTAGGGCATTCACTAATCTAATCATTAATTCTTCAAAACATTCCTCACATTCTTTTTTCTATACGAACATAACACCTTTATGAGTAATCTTGGTTAATGGGATGGCTAATTGGGCAATGTTTTGAATGAAATGCTAATAATAACCTACTAAACTAATAAAACGACGTACCTCATTTATGATTATTAGTGTAGGAAATTTTTGAACAGACTTTGTCATCAAAGGATCAATGGATATTCCATCCTTAGAGACAACATGGACAAGAAAATAAACTAATTGAATCCAAAATTTACACTTTCTAAACTTCCCATATAATTCATTTCTTTTAAGAGTCTTCAGAATAATGCACAAGTGATTTTCATGATCTTCGTATATTTTGGATTATACCAAGATATTAGCAATAATAACTAGAACAAAGTCATCAAAATATTCCTTGAAAACCCTATTCATTAGATCTATGAAAACATAGGGTGAATTAGTCATTATAAAAGTCATTACTGTGAAATCATAATGACCATACCTAGTTTGAAATGAAGTCATTGGAATATCTTCCTTACTCACATGCAGATGATGATATCCAGATTGAAGTTCAATCTTCAAAAAATATTGCGCTCTATAAAGTCAATCAAATAAATCATAAATGTGTGTTAAGGGATACTTGTTCTTTATTGTTATAGTATTGATCTCCCTATAGTCAATGTATAACCTCATAGATCAATATTTATTCTTAATGAAAAGAATAGTGCCTCCCCATGGAGAAACAATTGGGTGAATAAATCCTTTATCACTAAATTCCTTTAGTTTTTTCTCCTGTTCTACTAATTCTACAATATAAATTCTATAAGGAGTCTTTTATATAGGTCTTGAACCAAGAATTAAATCAATGGAGAACTCAACTTCCTGCTATGGAGGATGTCCAAGTAAATCCTCTAGAAATGCATAAACATATTCTTTCACAATAGGTACATCTTCTATTTGAAAATAACTTTCCTCAACCATAGATATTGTGTTCTCTTATTCCCTAAGAAATGAATTAAGTAGATCTACTGAGGATGGATCTATAAGAGAATCAGATGGTGATGTTTCTTCCCTAATGAAAATGGATTCTACATCGTTCTAAAAAATTGCCACTTCCTTCTTCTTATAATATATTTTATCATAATAAATTTAAATCCAATACATACTGAGAATTATGTCAAATTTAATCATGGGTATGAAGATAAAATCAGTAGATAAAGCACATTCATATGCCACAATGCGGACTACCTGATGCATCTTTTTTACAACGATACATCCCTTAGGAGTTTTGACTGACAACTCTATTAAATCAAATTGAAATTATCTAATTTCTTGTAAAACTAGGAGGATATAAAAGAATGTGATGATCTAGAAACAAATAAAGCATTTTCTATGTTTGGGTAAATGATTACCAGCCACCACATCATATGGAACTTTGACCTCAGTATTTGTGATCGAATAATCTTAGCCTTACACCCTTGGCCTTTTTGGGTAAATTTTCCTAAACGCTTAGGAAAATAATTTCCATAATTTCAAATCTCTTTACAATTATAGAATTTAACATTGAAAGCTTATTTCTTTCCCTCCAATAATGATATTGATGATCCTTTTCTACACACATGTAATATAATCCTTTTAATTTTAATAAGGCTCTAGGATGTTTACTTCCACAAGTATAACTTGTTGGAAAACCCCCCTTTTTATTCTTCCATTTATACATTATTTCCTCCTCCACCCTCTTCTTCTCTTGTTTTCCCTTAAAGTTATAAGATATAGAGAGTTATTTCTCCACCTTGATAGAAAATGAGATTATATCTTTATATGATAAGAATATTTGGGAGACTAGTTCCCTTTAGAGGAATCGTTTTAAACCATCAAAGAATCGACCAAACTTGCTCCTTATATTTCGTATATAATTCACGACATGTCTTTCTAACCTTGTGATGTTAGCTTCATACTATGAAAAATTATAATCCTCTTTTGCCTCAAATTCATAAACTTCATTTTAACATATGATCGTTGTTCTTGAGGGAAGTATTTTTCAAAAAAGATTTCCTTTAAATCCCTCCATTTTATTTCTTCTATTTCTTCCTCCTCCTTTTTATTTTTAATTATATTACACCACTGATTCTCATCTATGGATAGATGATAAACTACCATGAAAACCTTCTCTCTATCGTTACATCACAAAGAAATAAATATCTTCTCAAAAGAACTTATCCACTGCTCCACTACGAATGGGTTTTTATTCCTATTGAATAATGGAGGCTATTATCACATCAAGTGTTTTAACATATCTCCTCCATGTTGTGGATCCATATATCTGTATGGGTAAGGTTGTTTTTTATAACCTAAATCAACTATACTAGTATAGTTATAAGTTGCTCAATATTAGTCATAACACCATAGCCAACATCCTTAAGTTTCATCAGAGGGAAATCTCTATATGGGATACGTGCATTCATAAATATTACATTCCTTCTATTAGGATCCATTTATAAATAATGGCATACATTAGATTAGGTTATGAATCATAATGTATAGTCTCAAAATAAAGAAATACTTAGCATAAATCGAAATTCTATTAATAGATAATCTCTCAATCATAAACATGGTTTCTTTGAGGAAACAATTTACACTTAATTCCTTTATAATGGATTTTAATGAAAATGTGAATTATCCTAAGAATATCCCCTAGGAGTGTCAAACCGGGTGTATATTAAGGCCTATTTTTGTGTACCAAGATACCTCAGTTCAAACCATAAACTCCTTGTCGGAGTTGTTACTCCTACGTACATCTATGCCAGAACCCCATCCACCTATAGTATCTAGACATGGATATATTTTCTAGAAAGATCCACATAATATATTAGAAACCAAAATTTTTGGATTTTCTTATATTTATATCCTCAAGTACTATCTTAGGGTTTTCATTCTTAATCTATGTTTTCTAAATTTAATTTCTATGTTTTCTACTAAACTTCTTCTGATACCAACTGTAAGGACCCCACCCCAGCTTCCAAGAGCTGATGCTATATTTTATTACATTTTCATGTAAAAAAATAAGTATTATCCCAAAGGAATTAATAGTTTAGTATCTTTTGAAAAAAATATACATACATAAGTCCAACATTACAACTTTAAATGAAAACATATAATGTGATTTTGAATCAAATATAATCTCCTAGATTACCATTGCAAGTCATTCATAATATACTTCATCAGAACCTAAGGAAAATAAAACATATGAAAGGGGTGACCATAGATTCTTAGTATGGGTAAAAAATATAGCAGAAGAAAATATAAATATAAACACAAGGCATTATGAATAACAAAACATGAATTCCTTTAAAACAATACTTGAGCATAATATGGTAAGAATAAAAACTAATTAAATAATGCCATAAATAATCACCACGGATATTATAAAAATATAATAATCACCTGTACTATAAATTTCTAGTTTCATAATGAGGTAATTCATAGTTTATGACAACTGAAACATATCGTCGAGGCCTTAGCCAAGATGTCTGAAAATACTAGGGTAAGGCCTCGACCAAAACCCAATTCTGTTTTCTCATGAGACCTACCAATGCATCGAGGGGATATAGAAATACCCAACCATAACATTCCAAGTCTAATTCATTCCTAATATTAATTGGGATAAAACCAAAAAAAAATATATTTATATTGATACTAACATATGAAATGTAAAAAACTTTTCCCGATCATTAAACATAAACACTAACCATTCAGAGTAATTTGGTGAATGGTATAAAGATAGTTCATCCATTTTCAATATAATCATAAAAATTCAAATAAAATATTGTGGATGATATAATAAAAAATTAACCCATTTTAAACATAATAATCAATAAGATTATTGAAATATTTTAAAATACTCTTCGAAAATCATCGAGTAATTCTTGAGACAAATAATATTTTACTTTGAAAAGAAGATTTCTTTTGGAAAAATCATTGTATAAACCCAAAGTGAATTAAGATTGTTTTTTAATAATAAAATCATTGATTTTATAAAAAATAATTGTGTCTTAAAACATATTATAGGGCACATTTGAAAATAGGTTAGAATTTTAGAATTTCCTTTGAAACGAGCTTGTTTATAGGGAAGAATTTTTGAAAGATCATTTAAAAAAATATAAATACCTTTAAAATAGAGAAGTATTATGATTGGTAAACAAATATATAACATTAAAATAGGATTTATGAGGATTACATAAGTATAAATAATAATTTTATTGAGGTAAGTAGAGAATATAATTAACTCGAAAGAAAATGGAGGATCAGATAGAAAGCCCTTACCTTATGCATGAATATATTCCTCTCTTGAAATTATGGTCCTGGAATATGAAATTAGACTTATTAATAACTTAATTAAGAACCTATTTTACATTTATTTGATTTATTCTAATTTTATTAGGTTCATTTATGTTTGTTTTTATGGGTTAATATATTCAATATCATCATTTTTGAGTGCCCGTTTCATTATTTTTCATGATCTGTTCATTTATATGAAAGTTAATGTAAAATGGAAATTTAATTCCATAATTTATGTCATTTTTTTAATGTTCATATATAAGGTTAAATTATCATATATTTAATTTGGTTACTTTGGGTGAGGATGAATCATTAGATAAAATTTTGATGATAAACGCTTTGCTTAATTTGGTGTTCTTTCGATCACCATGAACTCATTTTGTTTTATAAATTAATACCATGTGTAAAAAATTATTTCAAAACATTAAATATGATATGTAAAATATATTATGATCTAGTTCAACCATAATTTTTTTTCATGTCTAGAACTGAAAATGATAATAGAAGTTAAAAACCCGTCATCCCTAAATGTGATAAATTAACACATCTCAGATGGTGTTTTCATTTCTACTATAAAAGGACAGGGAAGAAGATATAATGATGAATTATTTCATTATCATAACAAAATTATATTAAATGTAAGGTACTGGATATATCTTAACATTTGGGGTAGATGAGGTGAGGAAAGAAAAAGAAATAACGGAACATGAAAGAAAATAAAATGAATGAAAAGAGGAATTTACCTCTTGAATTTATCTTCCTTAAGAGCCTCTTAAGGGTAGAGGATTTGGTTAGTTGAAGAGAACAAGGAATGATAGACATGGGGGGGACCGTGGGAGGAGATTATATCAGAATTTATTAACTGAAAATGACTTGAGTGGAGTGAATATAAGAGGGAGTTATGGGTGGTTTTTTTAGTGGAGGAGAGGAGGGTTTTCCCATTATTTTAATCATTATATTATTATTCTACCAAAGACAACCAATAGTGAAATAGAATCATTATTTACTTGAAAAATACATATTTTAAATTTAGAACTGGCTTTATAATTCTTTCCAAAATTAACTGAGGTGCCATAAAGTTATCCTAAAATCACAAGAAAAAAATATTTATTTAATAATACATTTTTTGAAAATGTTTTTTATTTAAAATTAATTTTTAAATTTAAAATTTTAATTAAATATTTATTACTCAAAAATAAAAACAATTAATTTTTAATTTCTGAAATATGCTATCTCATGTATAAGGTGTCTAAATTTTATTTAAAATTTCATGGGTGAGGTTACTATTTCTAAGGATCATATTACTATTTATAAGGGTCAAGTAACTATTCACCAAAAATGTACGTTAATCATATCAGACTCTAAATATCTTACTGAATGCAACCATTTATGTTAGTTTTTTTAAATTCAAATCACAGAGGTGGAAAAATTATGTTTACTGGATAAGTTAAAGCAAAGAAGAGTTTTTTAGAGACTCAGTGTTCCATGCATTCAATATTAAATTTATTTATAAATCCTTAGGGTGTTTCACTAATGGTATGACCCTCAAATGGTGCTATCTAGATGTCAAATTTATATTGGAGAAGCTATTAGTGCCTCTCAATGGATTGAAAAGATCATCAATGTGTAGAAGAGGACGTCAGTTCTTGGCCTTCATCTAGTTCAATATATGATTATCCATGTATAATCACAAGGTACCATTAGTCTTCACTGTGTGGAGAACTAGAGAACACCATGGTGATGTAAAAGTCTATATTAAACCTATAGCTTCTAGTTCGACCAACTAAACTTTTAACTCTTGAATATTTTTAGGTTACATTCTATAAGGTGGGATATAAACTGGCTCTGCTCCAAGAACCAACTCGATCAAGAACTGAATCTATCACTTGAGAGGTAATCCATATAACTAGTCAGTAAAAATAACCTGAACATTGTCTTACATTGGAGGAAAAGAATCATGGCACATTCCACCATCATCTAGAGTAAAAAAATCTATCTTATTTTTAGCATCCCTGACCCGATTTTCCATCCAAATAGTGATTTTGGGCTGAGTGCCACTGACTTTAGGAACATGTCCCAAAATGATAAAGTCTTATTACTAGCATCAAGGGTGTAAAGATGGAAAAGTGGGGAGGATATATCCTCTAAGAATGATAAAATAATCATCCAAATAGGTATATATAATATGCAGTGGAAGGAAAGGATCAACAGAATCAAACTAGACCCCCAATGGTATAAGAACATTCAATATTGATAATAGTGGAAGCATAAACAACAAATTATTAGAAAGAAATAAGAAAAACAAACATACCACTTATAACATGCATACATATCAGGTCGTACATATAAATAAGAAGAAGGGGTCGCCAAGGGCTGACCAAATATATATATATACATATCAAAAACATGCTGAATCTAAAAGGAAACTAAAAAATTCAACTCCAACTATAGAAATACATCAAGGTAATATAACAAAATCCCATGTCGACTCAACTAGAATCCAACTCTTGAGCCGAAATCTTTACATGTATGTAAAATCATAAAGTATACGCGCATCCGGAAGGGCCTGTATAGGGCCTGAGAATATGTCTCCGTGGGATACCACCCAAGTGTTCATACCCAACATAAGTGTTTAACAAGGTCAGTAATACAATTAAAATAATAAAAAAATCATGCAATATAAATAAATATAAACTACCATCCCCAATTCCCTATAGCTACCAGGAAGTTTTCACCTACTTCAGCCAATGCTAAAATCACTAAAGAGGAGTGGATCCTTGGACCATGTCCTAAGGTATCCCCAAATGTCAAGTATTCTAGGTGAACCCTTTGGTTACACCACCAAAAAAGTAACCTATAACCTCATTCCAAACGACACCTCTTGTCCCAAACAAGGTCACTAAAATCCTTAAGGAACTCCCAATATATATAACCCTTGTCCCTCGGACCCATGCTTGAAAGAACTCATCAGGTCAAATCTAGATGTATGTAGACATAATAATATAAATCATCAAATAAAAATCATCATTGGCCCATTAAAAAACCTCCAAAATAATGGTCATCTCCATCCTACCAAAATATTACTAGCACAACACCTCAATACGGTGATCCTCAACCCCCAATAGATATCTTCAACACTATCATCGGAAGAATCCACACCTTCCCTGTGGATTTATTTTACAATCACCCCAATCCAAAAAACTATACCTCACTACCAGGGGCCTATACCCATATGAGTGGTGAAAACCACATCATTACTGAGTCAACTTGTGTTCACATGACTCCAATCGATGCTTTGGCCATCATAGGTGAGTTAGAATCACCAAAATAGTTCCTAATCCACATCCAAATATGGAACCTCATGACCATGCAACCATGTTTCTCACATATAATGGCCTTACCATCTAATTCTTCGGCCAGACCCTCACCTGTTGGCCTCACCGCCTCAATTTGATGATTTAGTCATCCTATCCTCTGATCAACATCACTCAATGTATCCGGGCCAAACCCAACCAGATGACCACGCCTCCTCAATCCCTTTGACCATGCCATCCCAATTAATTGGGCCAAGTCCACCATGATCCAAAGGATCATAGTATCATAACCCAAGAAAAAACATATATACAATTCACTTCAAATTAAATAAACAAAACAATTAAATGCATACAAGTAACCCACTAATCCTTGTTAACCAAGGAGGTTGAAGGCCTCTAGCCCGACCACACATGTATTTATTTATCTAGGTAATTCCCAAAGGCATCACATAAGTTCACACAATCAATTTAACATCATGGAATCAAATTAAAAAGGGTTTCACTCAAATACTCAATGGTGTTTAAAAAGTTACACCCCCAAACATCCACGAAAACAATAATAATTATATGTACAACCTCCCTTGGACTCATAGACATATACATGTCTAGTATTAGCCTCTATCTTAAAGAGATTAGGAAGAAATAAAATTTCACATCAAATTCCCTAAAAATATGGAAAAATAGCTCAAATGGATTTAGCAGTTTGTGAGGTGAATATAAGGAATAAGGGAATCTTGGGTGAGGAGAGACTTACCAATACAGTTACAACTTACCTGATAACAGATGAAATAGATCTAAAATCAAGGAGGAGGATAAATTCCTAGTAGAACAGGAAGGGGGAGGAGATCCCTGTATAGAACATGACTAAGAGGGGATAAAGATAATGAAAATGAATAAAATTGGAGAGGTATAGAAAATTATTTTCACCCCTATAAGAGGTAATATCATCATCTCACACATTTTTTTTAACCATGAAACAACTATAAATGCTATAGTGTAAAGTTATTGCCTAAGTGGCACTACCTTTGTGGCTTGCCACATGGTTTTCCCTAACTATACGCAAATTGTGTAGAATCACTCTGCAAAAAACTGAAGACACGACCACATGACAATGAAACCCACTTGCAGGTTTTTCCCAAACCATGCTTAATGAAAAAAGTGGTCGTAGAGTTATCTATAAGAGGCCACATGGTTTTACCCAAATAATGTTCCTCAGACTAAAACATCAAAACATGGCAAAAAAACCCATCTAGACACATGATTCTTCAACCAAATCTATAAACCCATCCAATATAAGGGTACTTTCTTAATCAAAAACTCAGAATAAATATTTTATTACTGAAAAAGAAATTATCACACCTACCTATTACCGAAATTAAAAAAGGGGGAGGTTTTTAACCCGATCCAAAAAATAGGGATGTTGTAATCTCACCACCTTAACATAGATCATCATAGAGGTATGAAAAAAACCTAGAGACGGTGTTAAACATACCCATCCTAGAAAAAACAACCCGGACTACCCCGATCTCAATGGCGCAGGTCAAAAACATCAGGGGGCTCCCACCTTTGGAGTGACCTATACCAGTCCATACCAACAAAAATCAAATAAAAAAACTGGTCCAGAAGCCATTTATGGATCCACATGTCCTCCCTTGACATATTGTCAATCCCATATATCATCAGGTGATCCTGTTTCAAACCTGATACCCATTAGAATATTTTATCACATCGGTGTTGGCCTTATTCCCATGGACCAAATGGAACCCATAAGGCCTTCCATCTAAATATATTGTTACAGAAACCTGGGTACCTAGCAACCCAATAAGTGTCACACCACAATGGTGACCAGATGCCTATGAACCTCAAGTAACTTGCATCTCTTATATTACCTGATGTTGTAACACCTCAAGTAATTGTATCTCTTTAATTCCATAATACCAATGCATCTCAAGAAACACACATCCAATGATGCTAAAATGTAAAACCTGGTGCCACAAACCTCATGTAACTGCTTCTCCTTGATTCCTCGATGACAACACATTTAAAATAACATGAATCCAATGATGATAAAATATATAACCTGGTTCCATGAACCTATCTCTCTCTATCTCTCTCTCACGCACACATATATAGATGACAATATATAATTCACATGAGGCAGTTCCATCCTACTAACCATTATCAGGTTAGTCCGTACAAAATAGCTCATGTACCTCGTGCACACAAAATAAAAATGCCTCAACCAGTCATTCTAAAGAAAAAGAAGAGAAATCATGTCCATGATTATAGCATACCAATGACCTCTGTTGGATCACTATCCTACTCTGCACCTGACATCTCTATGACATGCACTTGGCCTCCCTACGATGCTGCTCCATTAATCGTTCATTGACACCACTACCGGGTCTCGCTGTCTCTTCCACAACCTCTGCATTTAGTTAAACCATGGATACCATAACTTAGTACCAATCTCAATCTAGCCTCATACTATCAAGTTTGTCCTAGTCCTTAATTGACAACTGTCTGAGAAGTCTTCCTATAGAAGCTCTTAAGATGACCAACCTATCCACATGACTGTCACTCTTTGGATGCCACTCAAACTGGATCCAAACATGTCCTTGATTACCATATTGAAAGAAAACCATCGATGATCCACTTATATTTTTCCTACAAAAGTACTTGGCCTGAATTCTTTGATGAAACTCATCCAAGCCTTACTTCCTACTATATGAAGTGTTTCCACTAAAATCACATAAAGCTATTGCATTGCTCGATCAGGATTGGTCCGCCATGTTTCCCTCAGCCATAAGTGTCTGGTTCACCACATATAATAATGAAGACAACCTAAATATGTTTACCTACACCAAAATGGAATTTTATAAACCATCCTCAAGGCTCCTCTATCTCGAGGTATCATCTCTCACCATGTCGGGTGAAGAGCAAGGCAATTCGGAGAACATCGTTACATAGTCCATGATGTACATGTCGCCCTAATAAAGGCTTAAGAAATCCTAATATCTCTTTACCCTCATCATATTCATGATGAAATGATCAAAGGACCCAACCTCAAAGTCCTTCTAGCACAATCCCTAATGTCAGCCTGCCTGCACCTTTATGTCCCACTAGTACTTAGCCAGAACTTAGAGCATATACATCGCCAACTTCACCCTCATCCCTAGAGGCATCTCTAGCTACATAAAAACCATTTTCATGGAATCCATTGAGTTCTGAACCTACTATGGACCACCCTCACCCTAAATTTTTTTTGTTCCTTCAACTAGAAATCTCGAGTAAGGTACGCCATAAAAGACTATTCTCCATGATATCCTATGTTGATACATTGGATAACATGAAATAGGATTTCTTTGAGATACTCATAAACCCTCATCCCAAACGATATCATGTCTGGTGGCTTCCATAACTTCATTGGGACCAGCACCTAATCATGAGCATGTACCTACTCTACCTAACCCTCTGGGGTCTCGACATACTCGTACTCTAATGGTAACCTGTCCTCTCATTCATGATTCTTAATCTGAACCATCTATGTGGAAACCCAATAACTACTATCACATGGTTAGACATCCCAAATAACACACACACAAACACACAGACACACACACATGCTCGCACACACACACACACATATAACAAAGAAAAGGAAAGAAGTTATAAATTGGGTGATCTTACAAACCTTACTATCCACCATCATAACTATTCCACATGCCATCCTGGACTAATGTCCTTCTTACCTAACCATATTAGATCCATTTATTAATTATACCCCAGTCCATGCATGTCTTGAACACCAACATAGCCTCAAACCGAAAACTTCATTGCCTTACTCAGTGATCCACATCACCCCATTTAATCCTACCTGCCATTCACTATAAGATCCAGACCCATATCACATCATAAAAAATATATATGTATCACAACACAAACAATTCATGTTGTAGGCACATCACATTTAACCTGGAATTTTTATCATAGAACACAGGCATATATAATTTAAACATCCTACTATGTTTCTAACAAGATCAATAACAAGCATAACAAACAATTATTTTCCATACCTGGAAAAGGTTCCGTCATCTCATAAATTTCCATACCAGGATAAATTCAAATATCACAACAGGCAATAACCACATCCAATAATACCACTCATGGTGGGAATCATACAATTTATAAAACATGCAAAATAGAACAACAAATCCCACCCATGGTAACTTGGAATGTCCTTCATAACTGAGGATCAAGTCATACAAATAACATTTTCTAAATTCAGTTACGACAACATCCAAATATCCAATATACCATAATCTAAATATTAAGACCAATTTAAAAGAAAAGGCAATCTCGATATCACTTGTAGTTGTTAGGTCCTCTAGGTTAAATACCCTAAGCAGTGGGGGATGAGTCAAGGTATGAAAGATTAAAAAGCCCGCCCCTTCGGATCTTGTTTCATCTTTAAACAAAACACACTTCTTTATTTCTCCCATATAAATAAATAAACAAAAATAAAATCATGTACGTAACACCGTGATTTTACTTAGTTCACCCTCACTGGGCTACATACAAGGAGCATACAACAGTGATGTTCCAATGTACCAAATCAACTAAAGATCCCTTCTAAATACAAGGTTTAGGTTAGATCACTTCTAGGCCCAGGATCAGTGCCTTTACAAGATTGATGGTCTAATCACTACATTGCCAAGGATCTCTTCATATGTCTCTTTCTTTTGCTCCCTACTGGGGAAAAGAATCACCATCTTCCTCTTCCTTCACTCACTAAAATTTTAAGGGAACCAATTATAGTTTATGTTCATTTAGGTCCCCTCATTTTCTTGAAAGAATCCACCCTCAACTATAGGTAGATTCTATGTTGATTTTTCATTTTCATTCGTAGATTAATTTCACTTTTTCACGTAATGTTAGGTTAGATGAAATTGCTTTTGCAAACTATTTTAGTAATTTTTCAAGATTCTTTGAGTCCTTTATGAAATGGCTCCCTTTTCCATGAACTGCATAATGGGTATGCTATATGGATTTCCACTTCAGCATACTACATTCACCTTTTCATATTGCTTCAGCATACTGGCTCCTTTTGTGAACCACTTCCAGCTCTCATGTACCATTTTCACTTTCACATACCACCTTTTAAATTCCATATTTTTCATACCATTTATAAAATTTTGGGCTTCAATGCCTCATAAAAACCATTCATAGAATTGCTTCCATGGACCACTTTACACTTCACGGAATCACTTCCCTTTGATCCTCTTCTTCTTCACAGACTCCCCACAAACTATTTCAAACTTATCTAAATTTATTCTCAGAGAAAATATGTTCTCTAATGAAAATTTTACTCTCCTTAATGATGGGATTAGTGATCCTTATATTGTCAAATAGATAAAATATCCATTATTCTAATATTTACTAAATCTTCAATGTGGTACAACCTTTATTGTGTACCGCTTCACCTATGAACTATTCTTCCCTATACAGTCTGTGTACATTCTTTCCTCCTTCACGGAGGCCCAAATCACCACCACGTTTCCTCCAACAATGCCCTTAGTGGATACTAAAATCTCTAACTTGTTTCCAGGAATGAAAATCCATCCCAAATATCACAATCCTTCCACATACTATAAGTCTTCATCACGAACATCAAGCCTTACCTATGAACCATTTGCATTCTGTGTGAGTCGTTCTTTTACAAGGTTTGCATCTCACACTTCATGGTTCCCTTCCATTTCCTATTTCCTTTGAATTGACTTGTACCACCATTCATGGTCCACGAATTATCCTTCATGGTTTTCATTTTGTTCACTCGTACATGAAAATCCTTACTTTCCCAAAATTAAAATCCTAATTTTGAGGCCCAATTTTTTTTGTAAAACACTGGGAAACTAAATCAACATAAAAAAAATGCTTTTAAAACATCAACCAAAATCATTCACAGTCATCTAGATTTTACAGAAAATAGAATCACACCCAAAACATACCAAGAGGACACCTTGAAGTATTTTTTTCCCAAAAAATATTTCATTTTGGGTTTTTTTGACAACTTTTTTATAATTTTATATCTCATTAAATCATCTTACAAATTCTTCTAGAATTCAATTATTTTGTTTAAGATAGAAATCCATGACTTACTCAACACATACTCTAAGCCCACATGATCCATGATCGATTTGAGAAACAAAAGTATGATGAAAATTTCATTAATGAATCACTTTATTCCATTCAAACACCACTATTCTTCTTTTATCATGAACCCTGGCTATCATGATATGTATCATTTGATTGATCACATCTAGAATCATTATATTTAATACTCCACCTATATCATTGATCCTCCAAAAATCTTCAACTCAGCTCAACTTCAACCCCCTATCTTTCTCATCTTCCTAATATATTATCCATGTGCCTTGACTAAGATATGTATCCCTTTTATCCCTTTAAATAGACACAATTTATCCCCCTTTCTCAATAAACCTAATGAGAACTTCATGGTTGTCTACAAAAATGTAAAGAACACATATCAGTACATTAGGGAAAAACACAGCATAAATCAGAGAGAGGGGGTCCCACATTCACACATTATTATTTGTTAGGAGTCGAATACACTCCCATAGCTAGTCGATGCCTTCCAAATTCTTCTTTAGGTAACACCAATGTTAGAATATCTAAAAATCATTGTTCTGTAGGAACATACTCCAACTTCACAAGCCCTATCTCAACCATCTACTTGATAAAATGATACTTGATTTCAATGTGATTTGTCCTTGAGTGATGTAATGTATTTTTTAAAAGTTTTATAGCACTTTAATTATCATAATAGAATCTGATTGGAGATTTCACTTCAACTCCCATATCCTCAAGCTGCTACATCATCCACAATAATTGTGTGCATACTTGCAAAGCCACAATATATTGATCTTCAATAGTGCTCAATGAAATGAAATTTTATTTCTTTATCATCCATGAAATAAAAAATTCACCAACATAAAATGCACCACATGATGTTGATTTTATATCATCCACCAAACATGCCCAATCTGTATCTATATATCCCAATAACTCTTGTTGAGATTGATCATTATACATTAAACAAAAATCCAATGTGCCCTTGATATATCAAAGTATAATTTTTATTGAAATAATGTGAATTTATTTTGTATTTCTTTGATACCATGATGCTTGGCATATGGAAAAAACAATATCAAGTATTGTTGCTATCAAGTATAATAGACTACCAATTATTTGACTGTATTCTATAACATTAACTATATTGACTTCATCATCCCTTGATAGTTTCATCTGATTAGCCACAAGAGTCTTCATTTACTTAGAATTATCCATTCCAAACCTTATCAAAACTTACTTGTAATATTTATATTGAGAAATTAATGTGAAATTATTTACTTTTGTTACTTGTAAACTAAGGGAAAATGTAAGTTCATCAATCATTGACATTTCAAACTCACTTTTTAGGAATTTGGAAAGTTTTCAACACTCTGCTTCATCAAATCGGTTTAAGATTTTGTCTTCAACATATACTAGCACCATCATTCATTAATCAATTTCATTGTTGAAATACATATTGTTATAAAAGCCACCATATAGAAAAAATGATTCTCTAGAAACCGATATAGCCTTGAATACAATGCTCTTGGTTCTTGCTTCAAACCATATAAAGACTTCTTCAACCAAATAATTGTGTTATCATATTCATGAATAAGAAAACCATCTAAATCTGAAATTTAAACTTCTTCTTACATAACTGCATTTAGAAATGCTAACTTGACATACATCTAGATCACTTTGAACTTTATTTGCACTGTTATGGTCATGAATAATCTGAATACCTCAAGCCTTAAAATAGGTGAAAATGATTCATTAATATCGATTCCTTCTATCTGGGAGTACCCTTTGTACAGTAGTTGAGATTTTTTTTCATATCACCACACCGTCTTCATTCATTTTTTTATGAAAGAACCATTTTATCCTGATGAAATTATTGTCTATTGGTCTCAATACAATCTACCATGTCTGATTGTTTCAATTTGGTCAAGCTCTTAACTCAAATACTAAACCCAATTATCATAACTAGATACTTAATTAAAACATTTAGGCTCTACCTATGATAAGTATGAGGTATATATTCTTTATCCTCCACATCTAAAATGGATCTATCTGATCACCAATTATGTTATGTCTATCAATTTAAGCTCTTCCCTTCTTTCTTTGTGAAAATGATAAATTGTGCTCATATTTCTCATCATCCTTGTATTATTCTGAATTGGACTCTAGAACTTGATCATCCCCTGATCTGCTTATTTCTTCATCAATATCCTCCATAGACTGATCATGTAGTTACTGATGGTTCTATTCATTCTCCACTATTGCTACACCAGGGATTTCAAAAATCCATCCCAGCCTCTTGTAGAATCATTTATAGGATTTTATTTTCATTAAGTAGAAAACAATATCTCTTAATCTCCATGGGAAACAAACTTCTTATGATTATCCTTATTGTGAATGAAACACTTACTTCTGAAGGTTGGAAATTTCTTCAATGATGGTTTCTTTCCATACCATATCCTAGATAAAGTATTTTCTTTTTTTGGACATAGTAACACTCTATTTGAGGTGTAGAAGACTATCATCACTGCCACTTTCCAAAATTTCTCTGGATGTTCATTCCCAATAAGAATTGTTTTAGGGATGTTATTGAAAATCTGATTTCCCCTCTAAACTACTCCATCTTGATGTGGAATTATTTCCACTAAAACCTGATGCGTTATCCCATATTTCTTGATATGATCTCCTACTTGGATATTTGTGAACTCTGTTCTATTATATATTTGACATCTTCTAGATTTTTTAACCTAACAATTTTTCAACTACCCATTGATATCATTTAATGAAACTCAAAACCTCAGACTTTTGGGTAATGATTGATACCCATTTCTTTATACTATAATCATCAACTAAGATAACATAATATCTCCTCCCATCAAGAGTTCTTAGTGAAATTGGTCTGCACAGATCAATATAAACCAACTCAAGAAATATTGATGACCTTTGATCTTTTTACTTATATATATTTCAAATAACATTACCTTATTTGAAGTTATCACATGTATGTGTATGATCTTGTGATAATCTTGGGAGATCTCGAGAAACATTAGAGATAAAAAAATCTTCTAAGGATGTTTGTCTCACATGGACAAGATGTTTATACTAAAACTTATTTTCTTATTCCATGGACATAAATCACATATCATATTCACCACTCATGAGGTAGAGATTCTCTTTTTTATGATTTCCCTACAATACAACCGCACCATCTTTTTACTTGATGACACATAATTTATTGGAAAAGCTTATGGCATGTACTGAGTCACACAATTGACTTCTGATTAATTATTTTTGATTAAGACCTTCAACAACCAAGACATCTTCACGTCTCATGTCGTTTCCATTAAAATTTTATTTCCTATAACCAATATTTTTCAACCCTTCATCATTTCCAAATATTACGATAACTCCTTTATCATACCTAATTTCTGTCACCAAATCGTTATTTACTATAATATGGGATGTGAATCCACTATCAATGATTCTTATTCCAGTGCGATTTGATGCCTTGAATGAAATTTATACAACCAAATACTTCTCAGATAATTTATTATTAATCCATGTTTTTGATTTCATACACAGTAAGGATTTATACTCTTGGAATTCCTCAGAATATGATGGGCCAGCTTCATCTTATAGAGATAAAAATTGATTTTGCATTTTCATCTCATTGCCTGACATATTTGTCTACTTATTATAAATAACCATAGCCTTATTTTTCAGATTCCCCTATATTTTTAATGATAAATATCTTTCCCTGTGTCTGAATACTTCACAATTAAAATAGTAACCATAAAATGATTACTTGGAAAATTGAGCTCTGCATGACTGCCTTTGTTGGTCGTGTTCCGTTCGATATCAATTTTCTATGTAACAAATATTTTGTGCATTACCCATATTTGCACAATAATAACATATTAAGTGAGGTACATTATTTCATGGAAATACTACACCAATCGTTATCCCTTTGGGTTATCTGAATCTTCTAATTCTAATTTATACCCAAATCACTCTTCAATCATAGAATAGGTGCTTGGGGTCTGACTTTAATCACTACTACTTTATGTTATTGATCAATACCCATACCATCCTGATCATTTGAATTTGGATGTTTTGGTTGATCTACTATACAATCATACTCCACTTTCATCTTTTCTGTTGTCTATGTTATCTATTTTCCTAATGATGTTCTTTGAGTGAAATTTTTTATTGATCCTTCACACTTCTTCATAGATCGACGTCTTGATCTTCAAGTTATTTGATACGTTTGATCTGATCTTTTCCAATTTCAGTCAAACTATTGATCTATCTTTTCTGTTATTCGATTTTGAGTTTGTACTCAACCACCTTTTCTGAGATTTTTTGTATTGAAGACTTTAATTTTTAAATTTCTTCATTCATCATAGATTTCTCTTCTACATGATGATTTATATAGAGTTGAGCCTCACAAACCATTTTGTTATCTTTCTCTTTTTGGATCTCCAAACAAATATCTCTTCAAGAGAAGATTTGAATTCATCCTGAAGGTTAACTATTCCATTAATTATTCTTCTTCAAGGTCAATTTCTTGTTTTTTTATAGAATTTATAAAAACTTCAACCAAATCATCTACTTCATGATCCAAAAAGTCTTTTCACTCTTCTACCTTAGATTCTTTTGAACTTTCATCTTCTTTTGATAGAATATTCTTTTTTGGAAAAAATTTCTCTTATCACCTCTCTAAACTTTCACATTTGATGAATAATTATTTGGGGTAATTTCATATTTGACTTCATTAGAATCATAAAACATTTTAGGAAAATTTACTACAAAATTCCCAATCTTTCCACATCAAAAGCATGGAATTAGAAGTTTAACTTTGAATTTTACTTTTACTCTTTGCATATTTTAGGAGAGAAATTCCATGACATCATCAAAATTGTCTTCCTCGTGACTATATTCAATATCTAGATTCTTCGTGGACATGAATTCCACTTATTTTGAATTACTATTTTCCACTACATCATTATCATAATTTATCATTTCATATGCAGTGAGAGTGTTATGCAATTTATCCTATGTCATCTCCTTTGTATCATTTTATTCCAATACAGAAACCTTTAGATTAAACAGAGGTGGAAGTTTTGTCAAGATGATTGTTTCGGTGCGGATGTGCGCCGGGCTTCTGTCCCGACGCTGTTCCGCCAGGACGCGTTCGCGCGTGCGCCCGTTGACCCGAGGGGATGGGAGCGCGGCTTGTGGTCCCGCAGTCCCGCTTTCCAAAGGCGGGCGGCATCCGTCCCTTGTTCAGGGGCGTCTGCTCCTTGATCGAAACCGGGATGATGGGATGTCGGCTCCTCCTTCCTTGGACGTCTCCTCGGAACTCGTCGCCTAATCCGGGTCTCCCTCATAGATTTAAGACATGCTCGTGAATCTCGTTCCCGGCGCCATATCTTCATGGACACCAGTTAATTACGCTGCTTCCGCTCGGACGCTCCAAGGATTCTGGTCGGGGTAGCAACCTGCGGTGAGGAGACCGGGTGGCTCTGGGTGTTGGGGGCGCGTCTTAACACTGCGGCTCTGCATATCTGTCTTCCGTCCCTAATAGGGCTTCTCGAAGGCGTGATGGCCTGAGGCATCCCGCACTGGGTGCGGGGAACTGCGTCACCTGAGGTTTTCCTCAGCTTCCCATGTTTAACACGGGGTATGCCGCGAGTTTAACGTCCAGCGGGGACGACATCGGACTGATCAACACAAGGAGTGGATCAGATGACAGAACCCCTTGCGGGGAACCTCCGACGCTGGGGCCAGCACATGGGCAGCTTCCCGAGTGAAGTGGAGTGGAGTGAAGTGGCATGACCCCACCGGGATGTGGCGGCCCGGGTAAGGGTCAGGATGGATGATGGAGTGAAGAGCTTGAACCTCATAGAGGCTTCCTACGTACCGCGCGTTAGCGCGGATCAAAGTCAGCGTAGTTCGAATATACAGTTTAACGTCATGCTGGACGTTGGCGAGCCGACTCACGAGGAGATCGAGGCTGCCGGGCGGAGGGTTGAACCGAACCACCTCGCACAGAGGGGGATGGAACGGCCGGGTGGATCACAGTTTCACGTCATGCTGGACGTTAAAAGGAGAAATAGAAAAAAGAGGCAGTGGGGAAGCACAATGGAGATACACACGTGCAGTCTCCCACAGGGGCGGATTCATAGGTGAATCGACGCAAGCGTGAACCCAGGAGGGGTCCACTGATGGACGAACCGACGTGAATACGACCGGGACGACCAGGTGGTGGGCTTGAACCTCAGAGAGGCTTCCTACGTACCCTGTTTAGGAGACAGGGATCAAAGTCCACGTAGTTCATTCGGTAACACTCTATCCCCGGGGGCGAAGGCCACTCCAATCCCGACATCCCTGCAGAGATGAGCGGGTGGGGGCCACATCCAAACTGGGATGGGGACCCTGCGTGCGAGGCACGTGATCGGGTGAAGCGGACGGTTTAACGTCTTGCCAGACGAAGTACAGTTTAACGTCGTGCATTGAGGACGAAGCCGACGGTTTAATGTCTTGCCGGACAAAGTACAGTTTAACGTCGTGTGTCGAGGACGAAGGTGCTTGGCAGTTTAACGTCTTGTCGCATGGACGATGAGGGCTAGGCAGTTTAGCGTCTTGCAGCTTGGACGTGGTGCAGTTTAACGTCATGCAGGACGAATATGCTTGGCAGTTTAACGTCGTGCAGCGCGGACGATATGCTAGGCAGTTTAACGTCGTGCAGCTTGGACGTGGCACAGTTTAACGTCATGTTGGACGAATAATGGTGCCGCCGAGGGGTCCGTGTCACTTCGCGCGAGCCTGGAGGGCCGCGCGGGAAGACAACGTATGGTACGGGCACCCGCGATGAGGATCATCGGGCGCCACGCAGGAGGATACCCTCAGGGGGTCAAAGGGGGCGACCCTGGTGGATTGCGCGCAAAAGTGGAGCTTGGCGCGCAATACCGCGGGTCGGCGCGCAAATGGGCGGGCTGGCGCGTAATTGAGCCAGCGCTTTGCGCGCGGATGATGGAGATTGCGCGCACCGGGCTTTGGATAGCGCGCAGGGGCAACAGCTCATTCTTTAATGAATGGCCACTTGAAAAAAGGGGGGGTGCGCGCAATCGGGCTGGATTGCGCGCACCCGGGGGCAATTGCGCGCAAGAGACTTCTTTTGCGCGCGAAGGCCTTTAGGTGAGTGTTTATTCAAACGAAAGGAGCCAGGGGGATTGCACGCGAAGGCGAACCCGAGGCTTTCTTGCGTGAAAGAAAAGAGGTTACCTGAAGATCGGCATTGCGCGCGGAAGGGGTTGAATTGCACGCGCGGGAGACCTTTCGAATTCCGGCAACCTTTAAAACGTTGAGGGTCGCCTCGTATTTATAGGCAACCCTGGCGCGGAATCTGGTTCACGGGCGCGAAATCGGGTCCGGCGCGCAAGGGAGCCGCGCGGGCCGCGGGCGCGCAAAATTGCGCGCCGGCCCAGCGCATTGCGCGCATCCCGGAAGGTTTGCGCGCGGTCCTACGACTTTGCGCGCGGGACTCCAAAATTCCGCGCAAGGCTTCCGGGCCCTCCGAAACGGGCTTCCGACTCCAAATATGACCTCGCTTTCCGCATCCGGAGCTTCGTTTGGGAATAACGGACTTTTCCGGTGTCTACAAAAGCCCCCCATCGGAATCTGATCAGCGAGAGGTCGCAACGATCGGGTTCCGAGGGAGACGCCGGAATGCCGAAGTCCTGGGTGGCGCGAGACTGTGGCGCGCAAAAAGGGGTGTCGGGCGTGAAATTCGCTGCCTCGGTCGCGCAAAGCGCCTTCCGCGCAGCGCGGACACCCGGCCTCGCCTATAAATAGGGGCCATGGGTCCCCCGCACCGTACACTGGCCTTCCGCACGATAAGCATTCGAGCTCTCGTGCGCGAAATTGCCCTTTCCGGCGCGGAATTCACCCGTTCGTCGCGCAAAACTTTCCGGATTTCGGCCTGTCTTTGCGCGAATACCTAGGGTTTTACGCAACGGACTTCCCGATTGCGCGCCGTCCACTAGGATTGCACGCCAACTCTCAAACTTCTCTACCAGCCTCGTCCGATTCCGCACGCTTCATCCCTTAACCCGCACGACTCCCGAAGCTTCTGAGATGGCCGTGCATCAAGGAAATAAGGTGGACGCCACCACTTGCAGAGCTGAGATGGCGACGAACGAGGAGGTCTACGGAGCCAAGGAGATTGTTTCCAACAACCAATCCTTGTTCGACTTGCTGATGCCGGCCCAGAAGACATATCCGCTATCGGACAACCTACCGCTCTGGAACTTTGGCATCCTGGATGAGGTTCCGGTGCCAGGGTTCGAGGTTGATGCGCCACAGACCTGGGTGACTCGGGAGGACGAGCTTCCCCGCTATAACATCACCAACAATGGGCATCCTGCCAGGGAGACCAGGCACTTGGACGTCTATGTCCTTAACCCGAGGACGCGAACCATCGCCGGGGGTGAGCCTACTGCGGAGAATTCTCCAGCCCTCTACTCGAGCACATATCGCCAGAGTGTCACTGACGACACCAAGGGATGGCTGAAGGACTGGGACTTGCGGTCTGGGGGCAATTTCACCAGTGAATGGGCCTGGGCGTTCTGGGTACGCCACACCTGCGATCACTTCGCGGAGGAGCTGCGGTACATCGGCCTGTTTGAGGCGGTGTGGATGTCGCAGTTCCACTTCTACCAGCAGTCCGAGCTCGGGCCGGAGCTGTTCACCCGCTGGTCCCCGGATACCAACACCTTCCATCTTCACCATGGGGAGGTCGGCGTCGATCTCTGGGACATCCACTGCATCGGAGGTATCCCGCTGGAGGGTTACCAATATGATGAGTTCCTGCCTCCGAGGAACACCTGGGGCGACAGGTCACGGACTCCCATCCTGACATGGCATCTGCTGGACCTGGCTACGGAGCGGCTCGGGGTCAAGGACTTCCAGAAGGACATAGCCTACAAGGAGTGGATCGGCCAGTTCTTGGAGCATGACCCAGCGGTCAAGATGCCAGGCAGGGGGAAGCGGTGCCCGACCGCGGCTCAGAGGAGCCGGAACGGGTCGTACTGGCGGGTCCTGGAGACGGGCGACTACCGCTCATGGGTGTACCGCGTCATCGAGGCCCGGGACCCAAATGTCCGGTACGCGGCCTTCCTGGCCGCCTTTCTGAGTGGGTGGCTTCTGCCAGTGCGGGACGCGAGGATGGGCGTCCGCCCGGCGACACTGGCGATGGTGGGCGCCATGGCTGCCAATAAAAGATACAACCTCGGGGTCCCGGTGTTGGCTAAGTTGTACGCCATCCTGGGACGCATCTCGCGAGGGGGGTCGCCACGAAGGATCTGTGGGCCCTTTCAATTCTTCCACGGCTGGGTGGCTGCTCACCTTGGTGGGTACACGTTTCCGAACGCCATCATTCCTCCGGGCAACGGCCTGCGACCCTCCCTGCTGAACATTGCGGGGGTCGCTCCGATGACCCTAAATGAGGAGGGCGTGAGGATTCGGATTGGCAATCATGCCAATTTCAACTTCAGCCCGTTCCCCACTCCCGTCGGCCAGATGATCGACAATGGACAGGGTCCGCTGGAGTAGCATGAATACTTCCTGAACATGCGGGGCGGGGTGCTCGTGGCTCGGATCGACGGGAAGGTGATCTGCGAGCCTTACGTGCCAACCCGGTTCGCCAGGCAGTTCGGGTGCCTTCAATGGATGCCGAAGAGGGTATTCACTGCTGTTCGGGAGGAGACGAACCCTGGCGTCCTTCGCCAGATGTGGCTGATGTTCGCCGCTTTCGGCTCTGGCGACGTCATCACTCTCCCTCCTACCGGGGTCGACACAGGCTTGGCAACCGAGTACGCCGAACACTGGGCCATCGTGTACCCCGAGGGGCTTCTACGGAAGCCAGTTCGGCGGCTCGAGGTCACCCGTGCGGAGACCGGGCGTCAAGGAAGGAGGCGAGGCGCCGCCACGCGGGGGAGAACGGAGGCGCGCCAAGCAGCGGAGCCGGCGCGGGCAGGGACTTCGGCGGCGGGCACATCGCAAGCTGCCGCCACGACTTCAGCGCCCAGAGAGAGGGCACATGCGGCGGTCGGGGAGTGGCCCGGGAAGCAGGTGAGGCGTCTGCTCGAACCCTCCCACGATGCGGTCTTCCCGGCGCTGTGGTCGGCCTGGATGACCCTACGGCAGTCACTGGGGACGGACGCCATCTGGCGAAAGATACTCAGAGAAGGAATCCATCTGCCAGAGGTCGGGCGCCTCCAGATCGCCGACAGGGTGGACTTCAACCGGCAGTATGCGTATCTGACGGCCATGGACGAGTACGCGCGCCAACGTGGTCAGCGTGTGGAGCCATCCCTTCTGGTGAAGGTGATGCTCGGTCTAGATCCCGCTCCAGAATAGATGCCGCCGGAGGAAGATGACAGTAGCAACGACTCCGAGGAAGAGGAGGATATGGGGGAGGATGAAGGCTCTGAGGGGAGGTCCCATCAGGGGAGTCCGCGGGAGAGCGGCGAGGTGGCCGACTCTGACAATGTTGATGTCACTGAGCTCCTCGAGGTCCGCTTCTATCCCTACTCAACCTGCTTCATCCATTCTCTTATGCAGCTTCTAACCCATTTCTCCACCTTTCTCAGGGGCGCACGGATGTTGGTCAGGCGTCCTCAGCGGGAGTAGGAGAGGCGCCAGCAGGACAAGGCGGGGGCCAGACACCCATCATTGAATTGACAAGCGTGGAAGGGTCCCCTGCTGCAACTGTTCCTGCGGCGGCCGGGGCAGCGGAAGATGACGCTCTGAACTCCCGTAAGTCTCCTTACTTTACTGCTAGTGCTTGCCATTGACGATCCGTGACTAACCATGGCATGACCTGCACAGTGATCTCAACCCTAGAGGCTCGTCGGGCTGTCGAACCCGGGCCATCCACGAGTGGACCGGTGGCAGACATGCCGCCTGCTCCGGAACAGACTTTCCACACCGAGTCGGCCCCATCAACTACTGATCAGGGGGCTGTGGACGTCGGCGGTGCTGACATCGGAGAGAGGTCGGGGGCTGACGAGGGTGTCAACGCCGCTGGGGCGAGAGAAGAAGGTCGCCCAGATGTTGGGGAACCTATCCCCCATGAGGACATCCCAGGGGCGGACCCTGCAACAGACCTGCTGGCTGCCTTCCCTGCCTACCGGCCTGCTGACCCCGAGGAGATGGACGACTCGGACGCAGAGGCGGTCGAGGAGAGCCGGATAACGCGACGCAGGGGGTGGAAGTGCATCCAGCGCTTCCTCAAGCGACCCTCATCAGAGTGGCTGGGGCGCATGGGATCGCTTCAAACCTGGCTACGCTTCCTGTGTGCCGGGGGAGCTGATGCTCAACGCCTCCATCTGACGGTCCGTGATTTCATGTCCGAAAAGATGCGCGAGAACCGCCGGAGTGCCGACGTCGCACAAAGTCGGGACATGTCGGAGAGCACGCGGGCGCTCCTCGTGGCAGAGCAGGAAGTCCGGCGCCTTGAAGGGCAGGCGGCAGAGAAGGAGGCCTTCGTCGCAGCATGTACTGAGCTTGTGGAGCAACTATCGGCCCAACTGATCGACGCCCAGGTACAGCTGACGGAGGCGGGCCAACATATGGTCACACTCCAAGTCGAGCGGGAGCGTGCACAGGCCAGGATCGACGAACTGTGTTCTGCGTCCGCTGACGAAGAGAGGGAACGCAGAGAGCGAGAAGCAGCTCTGGAGGCCACCAGCCAAAGGGTAGCGGCGTTAGAGAGACTCATTCAGCACGCTAGTCCCTAGGGGCTTTCTTTTTGCCACTCCCAGAACACTTTGCTTCCGCTACTTTGATCCATTTGTATGAACCAATATATTTATCTGCATCTTTTGGCTTAACATGCTCGACCACAATTCATTGTCTCGCGGGAGCGTTAACCAAGCTTCAGGCATCCATAATTGGGCCTGGATTTCTAAAGAAAAGAGGGAGGTCATTCCTAGGAAAGGAGACCTCAGACCTAATCAATGTGTCATCCCCCCAACTTGTTCCAACACACGAGCGTGACAATGCTAGGGGCGTTAAGATTTTATCCGAACATAGGGAAATGAGAAAGGGTGAATCGCATGTCCCGAATCCAGAAATCCACGACGGTCGGCTTTCCAGGAAATGCCCAAGACGGCAAGCGGACAATGGATCAATCGACCATACTACTGTAATAGACGGACCGAAGGTCATCATTCATATTGCAGGAGGCGGATCAAATGTCATCATCAATGCCGCTTTGGGGGTTCCTTCAGACACAAGGGTGGAAATCCAAATCAACAGGGCATGCGAAGCGTGGGGCGAAGTGACGATTTGTTCGGACAGAATCCAACGCTCTCAAAATTGCGCCACCGTGGGGAAAGCGTATTAGGCGGATGCACTAATCTGGTCGTGAATCACCCAAATTCTCAGACGAAACCTCTTTGACGAGGAAACTGTCGCTTCCCATCATTGCGATGGGGCATCCCGAGCTGAATCGGGGAGAATATCACAACCGCACCACTCTAACCGAAGTCAGGCCAGACGGCCGGCGACGAGGAGGGGCGGGACTTAGCGATCCCTGAGGCTGGACCCGAGTCGAAATGACCGGGCGTTCCTACGTACTCCATCAGGCTAGAGATCAAGCCATACGTAGTTCTGAAGATGCAGTTTAACGTCATGCAGGACGTAGAACCCCATTTAGGGAGATCTTAGTTTAAGGTCTTAGAGCTCGGACCATAAGGGGAGAGATCTTAGTTTAAGGTCTTAGAGCTCGGACCATAAGGGGAGAGATCTTAGTTTAAGGTCTTAGAGCTCGGACCATAAGGGGAGAGATCTTAGTTTAAGGTCATAGAGCTCGGACCATAAGGGGAGAGATCTTAGTTTAAGGTCTTAGAGATCGGACCATAAGGGGAGAGATCTTAGTTTAAGGTCTTAGAGCTCAGACCATAAGGGGAGAGATCTTAGTTTAAGGTCTTAGAGCTCGGACCATAAGGGGAGAGATCTTAGTTTAAGGTCTTAGAGCTCGGACCATAAGGGGAGAGATCTTAGTTTAAGGTCTTAGAGCTCGGACCATAAGGGGAGAGATCTTAGTTTAAGGTCTTAGAGCTCGGACCATAAGGGGAGAGATCATAGTTTAAGGTCTTAGAGCTCGGACCATAAGGGACCTCAAAGCACGCCACATCGTGGTCCTATCCCCTGGATATGCGAAGATGCACTGAGGGATAGTGTCAAGAGTGTCGAGATTTTGCCTGGTCAAAATGGGAAGTGGAAATATTGTGAATCATGCGGCCATTCACTCAAGGACTGGGAGCACCGGCGTGACGATATGAGAGTACTGCCGACCGTGGCGGAAAAGCAGCATCAATATCGCACTGACCGTTGATGGAATGAGGCAGCAAACGAGCATCAACCGCTCAAGCGCAGGATTCATATCGACTTGCTGCCCAAAGCCCTTGGGGGCACCAGCCCGAGTCGATGGGAGAGCACTGGGGCATTGTGTCCGAACCGCTCACGGGGGCTCCACCCAGGGCGTAGGTGATGGGTCCGAATGAAATGGAGCATGAAGCCTGAAAGATGGAAGGAACCCGACCAAGCAGAACCTGACCCTCCTGGCAATAAACCAGAGTACACTTGACACCGGTGGACCACTGCAAGGGGTCGAGGGACACGCCTTGAGGGTGACCCGAAGGCGGCGGACTCCCCAGAGAAGGGGGAATCTTTAAGAGGTGGGGGGCTGGACCCGAAGTTTCAAACATCCGGGCGTTCCTACGTATCCCATAAAGATGAGAATCAAGCCACACGTAGTTCTTGAAGCGCGGCGCAACACAATCGGGCACCAGCGCGGGGAGGGGTGCGGGTCTAGCCCTCGCACCCAGAAGAAGCGGCATTTTGATATTTCTTGTTTGTCCTTAAAGGCGGATGGTTTTTCTTTGTGCAGCGACATGCCTGTGATTAAGGAATCCCTGGCGTCGCCACAATAATCAAGCCATGAAAGGCATTGATAAATGGTGTGGTTATTAACCAGCGCCCAACGTGAGTGTCCCCTGAGGAGAACATCCCGATGCAGTGCCGTTTCTCGTCGGGCGGCCAAGACGATCACAGTTTACGGTCGTGTGGTACGACCAGACAACACAGTTTAAGGTCGTGTGGTTTGGACCATGGAGGAATCTGCTTATTGCGATATGGTGGACCCAGCGGAGGTGGGAACATACCCAGCCCTGCGGTCATGCACGATTCCAGGAGAAGGATCCCGGGATAGGGGCGTGCGTATGTCCATCACCCGAGAGGCAGAGATGCTAGCCTCCAGTTATACTGGGCCCAGAACGCGATTGTTCGGGCGACTCTTTCCTCCTTATGGGGACGAGGGTCCAGCTACGCATGGCCCTTAGGGAGGACATCCGCATATATCCTTGGTGCTCAGATCGTGGGAGCCTCAAAAGACACCATTACCCTGGTTAGCCTGCCTAACATGCAAAGGTGTACTACAGGTCAGTATGAAGAGAGTGTCGAGATTCCACTACAACGCACAAAGGCGGAGTGTGATGAGGACTGCGCAACCAATGTTCAGAGCCTGAAAGAGCCGACATGGCGATCAAGGATGTTGCTGACCATGTTCGCAACACAAAACCCGATCGCGTCAGCCTAGAATGAGGCAAGCAAACGAGCATCAACCGCTCAAGCACATGATTCATATCGATTTGCGGCCCAGGACCCGCCGGTAAATCGACCCGGAGCGGTAGGAGAGCGCTAAGGCATCGTACCCAAACCGCTAACGAGGACCCCTTTGAGTGAAGGCTCGAACAAGGAGAAGCGCAAGGCCTGACAAGCAACACAAGACTTGTCGGGATTGAATCTGACACTACGAGTCATAGACCAAAGTACCCTAAACATGTTAACAGATCACCGGAATGGGTCGGAGGACTCACCCTGAGAGCAACCAAAAGAGGGCAGATCCCCGTGATCAACCAAGAGACGGGGCTGGACCTGAAACACAAGTGTCCAGGCGGTCCTACGTATCCCATAAGGATGGGAATCAAGCCGTACGTAGTTCTTAAGAGGCAGTTTAACGTCATGCAGGACGATGAGGGGAGTGAGGTAGTCCCACACACGGGGAGGCGTACAGCGCGGCCAGTAGACCAACGTGAATGGGGACATAATCCCCCGCTCACATCATACGCCTCGCACAAAAAGGGGGGGAACTTGGGCCATAGGCCCAATGCGGGATAGAGATTCCCAAGAAATGGGGCTGGGCCTGAAACATGAATGTTCAGGCGGTCCTACGTATCCCATAAGGATGGGAATCAAGCCGTACGTAGTTTTTGAAGTGCAGTTTAACGTCATGCAGGACGAAAAGAGAAAGAAGGGGGGAGCAGAAGGCATCCCCAAACGTGGGGGGCGTACAGCGTGACGAGAAAACCGACGTGAATGAGGGCATAGCCCCGCGCTCACACCATACGCCGCACACCCGGAGGCAACCGGGCCAAGGGCCCGAGATGGGATGGAAATTCCCGAAGGATGGGGCTGGGCCTAAAACACGAATGTTCGGGCGGTCCTACGTATCCCATAAGGATGGGAATCAAGCCACACGTAGTTCTTGAAGTGCAGTTTAACGTCATGCAGGACGAGGGAAAGGAGATCTTAGTTTAAAGTCGTAGAGCTCGGACCATAAGAACCTCACGCACGCCACTTCGCGGTCCTGTCCCCTGGATATGCGAAGATGCACTGAGGGATAGTGTCAAGAGTGTCGAGATTTTGCCTGGTCAGAATGGGAAGTGGAAAGATTGTGAATCATGCGGCCATTCACTCAAGGACTAGGAGCACCGGCGTGACGATATGAGAGTACTGCCGACCGTGGCGGAAAAGCAGCATCAATATCGCACTGACCGTTGATGGAATGAGGCAACAAACGAGCATCAACCGCTCAAGCGCAGGATTCATATCGACTTGCTGCCCAAAGCCCTTGGGGGCACCAGCCCGAGTCGATGGGAGAGCACTGGGGCATTGTGTCCGAACCGCTCACGGGGGCTCCACCCAGGGCGTAGGTGATGGGTCCGAATGAAATGGAGCATGAAGCCTGAAAGATGGAAGGAACCCGACCAAGAAGAACCTGACGCTCCTGGCAATAAACCAGAGTACTCTTGACACCGGTGGACCACTGCAAGGGGTCGAGGGACACGCCTTGAGGGTGACCCGAAGGCGGCGGATTCTTAAGAGACGGGGGAATCTTTAAGAGGTGGGGGCTGGACCCGAAGCTTCAAACATCCGGGCGTTCCTACGTATCCCATAAGGATGGGAATCAAGCCACACGTAGTTCTTGAGAGGCAGTTTAACGTCATGCAGGACGATGATGCTTGGCAGTTTAACGTCTTGCAGCGCGGATGTGGTACAGTTTAACGTCATGTTGGACGAATGATGAACAGTTTAACGTCTTGTAGCTTGGACGATACGCTAGGCAGTTTAACGTCTTGCAGCGCGGACGTTATGCTAGGCAGTTTAACGTCTTGCAGCGCGGACGAATGCTAAACAGTTTAACGTCTTGTAGCTTGGACGAGGTACAGTTTAACGTCATGTTGGACGTATGGCACTCAGGCAAAATACTGCTTGAGGAACCTAGCGTTAGTGGGAGGAGTGACACGCTCACCATTCATAGTTGCTAGGGAGTACGCGCCATTGGGATAGACCTTGTGGACGACAAAAGGTCCCTCCCACTTGGGCTCCAACTTGGGCGGCTTCCTGCCGGGGATCATTGGTGCTCTCAGGGCTAATACTAGGTCACCCTGCAGGAAGGAGCGGAGGCGAACCTTCTTATTGAAAGCTCGAGCCATCCTGCTCTGATGCCTCTCCAAGTTGTGCAAAGCGCGAAGTCTATTCTCATCCAGTGCTTCCAACTCGACTAGACGGGCTTCAGCAGCTCTGTCCGGCGCTTGCTGGTCGTAGACCACGGTGCGCAAGGACGGTAACTGGATCTCGATGGGCAGGAAGGCCTCAGCTCCATACACCAGGGAATAAGGGGTCATCTGGGTGGAATTGCGAGTCGTCGTCCGATAAGCCCAGAGGGCGTTGGGGAGCTTGTCCGGCCAACTCTTCTTGTTCTGACCAACCATCTTTTGCAGAATGTTAGAGAGGGTCTTGTTAAACGCCTCAATCTGTCCATTCGCCTGCGCATGATAGCAAGATGTATGATTCGAGCGAATGTTGTACTTGGCGTACAACTTCTTCAACTCGGCTGCTCAGAAATTGGCTCCGTTATCCGTGAGGATAGCGTGAGGCACTCCAAATCGATAAATGATGTTGGAGGTCACGAATTCAGCGATAGAACAGGATTTGACCTCTCTGAGCGGAATTGCCTCTGCCCATTTGGAGAAGAAGTCCGTAGCGGTTAGAATGAACCGGCACTGGCGAGCCGTCGCCGGTGGGTAAGGTCCCACAACGTCCATCCCCCAGACTGCAAAGGGCCAAGAATACCTGGTGGTATGGAGAGGCTCCGGCGGCCGATGCACAAAGTTCGCATGAACCTGGCACGCATGGCACCTCCTGGCATACTCGATGCAGTCATTGATCATGGAGGGCTAGAAGTATCCCAACCTCCGAATCTGGTGGGACAGCTTCGGCCCAGTCTGATGGGCACCGCATGAACCAGTATGAACCTCTTGCATGACTCGTGGGATCTCAACTCCCTGAAGGCAACGGAGGAGAACACCATCAAATCCGCGTCTATAGAGGATCTGCTCCAGGCCGGGACTGCTCTGGAGGACAAACTGCGATGCGCGGCGTCGAACTCGCTCGCGCTCGGCTTGATCTGATGGGAGAATGCCATGTTGGAGGTACTCAACCAAAGGCGTCCTCCAATCAGGGGATGGTTCGACTGCCATATCTGGGGTACTCGGGGCTCCGGGCATAGGGGCAACCGTGGTGAGATTACTTACCGACGGGCCGCAATCTCCCTCCGGGATAACGGGAGCGATGAGCCTACGGTGCGTCACGCGGACGATCAGGTTATCCTGTTCAGGCTCTGCAAGTGACGCAGCAAGGTTGGCCAGAGCATCTGCTCGACCGTTCTGCGACCGGGGAATATGGACAATTTCTGGCCGAGAAGGGAACTGGGCCATCAGAAGGAGGGTGCACTCTAGCAATGGCACAAGTTCCGGCTTCCTGAAAACATAGTCGCCATTGATCTGCTTAACGACCAGCTCGGAGTCCCCTTTCACACACAGGTGGGGCACGTCGATCTCGAGAGCCAACTCGAGGCCCGTGATGAGGGCATGGTATTCCGCCTCATTGTTGGTACAGCCCTCTGACAACAGGAAAGAGTATGGCAGCACGGCTTGCTCCGGGGTAATGAAGACGATACCCAAGCCCACTCTGTTGAGCTTAGGGTTATCGAGTCTTCTACCGGTGGGGCTCCGGGAGGCACCGTCAAAGTGCATCTGCCAGCATGGATCGGCATGATCGACCGAGAGAATGACCTCATCAGGAAAGCCTAGATCCAGCGGCTGATCCGCGGAGGTTGGGTGAGCAGCCAGAAAGTCCGCCAATGCTTGCCCTTTGATGGCCTTCCGAGACACATACCTGATGTCGAACTGCTGGAGAATCACAGCCCACCGTGCTAGATGGCCAGTCAACATATGCCGGCTCAGGATATACTTCAACGGGTCTGCCCGAGAAACCAACTGTACCTCATGGTGCTGCAAGTAGTGCCGTAATTTCTGTACGGAAAATATGAGCGGTAGGCAGCTCTTCTCGATGGGGGAATACCTAACTTCCGCATCGAGGAGCATGCGACTGAGGTAATAGAGGCTATTCTCTGTTCCCTCGTTGTTCTTCTGGGCGAGAAGGGCACCAAGGGACCGTTCCAGGGCGGTCACATAAAGGACCAGCGGCTTCCCGGATACAGGCGGCATCAGAACCGGAGGTTGAAGAAGGTACTGCTTGATTTCCTCAAAAGCGGTCTGACACTCTTTATCCCATACATAGGTGACACCTTTCTTCATGAGCCGAGAAAAGGGCTTACACTTGCCGGCCAGATTCGCGATGAATCGGCGTATATAGGCTAAGTGGCCTTGGAACCCTTGCAGTTCCCGGACGTTCCCTGGGGGAGGCATCTGGCTGATCGCCCTGATCTTCTCTGGGTCGATCTCAATACCCCAGTATCTTACCACAAAGCCAAGAAACTTCCCATAGGTGACCCCGAAGGCACACTTCAACGAGTTCATCTTCAGGCAGCAAGACCGGAGGAAGCCGAACACTTTCTCATGGTCTTTGAGATGGTCCTGACGCTGGCGCGATTTGACCACCAAGTCGTCGATGTAGCATTCCACCAGTGTGCCGAGGATTGGCTTGAATATGCGGTGCATCGCCCGTTGATAGGTGGCTCCTGCATTCTTCAGGCCGAAGGGCATGACCCGGTAACAGAAGATACCTTGGGGGGCCCTGAAGGCAGTGAACTCCTCATCCTCAGGGGCCATCCGGATTTGGTTGTATCCGGAGTATCCATCCATGAAGGAGAGGGCTTGGAACCCTGATGTGGCATCGATCAACAGCTCTGTCACCGGAAGGGGAAAGTCATCCTTCGGACAGTGGCGGTTGAGATCGCGGAAGTCGATACAGACTCTGATCTGTCCGTTCTTCTTCCTGACCGGCACAATGTTGGCCAGCCATTTGGGGTACTGGACTTCCCTCACGAAGTTGGCCTTGATAAGCTTGTCAACTTCGGCCTCAACCATGGCACCGTGGGATGGGTGCATCTTCCTGGGAGGCTGCTTAAACCCGCGATGGTTTGCCGGGAGACCAAGGCGGTGGACGGCTACCTGAGGATCAAGCCCCGACATCTCGTCATAGCCCCAAGCGAACACATCACGGTGCTGCCTGAGAAAGTCCACGTACTGCTGCCGCTCCTCAGAGGGTATGGCAGCACTGACCAATGTGGGTCTTGGATCTTCTTCGGTTCCAAGGTTCACCTGTATTAACGCATCGACCGTGGCGGGGACGCCCTCCTCAAAGGCTGGGGGTGCATCTTCCACGTCCTCTCCACTCGGGGAGGGATCGTCCACGGGAGAGACTGCGCTGGAAACTGCATTGGGGCTACCAGATCCTGCTGAGCCGCTGGTGCTGGCACGGGCGGTCGCGGTCATCTCATCAGGAGACTCACAAGCCGTCGAGACCATGGCTACGTCAAACCGTTGAATCGGGAGGACGTAAGCATCATCCAAGCTTGCCCAGGGATCACTTGCAACAGCGACAGGATCAACCTCACCTGCCAGGATCTGCTTTTCCTTGCTCTTGTAATAGTCCGCGTCCAGATAATGGGCTTCACATGAGGCAAAAGGAGAGGCATCTCCCTAAAGCACGCCTACTCGACCATTAAGGGAGTATTTGAGGCATTGGTGGTATGATGAGGGAACCGCCGCATGAAGGTGGAGCCATGGCCTGCCCATCAATGCATTATACGCAGTGTCCTGAGAGACTACCATGAATTCGGTGTTGGCAACCAAGTCACCGAACTGGGTCTTCAAACGTATCTTGCCGACTGGGGTTTGCTCGGTGCGGTCATACCCCAGGATCCTGAGGTCGGAGGGGATCAAGTCATCCTCAGACAACCCAAATCTCCGGAGTGTCCGAGTTGGAATCAGGTTAATCCCGGACCCCGTGTCGACAAGACAGCGCCAGACTTCAAGGCCATTGAACTGGCCAGTAACATACAGCGGACGAATGTGCCCCTGTATAGGAGGGTCTTCATCCTTACCAGAGAACGAGATAACTGCCTGACATTCGGCGTCCTCAATCGTTTCGGCGTGAAAGGCCTCTGCGGCCGCAACCTCTGTCTCAAACTGGAGGGGGCTCTTCAGGGCTTCAGCGAGTGCCTCGCGCATCTCAGATGACATGCGCAGAGCCACAAGGATGGAGAGCCTTGCTGGGATGTCGGCCAAGTGCTTCAGGACATCATACTTTTTGGCCAAGCGCGAGCCCCTGGTTGCAGGAGGTTGCTCTGCGGTTGGAGGCATGACGGGCCTTGCCGGTGGACCGGCGGCCGACTGGTACTTGGCGCATCTCGTTGTTCACTGGTTGAATCCCGGGAAGTAGTCACCGTACTGGGGTCAGGAGGCCGGGATGGACTCGTGTCAGGGCGGAGCTGATCGCGACGCGGCTGAGGCGGTTTTGCCTGGTCCCACACCACAAACAGTGGCGGAGGCGAATCCGTCATCCCCGGATGGGGGGGGGGGCTGTGCACGCTGATCTCGGTTTTGAGCCTGCTGCCTAGTCTCAGTGGCGTGCACGGCCTGGCTGGAGGTACCAACTGCTGTGCCCCGGCGACTCCTCCTGCTGCGGTTCTTCCGACGGTGGCGACGACCGGGGACACTAGGGAGGTCCACCTGGTGTTCTTCAACGTCAGGAACCGAAAAGGGATTTACCAGCTCGACGGTATTAACCGAAGCGTACCCAACACTTTCATCGGACGAATCATCCATCACCGGGCGGATCCGAGGAGGGATCCCCATCTCCGGGGGCATGAAATCGCCGAGAGTGCGGGATAGTGGCGGAAATGGCGGGGCACGCTCTTCCTTCTTGCGCCGTCGTCGTTTGCTCTTCTCGGAAGAGGCAGGCTGGGATGACGATGCCGAAGCAGCACCCACAGATTCTGGGGGCTCAGGCTGATTCAAGCGCGCACGGATGATCCCATGGGCGCGAATGATCGTCTTGCGGGCCATCCAGTTATTATACTTCTGGGATCCGTGGTCGGAGACCAGCTGCCATTCGTCCTCATTGCCACTATCGTCATCTGATCCCACGAACACGCCTGCCACTTGTGCTGGAGCTGGGCCCAACCTGATTACATTGTTGTTAATCTGGTCTTGGAGCCAGTCCTTAAACGCATAGCACCGCTGGATGGTGTGCCCCATGGCTCGATGGTAAGGGCAGTAGCGGGGGTTATCCGTGAGATGTGCCTCCTCTGGCCTCCAACACTCAGGCAGTCGCACAATCCTCTGCTCCAGGGCGCTCCGGAAATAACCGGGGACCTGATCCTCGTGAAATGAGTAAGTCAGGTATCGCGGGCCCCTGGTAGCGTGGTCTTGACGAGGGGCCGGAGGGGCCTGCCGAGGAGGTGGACCCTGATTATCTCGCCTGGGTTGTGGCGGTACATTATGCGGAGGGGCCGGCCGGTTCTGGGGCTGCCGCTGCTGGGCCGGGAACTGAGCCCGTGGAGGCGGATTCCTGTGAGGCTGTGGAGCTGGCCTCGCCGGCAGCAGCTCCAACGGCCTGGGGGCCTCTACCTGGGCAACAGCAGCGGGCTCAGCCCTGCTGACTCTCCTTGCAGGAATCATAGGAGGCAGCGGGCGCGCCTGACTAGCCTGTTGCAGGGCTTCCTCAAGACGCTGAGCTTTGTCTGAGAAGTCCCTGAACCCTCCGGGGTAATTCTGAGTGATCAAGGAAGCGACCAGCTCGGTCTTGACGTTCCCGACGCACATTGTCAGCAACTGCTCCTGAGTCAATGGCATGTCAAGGGAATACGTGAGACCCTTCCATCGGGCGACGAAGTCCGCGACTCGCTCATCAGGCCTCTGCTTGCACTTGAAGAGGTCTGCGATACTCGTCTTCCGGGTCGTGGAACTGAACTGGTAGAGGAATTGTCTACGAAGGTCCTCCCAGCTAGTTATCGACCCGACGGGGAGCTGGCTGTACCAGACAAATGCTGGCCCTTCCAGTGTCTGGACAAAGCAGCGAAGCTTAGCGGCCTCTTGCTGCGCCGGAGTTCCCAACATAGGCCCGCACCTCGAGTTGAAATGGGCCAAATGCTGTGGCGGATCTCCAGTTCCGTTGAAGGGAGCGAAAGTGGGGTTCCCGAGTCCCGGAGGCGCCGGCATGTCATCCACCCATGCTGGGTATGGCTTGCCGTCCGGTGGGATTGCCACTTGCCGAGTCTCCAAGGCTTCCAAGCGGGCGATGAGTGCCGCCATCGGGTCGTCCGGACATGGGTTCCAGTCATGGCGAGGATCTCTAACCACGAGCGCATTGCATGGCCCTTCAATCGGGTCGTCGACCGGGTCGTCGAACTCGGCAGCTCGTGGGATGGCGGGCGGAGCGGCCCTTGGGGCAGCGGGAGGAATCCGAGCGGGGTCTCTCAGGTAGTCACGCCGCTCGGGAGGGTGTGGCGAAACATACCGCACCCTCTTGCCATAGGCAATGGCCTCTCTCCTGTCGGCGAACACGGCGTAATCACGGTTGCCCGGGAGAGTCTCGTCGAGGAGCGGTTGTTCCGGTCCCTGCTGTCCTGGCCTAGGATCACCGTAGTCAGGCCGCTGCTCTACAGCGCGCTCGGCGAGGAGCTGGTCAACCAGCTTCTTCTGCTCGGCGAGCTGTTGACGTAGCGTAGCCTTCTCGGGATCCTCCTCTGCCCTTCGCATGGAGGCAGATGGGTCGGCGGGCTTTACAGCCTCGCTGTGCTCTTTACCTTTGCTGACGTTTCGGCTCAATGTCAGTGCTTCAGTGGGTGCGGGGAGTCCCAGGAGCTTCCTCTGATGACGAGTAACTCTCACCGATGGATCTAACGACGGCTTGTCTTCGGGGGGGAAGCCCCCGTCGAGAAGTTACAAGTCGTTCCCCTCTCCTGACAGGTCAGCCATATTGACTGTTTCCGTCCCTGGGGATGTACCCTCAGGGCCACCCAGTGAATCGGGCTGTCGGCGAATCGCACTGAAGCGTAGGGCAGCGTACTGCCCCCATCCACGGATATACACGTGGGGAGTGGCTTCCTTGATAACCTTGCGGAGTACTTGAAAACACTCAACGCATCGTTGTTGGAGGGCCTCGTGGTGCCCAAATGACCCGGGGTGCCGAACCGCGGGGAGCGTGGCCAGGTCAATTTGACGGCACTGCTCACCAATATCCTCCAGGTGCGCTTGACTCCCGGGATATGGCATTTGTAAGCGGTGAAGACGGGAGTGAGTCTCCTGGAGAGTTCGGCGGAAGCATTCGAACTCATCCGGGGTGAGTGATTCGGGTGCGTCAAAGTCTAGTCCTGCGACTGGCCAAAACTTCTCAGGGAAGTGGCCCTCTACAAGGACGGTCCAGAAGCTCCACGACTCAAACTCAGGACCCAGGTCTCCTCGGTCCTCTTCAACGGCTGGGAACGGACGGGGAACCGGTAGTGGTGCCGAGGCGGGCCGTCGGGCCGACGGGCTGGCCGGCGGCGAATACGGCGAGCAGGCCGATTGGCCTCCATATCCCGGGCCGCCCTCTGAGGGTGGCGGCGCCCCGGCTACCACATCGCGATAGGACGGGCCGGCGAGCGAACATCCTGCCGCAGCATCGGTGCTTGCCGAGGGTGCACTAGATCGTGGTTCGACCGTCGGTCCCCAGATAAAGTCCCCGGCTTCTCCGATCGAGGCGGAAGGCACTTCCGGAGGGGCCGGTACCAACCGCAAGCTTGATCCTTGGGGGTATACCAGGCCCTCGCTACTCCGGATATACCTTCGGAGAGAAGCGGGGATCATATCAATCTCGTTCTCGGGGAGTACGAGGCTGACGTGCCGCATTCCTACCCCTGCCCTTGACTGGCGGAATTGGGGGGAGGGCTCTGTCGCCGAATCGTACTCCGCCTCCGAATCAGAGAAATGAACCGGTCGGATCTCTGTCCGGAATTCCCTAACATTCCTCCCTCTGCGTCGACGCCTCGCCTTCCTGCCCCTGGGTGGTTCTTCGGGGCAGGGCTGATCTCTGTCCTGGCGTCCTCCGGCCGCACTGGTACCGGGGCCAAGAGGACTTGAAACCAAGGTGCGAGGGGCACCGGGACATATATCAAAGGGGACGCGGGGAGAGATGATTCTGGGCAGGCCTCCAGGCCGGGATCGGAAGGTGGGATGACCCATGCCTCCTGGATCGGCCACACGGAGTAGACCCTGCTGGTGAATAGCGCTACCGCGAGGTGGTCCGCGGTGGCTACTGCCTGTACCAGCAACCGGGAGAGTCGACCCAACCTGCCTTTGGGGCGGTCGGGGCCTCGATCCAGGTCGGGCATAGAAGTGCCCCTGCTCAGGATGCACAGGGGTCTGGTGACTGGAGTCAGCAGTGGCTTGGGCCAATGCGGCCGCTGTTGCTAGGGCTCCAAGGTGGGCATCCTCTTCCGCTCATGCCCGACGTTGGCGTCGGGATAGACGAGTCGGGATGAGCGGCGCGGGCAGGTGGAGAGCCTGTTCTTCAACTTGAGAGGCCTGGCGGCGATATCGCCGTGGCCTGACAGGAGTCCTTATCGTGGATCCCCGGAGCGAATCTCGGATAGGGCGGTCCCGGGCATCTTCCACCTCATCCTCATAGGGAAGGGAACTGTCGGAGCGTTCCAGGGATAGACTCCCGAAATGGTTGGACGTCGAGGTAGGCAGCGGTGCCTCCCTGCGCGGCCCTCGGGGGCGACGTTGGTGGCGAGGTGCAGCTTCCTCGAGGTCTAGGCAAGCCATGTCCCTGGTGGGGATGACTCCCTCTTCCTCATATCTCCGCACCAAGTTGTTGATCACCCTTCTCTGGATGACCTCCGAGGGGGAGAGAGGGCGTGGTTGTCCCGCAATTGCGGCTGCTAGGACGGCTGTGAAACGGGCGGGACCGCGCGGAGTAACCGCGTCGGTGTCTCCCCTACCCCTGCGCCAGTGGGCGGGTGGCGATCGGGCACTGGACTGGGCGACTCGATTCCTGAAAGCAGGGAGAAAAACCCATTAATACTGACGGAAAAAGGAATCGACAACCAACCTTTAGTGCCACGACGCCTTCCGTGGGGGGAACCCAGGCCATCGACGTCGTGAGACGGAGTGCCCGATTTCCCTTCCCCAGCCCCTGGTGGGTAAAACTGAATGCTCGGCCGGGCAACATGCCGTTCTTCCAACACCTCTGAAATCCATCGGTCTTCGTGTTGAGGAGAAGAGATTCACGTCGGGTTCACCATTTTTCTGTTTCGGTGCGGATGTGCGCCGGGCTTCTGTCCCGACGCTGTTCCGCCAGGACGCGTTCGCGCGTGCGCCCGTCGACCCGAGGGGATGGGAGCGAGGCTTGTGGTCCCGCAGTCCCGCTTTCCAAAGGCGGGAGGCATCCGTCCCTTGTTCAGGGGCGTCTGCTCCTTGATCCAAACCGGGATGATGGGATGTCGGCTCCTCCTTCCTTGGACGTCTCCTCGGAACTCGTCGCCTAGTCCGGGTCTCCCTCATAGATTTAAGACATGCTCGTGAATCTCATTCCCGGCGCCATATCTTCATGGACACCGGTTAATTATGCTGCTTCCGCTCGGACGCTCCAAGGAGTCTGGTCGGGGCAGCAACCTGCGGTGAGGAGACCGGGTGGCTCTGGGTGTTGGGGGCGCGTCTTAACACTGCGGCTCTGCATATCTGTCTTCCGTCCCTAATAGGGCTTCTCGAAGGCGTGATGGCCTGAGGCATCCCGCACTGGGTGCGGGGAACTGCGTCACCTAAGGTTTTCCTCAGCTTCCCATGTTTAACACGGGGTATGCCGCGAGTTTAACGTCCAGCGGGGACGGCATCGGACTGATCAACACAAGGAGTGGATCAGATGACAGAACCCCTTGCGGGGAACCTCCGTCGCTGGGGCCAGCACATGGGCGGCTTCCCGAGTGAAGTGGAGTGGAGTGAAGTGGCATGACCCCACCGGGATGTGGCGGCCCGGGTAAGGGTCAGGATGGATGATGGAGTGAAGAGCTTGAACCTCGTAGAGGCTTCCTACGTACCGCGCGTTAGCGCGGATCAAAGTCAGCGTAGTTCGAATATACAGTTTAACGTCATGCTGGACGTTGGCGAGCCGACTCACGAGGAGATCGAGGCTACCGGGCGGAGGGTTGAACCGAACCACCTCACACAGAGGGGGATGGAACGGCCGGGTGGATCACAGTTTCACGTCATGATGGACGTTAAAAGGAGAAATAGAAAAAAGAGGCAGTGGGGAAGCACAATGGAGATACACACGTGCAGTCTCCCACAGGGGCGGATTCATAGGTGAATCGACGCAAGCGTGAAACCAGGAGGGGTGCACTAATGGACGAACCGACGTGAATACGACCGGGACGACCAGGTGGTGGGATTGAACCTCAGAGAGGCTTCCTACGTACCCTGTTTAGGAGACAGGGATCAAAGTCCACGTAGTTCATTCGGTAACACTCTATCCCCGGGGGCAAAGGCCACTCCAATCCCGACATCCCTGCAGAGACGAGCGGGTGGGGGCCACATCCAAACCGGGAGGGGGACCCTGCGTGCAAGGCACGGGATCGGGTGAAGCGGACGGTTTAACGTCTTGCCGGACGAAGTACAGTTTAACGTTGTGCGTTGAGGACGAAGCGGACAGTTTAACGTCTTGCCGGACGAAGTACAGTTTAATGTCGTGTGTCGAGGACGAAGGTGCTTGGCAGTTTAACGTCTTGTCGCATGGACGATGAGGGCTAGGCAGTTTAGCGTCTTGCAGCTTGGACGTGGTGCAGTTTAACGTCATGCAGGATGAATATGCTTGGCAGTTTAACGTCGTGCAGCGCGGACGATATGCTAGGCAGTTTAACGTCCTGCAGCTTGGACGTGGCACAGTTTAACGTCATGTTGGACGAATAATGGTGCCGCCGAGGGGTCCGTGTCACTTCGCGCGAGCCTGGAGGGCCGCGCGGGAAGACAACGTATGGTACGGGCACCCGCGATGAGGATCATCGGGCGCCACGCAGGCGGATACCCTCAGGGGGTCAAAGGGGGCGACCCTGGCGGATTGCGCGCAAAAGTGGAGCTTGGCGCGCAATACCGCGGGTCGGCGCGCAAATGGGCGGGCTGGCGCGTAATTGAGCCAGTGCTTTGCGCGCGGATGATGGAGATTGCGCGCACCGGGCTTCGGATAGCGCGCGGGGGCAACGGCTCATTCTTTAATGAATGGCCACTTGAAAAGGGGGGGGGGGGGGTGCGCGCAATCGGGCTGGATTGCACGCACCCGGGGGGCAATTGCGCGCAAGAGACTTCTTTTGCGCGCGAAGGCCTTTAGGTGAGTGTTTATTCAAAGGAAAGGAGCCAGGGGGATTGCGCGCGAAGGCGAACCCCGAGGCTTTCTTGCGCGAAAGAAAAGAGGTTACCTGAAGATCGGCATTGCGCACGGAAGGGGTTGAATTGCGCGCGCGAGAGACCTTTCGAATTCCGGCAACCTTTAAAACGTCGGGGGTCGCCTCGTATTTATAGGCAACCCTGGCGCGGAATCTGGTTCACGGGCGCGGAATCGGGTCCGGCGCGCAAGGGAGCCACGCGGGCCGCAGGCGCGCAAAATTGCGCGCCGGCCCAGCGCATTGCGCGCATCCCGGAAGGTTTGCGCGCGGTCCTACGACTTTGCGCGCGGGACTCCAAAATTCCGCGCAAGGCTTCCGGGCCCTCCGAAACGGGCTTCCGACTCCAAATATGACCTCGCTTTCCACATCCGGAGCTTCGTTTGGGAACAACGGACTTTTCCGGCGTCTACAATGATATTGAAAATATTTATATCTTCAATAATTTCCCCGAGTATGCGGATGTCTTCCCTGAAAATTTCCACCTTATCAATTATTATATCAATAGACTCATTAGGGTGCATTCTGAGATCTTCATATTTGTTTAATATAACCTATAGCTTTTCTTCTCTAAATTTTGAGTCACCCTCATAAATTTTAAATCGATTTTCTCAGATGGAATGTGATGTTTTAGACAACATCACCATTGTATAGATTTCATTGGATAAGGATCCACTTAAATCATTGATCCCTTTAGCATCAACATCCAATTATCTTTGCTCTGGTTTTGACAAAGCACCACTATAAATGTTGGCCAAAATATATTGTGTCATTACTATAAAGACATCCATTCCCAAAGATGAGAATTAGTGATGCATCTGATTCTTCCATTGTTTCTAATTATTTCCATCAAAGATCATAACCCCTCTTTGATTGACCACCTCCATTCCTTCTACTGGTAGAGATTCAATAACTTTTAACCTTTCCCTCTGATACCAACTGTTAGGTCCACTATGTCAAATACCCTGAGAGGGGGGTGAATTAGGGTATGATAGATTAAAACTCCTTCCCCTTCAGATCTTGTTTTGTCATTAAACAAAACACACTTCTCTCTTTCCCTCGTAGCAATATATGAACAAAAATAAAATCATGTACATGAAACAATGATTTTACTTGGTTCACCCTCAATAGGCTATGTCCAAGGAGTATACAATGGTGATGTGCTGATATATCAAATCCACTAAATCTCACTTCAAAATACATGGTCCAGGGGAGATCACTTATATGTCAAGGATCACTTCTTTTACAAGATTTTGGGTCTACTCACAACATTCCCAAGGGCCACTCCCTATGTCTATTTCTCTGGCTCACTGCCGGTGGAAAGGATCACTGTCTTACTCTTCCTTCACTCACTACTCTGGTAAGGGATCCACTCATAGTTTATGAAATTTTTGGTCCCCTCATTTTCATGAAATCATGCATCCTCAAATATAGGTAGATACTCTTTTGAAGTTTCCATTTCACCTATAGATGAATTCCACTTTTCTGCGTATTATTAGGTTAGTGGAAATTTCTTTCTCAAACTATTTTAGTGCATTTTCAAGATTCTTCGAGTCCTCCACGAACCATATTCCTTAATCAATAAACTATATAGTGGGTATGCTATATGGATTGCCTCTTCTATGTACTGCCTCTACCTCCGTTTACCGCTTCCATCTTTCATGTACCATCTTCACTTATGCATACCACCAGTAGACTTCCTTCTTCCCCAAATCAATTCTCCCTTTGTAGAATTCAGTACCTCGCAAAAAAACATTCATGCAATTTCTTTGTTGAACCACTTCACCCTTAACATAATCACTTCCCCATGAACCTCTTCTCCTTCATGGACTCCTAAAAAACTCATTCAGACTTAGCCAAATTTATTTCTAAAGAAAATATGTTATCTAATGAAATTTTTCTTCTCCTTAATTATGGGATTAAAGATCCTTATATAGTAAAATAGATTTTAGAAATCTTTTAATCTATGATTTACCAAATATTTAATGTGGTACAACCTTCACCGCATACTGGTTCACTCGTGAAACATTATTCCTTACACGGTCTACATACTACCTTTCCTCATTCACGGTGGTCCAAATCATTGTCACGTTTTCACCAATGATGCCCTTCACGGCTTCTAAAATCTTTTCCTTGATTATGAGAACAATAATCCATCCAATGTATTATAAGCCTTCTGCCTAACACATGTCTTCACTAGGAACTTCAAACCTTCGCCGCAAAGCATTTTCATTCTGTGTGAACCATACTCATATGTATTTTTTGTATCACGCTTCGCGGTTCCCTTAATTTTAAAATTTCTTTATAATATCAAGATACTACCATTTTGGTTGATGAACTATCCTTCATGGTCCAGATACTATTCAATCTTACATAGAAATCCTTATATTTCCAAAATTAAACTCCAGATTTTGATGCCCAAAGAATTTGGAATACACTTGGAAATTGTGCCACCTTAAAAACTTGCTTCAGAAAAATCAACCAAACTCATTCACGGTCATCTGGCTTTGTCAAAAAATATAATAAAACCCAAAACATATTGAGAGGACACCTTTTGTAATTTTTTCCAAAAAGTATCTAGTAGAATAATAATATTAAATCCTAGTCAAGAACATCTTTGATACCATTTTGTAGCATCCTTGACCCAATTAGCCACCCGAATAGTGCTTTCGATCTAGCTGCCACTATCCTTAGGCAAACCTCCCTAAATTCCAAAGGCTTTCGACTAGAAGTGAGTGTGTAAATAGGAAAAATTGGGGTGGCAATACCCTTAAGGAATGATATAATAATGGTATGATTTGGTATATATAATATTTTGTAGAAGAAAAGACTCATCAGACTCTAACCAAACCCTCCAATGGAGGAATCAAATTCAATATCAATGACAGAGGAAGCATAAAAAATAAGCAGCAGAAAGAAATATGTAAACTAAACATACCACATATAGCAATTTAATGTTGATCATGCACATATATCAGGTCATACATATCAATAACCTAGAGGGGTATTCAAAGGATGACCAATAGTACATATATACATCTTATAAAAATAATGAAACTAAAAGGAAAATAAAAAAGTAAATAAAAACTAAGGAAATACCTCAAGGTCACATGCCAACGTCCTATGCTGACTCAACTAGGATCTAGATTTTGAGCCCGAAACCTTACCTGTATAAAAATTCATAAAGTTTACACACATCCCCAATGTCCCTTATAGGGTGTGAGAACATGTCTTTGTAGGAATCCAACCACATGTAAATACCCAACATAAGTGTTTAAGAAGTTGTGTAATACAATTAAAATAATTTAACATCTCATATAATAAATGTTAATACAAAAAAAATTCCCTGGTGCTCAACAGCTACTGGGATGTTTTAACCTGCTTGAACCAATGATTGAATCATTGAATTAGAGAGGATCATTGGCCCATGGTCCATGGTATCCCTTGATTTCAAATGAAATAGGTGAAGCCTCAGGTTCCACCACCAATAATGTATCCCAAAACCTCTTAGAAAAAACACTTTTTGTCCAAAATAAAGTCTATAAATTCTCAAAGTTATGCCTAATCTATATAACCCCAGTCCATCAGACCCCTAATTGAAAGCACCCATTATCTCAAAGCCTGATGACTATAGGCACATTGATATCAATCCTCAAATAAAAATCACCGTTGTCTCGTAGCATGATATCAAGATGAATGGTGATCTCCATCCTCCCAAAATATTCCATGCCCAACAACCTCAATATGGTGAGATTTATCACCCAATTTATATCCTCAACACTATCATCCAAAGTCTCTTCACCTTACCCATGGATTTAAAGTGAAATTAACCCCATTCCAAATACCTTAGATTCACTACTAGGGGCCTCTACCCACATGAGTTTTCAAAGCCACCACATCACTGAGTCAACATGTGTGTACACAAATCCAATCGGAACATTGTCCATCAAAGGTGAGTGGAAATCACCAAAATATTACCTAATCCACATTCAAATTCAGAACCTCATTCCCCTAATACCATGATGCTCAAATCTTATTTCATTCCCATCTAATTTAATAGGTAATTACCACACCTGACAGCCTCGCTGCCCTAATTTGTTGACCGAGTCATCCAATCTTGTGATCAACATCAGTCAGTGTATTTGGGCCAAGCCCAAACTGATGACCACATCTCTTAAATCCTGATGTCCATGCTATCCCAATTCCTTAGGACAAGCTCATCATGATCTAAAGGCTCATGGTAGAATAACCTAAGAAAATTCGTATATATAATTCACTTAAAATTAATAAACAAAACAATTCGATCTATATGAAACAACCCAACAGGCCTAGTATCCCAAAGTGTTCGATGACCTAAAATATGGCCTTTCACGTATGTAATTGGCTATAGAATTACCAAAGGAATAGAATATGGTCACAATATCAATTTAACATCAAGTAATCCATTTTAAAAGGGTCTTCCCCAAATACCCAATGTAGCACTAAAAGCCAAGGCCCTCAAACATCTACAAAAACACAATGAAATGTAATAAACACCTATATTGGACTTGTATATGTAATAACATCTAGTATTAGACTCTAAATATATGTTATTTAAAATATATCAGAGTATCCTTAAAATTTATTGAAAATAGTAAAAATGGCTCAAATAGATTTTGTGGTCAATGAGGAAAAAGTAAGTAAGAAGATAATCTAAGGTGAGGAGAGTCCTATCAATACAGTTCCAACACACCCAATGACTGAAAAAACAGATCTTGGATGAGGGAGGGAGAGAAATATTTAGTGGAAGAGGATATGGAAGGAGCTCCCTGTGCAACACATAACCAAGAGGGGAGAAAGAGAAAGGAAAAGAAGAAAAAGGGGAGAGGGTTAGAAAAGTAAATTCACCAATATAAGAGGTATCATGGTTATCTTTCGTAGTTTTCCAAACATTATGGAAACCGTTCAGGCTAAAGTGCATAGGTATTACCTATGAGGCACTACATGTGTGCCTTTCCTCATGGTTTTCCCTAACTATGAAAAAATCATACAGAAGCCCTCTACATAAAGTAAAGACATAGTCTCTTGAATGTTCACACCACACAATCGGTTTCCCCCCAAACCATGATTAGTGAAAAATGGTCAAAATTGTTTTCTGTAAGAGGCCACATAGTTTTACCCGAACCGTTCACCTTAACCTACAACTCTGAAACTTGGCGTTCAGCCCTCCGACACACCTAAATCCCATTAGGAAACCTGAGGATTAGACCAGACCTCTAAGAATATCCAATATAAGGGTAATAAGTTAATGAAAAACTTATAATTGATATATTATGATAAAAAATGACATACTCAACAATTCCAAAAATTCAAAAAGGGAGAGGATTTTTACCTGATACAAAAACTTGAGAGGTTACATGAGTTGTGAGACAATCTATTATATACTAAAATTTTATAGCATGTCTAGGTTTAAGATCCCACTCACTATGGTGAGAATACTAGCCTCCTTCTATATATATAAAGGATACTCTCTTATGGGAATAGTCATTATGAGCATGGTATAGAACTAGGAAATCCATACTAAGAGTCGAATAAAAACCTAATATTTCAGTTAAAAATGGTTACCATAAGAAATGAAAAACAAAAATACTCTATATAACATGGATTTAAAAATTTGATATTATCTTACAGCACTCCCAACAGTGTATCGATAGTAAAACCCCATCTAATTTTTACACATACAAGACCAATGTATTTAAAAAATAGAAGATAAAAATTTATTATATGCTCATATATCAAAAAAATTCATGAAAGGGTAGATGATACAAGAATAATACCTCTATTGATAGAAGTTCTTGCTTCCATAATATCCAGAGTATTCCTCATAATGAATAGATGACCAGCCCCTCTACCCTATAATTCATCCAGACTCCCTTGATCTATTCCCACTTGTTGGTAATAGTTCTTCTACACTGGGTACCACGTCCCCTACATCAACCTGAACATCATATGGAACTCCATCTACTTGCCTGTAGAGGAGTAGTTGAGTCCTTTCTAGACATCAATGTTTGTCCTGATCCCCTACCGTTTCTATGGTACTATATTCCCCTACAAAACTTCTATTGGTTTCATATTCTACTACATGATCAACACTATAAATTTGGTTAAAGAGACTAAGTCCATTTGGGCCCCATCTTACCACACTGATATCACTATAACAAAACATGATCCATATATGTCTTCCCACTACATTAAATGGTATAAACACTATTTACTAGGAGAAAACTATCAAATATGCACTTATTTCCATTAGAATATGTGTTCATAGTTCACCCTGCTGAAATAGCCTTTCCACTTTTGGGGCCTCTCTCAGATTCCCTTCTATGGTGAGTTCCTAATTCATCCCATTCGAAAACTGATCAGACATATCACATTCACCTGTGACCAGATCTCATAGTGAATACTATCTTGAAAATTTCTCACCTTGGAGATCTCATCAGATACTAAATATGGCACAAAGCAACGTATGTCAGTGAAATGTTCATCATATGACCACAATGACATGACCTTCTATGCTAGGTGGATTACCTCATGATCATTATTATCCCTCAAATCCACAAGATAGAAATGGATCAATAACATCATCTCAAATTCCTTTTAAGATATCTCTTCATTCTCCCATGTTTTCTCTAGAATATACCAATAATGCTTGGTGGGTCTACGAATCATATATGCAGATTTATTCACCCTCAAATTTTTTAGTGTCTAGAGATGCATAAAGATAATATGGACTGAATCAATCTAGAACTCATCTTCTTAGGGGACTCCCTCCCCAATGTACATAGGTTGATACAAAATCTGGAACTCTCTCATCATCTCAAACATTGAAGGCATAGTGCGAACAGTTTGTCTTTCCATGGATCACATTACCCTCAAGAATCCATTGTAAAGATGAGTATACATCTTATCCTTAATATCTATAGGAAACTCCATCTTAGTTATGTTCATATAATTTTAATTTACACTTTCCTGATTCTCAACTCAAAAATAATAAGGTTTTATTTTCTTTCCAATATAAAAAAACTCCTTAGAATATTGGCTATAATAATAAGGTCAACATCAACTGGTGACAATAACAGAGAAGCACTACTCTGAGTCTCTCTAAACATGGTTTATAAGTGTTTTAGCATGACATTATAGTTCATTTAACATCATTTAGTAGATATAATAGGTATATTATATAACAATTCAAATAAGTATGTATATATATCATATGCATGAAATATGTCCCTATCATGAACAATGCATGTCAATATATATACCTATGTGCCTATCATGATGAATGAATAATCATCTCATGCCATACCAATCTTTAGTTGAAATATCAGGAACCAATAACTTAATGAAATAATAAACTCACACAATATGTGAATCACACTAGGTGAAATACCATCAACTGTAACAAAAAAATGGTATAAACAACAATATAACCTTGGGAACTTAGATTTTCCCTAATACATGGGTTAGATACCCCCAAGAACATGACCATTACCATGTATCAAAACATCCAAGTCTCCTTTATATCTTTCCAAAATAGTAATGAAACATAAATTATTCTGGGTTTTCTATGATACCACTTTATAATGTCCCCCGATCTGGCACTCTCTCATGTGGCCGAAACGGGTTGGTTATAAGACCTAAAGTTCACCTCCTCCTCTGCCATAGGCTACTAACAAGTAATGGGGGTGTGATAATTATAGGTGGGATACTATAACACCTGGTTATGTAGTTAAAAAATAGAATAATAATCATACAAAAATAAATACTAGAGTATTGAAAATAATAGAAATAGTACAATATAGCAGAAACCCAAATAGTAAAATCCATCTAAATAATCCAATAAAAAAAATGAAATAATTTAATGATAGGATGAAAAGTAACTAAATGTCATTCAAGAAGTAATACAAATAAAATAATATTATACTCAAATAAGTACTCAAAAGTCCTTATTCCTGAGCCCTATGTTGGTCCCATTTCCAAACTTCATCTCATCAAGCAAGGAACAACCAACATGAAGGTCCCTTTACATTATCAAATCCCACATCTATGTAATCTACTTGGGTACCATGAAATGAAATAAATTGGGTATGATTATAACTCATTAGGTCGATACCACCATGTCTAAACACAACTATTCTGATAATAAGTGAATGCAATAATGTAATAAACACATGTATTAATTAATTAAAAATTAAATTAATACCACATAAACCTACTTTGACACCTTGCTGGAATATCTCTAAACATATATTAAGACCATGCCATTGATAACCATATAACACTGGTAAAATTAACCTACTTTTGTGACATGGAAGACTGTCTCTGAGCATGTCTCAAAACCATGACAACCACTATAATACATCCATGGTATAAGTCACACAAATTTGGGTCCAACCCACTAAATAAGAATTTTAGCAATATATTAGGGATGATCCTAGTATACATGCATTACAACATGTATTATGTCCAATCCCTAAATATAATAATTTTACCATATGTCACTAGTTTTATCCCTCTATATAAGAATTACCGCATGAATCACTGGGCATATCCCACTATATATGTATTACAATATGAATCACTTTGTATAACCTTCTATATAAGAATTAAAACATGAATCAAACGGATTATCCCACTATATAATCATTATAGAATATAAATCACTAATCATGGATGAAATGATAACACAATATCACATCATAAGGATCAATGTTTAATTATGAAAATTACCATTTATCCTTAAATTAAATATATTTTTTATCATTTGGTAATAAACCAATAACATTCCAGTCATTTCTATAATCAATTCAAGCCAAGGTGAATCTATATAAATAAATCACCAAAAACTCATGTCATGTTTATCAAAAATTAATCCACTAATAAACTAATTTATAATCAAGGGTTCTGTCACCCATACAATAGCCATAATATAGTTCATAAACAATTAGATCGAAAGGGATTCCTAGAAATAATCCAATTCATAATTTAATTAATTTCACAAAATTATTTCTTGCTCAATTGAAATATTGTGTATACTTTTCAATTAAAAACACCATAGGGTTAATGTATAGAACCCTACCTTTAACTTATGATTAAAAAATAACTTCCAAAGGGTAAAAACACTTTTTATAGAATAGGAAATCATATAGGTACCCTAGAAAATTATACTTGCATTCACCCTTATAATAATCCTTATAACATAATTACCCAACTGAATAATCCCTACATCGCTTAAGAGTAACCCATCTCTAGTAAAATCAATCACATTACTCCATAAATTGAAGAGATATATGAGTATCACCCATTATTATATCTACATTTGTCTCAACCCCCATAATATAAAATTTAAATGAACCCTAACATGTTTAAAAATCATATATACTTTCATTTCAATCATAAAAACATATTAAATATTCTTTTAAAACCATATGTGGAAACATTTTTTTGGCATCACATACAAATTAGGGAAAAAAATCATTTTTCATTTAAAAATATCATAAGGAAAATATGATAGAATAATGGGAAATAAGATTTGTTCGTAAAAAACTTGAAAAATTATATTGTATTACTATTAAATAATAATGTGTCTGAAGGTAGGAAAATGGACTCTTTCCAAATACATTAATAAAAATATTCTATTTACAATCTTATAAAAACGTCAAAAAAACCCCATTTGGAAAACATTTAAATTATTATTTTTAATCAATCATAATTATATTAAAAAAACATCTAAATTGATTTTTAACATAAATTTAAATTTAAAAATACTTTTACCATTTTAAAGAGAATGTATATAGATGTGAAATATAACAAAAACATTATAACTATAAAAATATTGTTTTAAAAAAATCACTAATGACATTCATAACTTTTGAAACAATGTGGTATTGAAGAGGGGAAATTGAAATGGATTTAAAAAATCTTAAATTAAAAAAAATAATGATAAAATTATTTAAAAATTTATCTTATATAATCACAAAATAAAACATGTGGTGAAAATTGAATATGTCTCAAATAATAGGAATTGAGATGAGAAATCTCTTACCCTGAGTCTGAATCACCACGTATATACTTTAACTTGTTTATAATAAACTTATATTATTTTTAAAAAATTTATGTATTATTTAGTTTTATTATATTATTATTTTCTAATTATTTCAATTATTATCATGTCTTATATAGTTAATAAATTGATTAAGTTTATGTCAGATGTTTGGAGGGTGTTCGGTTTATAATCCTAAAAAGATTTCAAGAGGTTTGACATAGTTAAAGTGTTCATTATTCAATCATCTATATAATATTAATCATAAGACAATTATATTGTTTAAAAATTAAATACAATTTTATATATTTTCATGTAATGAGTACATGAAAACGGAATCACATCGCTTTGTGGAGGTGGTAGTCGACACATATGTACCATCAACGGTTTCATTTTCCAATGGATTGATGGGTAAGAATGTTTGTATGGTATTATCATTTTAAAATAATATTAATGTCATATACATATTGTATATTAATTATTTCCATCATTATAACCAGCCATGTGAGATAGTGATGGAATATGAAACACATCACTTTGTGGATGTCGTAGTCCACACATACGCATGGGTGATGTGTTCATATCCAATAGGATAGAATAGAATACGAATAAGGGTTATTCCATAAAAAATAAAATTTAATTATATGGGATATAGTTATGTATTTATATAATCATTTTTATTGATTATTTTAAGGTGGTGGAATGATAAATAAACATTAAAGTACTAGATCAATTGTTATGCCTCTTCTTTGAGAAAACATAATTAGTTTATACCTTAAGCAATTTAGTTTTTGTCCTTTTGTGAGAGAAGAAACTAAATGATATTGGGATAGATTTTGTAAAGATATTTCTGTTGGTATTGGTCAATATAAATTGCTAAAGTAGAATAAGGAAGTGAGGATAGGGGCATCCCTTTTATAACTATGGAGAGAAGCACTCTTGAAATTATTCACTGTTTTAAAATAAAATAATATGTTATTCATAGAAAAGTGGAACATAAAAAATTAAAATTTGAAGCTAATGTAATATGGTTAGAAATAATCAGATACAATAAAAATTTGGACAACATATTTGTGACCTTATCACTTATATTTACCACTAATTAGCATGTTTTACCCTTTTTCCATAGTGACAACATTTTAAAAAAAAGTTACTATTCATAATAACAGAAAAAAGTAGTTGAACTCATCAGAAAATTTGAGCCTCCCAATTAAAAATATGGAATTTATATTTCATTATTTAATTTATATAATTGTCATAAACTACTTTTAATATAAAAATTAAAAAATTAAATAAAAACTATTTTTTTGAATTTTTTGTTTTAAGCCTAAAACTGAACTTATACAAAAAAAAATTCATACTGTTGATTCTTATTGAATCAATTATATTTTGTTAAATAAAAATATATTATGTTCGTTTAAAAAAATCAAAAAAATAATGGGACATTTAAATTAATTTGTTTGAAAAAAATTACAGTTTTAGAAAAATATGTATTTTCAACTGTTCACCTAAAAACATCATTTTTAGAAAAATACAAATAATTTATGTTATGAGTATTTTGGAATTAATATTTTAAAAATTATTTCACATTCATATTTTAATATTTATATAATTTTAATAAATCAAATTGTAATATCTATGCATGAAATGCAATAAAACCATTTTTTAAGAAAATATATCTGTGAAGCATAAAAAGACATTGTCCTCATTACTTGAATAATAATAAAACTTTAAATTGGATTTAATTATTTTAATTATATATATAATATAATAATTTCATTATAATAATTTTTTAATAGTGATTAATTTTATATAGTAAGATAAAAATAAATTGTGTAGAAGAAAATATTTTTACGAAAAAGATCCTTTTTTTCATTCAAAATATTTTATCTTCATTTCTATAAAATTCATAATGAATGTATGATTTATTATTCACATTATTATTTAATAAATGTTATATATATTATAAAATGTGAATTATTTTATTCACACCCACAAATCCAATGGATAGGTTATACTAGTCATATTAAATAATAATATTTCTATAGTATATCGCAGTTTATTTAAAATCGGTGTTGGGTATACATCACACTATTGAAAATAATATTATTTAGATAAAATAAATTATAAAATATTAAGATTTTATATTTTACCCCATTAAATAAGTTTTTTCCTTATAATTATATCTCATGTACTATAGAAAGAGTTTAAAACATTCTCAAAATCAATTCCATGGAGTTGAAGATAAGAAAAACGATCATGAAAGGTAAAAAAATTAATATTTCAAAATGTATTAAAATAACCATGTCATAAAAAGGTATAATATTACATACATTTGAAAAGTTGAAAAATAAAATACCAAGGTCACCAATAATACCACATAATTACGTTACCAAATAATGATAACAGTGGATGGATTTGAAAATATTAACCTGGAAGATAAATCAATCCTAAAGGGGATTTAAATTATTATCAACAAGATTATACTTTTCTAAAAAAGGATCATCCTGGAAGCTTCATTTAATTAATATTTCATTATACCCAAAGGAGGAATATATCATCAATTCATTAGAAATAATTGTAATAGGAAACAGTTTTCATTTCAAGATATTTTTATAGTGTTTTATGGATTATTTTACCATAAATATAAAGAACATGATCATATATACTTAATTTACATCTACAAATAAATGATTTGTTTTTCATTCTTGAAACGTTAAAATTAAATTTTAATGGATTATAAGATCCCAAAAATGATAAAATGTTATTTCTTTAGTTTTTATCCATTAACCAAAAAAATTGTTAGTATATTATAATATAATATTCAATATGAATAAATCTTCAAGTTAATAAATAATACATTAATCTATAAAGCCACAATAATAGCACACAAGGTTCAATATTAAATAATTGCATAAATAAATAACCCTAATATTCTTCAAAATATTCATGACCATGTTTGATACACAAAAATAAAAAATATTTGATCACATATTATTCTAATTTCAAATTAACATTTATCTATAAACAACATTAATCAATCATAATGTTACATACAAAAAATACACATTATCTAATCATATAATGTATAAAATATTCCAATATTTTCATTAATAAATTAGTATAAATTTCCATAAATAAACCCAATCATTATTTCTCAAATTACATTTAGCTTAATCATATTATGTTTTAAAAAACAGTTAAATAATTTGAAAATAATATTAATCCCTTATTCCAAAATCACCTTTCAATCTCATGGTTATCAATAAAATAAAAATTTTTTCCCAAAATTTAATAAACCCTTTATAAAAAATAACAATAATAACCTCAAGATAAAATATAATCGTAACCCTGAAGTTATCGATACATTTAATCTTATGTATTAAAAATTATAATTCATTCATCTAAAATTATCCTTTTCAGTACCAAGCATGTTAAACTTAAGGGTCACATATACCTCAATCATTTATTAAGACTTAATAAATGTTCTCCAAAATACCCTTATGAAATAAAAACTCAAAAGATGTATCCATTACTTTGAACTTATGATCAAACATACACACATAAACCCATGATGGCTTCGAAAACTCTTAAATTATCCTTAATTGATAACATCCTAACCACTAAAATTATCTAAACTATTTCCCTAATACAAACTACAATTTCTTGTAACATAATTAGCCAATAATTGGGTGTTTAATAGAAATGATTTAATTTCCTTACATTCTAATTATCTTTTAGGATTATATCTTTTGATAAAAACGAAAAATAATAAATAGAAAAATACTACAAGAAAAAGTGGACACTTCCACTCAAAATATATTTTTTTAAAAGAAGATTCTTAAATTTTCAATCCTGTTTAATTAAAAACACTTTTTCTTCAATAGGGATGTGTCACCCTTGACTATTCAATATTCCCTAAAAAACCTTAATACTTTAAAAAAAAATTAAAACATGTGGTGAGAATTTTTTTTAATAAGATATATAAAAATCTTGAACTCATTTTTAAATTTTTGAAACTATGAGAACCATAAGATATTTTTCACATTTCCATAAAAAATTGAGATCAAATATTTTTTACTTACATATAAACATTATTTATAGAAAAATTAATTTCATAAAATATTTCTTATTAAATAATTAACGAAAAAATCTAATCAATATTCTTTCAAATAAGACATGAGATCCCATAATAAACCTTTTTTCGGAAAAACATATCCTTCTCCTTTAAAAGGGGTCATAAATTTTTTTAAAACAATATATTTTTTTCATACCTTGGGAAATAAAATTATTTCCACAAGAAATATTTTGATATGATATAAATTTTACGTTGGTATCTTAGGAAATTATTGTTACATTCTAAATTATAATAACCCTTATAAAATAAATATTTTATTGGATAATTCACTCTTCACTTGTGAGTAACCTATCACTAATAAACTTAGTCACATTAACCAATACATTAGAGAGATTTATCATTATCAACCATCATCGTAGATATATCAAGATCACTAATAATTATACAAATTTTCCAAGAACCATAAAATATATAAAACTCGTTGAAACTTTCATTTCCATCATTAAAAATAATTGAATAATATGTTGAACCCTTATTCAAAAATACTTTCATGCATCATATAAATATTTAGTATTAAAATACTTTTTCATTGAAAAATATTATAATCAAACTTTACCAAAAAATATAAAATAAGGAAAATTTTTAAAAGAAATGAACTCTTTTATAAATTTCTTCTCAAATAATAACTTTCAGGATGGTGGGAAAATGCACTCTTGATGTGTTCCTTAAGAAAAATATTGGTTTCCAACTCTTGTAAACTTTTTAAAAATAACCCTTTTTTAAAAAATTAAAAAGTATTCTATTAACACATTAAAAAAATATAACACGGTTTAAAAATAATTTTACAATGTATTTTATCATAACAAACAAAATAAATTTAAATGACATTAATATGAAAGAAACCGATAAGAAAAACTTTAAAGATTTTAAGGTATGGTTTTAAAGAAAGATCCCTTATATGTTTTGACACTTTTGAAACAAAATGTAGTTGAAGAAGTTACCATAAAATGTATTTAGAAATTCAGTTTAATTTCAGTAAACTAATGATAAAATAAATCCATATGGAATTTTATAAATAACTTGAAATAAAACATGTGTTGTAAATGGAACAAGTTTAAAAGAAATCGAATTAAGACAAGGAATCCTTTACCTTCAGTCTAAAACACTTTATATGTAATTTAAATTATATATAATATACTTATATTAATTTTATACATTCTAAAGAACATTTTTTAGTTTTATATCTATATTATTATTCTTTTTTATCATTTATTACAATTCCTTATATATTTACTGAATCGGTTAAGTTCATGTTAGATGTTTTGAGGACGTTTGGTTCATTATCCTTTAATGATTTTTGTAGGATGATCATGGTAAATGGGTTCATTATTACATTATCTAAAAAATATCAATAATGAAATAATTATAATAATTATAAATTTATTATAATTTGATAAATATTCATTATCATGACCAAACCCACCAGGGCTCACCTGGTTGGTTGAAGGATGAGCTGCAACTACCCCAAGCCTGCCTCCATAGGCTAGAACTAGGTGACAACCACGATAAGACATAACTAATTCAGGATATATTTCCCTAATGTACTTGTACACACACAAATAATCATATCTTTTAATAATTGGATAGGAATAAAAGAAAACACAACGATATCTAGTGTAATAACCATTCTTGTAACAATCTCTAAGGAATTCAAAAGAGTACGACAATGTAATATGAAAAGTAAATGGGAATTATTTAAACCCAGTTAGGAATGATGTCCCAACTTTAAAGTAATTGTAAAATTAAATGATAGTATAACCCAACTCTAGATCTGTAAGACCCATCCATATTACATGGTCAAATTAACCCTCGTATCCATATGCTCATATGAAATCACCACTAATGTGTTTATCTTCTATATAAGACATGAAACATGCAGGAAAATCCAATGAATGGTTGAGTATAGACATACACAGTAGGACACCCTAAAAAATAGAAAGGAAAAAATAAGATCCATGGATGAAATAGACCACTCAACCTATAGTAATATAGGAATTAAATCAAATAAATAAATACACATATATACTCAAAAAAGATTCCTAGACTAGAGAGAAAGGAAATATCTATCTCACAACACATCCTAGGATAGTGAGTCTGCCTATAGATATAAAGGTCCATAATTTATGCCCAACATCTCTTGGGTCTTTACAAAGAAGTGTAATTAAGGACCAATATGCTGGTGCGATAGGGGAGTACAGTCTTCATGGATAGAGGACCCATGCCCTGGTGCACAAGGAGTTCCACCTCTAACTACACAATGAGCATGGAGGGCTCATGCACTGGTGTGATAGGGGGGTACAATCTTTATGGATAGAGTACATGAACCCTAGTGACATTGGGGAGTACCATCTCTATCTACATAATGAGTATAGAGGAGTCACTCCCTAGTTTGATAGTGGAGTACCATCTCTTGGATAGAGGACCTATACCGTGCTTCCATAGGGGAGTACTGTATCTATAAACACAATGAGTATGGTGTACATATTCCCTAGTGAATCATGGTAGTACCATCTCCATGGATAGGGGACCTACACCCTAGTTCTTCAGGGGATTATTGTATCTATTTGACTCTATAATGAGGAAGCCTGATCACGACCATCATCGAGTGTCGCCTAAAAAAGAGTCATAATTAGAACATCCCACCTTTTATCTTAGAGCCCACTAAGAATATAAAATTTTCATTCTGCGTAGAAAAAAACTCAATATAGGATACATTCATGCAAAAATCTGAGTCCAAATAAAGGAGATACGAGTGGTTGAACATTCATAAGGAGATACATTATGTGTAAGGGGTCTACACAGTGTAAGACCCCAAACCTCATATTGGTCATTTCCTCACCATCACATAGATCATTGTACATGTATTAGTATATTTTTTCTTTGTATTATGCACAGTGTGTCTCAGCCACCTGGGGCTGAATCATGTTCTTCTATCCATGCTTGTGTCCTTTGGGTAGTGTCCATGTACACTTGTTATATGCCAATACACGGTGTGTTCCCCACCCTACATAGTGTTTAGGGATAAATAGGCTCTTAGGCATGTACTACCAATACAGATTGAGTCATAATGTTAGGGATCACATGGCTTGTGGTGCCTCCACATGACGTGTGATATTTAACACCATCATTAAACCTTATCCACAACAGAGACCAGAATACATGGTGTGTATTCTTTAGTATACACAACGTATAGTTGTATTTTTTATAAAAAAGTTAGAGTTTCTCCATTTATTGATGATCTACTCCTACTCTTAGATAATCCTCTATATAACCACCCAAAAATAGTGGTAATCTCCTTTGGTTGTCGATTTAATCCTTTTGAGGGATATAAATTGGGTTTTTTATGCTTCGATCAAAGCCTCCACATACCTTATGAACTTCCCATCACTACTAATTGGTTTTGGATACCAAATACATGGGAATGGTCACCCATATCCAACAAAGCATCCTAATATATCTTCAATTTTCCATCTTCTCATCTCATGTGAATGTACCATGAATCTGGGTGTTCCATCACATTCAAACATGCCCAAAAAAGTCAAACTATAGCTCCATAGGCCAATGGGGGAAACACAAAGAATGGTTGGGTAAGGAGCCCAAAAAAAGGATAAATTTTTTTTGAAAAGAATTAATGGACAAATAATATATATAAGGGATAATTTGGGGAGAAATATAGAATAATATGAATAAAAAATTGAATAAAAAATTCAAATTTGATAGATAGGATCATGAAATGTATTTATTTAAAAACATATCAAGTAATAAAGTTTCGACCATAATAAATATTTAAATCAAAATTTAGGAGACCAAAAATGATTAGCCTTACCTCTATTCAGAACGTTCATTGGTTATTATTTTAGTTTCAAATGATAGAGAGGAACTTATACATTCTCTATACAATGATTCACCATGATCTGATTGTTGATCGTCATATAATTTTGATTCGCCAACTAAGAATGGTGGATTCCTCTCAAAATATTCTAAGGTTTATGTGACTAACCCTAGAGAAATTCCATAATTCCATATTTATAGAGTTCTATTTTTAGTTCATTTAAATTAAATTATATATATATATATATATCATTTATATTTATTTAAACTCACCCCAATGACTTTCTCAACAGAACATCCTGCATCGACCAACTTTACGTCGCATCTATTGAAAATATCATTCTCCAGATTCAACAATGGTATCGTATTTCCATTTCAAGACTCTATTAATAATATATTCTATTTTTTCTAAAAAAATATGCATGCATGATATAACATATATTTAATATATTTATAAAAATAATTTCAGGCACACTGGGCCTCAAGATCATGAGTTGTCTCAATGACTGAATATGAAAATATTCCTGGATATATTTCAAAGTCTTACAAAGAGAAAACGTGGTCTCTATATTATTCCCCCCAAGATTTTCATCCACAAAAGTAAAAAATAATTAAAAATGTGGGGATAGAGAGATTTTATTTGGTCTCCTGCTTCTCGGAGCTCTCCTGGATGCCCTCACGATTCCAAAGAACACAAACCTAGGGAATGTTCTATCCATAAAGGATCCTTTCATGTAGATCCATGATCACCGTTGGGTGCTACATGAAGGTGGATCCATCCTCTATGTTCATATCTCCCTATTGAAAAATGGGTGTGTGATCATGAACATATCTCCTGAGATGCAACACTTTGAAGACTTCATGCACCTGCTCAAACTGTTGGGGTAATGAGAGGTGGTAAGATACATCACTCACCAATTATAATATCTCAAATGTCTGGATGAACCTTAAGGATATCTTTAATCTCTAGTCAAATATCTAAAATCTACACCATGGGGAGACTCATGAAAACATGGTATCCATGATCGAACTCCATGGGCCAATGATGTTGATCATCATAAGATTTATCTGAGCTCTGAGTTGTCCCCATCCAATAGTGGATCACCTAGACCTTCATGTCAAGTCAGTAAATCATGTTTTATGTGACGTCAGGAAATCATGTCATGTCAGGATGAATATGTCTCTGCTATGGGGCTCCGTATGATATCTTTCTACCCCCTCATCATGTTAAGTTAGGAAATCATGTTTTCTGTGACGTCACCTATCACATGCATAACATAACTCCTCTCTAAGCTACTCTAGTCTTTTATGATTTCACTGATCATGATGACTACATGACAAAGCCCAATCAGGGTTACACCTCAGGTGACTCGACTCCTATTGCTTGTTATATACTCCATATGACCCAGCACTAGGATTCATATGGGTGGCTAGAGCTGCATGGATTCCCTCATATAAGAATCTCTCTATCACTAGTGCCTGCTCCAATACTCCAATATATATGGGAAGGCATAAGGGTACCACATTAGAATTCATATCTCTGTAGATACCTTACTAGAAAATCTTGGGATAGATATAACCATCTTGAATCATGTTGAGAAATTATGGTGTGAGGTTAGTAAACCACACAACATACACCTCAAATATCATCTATCCTAAATGTATCTATAGTATTTCTTGAATCTAAACTAATTTCACGCATTAGGGGTACTACTCCTCATGAAATATATTCTCTATTTTTTACCATGGGAGTGTTGAATCATCATTATTCTATATAACTAGACTCTAATAAAACCCTACTACTTGATGGAAAAGACTAAATACCATTAGAACCAAAACATCAGTCAGGGATTGGATTAGTCTGAAATTTTGATTCACCAACTCAATTTAATCCTCCAATTCATGGAGATATAGCTCACTATAGAACCTTAGTGGTCTTTGGGGATAAAAATCATAGAGTGTTCTAAGTTTGAAAAATTCCTCATCCTAATCTATTGGTATAATCTACTAATCGATAGGTGAGGGTATTGCTACCTTTCCACTTGGAGGAAAGAGATCATGATATGGCCCATGTACTATAGCCTCATCACTCATTGGATCATCATCAAATTCAATATTCAGTAAAAAAGAAGGGTATCTTCATGGAGGCATCCTAGAAATTTAATCACGACGTACCATAGTTAGATGATAAAATATATAAGGGGATATAACTCAAGAAGTAAAATAAAAAAATCAATCCTATATGATGTGTGTACCAAAGTTCCCTACAACCAATTTATTAGTAAGCTGAGTCAACAAGAATGTAGTCAGAGTATAGGTATATAGATATGTCAATCCTTGAACCAACACTTATTCTTTTCCTAAAAGCATCAATCATGAAAATATGATATCATTTTCCTAGGTCCCAACCAAATCCTTATAAGGGGAAAATCCAAACTTTATCTCAAGTAATGAAACTCCTATGATACTATTCATTCATGACCTAACCCACTGGGGACCCCAGAATGGAAAAAAGGCCAAGTCGTAACTGCCCCAATCCCACCTATATATGATAAGGGCTTGCAAAAGGTGATTAAAGTCATAACTAATATGAGATACCTTTTCCTAATGTACCTATATTCATAAACCCAACTCTATACATGTATAATTCAAAGGGAATAAAAGTAATCAAATAAACATCTATAATAATAACCATGCATGTAACAACCTCTAGGGAATAAAAATTAGTATGGTAGCGTAATCTAAAAAGTACAGGTGAAAGATACACACCCATCTAGTAATGATTTCCCTACATGAAAATTAATGGAATAGTAAACACTGAGAGATCTCAACTCTAAATCACAAAGAAAGAACCACCGTACAAGATTAAATGCACCCAAGCATCCCAATGATCCTCTAAAATTTCCACCAACCTCTTCTTTATCAGCATAAGACATGACACATGTGGAAAAATTCCATGCATGTCTGATTATATACATTCATATGATATTTCCATAAAAACATGAGGGAAGAAATAAAAAACATGATAGAAATAAAAAACTCAACTCATAGTAAGAAATGAATGAAATCCAATAGATGTATATACATATATTCCCATAAAATAATTTGAGATGAGAGAGAAAGGAAATCTCCATCTCACGTCATATCCTAGGATGGTGAGTTTGACTATAGCCCCAAGGTACATCATCGATTCCCATCATATCCCATGTCTACTTGAAGAAGATATATAAAGGACCCACACCTTAGTGCGATAGGGAATTTCCATCTCCATTGATAGAGGATTCACACCTTGGTGCCATAGGGTAATACCTTCTCAATCTACATAATGGGTATGGAGGACATGTTCCCTAGTGTGATAGGGGAGTACCATAACTAGGGATAAATGACCTACACCACAATGTGATATGGGAGTACTGTCTCTATCTTCAAAGGGAGTATGGAGGACCCATGTCTCCATGTAACAGGGGAGTATCATATTCCTTGATATAGATCTCATGCCCTGGTTCTAAAGGGGAGTACCATCTCTATCTGCACAATGAGTATGGAGGACCCACACCCTAGTTTGAAAGTGGACTACCATCTCAATGGATATCGGAACTGCGTCCTGATGCAATAGGATAGTAAAATCTCTATGTTCACTCTCTAATGATCCGATCTGACCACTTATATCATCAAGTGTCTCCTAAATAAGCATCACACAAATAACATCTCACATCATATCTCAAAATCTACTATGAATTCCATCATCATGCTCTACCAGAAAAAACACTCAAGGAAGGATACTAAGACATGAAAATACAAATCCCAACCCAAGAGATTTCGAATTTAGATGATTCATAAGGGTATACATGGTGTGGAAGGGGACCTCATGACATAAGGACCTACTCCTCAACCAGGTCATGTTTTCACCAACACATGGCTCACTTTCCATGTATTATTGCTCTTTGTGTAAGGGTACTACATGGTGTGTCTCAACCACCTGGGGACAAACCATGTTCTCCTTGATGTTCTCATTTAATTTGGGTCATGTATATGTACATTTTCCATGTTATAACACATGCCTATTTTGATATCTTGGGGTCACATGGCATATGATCCCTCCACATAGTGTGTGATATTTAACTCCATCCTGAAATCCTAGCCATAACAACCCAAAATTTTATCAATGAAATTTGATTTATTATAATTATTACCTATAGTATAAACCACATAAAATCACTCTAATAACACAATATAGACATTAAAAATGGTGAACGAATTAAATAAGAGGTATTTCTAGATGTTAAGGAACTTAAACCAATGGAATAGTAATTTAAACTTCGGAATAGTAAAGTAACTATTAAAAATAGCAAATCAGCTAATAGAATAGTAACATCACCAATGAATGAAAAAAAATAATGTTTAAGTATTTTATGAATGAAAATATGATGTATTTATTTCATGGAATAAGAAAATAAATGTTTTAAAAATGGAATATTATGTGTTTTTTATTTTTTGTAAGTCATAAATATTTAATTACAATTTCATAATTAATAAAAAAAATTAAAATAAAATTTATTTTCATAGAATTTATTAAAAAATTATTTTTTTCATATGAATATAAGATAATTTTATGAGACCTTATTAATTTTCTAATGTGTTATAAAATTAGTTGTAATGTAAAAAACTGTATTTTCCAAGTAAATGATGATATAATTTCAAAATTAAAATTTTAAAATTAATAAAAATATTTTAATAAAATGGGATTTATTTTTGAATTCTAAATGTAAGAAATGGTTGGGGTTATGTTTTGGGATTTTTCTAAAATATATGAATTTTTTGAATAGTGGATTTGCGATGTCCAAAAAATAAATTATTTTTTGTGTCATGGACGAGTCATCGATGATTCATGGATGATTTAAGAAAATAATCTCCACCCCCCCCTTTGCCAATTTAATATATTTAGTTATTTAATAATCACTATTTATTTTCTTAAGTCAGAATATTAAAATAATGTATAAATTAATGAGATAACACCCACCTACTCCACTACAAATACCACCCCTGACAACCTCTATTCTTCACTCATCTAAAGCTTTAATCATTATCCATATTCTTCCCAATACTCTTTCCAAGCCTCTCAAAAATTATAAAGATCTTTTTTCCACAATAAAAAAAATCAATCAACTTTAGGAGGTTCTCAAGGAGAAGGATTCAACATGTAAAATCCTCTTTCTTTTCCTTTAATTTCATTCCCAGTTCTTTTCTTATTCACTCCTTGCCACCACCCCAATCAATAAAATGGTATGATAAATATAGTACCTTATATATATTATAACAATATTACACTAATGTAACAATCAATCATAAAACCTATTTTCCTCGCACTTTTATTCTATAAATGAAACCGCCATCCGTGAGGTGTTGATTTTTCACCTTCAAGAACGAAATGTTTTCATTTTCCGTTACCTTATTCATGTATGGTCATAAATCAATTATAATTATTTGAATATAATTTAAAATGTAGGTTTTAATCTTTTTTATCTTTTTTAACTAACATATATACATAATATGAAATGATAAAACAAAACATGTTCATTATGATCGAAAATTGACAATATTAACCTAAAACAATTATCATTAACTTTTATCAAATGATTCATCCTCATACCATATGAAAAAGTATTTATAAGATCATTTAATTTTTTAAAGATCACTAATAACATATAATAATAAATCATTATATTTATCCACATTTTACAAAAACTTTCATTCTTATATACAAGTGAATCGATCATGAAAATCAAGAAAACGAACACAGCAAACGATAAAATTAAACTCTATAGCTCATTAAAAATCCCTTAAATGAAATTAATAAAACAATATTCAATAAAATTCATATTTAAGGGTTCTATAATTTTCAATTAATGAATTAAATTTTATTAACCAGAATATTAAAGTGAAGAAAGCGTTCAAGCATAAGGTAAGGGGATTCTCGAACCCAACTCTCTTCCTTTGGGTTTTCCCTCTAAAACTCCATTTTCAGTATGGATGTTACTTTTATTTTCATTAAATATCAATTATTTTTTACTTAATTTTTTTCCCTAGGATATATATCCTTATAATCTAGGTTTATGAAAAATGTAATAATTTTAAGAAAAGCACTCTTCTTTCTAAAAGCACACCTTTTACTTCTCTTGATATTTTTTTCTTGTTCAGTCAAGATAGAGGTTTCTTATAAAAATAATGTTATTCCATATTAATTTTGGAAATTCCAAAGTTTATTAATGAATTAATTTTTTATTAAATTAAACCCATTTCTTCTCATGAGTTATTTTATGTCCCATATTTATCAATGTTCTGTATAGAATTCATTATTATGTAATTGTTATGATGTTATGCATTAGCCATGAATTATATAGTGCATGTAAATGTTATGATGCGAAAGGTACACCCAAAATTATAGATCACTCCAATTAATTGGGTAATGTGATGTATCTTATGATATAAAGTGAAATATGCATGAAAATGATGCTATATTTTTTCACAACTATGTGTGGTAATTGACCACTAAAATGTGTTATTTCGTTTTTATGTACTTCCATATTTAGTAAATTTATCTAATGTTTATTATCAGGAATATAATGATAAGATGATCATTATTCTAACCCATTTTATACTGTTTCATTTCTCTTATTCATACTATTACTAAGCTTTTATCTCATGAATTTTTGATTTATATCCTCAAGTAAATACTTGTATTAAGGAGAACTCAAGGGTTTTTAAGAATATATATAATAAAAAATTAAATATTTTTTATTTTTTCTTATTTAAATGTTACTTATGGTCCTATATTTTTCCAAGAAACTAAACCTTTTGGATCCTTTATTTTTATCACTATTATGTTTTTTACTTTTAAAATTATGTAATAGAAATGTAGTGAAACCGGTTCCTCTATAGTTGGTATGAGATCAAAATTTAGTTAATTTGGGAATTATGATTAGAAAACCTTAGTGAAATCCCTTAGTATACAACAAAGTATAAGTAAGCACCAAAGAAGAATTGTTTAAGAAAAATCATAAACATAGGGATCCCATGAGATATGTATTTAAATTTTATTTCAAAAAGGAATAAATTATTTATTCATGAATTATTGACTTATGTTTTGTTCAAAAATTTTATAATTTAAAAAATGGTGGGAACTAGAAGAAACCAGGCCAAAAGACCATGTGATGGACATTTTAGTGATTTCCCAAATGACATCCCTAATGACTTGGGAGGCAGAGTTCAAAATTTCAGGGAAATGATTACCCATTTTTCTTAGGCTATGAACAATAACCTGGATAACATGGAACTTCCTCCTTTACCAAAGAGGGTGAAACTATATATCTTGTCTTTTATGTGGCAATGACCAATAACATTTATTAGATATTCTAATCTAGTAGTTGCAGAATAGATGTTTAACTTAATGGAGAATATATTTTATGTGATTCACTATTCTAATATATAGAAAGTGTCTCTGGTCATTTATCGTTTAGATGGGGAAGATGATCAATGGTGGTTGTTGATTAAGAACACCAAGCCAGAGGAAGAAATAAAAGAGATGGAGTGGATAGACTTTATGAAAATATTTCTTCATATGTATTTCCCTCGAACTCTTCATACAAAAATGGAAAGATAATTCATATATCTAAAGAAAAGGTAAATTTAATCATTCATGGAATATGAAGCTAATTTGACACAAATTTAAAGGTATTCTTATGGTTTTATTATCAATAATGATAGAAAAATGGATATATTTTTTAGTGGTTTAAAACCATAACGTTTAAAGGCTCTAGATATTTGAGACTTTGTGAGTTATGAATAAGTTTTCCAATGTTATCTCAAATTGGAGATGGATTTTGGTGAATGGTCCCACAACTATGGTGATAAAGAATGAAAGATGGAGTTTTACGCTGGGGGATCTAATTAGAAATGTGGAAGGAAATCTCAACCACTCACATTCCAAAAATACAGGAAGAATAATCATGGAAACTACCTCAAAGTGATGGATAAATTCTATAAATGTGGGATGGAAGGCAATAAAACACATGAATGTCAAAAAGATATGAGGAATAAGGGTAATGTGGTGGAGGAAATGAGAGGACCACTTATGGTTCAATGCCTCAATTGTATGGTGAAATGGAAGTATGCAGGCTAGTGCACTAAACCTAGAGTTATTTAGGGTAATCAACATCAGTATCCACTAGATACAAAGGTGAATGAGAAATCTTATTACATCACTACTACTGATTTGGAAACAAAAAATTATGTGGTGATAGGTATGCTTGTAATTCATTCATGAATAGTGAATATACTATTTGATTCTAGTTCTACACATTCTTTCATATCTTGAATGTTTAGTATAACTATTAAATAACACCTCAAAATATGGAGGTTGTGTTATATGTGAGAATAAAAAATGGGGAAATTATTACATCTAAAGTATATTACTCCTCTATTGTTAATTTATGTGGATTGAACATCCCAAAAAATATGTTCATACTTCCTTTGGTGGAGGTTGATACTATATTCTTCATGGATTGGATATATTTATACAAAGCCAACATCAAATTTTGTGAAAAGGATATCACTCTTCACATCCAGAAACATCCTCCAATTCTGTACAAGTGTAAGGTGGAGGATAAATATTCTTTAGAATCATCATCTCATGTGTGAATATTGTTGCCTTATAATTACGAAAATCTAGTTAAAATTATTGATACAAAATAGAGAATCATTCTTGATGACATGACCATTATGAGGGACTACAATGATGTGTTACCTGAAAAATTGTCTGGTTCGCCTCTTGATCAAGAGATTGAGTTCTCAATTGAACATTTTCCTAGATCTCTGCCTATATCAAAGACACCATATTGAATGGCTTCTATTGAGTTGGAGGAACTGAGGAACCATTTACAAGAGAATCTGTAAAATGGTTTTATATACTCGAGTGCCTCGACATGGGGGGCACCGGTACAATTCATCAATAAGAAGGATAGATAAATGTGTTTCTACATTGATTATCACGAGGTCAAAAAAATCATGATAAAGGGAAACTATCCCCTTTCATGGATAGATAGATTATTTGATCAACCGCATGGGGCCATGTATTTCTCAAAGGCGGTACTTCAGTCAGGATTTCACTAATTAAATTATAGGAATGAAGATATAATCAAGACTACCTTTTAAAATAGTTATTTACATTATGAGTTCACAGTGATTCCTTTAAGACTAAATAATGTTCCAACAATATTCATGGACTTGATGAAGAGAGTCTTTAGATATCACCTCGACAAATTTGTGATTGTCTTTATTAATGATATTATGGTATATTACAATATTAAAGAGGAACATGAGGAGAATTTGAATATTATTCAAAAGAATATCAGAAGGGAGAATGTTTATTCAATGTATAGTAAATGTAAGTTCTGGATAGAGGAAGAACCATTATGTGGGCATGTTATCACTAGCAAAGGAGTAGATGTGGAACCTTATTTAACAAAGGCAATCGAAGAGTAGCCTAAGCCAATATTTGTAATGGAGATAAGTAGTTTTATTGGTCTATATGAGTACTATAAGTTATTTTTTAAGAACATATCATGATTTTCCAACCCACTACCCAAGCTGACTCGGAAGGGGGAAAATTTTCTATGGACTAATGAATGTGAAGATTTCTTTAATGAGCTAAAAATAATGATTATCACCTTGCCAATAATCAAACTTTTGAAAAGTTAGGAACACTTTGTGGTATACATTGATACATAAAAGAAGTTATTATTCTATTTAATAATTAAAAATGAAAATTTAATTTCCTACACCTTAATATATTTTAGAATTTATGAGCAAAACAATAACACACATGATCTAGAGTTTACAGTTCTTATATTTGAATTGAAAATATTGTAGAATTAGCTCAATGGGGAGAAGTGTAAAATATATACTAATCATAGGTGCCTCAAATATATATTCACATAGAATGATCATAATTTTTTCTAGTAAATATGGTTAGATCTCACTAAGGTTTATGAATCCTCAATCCACTTCTATCCTAGAAAAAAAAATCAGGTGGTATATTCTCTAAGTAGAAAGGATCCTATATCTTTATTAATTATGAAAATTTAGAAGGATACAATCTTATTAGATTTAAAATGGATGGGAATTTGAATGATTAAGGAAGGAACATCATCAATCATTTGTTAAATTATTTCTCATCCATACCTCAAGGAGAAAATAAATGATTCTCAAAAAAATTATGTGGAAGTTCAGAAGAAGGTGGACGCTATGAGAAAGGGGAAATCCTCATAGTTTAAAATAGATGAGGATGGAATTGTAAGATTTGTGTCATGAATATGTGTACCATCCAATCAAGAGATAAATAAGTATATCCAAAATGTTTCATATATCTCAACCTTTTCTATTCACCCAGGGAGGAAAAAGATGTATTGAAATATCTGAGAGAACTATTGGTGGGACAACATGATGAAGGAGATCACTAAATTTTTATAGAAGTTTCTGGTATATCAAAACATGATGGATTAAAGGAAAAATTATAAGGGGTTGATGAAACCATTTCCCATAACATCATGAATGGGGGAAAACATCACCATGCACTTTTTCAGTGGACTTCCGAAGACATATAAAGGAAAAAATGCTATATTGGTTGTTGTGGATTGTCTCATAAAGATAGATTACTTTATCCAAATTCAATAGAACTTCTCACTATATCAAATTGAATAGATATACCTCAGGTAAGTGGTAAGGCTTCATAGATTACCATTATCGATTGTATCTTATCTAGATTATAGATTCACCTCCATGATTTCAAAAAGTCTACAATATGATCTAAACACTAAGATGAACATGAGCATGACTTCTCAACCTAAAACTTATGACCAATCTGAGTATAATATTCATAAACTAGAATAAATATTGAGATAATATTCGATGGGAATCAAAAGAGAATGGGACTAACATCTGCCTCTGGCTAAGTTCACATACAATAACAATATCCACTCAAGCATCCAAATGAATCCATATGAAGCCCTTTATAGGAAAAGATGTAGAACACCACCATGATGGGATGGGGTCGGTTAACATTAGATTATATGACCTGAAACGGTTGATGTAATAGTGTAAAAGGTTAAAACCATTGAACAACACATCAATGAAACCCAAAGTTGATAGAAGAGCTATGCAGAAAATCGTCAACGAGACATAGGGTTTAAGGTCAAAGACATGGTATTTCTTCAAATTTCTCCACGAAATTGGATCATGATATTTTTTAGGAATAGAAACATAATTCACGTGTTTTACAGACCCTTAAAAATAATTAATCATGTAAAAGCTATGGACTATCAACAGGCATATCCGCCTACAATGTATCAGGTACACGATGTATTTTATGTATCCATTTTGAAGAATTACATATTAAATCCCTCACATGCACTGAATCAAGAGGTGGTACAATTAGAAAATGATCTATCTTATGAGGAGAAACCAAGGAATATCACAGAACATAGAGATAAATTTATATGCAATAAGACTACCCACTTTGTCAATGTACTATGGTGGAACCATAAGTATGAAGAGACTACATGGGAACTGGAGGAACTGATGAAGGAGAAGTACCCTCACTTGTTTTCATTGTAGTATATAAAATTAAATTTCAAGGGAAAGATTTCAAAAGTGGGGATGAATGTAAAAAAATATAATTTTATCAATGAAATTTCCCTTCTTATAATTATATTATATAGTATAAACAACATAAATTCACTCTGAGAACACAATAAAAACTTTATAAATGATGAATGAATGAATTATGAGGTATTTTTAGATGTTAATGAACCTTTACTAATGGAATAGTAAATTGAACTTTGGAATAGTAAAGGGGCAATTATAAAAAGTAAATGAACAAATATAATAGTAATCTCACCTATGAAAGTGAAAATAAAAGTTAATTATCTTATGAATGGAAATATAATGAAATTATTTCATGGAATAAGTAAATATTTTTTTATAAATGTAAAATTTTTGTTTGGTATTTTTTTATGTTATAAATATTTGATTAAAATTTTATAATAAAATTAATAATGTATAAAAAAATGAATTTTCATAAAATTTATTAAAAAATTAATTATTATTTTTCTTCTAATTATAAATAATATTATGAGACCTTATGTATTTTTTCAAAGAGTTATATAATGAGTTATAATTTTAAAATCTGTATTTTCCAAGTTAATGATGACTTCAATTAAAAATAAATTTATCATATATAGAAAACTATTTTCATAAAAGGGAATTAATTTTTGAATTATTCATATTGATAAATCTTCAAGGTAATTTTTTTTTGATTTTTCTAAAATAGTTGAATCCTTGGGGAATAATGAATTTATAGTATTTTAAAAATAAATGAATTTTTGTGTCATCAAAGAGTCAATGATTATGCAAGGCCTATGTAAGCCCATGATGTATAAATATCATTCCTTACTAAATTTAGTAATTTAATCATCTCTATTTCTTTTCTTGATCCAAAATAATAAACTAATGAATAAAATAATTAGAAAACACCCCTCTCCTCCACTATAAATACCACCTATCACCACCTATTCCCCTAACACCTATCAAACATTGAGGCATGTAAAAATTATACTCAATACTCTTAACAAGACTACCTACCACATCCATGATCCTTTTTTCTCAAAAAAAGTCCGAAAACCATCCCCCTTAAAGAGGTTCTCTAGGAGAAGGATTCTTGAGGTAATATACACTTTCTTTTCTTTTAATTTTGTTTCAACTTATTTTATTTTCTAATTATCTTCTTATCTCACACATCATCAAAATGGTATGAATAATACACTAACTTACATATAATATAATTTTATTGTGATAATGTAATAATCTATCATAAAACCCCTTCTTTTTTCCCTTTTATTCCTAAAATGAAAACATCGACCGTAAAGTGTTGATTTATCGCCTTTGTAGAAAAAAAGTTTTCCTATACCTTCAAAGCTTTCAAGGTTAGTCATAAAATAATTATAATGGTTGAAACACATTTTAAAATTTATTTTTTAATATTTTTTATTTTGGAACTAACATATATTCATAATACTAAATGATAAATCAAAACGGGTTCATTGTGATCGAAATCCGCCAAAATTAACCTAAAACGATTATCATTAACTTTAATTTAACGACTCATCATCGTATTAAATAACCAAATTATATATAATATTTAAGATCATTGGTAACATATAATAACAATTCTGGACATTTATCCATATTTTACAAGAACTCCCATTCTTGTATACAAGTGAACTGATCATGAAAACCAAGAAAATAGACACACACGAATAATGAAATTAAACTATATAAATAATATAAAATCCCATAAATTAAATTAATAAAACAAAATTAACCAAAATAATTTATAAAAGTTTTTTATTTGTTAATTAATGAATTTACTTTGACTATCTAGGATATTAAAGTGAATAGAGCATTCATACATAAGGTAAGGCGATTTTCAAACCCAACTCTCTTCTGTTAGGTTTTCCTTCTATCACTCCATTTTTAGTAAGGATGTTCCATTAATGTACCTTAAATATAACTTATTTTTTCTTTTGTTTTCTTTTCTAGTATATATATGCTTCCAATTAGGTTTTGTGATAATTTTATTGATTTTTTAAAAAAAACTATTCTTTATAAAAACACACCTTTTACTTCCTTTGAGAATTTTTTCTTATTCACTCAATAAAAATGATTCTTATACAATTTATGTTATTAACTATTTTTGTTGGGTACCCCAAATGTTATTCATGAATTAATGTTTTATAAAATGAACCTCATTCCTTCCTATGGGTTATTTTGTGTCCAAGATTGATCTACATTCTATGTATAATGACTTATTATGTAAATGTTATGATTTGATGGGTTCACCCAGAATTATATAGCACATGTAAATTTGATGATGTGATAGGTGATCCTAGAATTATATAGCACTCCAATTCATTGGTTAATGTGATGTATATCATGAGTTAAAGTGAAATATGAGTGAACATGATGCTAAATTTGATCACAATTATGTGTGGTATTTGACAGCTAAGACATGATGTTTCATTTTTTTGCATTTCCACATTCCATGCCTTTATATAATGTTTCCTCCCATGAAAATAATGTTAAGATGACTATTATGTTGAACCATGTCATATTGTTTCATATCTTTTATTAATCCTCTTAATAGAATTTTAGGTTACCCGTTTTTTATGTATATCCTCAGGTGAATACTTGTACTAAGAAGAACTCAAGGCCCTCTAAGAAGATAGATATGAAATAATTAAATAATGTTTATGTTTTTTATGTAAATGTTATATATGGTCCTAACTTTTTCCAATAAAATAATCCTTTGGGATCTTGGATTTTTAGCAATATTATATTGTTTAATTTTAAAATAATATAATATTAATGTAAGAAAAATATGGGTTTATATACTAGACACAACATAAACCGGAATACATAACGTGTGATATTCAGTCTATAGAGAGTGTAGTCGGATTTTTTGTAGAAAGATAGATCATCTCTGTGGTACCCAGATCCAGTACTCCCACCACCCAATATTCTGTTTCAAAACACAAAAATAGTGGTAATCTCCATTTTTTATCGATCATAGTACTCAAGTTCCTATAATCTGGTTTTTGATCCTTCGATCCAAGCCGCCTCACACCCCGTGCACTTCATATTTCTTCCATTTAGTTCTATATCCCCAATAAATAAAAATCATCACCCTTATCCTGAATATCATCCCAAAGTTTCCTCAAATCATCAATCTATTCATTGTACATGACTTTTTTCTGAATCCATGGTTTCAATTGTGATCAATACCTTCCAAAAAAGTCAAACCATGGCCCCATAGGAAAATAGTGAATAATGAAAAAACATATTGGGGGAAGCACCAAAAGGGGTTAAAAAATCATAAGATAAATGTAAATTTCCAATAAATAATGATTGGGGATAATTAGGGTGATAAATGTGGAATAATGATAATAAAAACACAAATAAAAAATTTAAATTTAGTATGTGGTATCATGAAAAAGATTTATTGAAACATATATCAAAGAATAATGTTTTTATAATGATAAATATTTTAATTATAAGGATATAAAATAAAAATGATGATTCCTACCTTGATTCAAATCAATTTTGGATGAAGAACATAGTTACAATGATGGAGAGGACATGTTGCGTTCACTACGCCTCGATTCACCTTGATCAGTGCTTAGTCATCAACTAATCCTGATATTCCAAATAAGTATGGTGGATTTTTGTTAAAACCATCCTAGTTTTATGTAAATAACACTAGAAAATTTTCATAATTACATATTTATAAAGAATTATTTTTAGGTAATTTAAATTAATATATGTAAATTAATCATTTATTTTAATTTAAACACACCTGCCAATGTTTTCATTATCGAATGTCCAACACCAAACATATTTAGGTCACTCCAAGGGTATGTCCAATGCTCTGGATTCAAGTGTGGTCTATTATTTCCATTTATAAACTCTATTTAAGATATATTATTTTACTTCTGAAAAAACATTTCATGGATGATATAAAATATTTTTGTATTTTTATAATATTTATTCCATGCCCACTATAACATCCCAGTTCCGGAAGCCACCCAGAGGCACCCCATACACGGTTGGTCACATATCCTCAATCGTATTTCCCCGAATGCCAGAGGCTGTCGACTAGCAGTAAGGGCCTTGGGTGTGATAGTGGGGAAAATATGCCCTCCTTGGAAGAGTACACAATGGAAGTAAACAACACACAATAATAGAAGCAATAAATATCCAACAACAGTAAGCAACATAAGGCTGATAAAGAAACAACTGGATCATAAATATATATAAATGATACATGATACATATATGTCTAGGAAAGTATCCAAACAAGTCACAATGATGAATACAGTACTAATCCAAAGTAAAAAAGGAAAACATATGAGAATCTCCTTAGAATCGCAAGCCTTGTCTTGGTCCCATGCTCTCCATCTCCAATGAAATAGAGTACCTGAAGTCATAGGGGGCTTTCCCTTGTGTATACCTACAACAATATAATATGTTTTGGAACAAAAGAATGGCCCAAACATGGTGTGAGACTAAATCCCAGTAGGAAAACACCCGAAGAACTATGCCTAATAGTCACTGAGTATATGGCAGGTAAAAGAACAGAAAGCAGTAAAAAAGGAAGCACTAAGAAGTAAACAATCCTCAGTTTACGCATTAAAAACACCACATAGCATGAAACAACAAATCAGATAACAACACAAGTAACCCTATGGGAATTACCCATAGCCTATCCCCTCTGGTCCTACCTATCAAGTACAACCAACCCTATGGGAAGCACTTACATTATCACCCCTCTAATTCAACTAAAGAATAGACTGTCTAAGGAAGCACTCATTGGAAATTCCCCCTATAGTCTCATATCGTACTAAAGGCGCTCTGGGGAAGAACTCAACGTTAATTCTCCCTATATCCTGCATCGTGGAACTACAAACACTTTGGGGAAGCACTCAATGTCAATTCCCCCTACGGTCTCACATCGTAATTATAAAGGCACTCTAGAGAATCCCTCAACGTCAATTATCCCTATGGTCTATACACCAGGTTCTCACAGTGCTGTGTAATTCAAGCAAGTATAGAGCACATAATGGACAAAGTAAACCTTAAGAAATACTTGGCTAGAATTCTATGGCATAACAACATTTCATAGAAATAGGAAAACCATCCTATAGTACTAGGCATGGGTAGTAAATAACAGCCTTACATGAAAAATAGACTCAAAGGTCAAATACATGCAATACATGCATGGGAAATACATCCAATGCATATCTAATTACCCTATTCACAAACAATAACCTCTACTCATGCATACATGAAAAGCAGGCAAACAATAGCACTAAAACAGTAAATGCACAATACCCCGTTCAAGGGTATTGGGAAAATTTGCACATAAAACTCAATGACTTTCTATATAAAGGCACAAAACACCAACCTCGGGGTAAGGAGATCAACATACTTGAACCACGAGGCTTGTATCTCCTTAGAACTCCACAGATCTATGAAAAAGCATACAAGAATCAACCCACGATAACATGGAAAAGAATAGAAATTTTAAAATGATGCTCTAGAAGAAGAAAGAGAATACCGTTGCGATTCCAACACAATTGATGGTGGTCAATTCAGAGAATGGATGTGCGATCGGGGGATCAAGGAAGTCTCAGCACCGTACAGGTTCTCCAGAGTGTTTTAGCCAATGAAGAAGACACCCATATCTATTAGATGCGACCCCGGTCCGTTTAATGAAAAAAAGAAAACACACGGTGTGTACTTTTGAAGTACACGACTTGTACTTTCCCTTTTCATACTCCACTTTAGGCGGCCTCCACATCACCCCACATGACCATGTGTGTGGCCATGACACAACCATCACACGACCTCCTACGAGAACGAAGTACATGACATGTACTCATAAAGTACATGGAGTGTAATTTAAAAATTTCTAAAAACTCATCTTTTCTCAAAAAGTCCTGAAAAAAAGAAAAACAAACCTGAAAAAAAGATCTGGGTTCTTAAAAACTTCCCCCTTAAAGAAATTCATCTGTAAATTTCCTAAAGCGACATAGTAGAAGAAAACATGAACAACTCCAGCCACTGCGATCGTACTTTGGCCTCCCTCTCCCAAGTCTTGTCCTGCACCCTCCCGTGCTGCCATAGCACTCGTACTAGAGGAACAGACTGGCCAGGAAGAACCTTCGTATTGTGATAAAAAATCTAGATAGACTACTCCTCGAAAGATGCTTCCATCTCCAACTCGACTTCCTCTGGTTGGAAGGCATGAGATAGGTGATAAAAGTAACATCGAAGTTGAGAAATGTGTATGACGTCGTGCATATCCTGGTACCTCTGTGGTAACTAGAACCAATAGGCAACTGAACCTACTCTCTCTAGTACCTCAAATGGCCCGACGTACCTTAGTGAAATCTTACCCTGTCTCTTGATCCGCTTGTGTCCCAACCTCAGTGTGACATGTAGGAAAACCTGATCCCTGACCTCAAACTCCAGAGGTCATCTCTGCTGATCAGCATAAGACTTCTGACGAGACTGTGTAGTATCCATCCTATTCTGAATCAACTCTACTTGCTCTGTAGTTTCCTTAAAAAGATGAGGTCCCAAAAAAGTTGCCTCTACTACCTCCAGGAAACATAAAGGTGATCGATTTGGCCTACCTTACAAAGCCTAAAAAAGTTCCATATGAATAGTCGCTTGAAAACTATTGTTGTAGGAAAACTCTACAAGTGGTATATACTTCTCCCAAGAACCTCCAAAATCCAGAATGCATGCTTGGTGCATATCCTCAAGCACCTGAATTGTACATTTGGACTGGCCATCTGTCTGGGAATGGTAAGCTGCACTCAAAAGAACCTATCTGCCCAAAGCCTTCTGAAGCCCCTACCAGACCCGAGAAGTAAAATGCGCATCCCTTTCTAAAACAATGGAGTGTGGAACCCCTTGCAGACATACAATCTCCCGGATGTACAACCACACCATCTCATCAACACTGATGGTATCCTTGATCGGCATGAAATGAGAGACATTTTTAATCCTATTGTTGACAACCCAAACTACGTCATTCCCTCAAAGAAACCTCAGAAAACCAGTCACAAAGTCCATCGTGACATCATTCCACTTCCACTCGGGAATGGGTAACTGCTGCAGAATCCCTAATGGTCACTGATGCTCTACCTTCATCTGCTGACAAGTGGAACATCTCATGACAAACCTAGGAACATCACTCTTTATAGCTGGCCACAAATACCAATGGTGTAGATCCTGATACATCTTTGTGACACCATGATGAACTGCCCAAACCTAGGAATGAAAGTCCAGCATCATCTCCTTGTGTATATCTACTGGCTCCCATACACGTCCCTAGAAATGCAAAATCTCATCCTTACCTATATTCCACCCAGGAATAGGTTCCTCTCATGACACACTTTCCCATAGGACTAGTCCTTCAGAATCTAATAGATGCCTCAATCGTACTCGATCTATAAGGGTAGAGGTAATAGATACATAAGATAGAAAATTCTTCCCCTGTTTGTCATGCACTTCCAAATGCATCTCAAAGAATAGAGCAATAAGCTACCACTCACTGCTGGCCTCCCAAACTACCTGTATCTGAGTCCTCTTTTTCAATTCATCAGCCACTGCATTTCCTTTCCCAGGTGTATAGGAAATCTCAAAGTCAAAGGATTGTAGGTACTCAACCCACCTTTGCTATCTTATATTCAAATCATGTTGAGTGAAGATGTACTTGAGACTTTTGTGGATAGTGAAAACCACAAAATTCTCTCCCAGAAGATAGTGTCTCCAACAGCGTAAGGAATGAACAACAGCTACCAACTCCAGATCGTGTGTCGGGTAATTCCTCTCATGTGGCCTCAACTGCCGAGATCTGTACGCAATGACTCCATCATCCAACATAATCACAACTCTCAACCCAATACCTGATGCATAATAGTAAATAGTATAGCTCTTTCCTGGCTCTGGCAAGACTAGTATCGGTGTTGAAGTCAACCTCCCTTTTATCTCTTGAAAGGCTAACTCACAAGAATCCGACCATAAGAACTTCACACCCTTCTTGGTCAGACCTGTTAGTGGTTCTGTTAACCGTGAAAGGCCCTGTATAAAAAATCTATAGTATCCATCCATCCCTAGAAAACTCTATATTTCAAAGACATTATTTGGTTGTTCCCAGGAAACTACTGCTCTCACTTTCTCTAGATCTACTGATACTTCTTTCTCTAAAATAACGTGACCCAAGAAGTGAATCTGGTCCATCTAAAAGTGGAATTTTTACAGCTTAGCATATAACTGATGCTCCCTCAGTGTACTCAAAATTATCTCAAGATGGGTAGCATGGTATTGTCGAGTGTGAGAGTACACCAATATATCATCCATTAAAAAAACCATGAAGGAATCCAAGTATAGATGGAACACTCGGTTCATTAGTTCCATGAATACTACAGGTGCGTTCGTGAGACTGAACGGCATAACAATATACTCGAATAGACCATGCCTACTACAGAAGGCTGTAAGTGGTATATCTGATGGTCTAACACTCAAATGATGATAATTAGACCTCACGTCAATATTAGAGAACACTAGGGCTCCTCGAAGCAGATCGAAGAGATAATCAATCCTAGGAAAAGGATATCAGTTCTTGACCGTCAACTGGTTCAGCTTCCAAAAATACACACAAAGCCTGAGGGTACCGTCTTTCTTCTTCGCAAACAGGACAGGCAAACCCCAAGGAGAAGTACTGGGTTAGATGAAACCCTTTGTCTGCAACTCCTCTAACATTTTCTTGAGCTCCTTCAACTCTAGTTTAGCCATCCTATAAGGAGGAATGTACACCGGTGCCACCCCTGGAAAAATCTCAATAGAAAATTCCACCTCACACTCCAGAGGAAAACCTGAAAAGACCTCTAGAAAGACATCTTTGAAATGATCTACCACTAGAGGAAAGTATAACTGTGAAGCCCCCTGGTCATCCAAATAAATACTAGCAATATGGGCTATAACTACTCCAAACCCATGATGCTCTGGACCCGCTCTGCTCACCTAGACATCCCACTTTCCCTTATGAAGAAAGGATCCACCCTCTAGTGATATGAAACTCACCCTGCAGGGATAACAGTCGACGAATGCCTAGAAGGGAACTAGGCAATCCATTCCAAGAATGACATCAAAGCCTGCCATCTCTAGAACATAAAGATCCCAAAGGAAGTGACACCCACCAACCTCAAGAGGGCACTCCTTGCACTAATGTACACCAGATGTTATTGTCCCCAATGAAGTGACTAGTGTCAAAACATCGATAGAAGAAAATATACAGAGCCCAAGGCTCTCAACAAAAATGATAGATATAAAGCTATGAGTAGCACCAATATCAAAAAGAGATGAAGATAGAACCGAGGCAACTATGATCGTACCTCGAACTTTAGAGGGGTCGAGATCCTGCTCATGTTGAGTCTGCTCCACTGCAAAAGTATGGCTAGCTTCGCGGCCCTGTGACCCTACCTGACTACCCTGAGCTGATCCACCTTGCTCTCGTTGGTGTCCTGGTGGCTGACCACTGCGGATGAAACCTCCACCTCAGCCTGAACAGCCGGAAGAACTCCATCTACTATACTGATGAGAAACTGTCGATGCTGCTCCTGTATAAGGAGTTCTATATGAACCCCTATCACCAGATGCTGGTGAAAAGATCTGATAGGAACACTGAAGGTGTTCAAACTTGTTGCAATATCGGCACTCCACAAGGTATCTCTAGCACTGCAGCCTCATATGCACAGCCCTTCCACATAGGTATCATACCACCTGGCTACCTGAAGATGCATCCCGCCTACTTGGATCTCCCTGTGTAGTCTCCCTACGATGCTTCTAGGTATCAGCTGGCGAAGAAATAACTCTGGACGTCGAGCCACCCATGATCACAAACCCAGATTACCACAGATTCCACTCCGTAATAAGTGCCTAGTTGACTATGGAAGTGATGGCAGTCAACCTAAAGATATTCACCTGAGATCAGATGTCCTATCTGAGGCCATCCTCGAACTTCCTTGCTAGGAATAACTCATCTCCTCCCAGGAAGGGCGTGAAATGCTGAAGCTCAGTGAAACAAGAGGAGTACTCTATGACCGATAGGGTACCCTTCTCAAGGCTCATAAACTCCCAGGCTCGGTCGGCCTTCAAGGTCTCCAGATATAAGTAGTCATAGAAGATGTGGTAGAACTCCTCCCAAGAAATGACCTGCTACTGACCCGCCTGTGAGATTACATCCCACTATCTCTTGGTAAAATCCTATAGAATAAAGGTAGTGATCTTCACTCTCCTCTTTGGATGTGTCCCTAGATGCTCAAATATTGTCGCATGGCTTCGATCCATGAATCTGCAGCCTGAGGTCCTTCTTCCCTTGAGAAAGTGGGAGGATGCTGCTACTGGAAGACCCACGTCAAATCAACCATCGACAGGGTAGGAGGTTGCGCTCCCTGAAAAGTCTGCATCATCCTCATGTAGCCTTCCCTCAATTATGCATCATCACTGGTAATAGGTATAACCACTGGTGCTAAGACTAGAACAACAGAAGGATCTGCAGGTGGTCCCTGATCAGCCATGTCTGGTGTCTAATCACCACCTGGAAACTAGTGTACAACTGTAGGACGTCTCGGTGGCTTGACTCTGCAAGGTAAAGTGCACAACTTAGATCAATATTATCAATGCCTAAGAACAAGGAGTGTAAGAAGAGAATAATAGGAAGAAAACATTCAACTTTTTCAAAACATGACTACACAACATGTAAAATACCTACACGGAATGTTCCCTGAAGTTATTCACATGGGCATGTACCCTTTCCTAAACTGGTCATGTAACAACCTAATCACATGATGTGTTATCATAACACACGACATGTACTTGAATCCTCTTCCCCTGCCTGGGTCCTTCTAGATGGCTAAGCCACACAGCTCTCATAAGAAAAAACTACACGGCATGTTCAAGGTAGACACGGTATGTACTGGAAAAGATTCACCTGGCCCGTTTTGTTAGTGAAATGGTCAGATACATGGCTCATACTACACGACATGTTCTTGATAGACACGGTGTGTACGTGAAAGGATAACATCAACCCGTGTTGTTCGTGACACAGCCGGGTACTTGGGTCAGACTACATGGCATGTTCAAAGTAGACACGGTATGTACAAGAAGAGACTCCATTGACCCATGTTGTTAGTTACATGGCTGGGTTCCTAAGATTATACTACATGACATGTTCAGCGTGGACATGATGTGTTCCCACCAGACTTTTCCCATTTCATGTCTCTGCCCTCACGGCCTACGACACGATCAGAGACTTCACAGTGTGTACATAAATTGCACGGTGTGTACTTAAGAAAAAATGTTTCTTCCTGAATAGAAGAACACATGGTGTGTATTTAACATTACATGGCATGTATTCTGTGTTTTTCCGGACAGTAAGCCTCAAAAACTACTCTGGAACCCATAAAACACTAAAAAAAGCATTAAAAGTTCCAAATTCTAATTCGCGAGGGCCCATACTCCCCGTGAATCAATATTTTTCATATTATACATGTTATAAACAATAAAATAGTGCAATGATCATTCAAAGAAAACATTACACACAATTCCCTATCGAAAAACAGAAATTTCTATTATGGAATCTATTACAATAGAATGCATATTCTACAAAACATCTATCACAACAACATGAAATCTCTAATGCATCCTAGATGGCATGGAAAGAATTGATGGCATGTGTTTTCTAAAATGTTCCTATATGATGCATAAGATGGTACACCCTCATCTCATCGGGTTGCGATAGAAATAGAATCTCAATAACAACAACGGTAACATATAAAGACTTGTGAATCACCCAACGGTGAAATCAAATCAACTGTAAAATTGCAACCTAGTAAAATTTTACTAAACGAGGTAGTATGGCTTTTCCCTGTACACGGTTTAGCTACTCCTGGGCACAACTTATTACCAAGTAGCTATTCCATCCTATCCCTATATATAGGATCCAAATAGTAATTCAAGATAAAAGAATTCATTTGATACCACTTTTTAACATCCAGATTCTGGAAGCCACCTAGTGGTGCCCCATACCCAGTTGGTCACATAGCCTCAAGTGCATTTCCCTGAATGCCAGAGCCTGCCGACTAGCAGCGAGGGCCTTGGGTGTGATAGTGGGGAAACTATTCTCTCATTGGCAGAGTACACAGTAGAAGTAAACAACACACAATAACGGAAGCAGTAAATATCCAAAAATAGAAAATAGCGGAATACTGATAAAAAAACAACTGAAGCATAAAATTATATAAATGATTCATGATACACATATGTCTAGTAAAGCATAAAACAAGTCCCAATTCTGAATACAGTACTAAACCAAAGCACAAAGGGAAAACAGATGAGAAACTCCTCAGCATCGCAAGCCTTGGCTTGGTCCCATGCTCACCAGCTGTAATGCAATAAAGTACTTGAAGTCATAGGGAGCTTGACCTTGTCTATACCTGCAGAAATATAATCTGTTTGGGCACAAAATCATGGCCCAAATAGGGTGTGAGACTAAATCTCAGTAGTCAACCACCCTAAGATCAGTGCCTAACCATCAGTGAGTATATAGCAGGTAATAGTACAGAAGATGTAAACAAGGAAGCAAAAGGCAGTAAAAAATCCTTAGTTTAAGCATTCAAAACACCACACAACATGAAACAACAAAATAGATAACACCATAGGTAACCCTATGGGAAGTACCCACAACCTATCTCCTCTGGCCCTACCTATCAAGTACAAGAAACCCTCTGGGCCATAGACACAGTCTCACCCCTCTGGTTCAGCTAACGAATAGACTCTCTGAGGAAGCACCCACCGTCAATTCCCCCTATATACTTGTATCGTACTAAAGGTGCTCTGGGGAAGCACTCAACATCAATTCCCCTTTTGGATCACATCGTGGAACTACAGAAACTCTGGGGAAGCACTCAATGTCAATTCCCCATGGTTTCTCGCATCATAATTATAAAGAAACTCTAGAGATGCCCTCAACGTCAATTCTCCATTTGGTCTATACACCAGGTTCTCACAGCCATGTGTAAGTCAAGAGAGTATAGCACGCGTAACTGACAAAGTAAACCTCAAGGACATCTTGGCTAGAATTTTATAGCATAATAGCATATCAGAGCAATAGTCACACCATCTTACAATACTTGGCATGGATAGTAAATAGAATCCTTACAGAAAAACTAGACCCAATTGTCAAATATAGGAAAACAATGCATGGTAAATACATCCAAAGCATAAATAATTACTCTATTCACAAACAATAAACTCTATTCAGGAATACAGGAAAAGCAGGAAAACAATAGGGCTAAAATGGTAAATGGGCAATACCCCATTCAAGCGTATTGAGAAAATTTGAACCTAAAAATCAAATAATTTCTACAGAAATGTTCAAACCACCTACCTCTGGGTTAAGAGATCAATATACATGAACCACGAGGCTTGAATCTTTTTAGAACTCTGTAAATCTATGAAAATACTTAAAATGTTCAACCCACGATAACTTGGAAAAGTGTGGAAATTGGAAAATGATGCTCTAGAAAAATAAAGAGCTTACCGTTGTGATTCCAACGCAATCGACGATGGTCGATTCAGAGAACAGATGTGCGATCGGGGGATTAGGGAAGTCTCCACACCGTACGAGTGCTCCGAAGCATTTCGACCGAAGAAGAAGACACCCCTGTCCATTAGACGTGACCCCGGCCCATTTAATGAAAAAAATGAAATCTCGTGATGTGTACTTTTGAAGTACATGGCGTGTACTTTCCCTTTCCATACTCCACTTTAGGTGACCTCCACATCACCCCACACGACCGAGTGTGTGGGTATGACACGACTAGCACACGACCTACTACGACAACGAAGTTCACGATATGTACTCATAAAGTACATGGCGTGTATTTCAAAAATTTACAGAAACTCCTATTTTCTCAAAAAATCCAAAAAAAACATACATGAAAAGAAGATCCATGTTCTTACACCCAACATGCTTTTGAATCACATGTCATGTCATATCCTAAAAACATATTTCTTGATGTATTTTAAATTCATACAAGGAAAAATAGGGTCTCTATAGTCATAAAGGGTAGAAAATAAATAATAAACCTTGACACTTTGTGGAGGTGGTAGTTATCATGTACACATTAGTGAGTTATAATTTTAAAATATATAGATGGATAATATGGTAAGTAATATATTACATTTAAATAATAATAATAATTTCATAAAAGTATTAATTTTTTGAGAAGGTGGTTCTTTGGTAAAAAGTCCAAAGAAAAATTTATTAAAAAGAAAATCTTACACGAGTCTAAAAGATGGGATCATATTAAAATATTTCACATGAAGAGGAAGTGGGATGTCTGGAAGATCCTCCATCTAGGTTATGTCCTACACAACCCCTTTATAGGAGAGTCCACCAACAACCATATTCACCTCACGGTAAGTATGAGTTGTAATGAAATTGGCTACATGAAAAGAACATTGTCAATTCATCCAACACATAATAAGCGACCAAGATAGATGAATAACTATATTACAAATGTCCTGGACCTCAATCATAGAACAACATTCATTCCACAAGTTGTTCCAACCTTGGTGTATAGAAAAGGAAATGTCATGAATCACACTTAGAGAGAAGGTGGCGGTGGGCGACGGGCGACGGCCGATTGGATGCCCTAGCTTCCATGGTGGCGGCGACGACCCTTCCCTGTCAGGGGGAGGGGCTGGGTTCTTCTTCTGGAGATGTTGTTCTCAGGCAGCGCACTTTCTTCCTTGACATTGAGGTCGCTCTGAAGGTTCCTGTAGAGTGTAATGGTCACCCTGTGGCCCCGGTCTCGTCCAAGGAATTTTATGAAGCTTCGTCGCTTCTTTCCACAGCCTTGGTTACAAAGTTCACCTGCTGTAGGCCTCCGGTTGAGGTTTTTGAGAGGTATGTGAATCAGGATTGGGGTTTAGGTCGTTATGCGGTTGTCGGTCTTCTCGGGCCACGAAAAATCCTTGTTTTCCTCGATGATGAAGATGACATGGTGTTGGCCTAGTCTCGAGCTAGCAGGTCCTTTAGAGGGTTACCGTTCCATCTTAATCGCTGGACGTTTGATTTGAACATGAATCAGGACTCTTCCTCTTTGGCGATCTGGATTCAACATCCAGGGTTGTCGCTTCCCTTGAAGAATCCATCCCTCCTCTGCTCAATAGGTAACTCCCTGGGTCGCTTCCTCTGTGTGGATTGGAAAACAGATGCAATGGTGCACCCGATTGTTGTGAGAATCTGTGTGGAAGTCGAGCTCTCCCGTCCTCCACCCGACAAGGTGTGGATTGTCATCGAGGGGCAATACAGGTACGTAAAAAGTGTGTTCTATGAATCTTGGTCTTAGTTTTTCCCTTTCTTCCATAGACAGGGCCACCGTCTGGAGGAATGCCGGAAAAGGGCTTCAGCTGTGGTGGTTGATACTTCTGCGGTGGATAAGGGTGTCTCAATACATGTCGAAGGAGATGGGTCAGGCTCTGGCCATAGTTCTGAACCTGCTGTGTGCAACCTGAGGTCTGTCGAGACACTTCGGGGGGATCAGGAGCAAGGGCCTCCTTATGAACCGGGGGTGGGATTGTCATTGAGGGGCAATACAGGTACGTACAAAGTGTGTTCTACGAATCTTGGTCTTCGTTTTTCCCTTTCTTCCATAGACAGGGCCACTGTCTGGAGGAATGCCGGAAAAGGGCTTCGGTTGTGGTGGTTGATACTTCTTGCGGTGGATAAGGGTGTCTCAGTGCATGTCGAAGGAGATGGGTCAGGCTCTGGCCATAGTTCTGAACCTGTTGTGTGCAACAGATTTGCAAAACTGGGTGAGGTGGATTCTAGAGTTGAATCTTCTGCCCTGGTTGTGGATGTTAAAGGCTACAGGTGGAACACTGATGGCCTCAGGTTGGAAGGTCATATTAGGGGGCATGTTCCCCCGGAGTGTGTCGATGGTGGAGGGGAATCAGGACTTGATGGGATATGTAGAAGTTTTTCTGAAGCCGAAAACGAGTCAAGGAGTTACAGGAGGAAGAGGAGGAGGAGGGGTAGGAAGGATTACTCCTCCTTACCCCTCTATGAGGGCCCAGTCAACTAAAAAGCCAATGGTCGAGGCACTGGACAGGGAGATCATGTGTCAACTTAGCTCTCCTGGATAGCATGAAATCTCCTCGGACTTGGTTTTAAGATTGGAGGATGTGGTGTCAGAACAGGTGTCATATCTTAACGCATCAGAAGAGGATGCAGCCAAAATGATGGGCTGGATCCTTGAAGTGGAGCTGAATTAAGAGCAGTATGTTTGGGTTGACAAGCAAGATACGATCCTGGTTGGAGGCTTCAACAAGAGGTTGATCAGTCTCATGGAGTACATGCAGGTTTGGAATAGATTGACCACTGCCTTTGAGGCCTTGATAAGGGGGGACCCCCTGTGACAGGTCTGTTACTTATCCTGCAAGCTGTTTAGGGACACGACCTCTGGTAGAATTCAACTTGTTTTCAATGAATCTGTTTATATTCTATCTTCCTAACGTGTTGTCATGTTGCTGTTCTTGTTGTGTGTGGAAGGTTGGAGGGCCAGATCGGCTCAGATGGGTTAGATCACACTGCTCCTTCCTTGGTAGGTCACTTGGGAGGTGGATGATCAGAGGGATGGCTTGCCATTGGGAGGGACCATGCTTGCATGGGGTCACTAAGTGGTCTTCCCTTGGAGTGAGCGGTGCTGTTTTTTCCTGGATGAGGTGATTTCTAGTTTTTGTTTGTTGCTGTTTGGGTCTGTTGGACTTTTGGTTTTTCACTTTCTTCCTTAAAAGTGTTCTTATTAATAAAAAATAATTTTCAGTGTCAGTGTGTCATGAATCACACTCAGCATTTCAGCTTCTAGAGATGTTTCAATACTACAGCATCCATAAAATCACCCAATGATCGAACCAAGATGATTTCTGTAGATGGAGCCATACCCTGCAAGACCTAGATTTCCTTTGGAGGCTCCTTCCACATTGTTTTTAATCCACCCTGGCAGTGGTGGTCTCCATAAAACCTCAAAAGTCCATCTCGGCTGGCTAAAAGTGATAGTGACCTATAGACATCGCAAAACCATAAAATCACCCACCGAGTTGTCACAACACCCTTTATGAATTAATGCAGCTTCACGAATAGCGATGACAATCCACATTTTACATGCATTGATGTTCAGTGATCATTTTTTGAAAAAATTACAATTATATCATACCAGATTACATGTAGATTATCCACAACCCTAGTAAGAAATAAGTTGATTTTTTAGGAGTTTTCTAGTTCAATACAACATTTTAACTATTTATTGATTGAATCAATAATCATCTAACTGCAATCAAGGATGTTAAAATTATAGTTCTAAAGAGAAGTAGTAGTATTACAATGCAAAAATAAATGGTTAGTATCCTCTCTATGTTGATTATAGAGATGAAATATAGAACAAATTTGGATCCCAAAAAGTTATAAACAATAATCAGTAGGAACCCTGTTATAGGAAATACGACAAATAAGAGTGAGCCTTGAAGTCTTAATCCAAGACTTATTAAATAATTTATTCCACTTAAATTAATTTTCAGAGTTATTAAAGGTGTGGTTGTAGAAGATTTTTGAATTTAGAAAACCATTTTTAGTAGGTTCCCAATTTAAAAAATCCTTTGAGATAGAAAAAATGATAATTATCAATAGTTTGAACAACATTTTCAAGAAGAGTATCAAAATGAGAATTGAGAATATTTTTTGATAGTGTCATTAATATTTTTATGGAGATGATCAGGATGAATTAATGTAATAAGAGGAGTACCAATCCCATTGTCTATCCAGAATTTCATGGAGGAGTCTTTAATGACCATCCTTCTAGCATTGGTCATAATGTTGGAATAAATATGTATAACAGAGGGACAAATAGAATAGTTTAGGTAGTTCATGCAACCTCCCCTAAATATATCTAGGAACTTATTTTTGATGAATTAAATTGATGGGGTATCATTGTGAATTAGGTTCCAAGTGAGCCTATCTTGAAGGGACTCATTAAATAGTTTTATGTTTTTATTACCATGACCACCCATGTCTAAATGCTTACAGTAAGTAGAACAAGGGACAGTCAAAAGCTTCCTATCCAAGATGCTACCAGTCCAAACAATGTTTTTGATATGAACATTCATTTTGTTAATAAGAATAGATGAGAAATTGTAGACCATCATAGAGTATACCAATTTAGATACAATTACCGACTTGACAAGACAAACTCTCCCTGCCATCATAAAATTATTATATATTCATTAATTTTATATTTATAGTAGTTGTGTGATGTAGTGATGGAAAAACGCATTGTTTCCAGGAGATGATTGTACACACATACACAAACACAATGTTTTGGATTCACAATGTATAGAAGGGTATATTAATAAGGTTTACTCCAAAATATAATAACATTTATATATATATATATATGTGTGTGTGTGTGTAACATCACAGGTAAATAAAGAATATGAAATTTTCATATTTATTAATATTTGTGAATTAAATATTAATTTTACTTTAAATGGGATGCTATGTTCGATTTCATACCCGACACGCAACAATGGGTTTCTCCAAAATATTACATTTCCAAAATGTTGATTCATACTAAAAATAATAATAATATATTATTATTATTTTTAATGGTAGTTAATCCCTAGCTGTTGTACTAGATGGAATGAACAGAACTAACTATATTATGATTAAACATGTTTTTAACTGTTTTTACATTTATCCACTAAAATTTAGAGGCATTAAATGAGAATGAATCCAATTTTAATCATAAATACTTTACTATTTTTAAAAGGTTGTTTTGCTACCTTTTGATGGAGAACCCTTTTTAAATCTAGTTTTTGTCACTTTTATATATTCAATTTTAAAAAATAAACTTCTTCTTTAGAATATGGACATAGAAATTTACTTTGTGTAAATTTTTGTTATTTTTTTTAAAAGTTCATTTTTAATGAATAGTGAAAAATACTGCATTTTATGTCAAAACTGTCTTTTCATCTACATTATTTATATGGTTAGATTATCATTTTAATTTGTTTTATAGTGTAATTATATTATTTTTTTATCATTCAATCCAATTCTAGTCATTTGAAGTGATTTCACTTTTTAATTGGACATAAACACATGTCAATCTTTTGGTAGTTTTTACTTCTTAAAAACACGCTTTTGGTTTTGACAACAAGAATTAACTTTAAATTAATTTCAGAAATTTCTGTGATTTGAATTTGAAAAAATGAATTCCATATTTGGAATCATGGGATCCAAATTGTGTAAATTGGTGCCTTTTATTTTTAGACATTATGAATAGTAACTTTAGTAAATATTTTATTTACCGTGGTTAAAGGGTAAATAAAGAAAATATGGGTGAAAAATAATATTATAATTATATTAAACTACCCTAACACTTGTAATAACCCTATTGGATAAAATATTTTCAACCCTGGGAATCATTGGGTCGATTTTGGGACCCCATAGAGCCACTTTGATGTGAAAAGGACATTTTATAATAATCAATTTAAAGTAAAGAAAAATAAAACAAAGACATGTCTATTTTAATCAAACAATTATAAGGGGTTATATAGTTGATCACTTTGAATATAAATATTAATTATAAACTAAAACTATTTCCTACATCATGGTATTTTATTTATAATTTTTAGACATCAAATATATAAATATATTTATGACACAATGATGATGTAGTGATTACCTTATTAATGAATGAATTAGAAAAATGAGATTATAAATATTAAAATAAATTTATATTAAAACTTTTTATGCCATAAAATAATTTAATGGATGATTATGGTTTGTTATATTTTAATTAATGATGTTTTTTAGAAATTATCATGTTTTTATAGAGTTTTTAAAAGTCACGATATGAATAGTGTATAAATTGACATAAATGTGTTATTAAAAAAATTCTTTATTAAATGATTTAATAGTACTAAATATCTAAGATTCATCCAAATTAATAATATAAGTTTTAACATGTCATTAATTAACAACTTTATATTCTATTGGCATTTTATAGTAACTATATTAACCATATAGTATTTATATACAAGAAGACATGGTAGGAGTCAAATTAGTTAACTATGGGTTAATGTTAAAAGATAAAGTTAAATTTGTAACCTAAACTTGTATAAAACCTATTGGAACCGATGTTTTCATCACAAAAAATCATATATTTTAAATAAATTACTTTTTAACCATTTTTAACAGAAAATAATTTTATAATAAAATAATATTTTCAATCTTTTCTGAAGTGCCCCTCCTCCCTCTTATAAAAGGGAATCAACTCTACCCATTTAATCACACCTCTAAAGCCCCTTTTCTCACCCAATATCTACCCAAATAATCTACAAAAACCACTCTATTTCTCTTAAATGCATTACATTTTGCTTAATGAAATTCCAGAAATCCTTTTGGCTCAATTCAAAGGGAGTTACACATTTTAGAGGTAGTGGCTTCTCTAAAGTTATTTTTTTTATTTTATTTCTCTACTCCCTATTCTATTATTATTATTATTTGATTTCATAAATACACAAATTTTCATCAATATACTATTATTTTTGTATGATAATTATTGAAACTACACTTACACGCACCTCTATATAATGGATACGAACATACTATTTCTGTGTACAGTGAACAGCTGCCTCACGAAATGATGATTGTTCAATTTTTCCATACCACCTCTCAAGTAGTCCATTATGATGGCAAAATATTTATATGTGATATATATTATATTTATATTCTTTCTATTATTATATATTTTTCATTTATATTATACATTTATGGTTTCCATAATTGGTTAATACGATAATTTTATTTGAGGAAGTGCGGACTACCGCCCCCTAAAAGTGATATGACTCATTCATTCCATGAATGGAATGTATATTGGATGGTTTTAATGAAATTATATATGATATTATACTTGAATTATAATATAATTATGTATCATTTAGTTTTCAATCCTTTAAAAAATAAAAATAAATGATAGTAGTGTTCATGCATACGTACGACTTATCGTCTCTATGAACGATGCATTTCATGTTTATCTCCAAATGTTATGTTATATTATAAATAAATATATATAATTGATTTATATGATATTTAAATAATAAATATTATTTTAGGGATAATGGACTTTTCAACCCATGGACAACTTGTAATTATAACAATTTCATTTTTGACTTAAGTATGAAATATCGACAAAATGACCGATATTAACTTAAATAATTATGTAATGTTTATAATGTGGTAATAACTGATATAAAAGAATTAATAGACTTCAAAAAGGGTCTGAAGCAAGTAGAAATTTACTTAAGGATATTATTCAGGAGGAACAAGGAACATACTTGACGAGTCAGATTCAAGGTAAGGGACTTTGTCTTAATCTCCTTTCCTTGAGGCATGTTTTTATTTATACAAAACATTCTTTTATATGGTGTATAAAGCCATTTGAATTTTAATTTCATTAAAATGGAATATTTTTATCTATGTAGCGTTTTACTAAGTGATAAATGGAATGTTTATTTCTAACGTACGTTGGGACAACAACCTTTCCATTTTCGTGAGCATTATTTGATATATGGATTCCTTAATAAGTCATAACATTTAAAAAAAAAATATATACCATATGCCCTTTTTCCATATTTTTTTTATTGAAAATGGTTTTGAAAAAACATTGATTATGTCAACATCTTAAAATCATATATTGTGATTATAATGTGGAAATGTTATCTTTCCTTTATGCTTGTTTTATGTGTTATGGATATTTTATGGTTCATGGGAATTTTTTACGTATGTGTGTTGTTCTCTAATAAACCATGGAAGGGTGATCCCGAGATAGCTCTCCAATGCATTGTGTAACATGATAGAGGTAAATGTTAATGTTTCTCCTAATATATTTAGGGAATATACCGTGATTGTTATTCCAAACGTAACTCCTTATGTAGCTATGAAAGCTACAATGTAAGTATGTTATGGATGCCACAAGTTACTTTATGATTTATGATTTCTCTGTGTTATTCATAAATCTTAGGATTTCATTAGGAATGTTAAAGAGCTTATGTTTTCTGAGTGAAAAGTATGATTTAATTGATTGTATGTATTAATGGACAAATGTTATCTTTCATTATTTATGAACCTTACTGAGATTTTTATGCTGATCCCAAGTTTTTGAAATGATTTTCATAGGGTATAAGGAAGGGTAAGAGAGAATAATTTAATAAGATTTATATCAATAAAATAATTCTTGTTTTATTTAATTAGTTTTGTTATTATGAAAAAAATGGTTAGAGTAGAATGTGTCTACTTTGTAATATTTGAGATTTAATGTAATAGTTATGGCATAATTCTCTAAAACTCTAAACCTAAAAAGATCTTCCATGTAACATTCTTGACATAACATAGGATTATGTAATGTTTAATGCTAGGGCCTAATAGTTGGTATCAAAGGTAGGTTTAGAAAACTTTAGACGTTAGGTTATTATTAATTTAATATCCTAAAATTATTTTTACTTTATATTAATATAGAAAAGATATAGCATTTGATGTTTACCATGTTTCTTCGCCTATAATATTTCTGTGTTAGAATGGGTTGTTGTAGAGGAAACAAGGAAACTATAATGGGACGACATCAAGAGGAAAATATCCTCCCAAATGAGCAACCTGAGATGGTCAGAATCAGAATAGAATATTTTGTTTCAGTGATGACATAGTTGACTCAGGCTATAAATGGTGGTGTTATCCATGTATGAGATCATCCAGATCAACCACATAGGAACGTGTTATTAGTGTAACATTTCATGAGGCAACATCCCCATCATTCATAGGATCATCTAACCCTATGCTAGCTAAAGGGTGGATTAAAGCACTAGAAAATATTTCTGATGTCATGGGGTGTTCAGAACATCAAAAGGTCAGTCTTGTTGTTTACTGTTTTGAATGTGAAGCCGATCAGTGGGGGTTTATGGTTAAAAATATCATGGATATTGAGGAGATGATCTTTATTGGGAATAATTCAATAGTATGTTTCTTGAGAAATATTTTTCTAAGGCGGTTTGACTTAGGATGGAAAAGAACTTCTTGTAATTAAAGCTGGAGGATAACTTAGTGGCTGCTTATTAATCAAAATTCACTCGATATCCACAGTATGCTCCAAATTTCATATGATATCTTGATAGTAAAATCTATCACTTTTTACTCAGAATTAAATCCAAATCATCTTTGTGTTGTAGCTTCTTGTGTGTTTAAATGTTATGAAAAACTTGTTCGATGTGCAGAAAAGGTAGAAATGGATTTTTCCGATGATCAGGTGTTTTTTGACAAATAAAAAAATAAGTGGTCGAGGTGGAAGATGAAAGGTAACAACTCTTCAAAAACATTTTATGGTAAGAAACTTAAGAATACAGTTTGTAAAGTTTTTGGTAAAAATAATATTGGGGACGACCTTTTGAATTATGGTAAGTGCTATTGATATGGTGAAATGGGACATAAGGCTCATAATTTCAGTGAAAAAGATCAAGATAATTGTAAGACAAAATATGATTTACAGTGAGTAAAATGTTTTTAGTGAAATAAAATAGGTCATTATGAAAATGTGTGTCCGACGAAGAACTCAAATGATGGAAAAAGGTGGACTACAAGCATAAAGTGGTGGTGAAACACTTTACAACTACTTTAGCAGATGTTGGGCAATAAAATGAACTAATATCAGGTGCACTATTTGTTTATTCAGTTTATGTCAATGTGTTATTTTATTCAGGGTCTAAACATTCATTAATTTCGGAGAAATTTTCAAGTAAATTGAGAATTCCATCTAAAGATATGAATCCTAAACTTGCTGTAAAAACACTAGGAGGAAATGTTGAGATAAAAAGAAATTATAAGAACCTATCTTTCCTTATGTGTGGAAAGAATCTATCTGTAAACCTTATTGTTTTGCCTCTAGGAGAGTTGATTTTGGGAATGGATTGGATTTTTGTTTATCATTCTAAGATTGAATTCATAGCTAAAGATGTTTACTTTCGGAAATAATTTTAGTATGTGTACAAGAATGAACCCATACTTTTAATGATATATCAGGAAGCTAAGAAACTAGTAAAAGATGGAAATAAATGTTACCATGTACATATTGTTGAAAACAAAGGAACTGTTCAGGTTAACGATGTACAAATGGTCAATGAGTATCTTGATGTCTTTCATAATGAGTTGACTAGTATAATACCTGATCTAGAAGTTGAATTTATAGTTGAGTTAGTTCCTAATGCTAATCCAATTTAAAAACCACCTTATAGAATAACTCAAATTGAACTTTTAGAGTTAAATAAGCAATTGTATGAGTTTTTATATAAAGGTTTCATTCGATCTAGAACATCACCATGGGGATCTTCTATCTTTTTTTTAAAAAATAATTATAGTTTAATGAAACTTTTCATTGATTATAGGGTCTTTAATAATATCACTATTAAGAAAAAGTATCCTTTTCTTCATATTGATGATTTGTTTAATCAGCTCCAGGGAGATCTATATTTTTCAAAGATTGACTTGATGTTGGGGCACCATCTGTTGAAAGTAAAGGAAGAAGACATTATAAAGACCATTTTTCATATTAGATATGGCCTTTATAAATTTTTAGTTATGCCTTTTGGTTTAACTAATGCACTTTTTGTATTCATGGATCTTATAAATATAATTTTCAATGAGTTCATGGATAAGATTTTGGTTGTATTTATTGATGATATTTTTGTATATTCTAAAAGTAAATAAGATCTTGAAAGTCATTTAAGGGTTGTCTTGCAAACCATAAAATAAAATAAATTATATGGGAAATTCAGCAAGTTTGAGTTTTTATTATAACAAATTTCATTCCTTGGTCACATTGTTTCTAAAGATGGCATAATTATTTATCCTATTAGAACATAATTTTCTAAATAATGGACAAGACCCACAAATATAACCATGATTCTTAGGTTTCTTGGTTTAAAAGGCTCTTACCGGAGGTTTTTTGAATTTATTTCACGTTTATCTAGCACACAAACTAACTTAACTCGAAAAGGTGTTAAATTTATCTAGAAAAAATAATGTGAGGATTGTTTTCAATAATTGAAATGAATATTGGTGAATAATACAATATTTTAATTACATTCCAGAAATGGTGAGTTTGTCTTCTACAGTGACAATTTGTTGAAAGGACATGGTTGTGTCCTAATATGGAATGATCATGTAATTGCTTATGCTTCCCGTCAGTTGAAACCTCATGAGTTAAATTACCCAAAACATGATTTGGAATCAACTGTTGTTGTTTTTACTATAAAAATTTGGAGGCGTCATTTGTATGGAGTAAAGTGTGAAATATATGAAAATAAAAAAAGTTTGAAGTATATATTCACTTAGAAATAATTAATCAGGATACAAAGGAGATAACTATAATTAATTGAGGATTATGATTGCATGATCCATTACCATCCAAGTAAGGAAAATAATATGGATGTTTCTTTAAGTTGAAAGAGTAATGCTACATTAACCATGTTACGTTTGGAATGAGATCCTTTTATTTTCGATTTGATGAATTTTGGATTGGAGGTTGTTGGTATGGGGAATTCCTTTGTTTTGTTTCTGGTGATAGTGAAATTGTCTCTAGAAGACAGAATAAAGAAAGCATATAAAGAAGATAGTGAGTTGACAAAAAAAGGTAGATTTGGTTTAAAAGGGTATGTTTCCTAAATTTAACATTGATTAAGACTTTGTTTTGAGGTTTGGAAAGAGATTATTTGTTCCTTGTGATTCCTAGTTTATGAAAGAGTTATTATGTAAAGATCATAGTTCTCTATTTTCTGTTAATCCTAGAAGTACTAAGATGTGCAGAGATCATCAGAAGTATTACTGGTGGGATGGAATGAAAAGACCTCTTACTGAACTTATTGTGAAGTATTTATTTTTTAAATAGGTTAATGTAGAAGGACAATTACTGAAAATGATTCTTTAGCCTTTTCCTATGCTAGAGTGGAAATGGGAAGACATTTCAATGTATTTCGTAGTGGTATTAACAAATAATTCCCAAGGTAAAAATGAAATATAGGTTATTGTTGATCAATTTACTAAATTTGATCATTTTATTCCTATTCTAGATACTCTTTCTCTAGATAAACTTTCTCAATTGTATATTAATGAGATATAAAGGTTACATGGATTTTCATTTCTATTGTATCGGATTTTGATCTCAACTTCACTTCTAACATTTTGAAGGGCCTTTATAAGTCATTGGGTACATAATTAAATTTTAGTACAGCTTTTAATCCACAATTATATGGGTAGTTAGAATGAAAAATTCTGACCTTGGAAGATATGGTACGTGCTTGTTCAATGGATTACCCGGGAAGTTGGGACCAACAACTTTCTTTGGTTGAGTTTTCTTATAATAACAGTTTTTATTCTAGTATATAGATAGCCCCATTTGAATCATTATATGGAAATTGGGGTTGAACTCTAGATATTTTTTATGATGTTGGTGAAAAGAAGTTGATGAGACTAGAATTGGTAGAAGAGGTGGTAGAAAATTTCCCGTTGATTCAGAAGCAAATGAGAACAGATCAAAGTTGAAAGAAAAGTTGAGTGGATAACCAGAAAAAGGATCTTTCTTTTGAGGTAGGTGATCATCTCTTTCTCAATGATTCCCCATGGAAAAGTGTGATGTGTTTTGGTAAAAAGGGAAAGTTATGTCTGAGGATCATTGGACACTTCTATGTTTATCCCATCTACAAAATGTTTTTAAATGTTTCAATGTTGAGAAATTATATACTAGATCCATCTCATGTTTTGAGTCCATAGGTAGTTCAGTTGAAAGAGAATATTTCTTATGAGGAACAACCAGTCTAGATTCTTGACCGTAGAGAGAAAGTGTTGCAGAATAAGGTAATCTATCAAGTAAAGGTTTTGTGAAAAAACCATATTGTTGGAGAGGAAATAGGGGAATATGAAAATGATATGAGGGAGAAATACCCCCCCCCCCCACTTATTTGATAAGTGAATAAAATTGTGAGGACACAATTTCCAAAAGGGGGAAGGATGTAACATCCTAGGTAAATAAAGAATATGACATTGTCAAATTTATTAATATTTGTAAATTAAATATTAATTTTTCTTTAAATGGGATTGTAAGTTTGATGTTGTACCCAACACACAATAATGGGTATCTCTGAAATCTTATGTTTCACACAATACTGAGTCATATCGAAAAAGTAATAATATAATATTATTATTTTAAATGGTAGTTAACACATATTCATTGTACTAGCAGGAATGAAAATAACTAACTATATTATGATTAAACATATTTTTTAAATGTTTTTACGTTTATCCAATAAAATTTAGAGTCTTAAAATGAGAATGAATCCAATTTTAAGCACAAATACTATAATATTTTTTAAAGGTAGTTTTACCGCCTTTTGATAGAAAATCCTTTTTAAATATATTTTTTTTCAATTTTATATGTTCCCTTTGAAAAATTAAACTTCTTCTTTAAAATACGGACATCAAAATTTACTTTGGGTAAAAATTTGGTATTTTTCTGATAAAGTTCATTTTTAATGAATAGTGAAAATACTACATTTGAAGTCAAAATTGTCTTTTAATCTAATTTATTTATATGGTTAGATTATCTTTTTAATTGGTTTTAAAGTTTAATTAGATTTTTTTATCATTTAATCCAATTCTTTTCCTTGTAAGTGATTTTACTTTTTAATTGGACATAAACACATGTCAATCTTTTGATAGTTTTGACTTCTTAAAAACACATTTTTGGTTTTGACAATGAGAATTAACTATAAATTAATTTCTTCAATTCATGTTTATTAAATTTGTAAAAATGGATTCCATATTTGGAATTTTGAGGTCTAAATTGTGTAAATAGGTGCCTTTTATTTTTAGACATTATGAATAGTAACTTCAGTAAATATTTTATTTACCATGGTTAAAGGGTAAACCTGGTAAATAAGGATAAAAATAATATTATAATAATATTAAACTACCCTAACACTTGTACATAATCTGTTAGATGAAATATGTCTGACCATGGGTATTCTTGGGTAAATTTTCGGACCCCATGGAGCCACTATAATGTGCAAATGACATTTTATATGAATTAATTTAAAGTAATGAAAAATAAAACATAAATATGTCTTTTTTAATTAATTTTTTTATATGAGGTTATATAAGTTATCTCTTTGAATATAAATAGTAATTATAAAGCTAAAAATATTCTTACATCATGGTATTTTATTTATAATTTTTAGACATCAAATAAATAAATATATTTATGACACAATGATGATGTAGTGATTACCTTATTAATGAATGATTTAGATAAATGAGATTTAAAATATTAAAATAAAATTATTTTAAAACTTCTTATGTCATAAAATAATTTTATCGATGATTATGACTTGTTATATTTGAATTAATGAAGTTTTTTTTAAGGAATCAAGTTTTTATGGATTTTTTAAAAGTCATAGTATGAATAGAATATAAATTGGCACAAATGAGTCTAAAAAAGTACTTTTTAATTAAACAAAATAATAGTCCTAAAAATATATGATTAATAAAAATTACTTAGGTAAGGTTTAACATGTCATTAATGAACTAATTGAGGTTCTGTTTTCATTTTATAGTAACTATATTAACCATATAGTATGAATATACAAGAAGACATGGTGAGCTTCAAATTAGTTAACTAAGGGCTAAAGCTAAAAGATAAGGTTACATTAATGACCAAGATTTGTCTAAAACCTATTTTTGAGAGTTTTTCAACCCCAAATCATATTATATTTTAAATAAATTACTTTACAACCATTTGAAACTGAAAATCATTTTATAAGAAAATAATAATTTCAAAATTTCTTAAAGTGCATTCTCTAAAGTTCTTTTCTTTTATTTCACTTCTCCACTCCCTATTCTATTCTTATTATTTTATTTAACAAAAAAAAATAGTATCCTTAATATACTAGGATTTTTTAGGAAAATAATTCAAAATACACTTACACAAACCTCTATCTAATGGATACGAACATACTATTTCAGTGTACGGAGAACCGCTGCCTCATGAAATGAAGATTGTTCGATTTCACCGTACCAAATCTCATAGTGACCATTATTATGGAACTGTATTTATATGTGATATATATTATATTTATATTTCCTATATGCTTCTTTATTTCTTAATTTATATCATACCTTTATGGTTTCCATAATTGGTAAATATGATAATTTCATTTGAGGAAGTGCGGACTACTATCCCCTCAAAGTGATATGACTCATTCAAGCCATACATGGAACATATAAAGGATGTAGTTAATAAACTTATATATTTGATATTATACTGGAATTATAATATACCTATGTATCATTTAGTTTTCATTCCTTTATATTTTAAAAATAAATGAAAGTAGCGTTCTTGAGTACGTACGACTTACTATCTCCATTAATGGTGAATTTCATTTCATACCACAAAATGTTATGTACTATTATAAATAAATAAATATACTATATTTATATGATATTTAAATATTTAATATCATCCTGGATATAATGGAATTTTTAACCCATGGACAATTTGTAATTAGAACAAGTTCATTTTTTACTCAAGTACCAAATATAGAAAAAACAACTGATGTTAAGTTAAATAATTATATAATATTTATAAAGCTGTAATAAGTGATATAAAAGGAATAATAAACAAGAAAATGGTTATGAATCAAGTATAAATTAACTTAAGTTTATTATCCAGGTAGAACAAGAAACATACGCGACGAGTCATATTAAAGGTAAGGGACCTCTTCTCAATCTACTTTCATTGAGGCATATTTTTATTTATACATGACTTGATTTTATAAGGTGTATAAAACCCTTTGAATTTTAATTTCATTCAAATTGAATATTTTTTTCTACGTATAATTTTACAAAATGATAAAGGAAATGTTTCTTTTTAACATACATGTTGACAATGACCATTCCACCACTGTAAGAATTATTTTATATTTGGCTTCGTTAACAAGTTGTAACATTTTTTAAAGGAAAATAAATGCCATATACCCTTTTTACATATTTTGGTATTGGAAATCGTTTTGAGAAATTATTGATTATGTGAATATATTTAAATTATATATTTTGATTGCAATGTGGAAATTTTATCTTTCCTTTATGCTTTTTTTATGTGTTATGAATATGTTATGGTTCTTGGGCATTGTTTATGTTTAGTGGTGGTTCCCTGATAAGCCAAGGGCTGGTGAGATCAAGATAAATCTCCAATTAATTGGGTAAAATGACAGAGGTAAATTTTATTGTTTCTCCTAAGAGATTTAGGGAATATACCGTGATGGGTATTTCAAATGTAACTCACTATGTAGCTGTGAAAGATACAATGTAAGTATGTTATGGATCCCACAAGTTACCTTTATGATTTATGATTTATATGTGTTACTCAAAAATCTGATGATTTCATAAGGTATGTTAAATATCATATATTTTCTAAGTTAAAATTATGATTTCATTGATTATATATATTGATGGAAAAATGTTTTCTTTCATTTTTTATGACCCTTACTGATATATTTATGCTCATACCATGTTTTTGAAATGTTTTTCCTAGGTATAAGGAAGGGTAGGAGAAAGGAAGAATTAAAAAAGATTTATATCAAGAAAAGAATTCAAGTTTTATTTAATGAGTTTTATTGTTCTGAAAAAATAGTTAGAGTAGAATTTGTCTACATTGTAATACTTGAGATTTAATGTAATAATTATGGCCTAATTCTCTATAACTATAAACCTGAAAAGTCCCTTAATATAGAATTATTGACTTAACTCAAGATTATGTAATGTTTAAGGATGAGGTCTTATAATATATATATTTTAGATATGGTTAATGTTATATGACCATGGTTATAAGGTATATTAAGGTGGTGGATGATGAAATTAACATAAAATACTTGGGTTAGTGTTATACATTTTTTTTTCTGAAACCTTCTTTAGATAAAACATTATACCCTAAATGTTTGGTACTTTTCTAAGACTAGGACCTATAAGAATTCGTGAAGGTTGTTGGTAACATATTTGGGTATGTATTGTTTGAGATAAAAGTCTCATGTGGTTGAAGAAGAGTGGAGAGGGTGTTCCCTTTTATAAGTGAGGGGAGTGACACTCTAATAATTATTAAAAGTTTTAAAATAATATAAAGTAATATTCATGGGAAAGTGGAACTTAAATTGTTAATATTTTAATAATTTTTTACAAAAGTCTAAATAAAATTATCATATATGAATTAAGATAATAATTTATGACCTTATAACTTATTTTTAACCTCAATTAACATGATTTACCCTATTACCATAGTGACAACATTTTTACTAAAGTTGTTATACATAATAAGGAAGAATTAAATTGAACCCATTAATAAATATGAAAATAATTATTCAAAATATTAAATACATTTCTAAAGATTAGTTCTATATAATACCCATAAATTAATTTTAATATGATAACATGAAACGCAACGTGAAACATTTTTTTCTGTAAAATTAGTTTTTATGCCTAAAAATAAAATTCTTGAGAAATAAAATACAATGATGGGTAAAATGAAATTAATTACATTTTAAAAAAATCTTAAGTTACATTAAAACCAAATCATAAATATAATGACAATTTTAAATTACTTTAATTAAAAAATGGATGTTCTTTAAAAATCATTTTGTTTCCCTATTCACCCAAAAGTAATCCCTTTTAGAAAAATCACATATATTTTGTAAAAAAGTTGAAATGATTAAAATTTTAATAGTGTATAAAGATGGAAATAAAAGAATAATGGGTATTTTATTAATGATTCCAGAGTTTCCCTTCTATCAATCGTCATTTACAATCTAGAGTGGGGATGCAGTGGCTTTTATAAGTAGTAAACTAGGGTAGGGTAGGGGGATTGGTGGGGGTGGAAGTCCACCCCCATTGAATACTACACTTGTCATCAGTGGCTACATAACACTCCCCATTGGGATGCACACCCCTACCAATTTGATATGTTTTTTGATAATACCTCATTAAAATATTATTCCTAAAAAGCCCAGTGGGATAAAAACTAGAATATGGAAATGTGTACAATCACATAGACTCCCTTGGAAAGTTACATTATATTTAAAAAAAAATTCTACACATACCTTTATTATTTAAAATACTTATAAGGATAACTATTTGTTTTTTATTTATAAATAAATCTACAATATTTTCTCTTTATTGAACATATTTCATGTTGATATATCTGTTCCTCGTTAGCTCTTGTGTGAAGGGGAAAATTTTCAATGGTATGTGTTTTTTCTGGTCATTATTGTTGAAGCCTTCCTTAAAAAATTTGATGCACATAATATTTTCATCAAATAAAATTATTGGGATACTATACATATGAAATCCACTTTCCACTCAAATGTTTTGAGTTATATACCACAACCAAACACATTCTCAACATGTTTCAAGCATTGCTATCAATTTTGAATTATTTTATGATGTTGTGATGAGTGTATGACTTTGTAAATTCCAATATATATTAGTACCTCTACTTTTTAACACATAACTCGTTTGTGATCATGCATTATGAGGATTAGATAAATAACTATCATCTTATAAATTTTCCATCTTCATTTCAAATTTTTTAAAATATAATAAACAAAAATAAAAAATACCACAAAGAAAATGAAAAATATGTTAAATTATATTCAAGTGTATTCATGCATGGGATGAACTAAATAATTCCATTAAATTAGTAGTAAAATATATATCAGGATGATTAAAGTTGGCATGATACATTAGTGCTCTAATAGCACTGGGGTATGGTACTTATGGACCAACCAACATCCTCATTTTCTCAGAAGGTTGAAATTTATCTTTCTCAATATTTAAAGACCGAACAACCAATAGAGTAATTAAAAGATTTACTTTATCCATATTAAATCAATTTAAGTCGTTTTGAATATTATTTGACTAATGAAAAAATATACTACATGGAATATACTCAATTTTTAATCACAAACAATACTTGGTTTCTCCCAGGTCAATATTTTCAAATTAATTCTTTATGTTTCTCATTATTTTATTGATATCTTATACAATTCTAATGATAGTTAAATTAACAATATAAACAGTAACGATTTTATATCAGGATGTGTTTTTCTTAATAAAAACACATGGTATAATGTGGTTATTTAAATACCCTTTATTTAATAAATATTCACTCAAATAATTATACGACATACATCCATATTGTTTTAATCCATATAGGGATTTATAAAATTTAACTAAACATAGGTATTTGGGTTTTGATTTCAATACTTATGGTATTTTAAATACTTCTAGGATTCTAATATATATACTACTATTAAGTGACCCATATGAATAAGCTATAACAAAAACCATAAGATACATATTATCCTTATTATCTACTGAATGTCTGATTAGATATAGATATGTAATAGCATACATAACATGAGAATTTGTGTGACGCCCCAACCCCAGAATCCCAGAGTTTGTGCATTTTTACATATCATTATCATGATCATAAAAGATCAAATCTCAAAAGACCGATTAGTTTAGTAGCCTTCAAAGTACTAGATACATTCACAAGGTTTACATTACATCATAAAATAGAAAACTACAACAACATTTTTTCCATAGACAACACTGAGATCCCATAGACTATCCCTGCAGGTCAATCATAATATATTTCTTCGCATCTTGGGAAAAATAAAACATAGAAACGGATATGCTCAGATGCTCAGTAAGGATAACAATATAGCGGAAACATTCATAAATAAGCATAAACATTTAAGACAACGAATAAAACTAAAACCAAAGCTTTTTCAACATAAACATCATCATAATATGGAAAATATAAATCAAAATAATTCCATTTACTTACTCACATTAATATTCTACTAGTCGACTTATCACATGGAATATTAATTAACACTTTCATAATGAAGGAATTCATAATGCCAGACTTTCATAACAACAAAGTCAAGGCTTTGTGCCAAGAATAAAAATAAGATTTTGTCAAGGACTTGTGCAAAGACACTAGTTTGTCTCATGAAACCTACTGATGCATCGAGAAGCTATAGCAGGCTCCACCCGTCATATACTAATTCCATTGCATTCCTCATATGAAAAGGTTTAAACAAAACGTAAACATTCGTATTAAAAATGGCATATGAAATGTCAATAATTCTTCCATAAAACATGAATGGTATAAAAATAACACATCCACAGTCAAACATATCACAAAACTTTCAATACAATGTGGATGTTTTGTATCATAATAAATCAACTTAAGATAAGCTTAAAATCCATCAAAGGATGTTGATATAGATGAAATCAAAACATTTCTTTAGTGAAATATCTCTTTCAATTTTAAAATGATTTAAAATTAATATAATTATAATAGAAAACATTTATTTTCTAAATATTCTTATAAGCTTGTAAGGGAAGCTTCGGTGATGTTATAATGGGGGGAAATAGATGCACCCGCCGTATATGTTAAAAAACATTCTTACCTTAAATTTATCGAAAAGGTTATAAAGTACCTTGTTTGGAAAACAACAGAAATATTCCTTTATAAACATCTTTTAAAAGTCAAACAAGGGTATAGATGACTTTAAAACATATTCTATAAAATAGTAATAATATTCTGAAATACATTCTTAAGAAACATGGATGTGGATGATAATGAGGTCCCAGTTGATAATTACGTATAAACAACCTCGGATAATGAAAAGATTGTAGATTTAACCCTTACCTTGCACTTTTCATTAGACGATGGTAGGTTAAAATCCATTATAATGGTTAAATAATTGTTATTAAATTACAAAATAATCATATACATTAATGTGATATCATATATGATCTTTTAACATTGCTTTGTTAATAATATCATAGTATTATCGTTGTTTCGGGTGTTAGATGATTCATTTTCCATTATATGATTTTTTACGTAAGTAATGTTTGTTTTGGATAAGATTTATCTTATTCATATTCAGAATGATATTACGTCATTAAAAATTATTTTTAATCATATAATGAAAATTATTCTTGAATTGATACGATGGGAAATGAATCTCATCGCGTTCGTGGAGATGGTAATCTGTACGTACGCACGAGTGACAATATCATTATTTTGATATTAAAAGAATATATAATTGGATGGTATATCATATATAAAGAATAATTATAATTTTATATTTATTATTTACATCAATTAAACATCATTATTATACACATCCAAATAATAATGTATTGAATAACAATTACACCACGATGTGGAGATGGTTAGCCGTACATACGCACGTATGGTGACATGTCATTCAAAGGATGGATAGAATAATGAATACGATTGTAAAATATTTATAATAACATAAAAGAATATAGAATATTGTGGATTTAATATTTTATAAAGGAAACAACAAAGAAAGAAGAACTGGAAGAAGAAAGGAACTCAAAAGAGGTGATGAAATATTTAACTCTTCTTTGGGTTCTTCATTTTGATTTGATTAAAAGGGCTCCTTATGTTGGATTTCTGAATAATGGAAGGACTCTATGTTGAAGGGACGAAAGTTTAGAGGGTATTTGGGAAGGTTTTGGCTGATCCAAATGGATTTTAAGGTGTGAATTAGAGAGAAGGGAGAGTTCCCTTTTATAAGAGGGGTGAGGGGCACCTTAAGAAAAGACTGAAATATTATTTTATGATAACATCATTTTCGGTTTCTAATGAATCCAAAATGGATTATTTAATGGATACGGGTTGTATGGGTAGAAAACCACTCAACCAATAGGTTTTAGATAGGTTTGGGTCACTATATTATCCTTATCTTTTAGATTTAACTCTTAGTTAAATAGTTTGACATTTACCATGTCTCTTTGTATTTTTATACTATATGGTTAATAAACATACTATATACTTTCAAGATAATCCCAAGTGGTTCATTAATGATACACCTATCATTATATAGGTCTTTTGGCAGAACGTTAGATTTTTAAAAATAGAATATCGATTAATAATATAATATTTGTTTTAAAAACTCTTTTATGTCAATTTGAACACTATTTGGTATTTTGTTTTTTCTAAATTTATAACAGGATTATTACTTTGAAAAAAATTCATCTTTCCAACCCTAATATGTCATATTAACCTATAAAATTAGTTGAATTCATAAAAAGTCTCAAATTACATTTATTTGAATATTTATTATATCAATTATTTTAATATTTCATTAATTAGGTAATTACTACATCATCATTGTGTAATAAATAAATTAAATTATTTAATGTATAAATAATATAAATAAAATACCATTATGTAGGAAATAATTTTTTCTTTATAAGGAATATTTATAGTCGAATTTATCTTATGTATAACCCTATATTAAAAATGTTTTAGTTATTAAACATTGATTTTAACTCTTTTAACTTTTCTTTTAATAAAATAATAACAAATGTCCTAATCTAATCCAAGTCGACCTAAAGGATCATATTTTATTACTAAGGTTGTTCTTGGTGTAATTAAACTTATCCAATAGAATAAGGACATGTGTTAGGGTAATAATAAAATCATTTTTACCCTTAATTACCCTATTTACTTTTAACAGTGATAAATAAAAGTAAAAGAGTTACTATTCACCAAAAATTATTATCATCTTATTAAGCCACATTTTACTTACTGATATTAACCGTGTCTCTCGGTTTTTTAAGCGGTAAAATTATGTTTTATGAAAATTTGCAAATTATCCTTGGAGGTGGGTAAAAGACGGTAAAACGTTCAATAGAATTTTCATATATATAAAATTATTATAAACTGACTCCAATGAATTACATTAAACTTATATAGGTATTAAATATCTATTTTTACCGAAAAAAATTAAATGAAATAAATAGTTATTTAAATGAAATGTCAGTTTTAAACTATAACTCAGTGTTTTTTACTATTCATCAAAAATTAAATGTTTTTTAGAAAAATACCAAAAATTCACCCTAAGCTAATTTCGATATTCCAAATCCAAAAATGAAGTCCATTTTGAAAGATAAAATTTATAAAATTTTAAAAAGTGGGTATTACTATTCATAATGGCTAGTTTGATTGGTTGTGGTGTGTTCAAACTCGAAGTTATGTACAACACACGCTATTGTATTATTCAAAGAGAAGTGTACAGTGGAAGCTTGGGGTGTTACATTCTACCATCCTTCAAATAATTTTGTCCTCAAAATTTCTAGAGTATTACTGCGTAAAAAGACTCGGTTAGTTATTCATCGTAAGTTCCTCGGGTTCCCACGTTGCCTCTTCCATCTTATGGTTTCTCCATAGAGCTTTTACCAGACGAGTCGTCCGATTTCTCAACACATGTTCTCTTGTATCAAGAACCTTGACATGCTCTTCACAATAAGACATATCAGGATCCATCTCTAATTCCTTATAGGTGTGTACATGCGTTGGGTCAGGCTTGTATTTTCTAAACAGTGATATGTGGAACACATCGTGAACTTTGGAGAGACTTGGCGACATTCCCAACCGGTAAGCTACAACCCCAATTCATTATAGAATTTCGAAAGGTATGATGTACCTGGGACTTAATTTTCCCTTTTTACAAAAACATATAACACCCTTCCATAGAGATACCTTCATGAAAACATGGCCTCCTACCTGAAATTCCAAATCCTTCTTTTGGTTATCGGTACAGCTCTTCTGCCTACATTGAGATACTTTGATGTGGGTTTGGATTACCTTCACCTTTTTTATCATTTCCTCTAAAATTTCTGGGCCTACGATTTTTCTTTCACTAACATCATCCCAACAGGTTGGTGTGCGACATCTCTTTCTATATAACGCTTCATATGACTCCATCTGAATACTCGAATGGAAGCTATTGTTATATGAAAATTCTACAAGAGGTAAATATTTATCCCATATACCTTTAAAGTCAAGTGAGCATGATATCAACATGTCTTCTAAGGATTGAACAGTTCTTTCTGATTTTCCATTAGTTTGGGGGAGGTAGGCAGTGCTGAAATGAAGTTCAATATCCAAGGCTTTCTGAAGAATTTTCCAGAATCTTAATTTAAAATGGGGATCAAGTTCAGAAACAATCGATAGTGGTACTCCATGATGTCTTACAACTGCATTAATTTATAGTCTTGCTAAACGTTCAAGTGGTAAATCTTCCATTATAGAAAGAAAATGTGCACACTTGGTAAGACGATCAACAATGACCCATATTACATTGTTCTATATAATAGTCTTTGGTAGCCTTATGACAAAGTCCATCGTGATAGAATCCCATTTCCATTCAGTTATGGGAATAGGTTGCATGACGCCTCCAGGATATTGCCTTCCAACTTTCACTTGTTGAAAAATCATACATCTTGACACAAAATCAGCAATATCCCCTTTCATGTTGTCCCACAAAAAATGTTCCTTCCAATCTCTATACATTTTGGTGCTCCTATGGTGTATAGGTAAATTGTAACTGTGAGCATAATCCAACAATTCCCTTTTTAGATCAGGTATATCGGGAACACAATGTCTCTTCCCAAATATTAAAATTCCATCTTCATATACGAAGTCACTCAATCTCCCATTATTCATAGATTTAATCTTCTTTTGAAACTCTTCATCACTGGTCTGAGAATCCATTCTAGTAAAGATGGTTTGGAAACTATTTTAAAAAGTATTGATTATCCACCTTCTATGGTTATTCCCACATCCATCTTTACTAGATCCATGAGAATAGAATCTCTTTCAACTCTCATATTGTACAAAATTCCATGATCTTTTCTACTTAAAGCATCTGTCACCTTATTTTCCTTCCCTGGGTGGTAGTGTATCATGCAATCATAAATCTTGGGTAGTTCAAGTCATCTCATTTTCCTCATGTTGAGTTCTTTCTGTGAGAAAATATACTTCAAACTCTTATGATTGGTATATAACTCACATTTTTCACCATAGATATAATGTCTTCAAATCTTCAAAGAAAATATTATGATTGTTAACTCAAGATCACGAGTAGGCTAGTTTTTCTCATGAATTTTCAGTTATTGTGATGCATAGGAAATAACTCTATCATTCTATGTAAAGACCCGCAAATTACATAGAATTTTTTTTCATAAATTCTTTGGGATTTTACGAGCATGAAGTTTTTGAAGGCACCTGATTCCGAGACCCGGTGTGCCGGGAATCAATTTTTGAATATTAGCTCGGGTACGTTCAGTGAACGAACAAGCGGGTTTTTCAATCTTTTGAAATCGTGCTTGGAATTAAAATCTGAGGGCACCGATGAAACCGCAATGCCAGTAATTGCTTATGAGGACTTTTACTGTAGATGGGTTTGCACGGGAGGAGTGAAAAATTGTGGTTTAAATAAGAAGAGAATAAAAAAGTGGATCAATTTTTATTCTTTAACTATGGCAGTTTTATCCTACAAGGGGGGGTTAGGGTGGGACCCACTAGCATCCTAACTACCCATGGGAGGATAAATGTGAGGTGGGGCCCCCAAAATCCCCAACCCTCCACATTCCTTAAACCCCCATTAAACCCTTGTATTTAATTTGGTTACTCCTCCTCTCCCCACTCTTCCAATTTAATTCATTCCAAAACACATTAATTTAATTAACTGAACCTCATACATTAATTGAATTAAGTATTTGAATATGTAATTTTGAATTCATGGAAAAGTAAAATAAAATAAGGGGAAGCCTTATTTTATTTTTGGTTGGCTGGTTGTGTTGAGAATTCGAGGAGAAAGAGATCTAGTTTCTTTTGAAGAACTTTATCTTCAACGAAGAACGCCAACTCTCCGATGAAGAACGTTGATTCGGCAGCCCGGGATTTTTTATCCTCTTCTTCCTCCACGATAAGGGAGGAGACACTGACGATGAAGGAAATGACGCCATCATCCACGGCGCTTGACAACCGCGAACTTCCTTCGAGTTAGGGGTTAATTATTTTGTTCAAGTTTTATCATCGACCTTCGTTGATTAATATTTGGCCGCTTGTTATCATTATAATGAGAGGAGATCAGACCGCACAAACATGGCTGATCCTTGTCCCCTTTTTCTTATTGATCACCATTGATGTTTGAGGCGAAGGCGGCGTGGTGTTGTTGCACTGCGCGTGGACGAAGAGGACCACCGATGGAGAGGGCCGTGGCGGTGGTGTGGGACGCCATCGAGATGCGCCGGAGAAGCCGAGGGAGGACGCAGCCGGAGCAGGCTGCGGTGGAGGGGTGCGGTGCCATCGTGTCGTGCTGGTCGAGAAAGAGCCGCGGTGGTCCAGCAGGGGCGGCTGGCTCTGCCAGCCACCGGAATCTCTAGGAGGCGGGACTCTGAAGGGTCCCACGATGGCTCAACCGGACAGCCGTTTTCTAGAAACCCAAGGGGTCATAACCCCCCCAATAAAATTTTAGGGCGGACCCCATAGGGTCCGTAGTTTCTGCAAATAGGGGGTGATGCCCCCTTTGCGCCCCGCTCGTCCAGTCCCGAGTCATGGACGGCTTCCAAGCTGGGCCGGGTCGCACCAGTTGGGCCGGGCCGCACCCAATCGGTCTGGACTCAGACCCGGGTCGGGTGGACCCAGGGGGTATTGGGCCGGGTCGGACCGGGCCCAGACGCCCTATTTTCAGGCCAGGTTCGTTCAGAAACCCATATCTTTGGATACAGACCTCCGATCGACACAACATTAGTTGCATAGGGATCCTTTAATCATGATAGTCATTGCGGTATATTACACTCGAGGTTACAACGATGTTTGGGTATGGCTGGGTTGGTTCGAACACGAAACTAACCGGGCCCATGGAGCGGAAATGCTTATAACATAAGAACCGGATGTCCGAATGACCTACCGTCAAATACATTGAATTCCTCTTGGTAAGATGGTTATTTTGGCTTACTCCACTCAAGGTTTGGACGCATCTAGTTTATGGTCGGATTAGTTTAGCTTAAAAACCAACTGGGCCCCTTGGATGGAATAACTAATATCTCTCAGACTGGGTGTCCGATTAACGCACTGTTTGTCACATTGAGTTCCTATTGAGGAGATAGAACATTGTGATACATCAACTCAGGACTTCTTGACAGTTGATGTATCAATCCCTTGGCTCTTGGAGTGGACCCTCCCGGAATCAAGCGTGCTGTGTGCAGGAACCCTTGAGCTTGCTGCGATGACGATGATGACTGTACTTGGATGCTATGTTGGTTCGATAGCGAGGACGACTATACTTGGATCCTACGTGGGTTCGGAAGCGAGGATTACTGTACTTGATTCCTACATGGGTTCAGCAGTGAGGACGACTGTACTTAGATCCTACGTGGGTCGGCATCGATAATTATTGTACTAGGATCCTACGTGGGTTCGGTAGTGAAAACTTCTGTACATGGGATCCTACGTGGGGTCGGCAGGGGAGATGTTTCAGAGGCTACATCTATCATCTACACACTTCGTAGTGAGTAGTATACTTCTGCGAGCTAAGTATTTACTTTCAATCATTATTTTTGATATGATTGTCTTACATTCCTGTGTGGGTTGGGTTATGCTTTCCTGTGTGGACTGGGTTATACTTGGGCTCGTGAGTTGGAGCAGAACTGGAACTGATGACTTAGGTATATGTATGGGCATATACCTAAGTAGAATTGGTTGATAATTTTTATTTGTATATTTCCTTTTTGGTTTATCATTTGTGGATTTTTGAGACCTTCGAGGGGTATCGTGGTCCCTACTGACTATCTTATACTCACCCCTGCACGGGCTATGCCCACACTTTGTTGTGTTGGATGCCGACGACGGATATCGCTGATCATGGTTGAGACTTGTGGAGTGGGACGGTATCCAGAGGTTGACTTTCTGGTGGGACTTACACAGATCATAAAGACGGATTTGAGGAGCCGAGGAGACCATTTGTTCCCACTCTTCAGGTGGGATTTCCAGAGGATGTCTCGGTGGTTGCTGTTTTAATTTTCAGCTATTGTACTTTATTTTTCTCTCTTGTACTGTACTTTCAGTTGGGTTTGTATACTGGACCATTTACATTCCAACACATACTTTTGTACTCAGTTTACATAGTGTTTACTTTAGCTTGCATACTCTATTGTGTTTTATTACTTATATAAAGGAAATGCCTTCCCTTTTATCGGGATATACGCCTTTGGTGCTGGTCGCCAACCCCTGGCCTATGGAAGGTGGGGTTGGGGTAGTCACGGCATGGGCCCAGAGGACGAGTCGTGACATTCAGCACAAGGACACACCTAAGTCCTTTTTTGATGCATCACTATAAATAAAAAAACCATAATTCCCTGATGGAAGAGGTAATATAGGAGCATTGACTAATCTTCTCTTTAATTCTTCAAAACATTGGTCACACTCTTTTGTCTAAACAAAATATAACCCCTTTACATGTGAGCTTTATTAATGGGTTATCCAATTAGGAAATATTTTTGACAAAACGTCCATAATAACATGCTAAACCAAAAAAACTACGTACCTCCGTTATAATTTTCAGTGCTTTCCATTCATGGATTGCTCTTGTCTTAAAAGGGTCAACATAGATTCTTTCCATAGAGACAATATTGCCAAGAAAAGAAATCTCCTAAAGTCAGAATTCACACATTCTAAACTTCCCATATAATTTGTGTCTTCTGAGAGTCTTTAGAATAATGTGCAAGTGATTTTCATGATCTTATTTGCTTTTGGAGTATACCGAGATATCATCAATAAATAACACTACAAAGTCATCAAGATATTCCTTCAAAACATTAATCATTAGATCCATGAAGAAAGAGGGTGCATTAGTCAATCCAAAAGGCATTACTGTAAACTTGTAATTCTAATACCTAGATCAAAATGTTATTTTCAGAATGTCTTCATTCTCCACACACAACTAATGATATCCAAATCGAAGGTCAATCTTTGAAAAGTATTGAGATACATGAAGTTGGTCGAATAAATCATTAATATGAGGTAGGGGATACTTGTTATTTATTGTTATAGCATTGATCTACGTGTAGTCAATTCACAACCTCATAGATCCATCTTTCTTCTTAACAAAAAGGATAGGGGTTCCCCATGGAAAAACAATAGGGCGAATAAATCCCTTATTACTCAATTCCTCTCGTTGTTTATTTAGTTCAACTAATTCCATAGTGGCCATTCTATAAGGGGTCTTTGATATAGGCCTTTAACTATGAATTAAATCAATGGAAAACTCAATTTATCGCTCTAGAGGATGTCCAGGTAAATCCTCTGGATATACATCAATAAACTCTTGAACAATAGGTACATCCTCTATTTGAACATTCTTTTCCCCACCCACATTTATTTTATTCTCTTCCTCCCCAATAATTGAATTTAGTTGAGCTACTGGGGGTGGATCTAGATAAGAATTTGGTGGTGGTGATTCTTATCTAAAGATAAGGTGTTATTTATCATCGTCATCAAAAATAGTAACTTCATTCTTCTTACAATAAATTTTTGAATCATGGTCTGAAATCCAATCCATACAGAGGATTATATCAAATTAAATCATGGGTATGATGATGAGATTAGTAGATAAAGAACATTTGTATGCCCTAATGGGGATAGATTAATAAAACATTATTGCAATGACACTTCCCTTAGGAGTTTTGACTGACAACTCCCTTGTTAAATAAAATTGGAAATATCTAATTTTCTTAGCAAACTAGGAAGATATGAAATAATGAGATGATCCAGAATCAAATAAAGTATTTTCTAAACATGATGAAACCATTAAATTACCTGCCACTACATCTTTCGGAGCTTCAAAATCAGCAGTAGTAATAACATAATATTGGACTTGATCCCCTGAAACATAGGATATTCATTCACATAATGCCCCCTTTCTCTACAATTGTAGCATTCAACATTGAAAGACTCTTTCATCTCCTTGCAATCACGATCCTGGTGGCCTTTTTCAACACACTTGTAACAGACTCCCATTCCCTTTAGGAAAGTACAAGGGTGTTTCTTCCCACATTTACTATAGGATGGATATTCAAATTTTCCCTTCTTCCCCTTATTTCCATTTCAATAGTGTTCATCAGATCTCTTCTTCTCTTTCTTCTATTAAATGTCTTAAGACTTAGAGAATTATTTTTTTTATTGATAGCACATGAGACAATATCTTCGTATGATGAGAAAGATTTTGAGACTAATTCTCGACGAAGAAATGTTTTTAACCCATCAATGAAACAATCAATCTTACTTCTTGGGTTACGTAAATAATCTGTAGCATGCCTTTCTAACCTTCTAAAGTTATCTTCATAATTTGCAACATTCTCTTCCCCCTTTTGCCTCAGACAAAGAAATTTTCTTTCCATATCTACTCATTGGTCACGAGGAAAGTATTTTTCTAAGAAAATATCTTTAAACTCCCTCCATTCCATATTTGATACTTCCTAATCTTCATTTGGGTTTTGAATCAATGAACACCATTGATTTGCATCTTTAGTGAGGCAGTAAACTGCCATGACAAATTTTTCCCTCTCACTACTCCACAAGGCATGGAATTTTTTTTTCTAAGGAATTTATCCATTGTTCAGCTACTAGTGAATTTCTACCCCCATTGAATGTTGGTGGTTGTTGCCTCATTAAGTGATCTAACATTGATCCTCCACACTGTGGATCTGGGTGCTTCATATGGGTATGGTTATTATTCATAACCTGAATGAGTTATCCCAGTATGGTGATTAGCTGATCCGCACCAGTTGCATCACCAGCTCCACTATAATTATCTTGAGTAGGAGGGAAATACCTACATGGAGTTTGTGCATTGATATGATTTCCATTCCTTTAACTAGGCACCATTCCTAAACAATGGCATAAACTATATTATTTTATAAATCGAAATACATAATTCCAAACTTGTAAAACACTTAACATAAATTGAACAGTTTATGGATATAATCCATAATCATAAAAAAATGTTTTCTTTAAGAAAGTATATACACATAAACCCTTTATAATGGTTTGTAATGAAAATTAGAATTATCCTTAGAATATCCCCTGAGAGTTTCGTAAGTAAGAGTGAAGCAAGGACCATTGTTGTGCACCAGTTTCCATTCGAGTCTAGCTCAATGCGGTGTTTTTGGTTTTTACCCCTAGGTACATCTGTGCCAGATCCGCCTCTACCTGCTCATTTCTAGATAGGGATGTATTTCGTGGGAAACTCTTAAAATCTATACAATACCAAAATTATAGGAAGTTCTTCTATACAAATCCTGAATGCTTATCTTAGAGCTATGTGCTCTATTCAATGTTTATCTAAATCTAGTTTTCAAGGTTTGTACTAAACTTCCTCTGATACCAATTATAACGCTCCAACCCCAGAAGCCTAGAGTTAGTGCATTATTATGTATCATTGGCATGATCACAAAAGATCGAATCTCAAAAGAGCTATTAGTTTAGTAGCCTTGGAAGTACTGGATACATTCATAAGGTTTACCATACATCATAAAATAGAAAATTACAACAACATTGTTTCCATAGACAAAACTGAGATCCCATAGAATATCCCTACAGGTTAGTCAAAATATACTTCTTTACATCTTGGAAAAAATAAAACATAGAAAGGGGTGAGCTCAGATGATCAGTAAGGATAACAATATAGTGGAAACTTTCATAAATAAGCATAAACATTTAAGGCAATGTATAATACTAAAACAAATGCCTTTTCAACATAAAAATCATCATAATATGGAAAACATAAATCAAAATAATGCAATTTACTTACTCACATGGATATTCTACTAGTCAAATGATCACATGCAATATCAATAGCCACTTTCTTATTGATGGAATGCATAATGCGAGACTTTCATAACCACGTAGTCAAGGCCTTGTGCCAAGAATACAAATAAGATTTTTTCAAGTCCTTCTGCCAAGACACTAGTTTGTATCATGAGACCTACCGATGCATTGACGTGCTATAGTGGGCTCCACCCATAAATTACTAAGTTTAATACATTCCTCATATGAAAAGGATTAAACATAACATAAACATTCATATTAAAATTGGCAAAGGAAATGTCAACAATTTATCCATAAACCATGAATGGTATAAAAATAGGACATCCACAATCAAACATATCACAAAATCTTAAATACAATGTGGATGTTTTGTATCATAATAAATCAACTTCAAATAAGCTTAAAATCCATCAATGGATGTTGACATAGATGAAATAAAAACCTTTTTTAGTGAAATATATCTTTCTATTTTGAAATAATTTAAAATTCATATAATTATAAAAGAAAACAGTTATTTTGGAAATATTCTTATAATCTTGTATGTGAATCTTCAATGATGTTATAACAGAGGAAAATAGCCTCACCCACCGTATAAGTTAAAAAAACAATCTTACCTTAAATTTGTCGAAAAGGCCATAAAGTACCTTATTTGGAAAATGAAGGAAAGATTCCTTTATAAACATCTTATAAAAGTCAAAGAATGGTATAAATGACTTTAACAATAATTATATAAAATAGTAAGAATGTTTTGAAATTCATTTTTAAGCAACATGGATGTGGATGTTAAAAAGGACCGTGTAGATAATAAGGTATAAACAACCTCAGATAATGAAGAGATTATAGAATTAACCCTTACCCTATAATTTTTTTTGGTTGAGGGTAGGTTAACCTAATGTATAATGGTGAATTAATTATTATTAAATTATACAATAATCATATACATTAATATGATATCATATATGATCTTTTAACATTGCTTTGTTAAAAATATTTTAGTATTATCATCGGTTCAGGTGTTAACTAATTCATTTTCCTTTATATGATTTATTACTTAAGTAATGTTTGTTATGAATAGGATTTATATTATTCATATTCATATTGACATTAAGTCTTTAAACATTATTTTTAATCATCTAATTAAAATTAGTCTTGAATGGATACGATGGGGAATGAATCTCATCACATTTGTGGAGACGATAATCTCTACACAAGCATGAGCGACAATATAATTCTTTTGATATTAAAATAATGTATAATTGGATGTTATATCTTATATACATAATCAATATCATGTTATATTTATTATTTACGTCAATTACACATCATTATTATACCCATCCAAATAATAATGTATTGAATAACAATTACACCACGACGTGGAGATGGTAAGCCATACGTACGTATATATAATGACATGTCATTCAAAGGATAGATAGAATAATGAATATGGTTGTACCATATTTATAATAACATCATAGTATATATAAGATATTGTAGTTATTATTTTATAATAGAAAAAACAAATAAAGAGGAAGTGGAAGAAGAAAGGAACATGAAAGAGGTGATGAAATCTTTACCTCTTCTTCAGGTTCTTCCTTTTGATTTGATCAAAAGGGCTCATTAGGTTGGCTTTCTGACTAGAGTAAGGAATATATAATGAATTCAGGAAATTTTGGAGGGTATTTGGTGAGGGTTTTTCCGATCCAAATGGCTTTGAAGGTGTTAATTAGAGAGAAGGGGGAGTGCCCTTTTATAAGAGGGGTGAGGGGCACCTTTGGAAAAGCTTGAGATATTATTTTATAATAAAATTATTTTGGGTTTATAATGGCTCTAAAATAGATTATTTAAAGGAAAAGGTGGTTATGGGTAGTAAACCATCCAACCAATAGGTTTTGGATAGGTTGGGGTCACTATATTAACCTTAGCTTTTAGATTTGACTCTTAGTTAAATAGTTTGATATTTACCAAGTCTCTTTGTATTTTTATATTATATGGTTACTAAACTTACTATATATATCCAAGAGAACCCCAAGTGGTTCATTAATGATACACTTATCATTATATAAGTCTTTTGACAAAATCTCATATTTTTAGGAAAGGAATATCGATTAATAATATAATGTTTGTTTTAAAAACTCTTTTATGTCAATTTTGACACTATTTGGTATTTTGTCTACTAAAAATTCATAAAAGAAATATTACATCGAAAAAATTCATCTAACCAACACTAATAAGTCATATTAACCTAGAAAATTAGTTTAATTCATAAAAAGTCTCAAATTAATTATATTTGGATATTTATAACATCAATTAATTTATTATTTCATTAATTTGGTAATTACTGCATCATCATTGTGTCATAAATAAATTAAATTATTTAATGTCTAAAAAATACAAATAAAATACCATAATGTATTAAATCTTTTTAAAATTATAATTAATACTTATAGTTGAACTTATCTTATGTATAACCTAAAATTAAAAATGTTTTATTTATTAAACGTTGATTTTAACTCTTTTAACACTTTTTAAATTAAATAATAATAAATTTCTTAATCTAATCCAAGTGGACCTAAAGGATCATATTTAATTACTAAGGTTGTATTTGGTAGAATTAAACATATAAAATAAAATTAGGACATGTGCTAGGGTAATAATAATATCATTTTTATCCTTAATTACCCTATTTACTTTTAACCGGGGTAAATAAAAGTAAAAAGTTACTATTACCCAAAAACTATTTTCATTTTATTGAACCATATTTTAAATATTGATACCAACCATGTCTCTCGGTTTTTTTAAATTTGACTCACAAAAGTGATAAAATTAATTTTTATGTAAATTTACAAATTCTCTGAAGAGGTGGGTAAAAGACGGTAAAAAGGTCAATAAAGTTTTTATATATCTAAAATTATTATAACTGACTCCAATGAATTAAATTGAACTGATATAGGTATTATGTATCTATTTTGACCTAAAAAACTTAAATGAAATAAATAATTATTTAAATGAAATGTTGCTTGAAACTATTACTCAGTGTTTTTCACTATTCATCAAAAATTGAAAGTTTTTAGAAAAATACCAAAAATTCACCCTAAGCTAATTTCGATATTCCAAATCCAAAATTGAAGCCCATTTTAAATGATAAAATTTATAAAATTTCAAAAAGTGTATATTACTATTCATAATGGCTAGTTTCATTGGTTGTGGTGTGTTAGAACTCGAAGTTGCATACAACACACTCTATTGTATTATTCAATGAGAACTGCACCGTGGAAGTTTGGGGTGTTACAATTTGTCTTTTCATAAATAATTTCATGTCTCTGAGAAAAACCTTCTATGACAATATGATATTTTTATCTTATAATCTGATTTTTCTCATTACACATACACACAAAAACCTATTTATATACAACATTATTCATAGATTCTGGTGTGAGCATGATATGTCGAAAAAAACATTTCCTATTATGTGAATTTAATTCAACTGGCATGGTATGTTTCCATTTATTCCAATTGGATTGTTTTTGACATTCCACAACAGTCCTTGTTTCAAGGTCTTCAAATTCTATATCATGTGACATAGAATATTAAAATATTTCATCAAAATTTTCCACATTAATTTGATTCCACATATCACTGATAGTGTAATAATTAGGATAGATTTTATTATTTTCAATACCTTCAGGGTTTTATATATCATTTGAATTCTCTTTATAATTGTCATCATGCGTTTATTTAAAAAACATAAATTACTTGTTTCTTCTAAAACACACACCTCTATAATATTTTTTTAAATTACACTCATTTTTTTTCTTTTTCTATGATTTATATCTTTAGAGACAATTGGTATTCCATGATTAAGTTTTCTTTTGATATTTCTATACGTCAATTTTTTAATTTCATCTTCAACAAATCAATTCTATTAGGTCAATTTATAGCTGGTATGCATGATTTATACACACAATTTTTATAAGTAAATGCATTGAGAAAATTATTATATAGTTCTTGAAAATTTAAAATCTTTTTCACTTCCATCTCACACTATCGAGTGGTGATCACACAACGATTCATTGAATTATTTCACCCTTACACCACAATTTTAAACTGCATTTGAATTAAAAATAAAAAATTTAATAAAACCTGTCTCATCCCATTGGATTCTATTCATTAATTTTTACCATTATAAAAAATGAAAATTATACTTTTTTGGTGATTTTATTGTAGGAGGAGGTGATTTGAAGGGTTGGAGATGATGCAAAAGGAAAATGAGATAATTGCATGAAATCCCAAGGACACATGTCCAATATTTTTCCAAATTTTTAGAAATATGTGCTAAAAATGGGATTACATTTTGTGTGATAATCTATAATTCAGTGTTATATAACTCATCTTAAGACACCAACTCAAAATTATTCTATTGGGTGGCCAATCATAATAGATATGTCTAGGAAACTAAATCTGAAATAATTTAAGAAGTAGTTTTGGTATTTTAAAAATATATCCCATTAAAGAGGTAAAATGGCCTCAAAATTTTACATGAGGATATAAAATAGGTATTCTATTAACTCTCCTCTTTTGTGCATGTCTTTATATGGCCGTTTACTAGTCCAAAACCAACATACCAATGGTATATCCAAACCTGAGTTCCCAAAACCACCTCCCATTTTGGCTGTAAAAGGGAAACATAGGAACCACCTTTGCAAGCTCAACCATGGAGTATAATTAATGCCCTATTTTTTTCGAAATGAGTCCTATCATCCCCTAATAGGATCTAGATCTCCCAATCCTCATAGGGATAGTTGAGATGAAGAAGGATATCCACCCAACATTCCTCCTCCTCTCGATGTTGGGTTAAATGGTGGGTCTTTATTCTAAGGGAGAAACACATCACATAAAGGGAGTTCCAAGACCTATATTGATACATGTTTGATTTATTTTCAGTTTGTAAATATTTCATTCAGAATTATATATTCTTAATTCATGTTTGAATAATTTGTTTTATTAGATAGAATGGAATGCTCTTTACTTTTACCTGACCGGTGTGATGTTTTGAGTGTGTGACTTGTGTTGTTCTGATCAGACAACACAAAAATACCTTTATTCCCCACTTATTTAATATTTCAATACTTTTTAGAAGTTTTTATATCATTCACAAGATTTTGAACTTGTCTATATTATTTTTATGTCTATTATTGGTTCATCGTGGAATTTTATAAAATCATAGAATGTAATCAGGACTCCGATTAATTTCAACCAAATACATACTTCAAAACTGAATTAAACCATAAGCATGTTAAACTATAGAATTGTGTATTAAACTCACAATTAACCCTTTTATCTCATATTTTCCAAAAATCCACTTGGTTTTTCAATTATTAAACTCTTTAAATGAAGTTATTTTTTAAAAAATGTTTTCAAAACCACCCCCTCTTTTTGTAATTTTTATTAAAAATACACACTCTAAACCTATACATTCTCCTTGATATATGACCTAGATATTTCTCTATACTATAAATCAACTCTAGAAACATAATACAATTTATTTTTCATTAAGACAGGTTTAAAAATTTGCATTGTTTCCATGGATCACTTCAATTTTTAGAGCATTTTATAAGATATTTGTAAATGTTGTGAATATTTATTTGTTTAATCTCCAACAATTACTTGTATTTTAATAATCTAATTTATTTATTTTATACGATATTTTCATCAAATACTCTGCTTTGGGATATTTACATCCTTTATATCCTTTATCAAAGTGAATCCTACATCAACGACACTAAAATGAAGACAACAACTCTTTAATAGAGGACACATCATACCTTACTACTTTTCAATATCCATATTCATTTAGAAGTAGACTACAAACTACAAATAACATGTATAACATGGATCAAAATAATAGAAATCTAAGATAAATAACCTCACCAAATTTGATACCAAACCCAAATATATTCAAGTACAAGGTGAAACACCTATTATTTAACTTAAATCCAGTTTATTTCACTTGTTATTAAGATTCCCTGGACTTGAGAGAGAAGATCCACATAACAACATAAATGAATTTCATATTGTGTGTTCAAAATTATAACCGTATGATTTGGATGAAGAAAAATTAAATCTTATGTAATTCCCTATTCATTATAATACACTGCAATGTTTTGGATGTATTACATTGATTCCCAGATTTTAGGGTGGGAGGACATGTAATATCTTTTTCTTGAAACATATTTTCAGCTTCTCAAATTACAACTATTAGGAATGAAATTTATAGAATAATACAATCATAAGGGGTAACACTCAATGAATACTAGAAAATATTTAAAAGTATATATTCAAATTTCCCACACCACTAAATAAGTGATTAACTTTTAATACAATATTTTTGTGATGGTTTAGTTCCTATTGATCGAAACATGATTGATGCTACTACAGGTGGTGTACTATTAGATAAAACCTACATCTCTACAAGTACCCTCATTAAGAACATGTAACAAAACAACCAAAAAATTTGGTTTGAGGTCCTGTTTACCCATTTAATGTATCTATGAGGTGAGAAGTTCTGAGTTTGATAGGATGGTGGACATGAAGTTTGAAGGGGTAAGTAACCTTATCTGAAAAATCACTCTTTCCCAAGGGAAATCCCAATCTCTTCTACCCATCCAATATGGTATTTTTTCTGCTGAAACCCACTTTTTGACCAATTCCCTCAACTGATATAAAATTCTGAGAGTTCTGAGTAAATCTTCTAAGATTCCTCTATAACCAACCCATTTGGAAGGAACCTTAATATACATCCATATTAAGGTGGAAAGGTAACAAATCCTATAGTCAACGGGGTATTCAATCCAACCTCAATAATAATGGAACCAATCGTGTTAGAGTATTCATCCACCACCTAGAAATCCTCAACCACCACAAAGGTATTTCTAGAAACACCTTCCAAAACATAATCCTAACCTAGAGAAAAAGTTGCAACAAATGGCTGTAAACAATATCCAATTTCAAAAAACCATCCAAACTAACATACAAGGCCTAAAAACCCAATTAGGCTAACTCTTTCACTCAGTGGGGGAAATCCAAAGTCAAGGGTTAGGTAAACTACCCTCTTAACCAATATTCAACCCTAGGGATAAAGGAAATGTAAGTCAGATCACCCTTAAGATTGAAAAAACATCTTAAAATTCAAATGAACACTCCATTAGAGTTATTCCTTTTTAAGGAAACCACCATCCCAACAACTAAAAATGGTCCAAATGAGAAAAAACCTTTCCCTAAGAAAAACCATGAAAATGGAATGATATTTTCATTTGATGTACCATCATGAAAAAACATTACTCTTCAATTTCCTGAAAAATATACCCATCCAAGGAAAAAAAATAAACTTGATAAATAAATATTGGAAACTTTAAAAAATGTTCGGGTTAACATTCCATTGATTGATCCCATATCAAAAATTCCATGAAATGCTATGTTTTTTATGTAGAAGTGGACACAGTGAAGATGACTTAGAGATATTGAAAAGGTGAGCTTGGGGAGGATTGTTTCAGAATTGATTGAGAAATCAAATCACACCAAATGAAACAATCCTAGGATATTCTCAATTTCATGCACCATAGGGGAGTATTTCTTTTCCAATGCTATGATTGATTTGGTTTATTCTATAAATCTGATTCACCACTCCATTTTCTCTTCATTGTAGGTCAAGGAACTGAATCACACTTGAAGAGTTATTCAGCTAGAAATCTAGTATATTGCACACCCTATTGGTGTGTTAAAAGATGTTCTTTTGAGGTTGAAAATTCTAATGTTTCCTACTAATTTTTATGTGCTAAAAATTGGAGATGATAGGATGAATAGACATGCCCCCATTATATTAGGGAGTCCTTTCATTAAAATCACCAAAACCACAATTAATATCTACAATGGTACATTATCTATGGATTTTGGTGGTTACATTTTTTCCTTCTCTATCCTGGATTCCATAAATCTCTCCTAGGGAGAACATTCCCACCCTTTTAGTTAATTACATTAATATACTCCAATCCCCTATAAAAACTTATTTTATTTTCCCAGATCCCATTTCTGAGTTATCATCATTGATGGGCATTCTATGTAATAAATCATGCATACAATGTTGTATCAGTCTAGAAAAATGACATGCATGTTTGCTAATTGATTATTTATTGAGCACTGAGGATTCCATGAGCATTGATGATACTGTTAAGCTTGTAAAAGTTTATTTTTCAAATGAGGATATTATCGTTGTGTAGTTAGATGAGATTAGTGACTGTTTACTTATATAATCACTCCCTTCAACCAAAGATCCCCCTATATTTGAACTTAGACCACTACCTAATAATTTCAAATATTCACATCTTGAAAATTGAAACAAGATACATGTCATCATTGCTAGTTCACTCCCTCAATATCAAAAATTGTGAGTACTTGAAATTTTGTGGTAATATAATCAATCTTTGGGATGGACACTTCCTGACATTCTTGGTATTATCCCATCAAATTTCATGCATTATATATTTTTAAAATATATGGATAAACCATTGAGATAGACACAACATTGACCGAACCCAACCCTACTATATGTTGATAGAAAGGAGGTAACAAAATTATTTCCTGCTAAAATCATTTACCCCATCTCTGAAAGCCAATGGGTTAGTCTAGTGTAAGTAGTTTCCACGAAAACTGGTCTTATTGTAATTAAAAATGATAATAATGTATTTGTTCTAACTAATTTATAGAATAATTGGCATGTCAGTATAGACTATCGCCAAATAAACCAACACACTAGGAATGACTATTTCTCATTACTGTTCACGGACCACATGATAGAGAGGCTAGAAGAGAAGTCCCATTACTATTTTCATAATGGGTATTCTGGATACATTTATATCCATATTTCCATTGAGTATTAGGAAAAGACAACCTTCACTTTCCCATTTGGAACATTTTACTATAGTAGGATTCCATTGTGTCTCTCCAATGCTCTAGGTATTTTCCAGAAATGCATGGTTAGTATATTTTCAGATTACTTAGTGAATTGGATGAATGTTTTCTTGGATGATTTAACTATTTATGTATCCCCATTTGATGAATGTTTGAGTAGTCTTGGATCTGTTCTATGTCATTATATTGAAAATAATCTCATATTAAACTATGATCAATTCCATTTCATGTTGCCACATGGTATAGTACTTTGAAATTCCATTTTTGCGGATGGTATCAAAGATGATAAATCAAAATTGGATGTCATTTATTCATTATTAGTTCCTAAAAATGCATGGGATGTTCATTATTTCTTAGGTCATGCTGGATTTTACTTTTGTTTCATTCATTACTTTGGAAAGATTCCTCTACCCCTCGTCGGCTTACTCTAAAAATAAAATGAATTTGTTTTTGATATATAATTTGATGGAGATTTTAATAAATTTAGATGGAGTCTCACGTCACCCTTGTTAATTCAACCACCTTTGTAGGATTTAATATTTGAACTCATGTGTGATGCCTCTAACTATGCAGTTGGGGAAGTCTTATCATAAAGGGTTGATCAATCTCTACATGTCATAGCTTATGCGTCACGTACACTAGACACTATCCAAAAAAGTACACCACAACTAAAAAATAATTTCTTACCATTGTGTTTTCCTTGGATAAATTGAAATCATTCATTTTAGGGTCCCAAGTGATTGTGTTCTTAGCTCATGAATCCCTCTTATGTATTCTTAAGAAACCAAAAGCTAAAGAACATCTCATTCATTGGATTCTCCTCCATTAAGAACTTAATTTTGAAATTATGGATAAAAAAGTAGGAGAGAATGTGGTGGCTAACCATATCAGTAGGCTCCTACCATCCTTGATCATTTACGCATCCCACTGTATTCCCATAAATGACATGTTTCCTAATGACCAATTCTACCAAATGCCAGATTTTGTTCTTTGGTATGCAGAAATTGTAAATTATTATCTACAAACATGCATTCCTGCTGATTTAATCCAAAACCAAAACATTTTTCTAAAACATGAGTCTCGTTGGTACATTTGGGGTGACCCTTACCTTTAGCACACATGTAGTTATCAATACATCATGCGTTGTGTTCCTGATGGAGATTTTATTTTATCCTTAGGTTATACCACACATTTTCTTGTGTGGGGCACGTTGGTCTCCAATAGTCTTATCGCAAGGTCTGTAATTATGGTCTATTTTGGACGACAATATTTCGAGATTCCCATGTTTCTTGTAAATCTTTTCCTCATTTTAAAATAATTGGAAATCTATCTAAAGGAAATAAAATTCCACAACAACCCTTCATCTGTCATGAAATTTTCTATGTTTGGGGCATTGATTTTATTGGACCATTCAAAAATTAATTTGGAAACTTATAAATTATTCTAGAAGTTTATTATGTTTCAAAATGGGTAGTGGAACCATCCATAAGTACCGATGATTCCAAGACAGTTGATGAATTTTTTATAAAACAAATTCTGTATAGGTTTGGATTACCTAGGTTAATTATTAGGGACCATGGTTATCATTTCTAAAATTGAAAAATGAAATAAATTTTGTGTTAGAATAGGGTTAGGCAATGAGTGACTAAAACATCTCACCCCCAAACTAATGGACAAGTCTTGGTGTCGAACAGTGAAGTAATTTTTTTTTGAAAAAAAAGTTCATCACAATATAAAATATTATAGTCTTAGACTAAATGATTCATCATGGGCTTACTGTATTGATTTCAAAACTCCCATTGGAATGTCACCCTGTCAGCTTTTTTTTGGAAAGAGCTGTCCCACCACCCCTCTTGAGATATAGATATGGCCCTATTAGGCCATTAACCAATGATATTCTAATCTTTCCGGTGTAGGTTCTCAAAGGAAGTTATAGATTTAGGAGTTGGAGGAAATTAATAAATATTTATATGAGAACTCTTAGATTTATAAGGAGAAAACCAAGGATTCCCACGACTACCTCATCCTTCATCATAAATTCAAAATTGGGAAAAAGGTCATCCTTTTCAATGCAAGGATAAAGTTTCATCCAGGTTCAAAATAAATAAATAAATAAAACCCACACTGTTAATGGCCAAAGGCATAAGAACATTCATGAAGCCCTTCTGGAGTCCCCAATGGAGGAAGTCCATGTTCAAGAATCAACCTTTGAATGAAACCCATCAGTTTTTATACTTCATTCTCACATTCTATTTTATTATAGTTAGAAAAAAATACTCCAGGTGGTGGGTATGGATATATTCTTAGGTTAGTTAGGAAATTTTATCATCATTTTTATTTTTTTAATTTTTTAATTTTTGGATAGTATTTTTACCTCCCCCCTTTTCCCTTCAATTTTATACTAGAATATTCATTTTTGATTCCTATATAATCATGGAAAATTATTCCCACTTAATCATGGAAAGAAATACCCACATAATCATGTAAAATATTATAAATGTGTGAGGAATTTCACTATTTCATGTTATAACATTTTTTTTCTAGGATATAATGTGTGTTTTTGCAAGAATGTAACATTAAGGTGTGGTTTTTTCTAGTTAAATGGTTGTTTGTCGATGATATTCATTGTTGTATAATTTTTAAACCTTTGAGAATAATGGTGCCCGATGTGTGATTATTTTATGAAAAAAATGTGCTACTAAATTTCTCCACACATTTTTGAACCAAACCATGAAGTGTAAATTATTATTTGTTAATAGAAGATAAATATAAGTTATGTTAATATTTATCAGCATTAAAAAATGATTTTTTATTTATTTTTTCCTTATCCCATAGTTTTCATTACAATATTGGATTGAACTATGTGTTTGTACCTATTATCATAATGTTGTACGCCCTCAAAAAAATAACAAAAATAAAAAAAAATTGGTTTGTTCCCTAGGATAGACAAAATACACTCTTCCTCGACAATTTATCTTGTTATAACTATAAAAATTATTGTCGTGAGGTTATCAAATAAGGGTTTATTGATGACTGTTAGATTTTTTCCAAGTTCATCTTAAAAAAAATAATAAATTAGGAGATTGATGAAATGTACAACATATGGGGATATATTGGTCAAGAGCTTAAGGTTTGACTTTTGGTAATTATTAATTGAGTGGGTCTTGGAATTTTATATAAAAGGATGTAGGGTAGGTTCGATGGACATAATTATTTAAGAATAAATTTTTAAAATAACTTATATTTACTGGATATAAAGTGGAAAGAATATCATTAATTAGAGTCACACACACACATGGAGATTTATTGAAATTGTTTACTTTTGAATTATTTTTATATATTGGTATAATTCATCTCTTTGAATTTAATTAGAATATAATTTATGATACATCTTTTTCCATGGTCATATATAATAACTCCTTGGTGTGATTTTTTTTAAATAACATTGCTATCAAAAAATAAATTTTCATTGATGGTTAGATCTTCAAGAATTTGGGAATATATACATGAATAATTTTTTAAAAGGTAAATTTTACTACGTGTTCAAATGTTTTGTTGTGGGGGTGTGATCACACTGTGATTCACTACTTTATTTAACCCATACACCACTGTTTTAAAATTGATATGTATTCAAAATTAAAAATTTTGATAACAAATTTCACTTCACATTTGAATAAATTAATTAATATTTATCACTATAAAAATGGGAAATTCTAATTTTTTTTGTGATTTTATTATATGAGGAGTTGATTTGGCGGGTCAGGGATGATCTTGAAGAAAAGGGGGCCAAAATACATGGAAGGCCAAGGACACATGTACACCGTTTTTCACATTCCAAGATATCTAGTCATAAAATTGGTCTGATGTTTTGTGGGATGATCCAAAATTAAGTGGGATACAACTCCTCTCAAGACACTATATCCCAATTCATCCATCTATGGGCCCATCCAAACTAATATGTCTAGGAAATAAAACATGTATGAAATAAAAAGTTATGGTTGGTATTTTGACAATATAACTCATTCTAGATGTTTGATATCATCCAAATGTGACATATAGATAATAAATAGGCCTTAAGAAACTCTCATATTTTTTTCAAGTATTGATATGTTAATTTACCAGTCCAAGACCGAGATACAAGTGGTATATCCAAATCTTGGTTCCCAAAAACACATCCCATTTTATTTATAAAAGGGAACCTTAGGCACCTCATATGAATTCTCAACCCAGGATTGAAGTGATGAAATTATTTGAGTTCCAAATGAGTCATTTAATAACATTGTAGGTTTTTTAGCTCACTATCCTCATAGAGAGAGTTGATATGAAGCAGTAAATCCACCCGACTTTCCTCCTCTCATTGTTGTGCTAAACGGTGGGTGTTCATTTTGAGGGAGATACACATCTTGTAAAGGGAGTTCCATCACATGTACTGCTACTTGTTTTATATGTTTTAGGTTTGAAAATATTTTATTTATAATTATCCCACTTTTATTAATTCTTGAATTCTTTGTTTGATTAATGTAAATGGAATTATCTTTACTTTTAACCGATTAATGTGAATTTTTGAGTGCGTTACTTGAGTAATTCCAATTGGACCAAAAAATAATAATTTTATTCCAAAATTATTTGACATTTAAATTTTCTTTATAGTTTATTATTTCATGCATTAATTTGGACATCGTCTATATGATTTTTATGTCAAGGATTGGTTCAACATGCTTTCTCATAAAATATAGGAAAGTAACTAGGATTCCAATTAATTTCAACCAAAGACATAATTCAAACCTAAATTAATCTTTAAGAGTGATGAACATTATATGGGTTTAATAAACTCACAACAAACACTTTTATATCATATTTTTTAAAATACAGTTAGTTTTTCAACTATTAAACACATTAAATTAATTTGTTTTCTTAAAGCTTTTTTCAAAACCATCCCCCTCTTTTAGTATTTTTTATTAAAAATACACACTCTAAAAATATCAAATCTTTTTAAGAGATTTTGTAGGGTCTTCTCCAAATTATAAATCAACAAAAAGAACACAATCAATTTTAAGCTTCATGACAACATGTTATGGTGGGAGGATTGAGAAAAGATAACAATTTCACATTCTTGAAAATATCCTCCCTTTGTTTATTTTCTCCCATAATTCTAGGAATAATTATTCATTGAAGTGAAAATCAGAGAAACATATTGTAAATACTTTACTAGTTTTTGGTTTAAGATATTTGATGATGTATGATGATTAATACCCTACATATATTGTGAACCTCCTTTAAAGTACCATATTTTTACATTGTGGGGTAGAAATTGGCACATACACTACACAACTGAGGATTTTTACATGGGAGATGTTAGGATCTTATCCTAATGCCAATTGGAGTGGAGGGTGGTTATGATATGCACTTGGTATGATGAGAATTAATGTAGAGGCATGAAATATTCCATAAACCCATACTGAGATTGACATTATCAATCTCATTATTAATGGTCTATAAATAATTTAGAGGAATTTTATTAGTGATTCAGCTAAACCATTTTTTGTATGCACATGGGTGATAGAATGCTCCATAGTAATCACCATTTCCATATAATAATAATTAAAATCTTGAAAGGTGATTTCTCAATCATCATCAACCCTTACATTCTTGATGAAATAATTAAGTAATTGTGCTCTCAATTTAATTATTTACAAATGAAAGAATTAAAAAGACACATTACATGTTGATAGAAAACATATGTGTGACTATATTCTAGATACATCAATTAATAATATAAAATATTTAAATGGACTTCATGATGGAAGAATTTTTCCACATATATCCCATTGAATTCATTCGAGACACTACTAAAAACACACCTTTAACAGCATGGGTAATTATCAACACTATAACAAAATGATGATAAATGGAATATTTATCAGTGCTAAATAATGTACAAATAAATTTAACCTTTTATTAGAGTGTTATTTTTAGTGTTGATAAAGGGAATCCTTTATCATTGCTTTATTTTTCACGTTGATACATGGTATCCCTTATCAGCGCTTTAATTTTAATGTTGATACTGGGTATCCTTTTTTAGCGGTTTATTTTCAGTGCTGATTAATATTTATATAAATAGAATGAAATAATTAAATTAAAAAATAAAAATTTTTTTATTAAAAAATCATTATATATTTTATAATCTAAATAATTGTTAATAAAAATTAATATATTAATTATATATTATTAATTATTAAACATTTTATTAATTAGATAATTATGATAATTAATGCTATTAAATTGTATATATTAAATATATTGATATATATTAATGTATATAAATATTATTTATATATATAAAAATATTTATACTCTTTACATTAAATAGTAATATATTTATTGAAAAATGTATTATTATAATAAATTAATATGAATTAAAAATATTAATTATAATTGCATAGTACTTAACATATAATTGAATGTTGTTTGATTTTTCAATTTAACAAAGATAAAATGTGTGTTATATTGATTTTAGATATACGTAATTAATTCATTTTTATATATAATCCCCAGACCCCAAACAAATCCATTTTTTTAATATTTTAAAGGTGTACTTATTCTTAACTTATACAATTTCACTCAATTTTATAACAGATGCATGCACTTAAAAGGAGATATTCATTAATAATGTAAAAAATATATTTTTAAAAAAGTATTTATAAATAAATATATTTATAAATGTACAATAACTATATTTATACAATTATATATTTATAATTATAAATAAATAAATATTTTGTAACAGTATTTATATAATTATAAATGAATAATTATTAAAAAAAAAATTAAATTAACTTAAATAATGAATATATTTACTATATTTATATTTATATATATTTATTAAATATATGTGTGTAATTTTATAAATATATATAATGATATAAATAATACTTTTAGAAAAAAGTTATAATAAGATATAAATAATAATAAATTTATAATGAATATATTTAAAAAGGAGTATATTTACTATATTGATATTTTTTTATATTTATTAAGTATTTATAATTTTTTATAATTTTTTTATTTATATTTACAATTATAAATCTTTAAACAGTGCTTCATTAATAAGTGGCGATAAAAGAACTTTAACAGTGCTGATAAAGATGAGGACTTATCAGCACTAAATAAAGCACTAATAAAATGAAGATTTATCTACGCTCTAATTTTAGTGCCAACAAATATTGGTTTTATTTTTTCTTTTTTAGTGCTGATAAATTTAGATCTGTATTAGCACAAAAAAAGCGCTGATAAAAGTTTCCTGATCTATTTTAAAAACCCTAACCGTTTGTGAACTTGTTTCGATATCAAGAGATTTCTTTGGAAGCCACCTATTTTTGGCACTACTCCTTGATGAATCAAAGATCAAGTCACGCCACTCAATTGTTGTCGGTGCTCTAGTTGCACGAACATCTCATCTGACATACAATTTTTTATTGCAGTTGAGATGCGGGTGTGGTTTCACATCACTTTCCAACATTTCTCTACCCAGGGTATGTGGTTTTGTTTCCTAACAATTATAGATAATTTAATTTACTAACTTGGTTAATTTTCGCATGTTCTATAGTTTATTTTGGTGGTGCAAACAAATTTTGGAAATGCTTGACATGCATTTTTGTTGAAAATAAATTTTCAAAATAGAATTTGTTATGTTTCTATATAGGCCTTATTGTGAAAAATCAGTGGAAGTGTCCAATTAATTGTTTGAGTAGTGAGAAAGGTGTCTTTGTTGGTGCTTAAGGTACGTGTGTGTTGAAAAGGGATTTTGGATGGTGAATGGATCTTTTTTGGGCATGGTAATCTTGTTGTGCGCTATTGAGTATGAGTTTTGAAGTGTTTAAATAATGAATAATTTTTTTTTAAAAATGAAATTTGAGATGTGGAAGTGGTTATTAAATGGTGTGAGTGATGAGTAATGTGTGTTTAAAGGGTTTGGCATGGTTTGGGTTGGGTTTGGGTTTTTAATGAAAAATTGCTATGTTATGTTTGTGTGGTTTAGTGTGGTGTTATATGGTAGGGTTTATGGGTTGATTTAGAGGTGAAAATCATTTTTTCAAAGGCGGATAAATGTGGATTGGTTTAGAAGTAATTTCTTAAAGGAAATCGCCATAATTTTCCATGTTGAACATTTTGTACCATTTTTTAATGTGAATTCATAAATTGTTTTAAATGATGGAAGACATGTTTGGAAATTGATTTCGGGTTGTGCACAAATTTATAAAAAGGGAGTTGTTTTGGAATTGGTTGAGAATTGGGGTAAAATCAAGTTTTGTTAATTATAAGTGTTCTATAAATTAGTTTATAGATTTAATAAATTATATAAGTGTTAAAAAAAATGTTTTATGTGGTTATGTGGTACATGTGATTTTAAAAGTATCATTTTCATGTGAAATTTGGTGTGTTTTTGATGTAAAGCCTTGTGGTGCCTCCAGGGGTTATTTTAGAAAACTTTTGAAATGAATAATTAACATACAGAATAGGTGTGCGGCATGTCTGGGAAATGATATAGTGCATGTATGTTTTCAAATGGGGGTTGGCTGTGAATGTAGTGGCACAATATGTGTACTTTGTTGGTCATGGGTTGTGTTAGTAAATGTGCTATGTTAGTGACATGTGAATGTGAAACTTGATTGAGAACAACTAAAAGGGAATCATTGGTAATTGGGTAAATTGATTGTGTTGTGTTAGGGAATATGTATGTTTTCATAGTAAAATCATTGTCCATAGAGTTAATGTATTTTTTCATATTTATATTTAATTCATTTATTTTTAGTATTACTCACATAATAATTGTTTTATTATACAGGTGGATTCTTTTGTTCGAGTTGGGGTGCTCTATCCAACTTTCATGTTTCTTCTCCATTAAAATATTTTCACCCTTGAAGTGGTTCATTTATTACTTTCATTCAAGTTACCTATTTTTCCTTTGTTGGATGATCAACGATGTTGGATCTACATAATCATAGTGGTAATCTTGATGTTTTCACAGTAAAATCATTGTCCATAGAATTATTGTATTATTTAATATTTATGTCTAATTTAATTCTTTTTAGTATTACTCACATAATAATTTTTTTCTTATATAGTTGGATTCTTTTTTTGAGTTGGGGTGATCTTTCCAACTTTCATGATCCTTCTCTCTTAAAGTCATTTCATCCATGCAGTGGTGCATTTATAACTTTCTTTCATGTTACCTACACTGCCTTGGCAAGAAGAGAAATGATGTGGCCTCTGCTCAATCACCAAGGTAATATTTATGTTTACATAGTAAAATCATTATCCATTGAATTAATTTATTGTTTCATATTTATGTTTAATTCATTATTTTAGTATTATTCACATAAAATATATTTTCTTATATAGGTGGATTATTTTGTTGGAGTTGGGGTTCTCTATCCAACTTTCATGCTTCTTATCACTTAAAATATTTTCACCCATGCAATGGTGCATTTATCAATTTCATTCAATTTACATCCACTTCCATTGAAGGAAGATCAATGACACTGTCTCAACTAAATCACATTGATAATATTGTTGTTTTCCGAGAAAAAGTATTGTCCATATAAATAATTTATTATTTTATATTTATTTTGAATTTATTTATTCTTGGTATTACTCACATAATAATTATTTTTTTAATAAGGTGGTTTATTTTTTTCAGGTTTATGTGGTTTGTTCAAAGCTCCCCATGCAATGCTGGCAGTTTGATAAAGAAACTCAATAGAAATTTTGGAAACATTGATAGTTAGGATAGTTTTTCAATATATTTATTAATTTGTATTTATGTAATTTTATAAAACAATGTTCGAAATGGATATAATGTAATTTTTTTCTACAATTTGTGTTATAAATTTTATTTCATTTAAATTCTATATTAGGACTTGCTTATGTTGATATATCTAGTGTGCTTCTATTGCTACGGTGTGCTGTAACAACACACTGTATTGATGCTGTAGTGTGCTTTTACAACATACTATGGTATGGACTTTTATTAGCACCTTTGAAAGTGATAATAAAGATATTCTTTATCGAAACTTTAAAAAGATATGATAAAGAGATTATTTTTCATCACTTCGAAAAGAAATGATAAAGAACACATTTATCAATGCTTCTACAGCACTGATAAAGAGATATTTTAGCAGCTCTTTAAAAAGCACTAATAATTGTGTTTTCTATCAGTGCTTTCTAAAACACTAATAAAGGTTACAATTATTAGTGATTTTATTCTTATTAATAAATTTTCCATTTATTAGTGCCTTTTCATAAATGATAGAAGTCTTGGTATTTTTACATTTCTCATGTCATCAGTTATTTTCTAGTGTGGATAAAGGCTATTTTTAGCACTGTTAAAGGCCTGTTTTATAGTAATGAGAAAGGTTGGAATTTTTACCTTAATTTTGTCTATAGTTGGTCTCAAAACCTATTTCCCATGTGGAAAATTCTTGAATGGGATTTTTCATAGTTTTAGATCTTTAGTACCAATATTGAATGTCCATAAAAACATCCAATTATTTTTCGCATCATTTCTGAACCAAGATGACATAACTAGTAATGGCATAAATTAACGATTTTTGGTCAATTTTGACGACCATATTTTTTTTGATTTCATTTATATGTGTACAATGCAATCCATATGATAATTTGGGTAGTATTTTTAGTACATGAATCATACTGTATTTATTATAGATAATGCAAACATAATTTTATTTTCTATAAAATATTTATTGAGTATCAAAATAATGCTAGAATATATCATTGAAACGTAATAAGTCTATTTTAGATTTTGTGGAAAACAACACATCTCTTATAAATAATTGTTTCCCATTAGGTAAATAAAAAATCTCATTACCTGTTCCTTCTAGAAGATCTGTAGGATGTGATATGATATTCACAATTGGTCTTATTGATTTAATATTAGGAAAATATTTTTTTGTTATTGATAATTATGTATGTTGTTCCACTATCTAGTATACACACGTCTATCCTATTTATGAAATCCATGATAATGTTTCAACGTAAAGGAATTAATATTAAAAGAAACTCCTTATAAAATTCAAATAATACAACCTAGAAAATACAAATCACACAAAAAATTGAAATATCATATATCATAACATTTTTAATTTTTCTAAATGATTTTAGGATACCATATCATCACATTACCAAGTAAAATAACCATTTTTATGTAAGTTAAATCATCATTTGATGGACCATGATTCATAGAAAAATTTACCTCATCTTCTTTCCTTTTATTGGACATCACAAAAAAGTTTGGTTCATTATTATTTGATTCAAGATATTCTTTATAGAGCCTACAATGATGCTCTAAGGTTTGGAAAACTCAAGACCAGTCTTCTTAGAGCAACACCTATAACCAGAATCTTCAAGATTCCATAGAGTTCCTGAGATGATATTTATTTGATTATGATATTCATTTTGAGTAGACCCATGGTTAAGACCACATCCTCAACTGTTCCTACCACCAAAACCACATCAACCGTGAGAGTTCAATCCCCAACCTATTCTATGATTATTTTCATGAAATATATAATTCTCATCAATAAATGCTACTAGTGAACCAGTAGGATGAGATTGATTATTTTTAATCAATATGTCACTATTATTCTCTACTACAAGTAATGATGATATGAGATCATACTATTTTATACACTATTTAAAGCAATATTTCTATTTTAGTGTGATGTTAGAAGCATGAAATTTCATATTTGTATTTTCAACGATATCAACATCTGTAATCCCAATACCAAAATACATGATATTTGATACAATTTTACACATGGAAGAATTGTAATCACTGATCATTTTAATGTATTTGAAGCATACAAGAATTCCATTTATCACGGGTTTTTCGAAGAACAACATTTTTTATGGTCACAACTCTATTTTAAACTTTTTTAAAGCTTACATAGATCTCTTTATATGAGGTATTTAGATTTCAAACCCTCATCGAGTTCTCTTCTAAGAAAGATCATCACCTTTTCATTTTTTTGATTGTTTTTTGAATTATTTTCATTAATTTTTTCCATGAGATCCATCGATTTGAGATACATTTCAACATCCATCATCCACATAATGTAATTACTTATAGTAAAATGAAGAGTAGTGAATTAGAGTTTCATGATATTTGACATGATGATAACTAAGAGAGAGAGAGAAAGAAAAATTATTATTATTCAAAATAAGAATAAAATAATATTTTAAATTTAGGTTAAAGAAAATTTAAAAGTATAAAAATAAATAAAAACAAGTTAATATTATCATTTAACATTATATAAATATATCCCATCATAATCAGTTAATAAATATTTCATGTGTGGGTTTGAAATAAATAAATCATTATATCACATTTCTCATTTAAAACATTCTTCAGTGTACTAACTTATTACTCAGACCATCCAATCAAAAATTGAAAAATAAATAAATAAAAACCATATAAATAAGTGGAAACCTGAACTTTATGGCAGTAATTAAATAAACCACATAAATTGACCAATCCAACGATAAATAAATAATAATTTATAAATAATTAGATACATCCAATCAGGTAAAATAGTTCTTAAGATGAAAAGAATAAATAATTAGAACTATCTAACTAGGTGGTGAGAATAATGTTTAAAATACTAACATATCATTATCCCACATTGAGCGTTCATGTTGATAACCTATTTTAAAAACAAAAATTTAATTAAATAAAATTATAATAGTGGAGAAAGATGAAAAGAAAAGAAAAAAAGGGTATTTTACTGAGGATTCTATAGTTTTTCTTATGTTAGTAATCATCTACAATCTGGGGGGTGCTGCACTACCTTTTATAGGTGTTATAGTTGGGTGGGGAAGGGGGATTAGTGGTTGTGGGTAGCCAAACCCCATTGAATACTACAACTTCCATTATCGACTGCCTAACAATATTTTTATTTTATGATTATTTCAAAATATTTATTTATTTATTTTTTTAAATTTTAAAAAATTAAATTTTAATAATTGGTATATTTATATTTTAATATTCACACAAAAAATGAAATATAAATAATTTTTGAAGAAAGATTATTTTTGAAGCATAAAATGACCTTATCCTTAGACATTGAATTATAAAAAAATTAAAAAAAATTTGATTCATTTTATTTTATAAATAATATACTCATTTCAATAGAATCATTTATCAATAGTAATTAATTTAATCTAATGAAATAAAAATGCATTATGAATATAAAAAAAGTTTTATGTAAAATATATGTTGTTTCATTCAAATGAATTTATCTACATTTCGAATAAATTAATAATAATTTTTTATTGGTTATTAATTTTATTATGGAATAATTTTATATGTATATTTCATAATGTAGTTTCTCTTATTCATAACCTCCAATCAAGTGGCTATATTATAATAGTCATATTTAAATAATAATATTTCTATAATATGTCACGGTTTGATTAAACTTATTGTTGTGTATACCACAAACTATCAAACATAATATTATTTAAATATATATATATATTTGATAATCTTGTGGTGTTATAGCTTCAAAATAAGTATGGTGATTATATTCATCCTCTCAAGGAGGAACACTGGACTTCAGAACTGATCTACGTTGAGTTAATAGAAAAAGAAGAGAAAGATGTGTTTTGAAGAAGAATAAATTTGGTACATTCATTATACCTATATGGTTATTTGAATACTAGACTATGGATATACCCTTTACTATTATTTTATTGATAACAAAAGAGGTTTTGTGTGTGAATGGAATAACAACCACCATACATATAGGACGTAGTCATCAATCTTGGATGTAGACCTTGTTAACAAAACCTCATGTAATTTATTGTATCTTTTACATTTTATAATTACCTAAATGAAAATAAGAGAATATAAAATATTAGGGTGATATTTTTTGTGAGGAAGTGAATCGGTAGAAAAGGGATGATTTTTTTATCTGTAAATAAGTTACTAACTCGGAATCACCCTATCAAAGTGTTGACTTGATCCAATGTGATTATAAATGAAGGCCTAAACTATGCACCCATCAATCATTGATTAATTTTTCTATTTGGTGGATCATTATTCTAAATTCATAATTTTTTTAATGTTTTTGAAAAAAATATATTAACAGTTAATTAGATTCTAAATTTTAAAATGTTAACATTTATTGGTACTTGGTAGGTAGTCCAAATTTATTACATGATGATTTATGAGTTTCATTTCTGATGTGCTATTTGTGTATACAAATCGTATCTATAGAGAACTAAAAAGAATATTGGATGTCAAAAATAGAGTGAAATGATTAGTAAAGTATGTTATGATTCAAATGAAGGTTCCAAATTATTTCTAAGAGATTGTGGAAAGAGGGGTGTAATCCCATATTTAAAATTTATTGTGGAATAAAATATTAATTCCAAACTTAATTGAAATGATAATGAGATAAGTCAAATAATTTATAATTTATAAATTTTATTTATGTTTATAACAAGAATATGGAAATAATTTTAGTGTATATTTATTTGAATCAAATTTATGGAAGTATGTGAGACGATGTTTAATGATTAAATTCTGAAATGTAAATAGAGGAAAGTGAAAATTGATAAAGAGTTTGGATAAAGAAAGATGTGTGAACCTACATATAAACCCATAGAATTGAGAGGTAAATTTTAAAAATATATAGTTATAAATAGTGACCAAAAACCTTTTACTCAAAAGTTTTTATTTTTAGAACCTTCTTGGTGGTCTTTGGTTGTCATGTTACCCATCCTACATTTTTTTGAAGTGTGAACCATTTATTAAAGGAAAGATATTGTTTTAATTTATTAAAAAAATTCACACACAAATCATAAATATCTTTGATGAAAGGATGTACAATAGAGGAATAAGATATTGTGAGAAAGGTTGGATACCCTTTATAGAATTGAGAACATGAAGGATCATGGGAAGAAATTGTAACTTTAGTTCTTAATCATTTTTTGATTGTTGAAAGAACATTATAAGGATAAAGCATTACTAGGTGAGTCTTCAGAGTGACAAAGAGATCTATTTATAGGCTCTAAAATGGCATGAGAAACTTTTGGAATCACTTGGAACATTGAAATTATATTGGGCTGTAATACTAGTCTTTTTCCACATTAAATGTGTCCTCACTAGACACTGTCTGACGCTACAGGGTACCCTAAAACCTATATCGGGTATCCAGTGAGCTTTCTATGGTCTAGAAATGATAAAATATATCCACTAGATAGATTCACTAGAAAGTATCAATTGATTATAATTATGGAAAACCAGTTGGAGCCACCAACTGATTGGTGCCCCTCCACCAGGCAGTTGATGGTATTCATTCCCTATATGGTTATGGCCACCATTGCACCGAGTATCTAGTGTATCTCATAAGGTAGGTAGTGCTTCTTGTATGGGATCACCTCTATCTATAACATCCTCCAATTCAAAAAAATTCCTTCTATGGTTATTTTAAGTTGATTACAAGTATTTTAGAGATGGAAAGAGACATGTACAAGCCCTCATTACAATTTTAAAGAATCTAGATGATGTTTTTCAATTCACCACATTGAACAAAATAAAAATATTTAAACTCAGATAAATTATAACATTAGATAGATATGTTATAATAATTATCCTTAAAACACCATGAGAGAGATAGGTATAACAATATTAACATTTTTATTATAAAATAAATTAACTTAAAAATATAATGTAAGAATAGATCAAGGGTGAAAAAGATAGATAATAAATTAATGAGGTTAACAAGATATAAAATTAGTTCAAGAAGTAAAATTATAAATAAATATTTTAAAATTTTTAAATAATAAAATTATTATATTTTTAAATCCACCCCTTTATAAAACAATTTATTCATGAGATAGGAAAAAAATGTAAGAATAATATTCAATAATTATCCACTTTTGTGAAAATAATTTTAAAAAAATTTCTTACCCTTAGTTTTTAGAACATTTATCTCCCTTGGTGATTATAAAAAAAGATTCTAATATTAAAATAATAAAATAAAAGATTAAGGATAAGAATTCTCAATATTTTTAATAAAAAATCAATGAAAAGTATTTGGAAAACAAAAAAGAGTCTTCAAAAAGAATTCTTAAGATAGAAAAAAAATTTAAACCAATTTTAAATTTATATAACAATAAAAATAAAATCATTATTAAAGTTAGATAGATGAAAGTAATGGAAAAAAATTATAATGAAAAATATAAGGAAAATTTAAAATAAAACATCTTATGTCCTTGAATCGCAAAAAAAAATAGAATCATTAAATAGAGAGAGAGAGACGATAAAATAGAAAGTAAAAAAAACATATCAGTGGAAAAAGAAAAAAATAATGAATCAAAGGGAAAATAATGATAAATGAGAAATAGAATGAAAATGAATAAAATAGATAAAGAAGAAAATAAGGAGAAGAGAATAAAATTAAAATAAATATATGCCTTTTTCAAGCCACATGAAGGAATGTTTTCACCTTCATTGAGAGATTTAATCTTTGAAAGTGCTTATTGAAGTCATTACTTTTAAGTGTAAAAATTATTTGAAATTATGTCTAAGAATTTGAATTTCATTAAAACAAGTTAAACATTAGATACCATTATATATAAAAACATTTACTCATCAATTATATTTTTTATGATAGATTAAATTAATTTTTTATTAAAAAGATAAATTAAATATATGGATTAAAAAGGAAATTTTATTAAAATGTTTTTAAAAAATGTACCAAATATAAATCTACGATACAATGTAAAAAAATTTATAAAATTACTTCATTTTTAAAATATAATTTTCAATTTAAAAAAAAGAAAAAAAATATTTTGAAATGTAATAATTAAATAATTTTACAAACTAATGATCTTACATAAATTTTTTTTCTAAGTTAAATATAAAAAAATATCAACCTCAAATGTTAACATATGTGAGAAAAAGGGATCATATCCATGAAAAACTAAAAACTAAAATAATCATATATTATCTATAAATAAACATCTATTTTAAAAATATTCTCAATATATCCGTAGATAAATTGAAAAATCTCACAAGATAATCATTACTAATTCACTTGTAATAAATTTAAAATGATCAAGGAATAGAGGTTTATGGAAAATATCAGGGATTTAATATTATTTTTGGATAAAATCTAATTCGATATCCCCTTTTTGAAAGTAATATCTTAGGAAATGGTGAATAAGGTCAGTGTGTTTAGTGCGAAAGTGCTTAACATGATTTTTATAGATTTTTATTTAACTCGTAATATCTCTCTTTATAGGTATATCATGAAATGTTATCCCAAATTCAAATAGAGTGTGTTTAATCTATTGTATTTGGGAATAACAACTCCTAATAGATATGCATTCCACTACAGCTATAGAAAGAGAAACTGAATTTTTATTCTTACTACTCCATGGGATATGCAATTTTTTTAGTAGATGAAACGTTCTACTTGTAATTTTTCTCTATAGTTAGGATAATAAAATACACATTAGAAGAAGATTTTAACTCTAATGGGGTTCATTTTGGATAAAATTAAATGATATTCAAGGAAAATTTAAATGAAAAAATCATTTCAACATAATTAAAATTATATTTGTTTGGGTTTGATTAAAAAACTATAAATAAAAATAATAAACATTGTATTTGGTTGATTTATAGTAAGATAATGTAAAATATCAATCATACATCTATATAATTTTTTCAACTATTTATAAGGCTTCATCTAATATTAACATACAAGTCCTACTCATTCAAGTTTTAATTTACATAGCATGATCTATTCAAAATCATTTTATAAGTTCATTAGTGTATTTTTATTAGTTCAAAAAGATTCCAATAGAATTTGGAGAAATTTGAAAACTGAGGAAGAATTTGAGTTTACCCATAAAACCCATCTGAAATTCCCTTTTCATTAAATCATAAAATTCAAACAAATTTTTTCACTGGTTGAACCAATAATAACATCATCAACGTAAACTTGAATAAGTAAAATATGATTTGAGTTGTTTTTTAAAAATAGTGTTGAATTATATTTACCTATTATAAAACTAATTAAAAGGATATAATTTTAATGAAATTCATACAAAGCCCCATAATATTTTATTTAATCCATATATAGATTTTCTATGTTTGAAAATAGAATATAGAAAAAGTGGATTTTTAAAACCTTTTTGTTGTTCCAAAAAAATATAGAAATAAAACCATTTAAAAAGGTGATTTTCATATCCATTTGAAAAATTATTAAATTAAAAAATAATATAGAGATGTTTAAAATATTATTATGGATTATAATAAATTAATTGGTGAAAGGGTTTCCCCTTATTCAATTCCTTATTCTTGGTTATAATCTTTGACAACTAAACATGCTTTGTTTCCAGTGGTATTACCATATTCTTTATTTAATTTATAAAAACCCATATATATCCAATAAGAAATTGACCATTAGGTCTTTCTATAATATAATATACATCATTTCAAGTGAATTTTTGCAGTTTTAATTTCATGTAAAGTATCCAATTTTCATATTTATGGCCATTACTATGGTTTTGGGGTTCAAGGTGAGAGACAAAGGCATGATGTTCAACCCCATTTTAAAAAAACCCATGAGTACAAGTTCCCTCTTATAAATTACCTATATAATTATTAAGGGGATGTTATTTATATTTTTAAAAAACCTTTGGAAGTGATTTTGAATAATATTCTTGTTCTTCTTTAACTTATTTTGTTGGAAAAGTTTTATTGAAAATGAAATTTTCAAAAACATTTATAGAAACTGGTTTTGAAAATATTTCATATAAAATTACATGAACTCATTTTTCAACCATTTTAGACTTTTTTTGAATATTTATAATAAATAATTTGTGTACCTATAAAAGATACCTTCATCAGATTCAGAATTAAACTTTCTAATATTTGTTTTAAGACAAATTAAAAAAATTAAAAATCCTACCTTAGGATTTTATTTTTTAAATGATTATTTGGGGTTTTGTTTTGAAAGGGAATAAAAAAAACAATATTAAAGACATAAAATGTTGTATTTATATCCTCAAAACAAGAATGTTATGGATGATAACATTCATTAAAAATAGTACCCATGATTATTTTATTTTTTTATTTCACTTCTCTACTGCATCGTTTTATTGAGGGGTTTGAGTTTTAGAAAAAGAATAATTGTTGCCTTAAAAATAAAATAAATAATTAAATTATTTATTATTGAATTATACTCCTTGATCTTTATGAATTGAAATAATTTAAAACATTTTTCATATTTTTAATTAAAAAAACTAATGAAGACATTGAATGATTCACTACTATGATTTAAAAAATAAGACCATGTGAATATTGTTAATTTATTGACAATTATAAGACTACAAGTTTCTAATACTATAATATAAATTATAATATTATGAAAAAGTTAGTTAAATTACTTTAAAATATTTTGAAAATGAAATTCAATTTTTAGATTTAAAAGTGGATTTAGGTTGCTTACCATATTGGCATGATTCACATACCATGCCATTATAGAAATTTTTTTTAAATATATCATACTAGTTGATAAAAGTTTAGTATTATAAGAGATTTAGTGCTATAATTACAAAGTAATTAGTTCTAAATCCATTATTCACTCACTTTCAAGTTCATATATTTAAAATTTTATCAAGAAAGTTAATTTAAATTAATTGTGTAATCATTTTTAAATCAGAAAGTTGTAAATAAAAATTTTCCTTTTAAATTAAAAAAATTATATTATATTGAAATTGATTTTAAAACTTCTATCACATAATTAAATAATACTTAGTAAATTATGTTTTAATACTTTTATAAATAAAACATTTTTAATAATGGTTTTTTAGAAAAACCAATGTTATTATCACCAATTAGCTTACCCCATGAATTATCACCAAAAGTAACATGATCTCGTTCATGTTTTTTTGAATAAATTGAAATATATCCCTATGGATGTGTCTCAAGAATCCAAAATCTGGGTACCGCGTTTCTTATTGGGGTTTTTTTCTCATAATTCACTTTTCTTGTAAAATTAAATGATTGTTGGTTTTGGTACCCACACTAACTTGGGTCCACTTACCTTATCTAATAATGATTTTGGAATACAAAATTTTTAGAGGGTTTTCTTTGAGGGATATTTTACTAGAGATGAATTGATTTTTTTCTCCTATATCATATTTGTTTTCAATCACAATCATATATTAAATGTCCAGTTCTTTTGAAACTGTTAAAAACAATTTCTTGAGAATCAACTTTAATAATATTACTTTTTGATGATTTTCTTGAATATCTGATATGATTGGTGTATAAAAGATAGTATAATATTTTCTAAGTTTTTGAGATCCCAAAATTCTATTTAAATTACCTTCACTTTAGGTTAATATAAAATTTTAAATTTTAATATATTTAATGGTGGATTTGTGATTACAAAAATATTGTTAATTTTATATTTTAGAGATAATTATTCATTTTCATATATGATAATATACGTTTCTTTTTATATATTGTATTTTTCTTCAATGACTTGATTGGATTTATTTTTTAAGTTTAATATATAATAAATCTAGTGTATTATATCCAATTTTGAGTTGATTTAGGTTATATTTTATGTCTTCAAAATTTAGGGTATAGGAGGAGCAAGAAGAAGATGAATAGAGTGGGGAATAATGAGGAGAGGAAGATAAGGAGGAGGAGGAAATATGAAAGGGAGTACTTTCCTCCACATTTTTTTCAACATGTTCTATGAGGTGCTTTGATATTGTTTTACTTAATATGGATGATGAAGTAGAATCCATTAATCATTACTTTCACACGATGTATAGATGTTAAAAGAAATTTTACCTTTCTTATTTTCTTTAATAATTTTATTATTGATGATGCTCTTTTATTTGATGTGAAAATTATTTTTCATTAATTGAATAAAACCTATGGTTCCTCATTTTGATTTTACTTAATGGATATCTTGTTGAATTTCTTCTTTAAGAAGTGATTGATCATATTTCTTGTAAGAATACCGTATTCAATAAATTCACTTATTGATTGTTCATCATTGGTAGCATTAAAAGTGATGGTTTTATTACCATATTTAAATTCATTATCCTCATTTTATAATTTATGTTTAATAATAATTTCTTTTGTCATTAATGTGACAATAATTTATTATACCACCATCTTTTTAATATCTTTAGCTTCTTTGATAGTATTATCTTTAGGAAAATAGGTGACAATTTAAACCCACAAAATTTTATTTATGATAATTTTTTTAGATAATTCATCATCAAGGGACATTCTAATTTTGAGTATTTCATTAGATAACATTTATATTCCTGTAATAAATTCAGTAGAATGCATAGAAAAACCATTAAAATCATGATGAAGCATATCTAATTTAGTTCCCATGGCTTTTTTTGTATGTTTGTGGGTTAGTTATAATAATTTTCAAATTTCATAAGTTGTTCTTCATATGGAAACTTGATAAAAAACATTTATATCATGGAAAATATGCAATGAATTCAAATATTTTTTATTTAATTCAAAATTCTTAAAAACCTTTGGAGTTCATTTTTTGGATACTTTGGTGGGAACATACACATGAAATAACATTTTCCCTATGGGATATGTAATATTAAAAATCAAAATTGATAACCTATTTTTACAATATGATTAATCAGGGATATCAAAAATTAGATCATGAAAATTGGAATTATATTCCACAATAAAATTATATCTTTGAAATGAATTAAATATTTGAAAATATTAATAAAATAATAAAATATTGAAAAGAATGTTTTTTTAAGAAGTTACAGGGAACTCCTTTCATACCTATTGTTGGTTAGAGATTATGAAAACAAGGGAGGAAGTTAATTTTACTTTTAAAAATAAAAAATTCAATAAAATATTAATGAAAAAATTAATGAAATTAGAATTAACAAATAATGAAATAGAATACATGATAGTTGATAACATCAATTAATGTTTTTAAAGAATATATCAAAGTAATTAAATCATGGAAACATTTTAATAGAAATTATTAATGTACAAGAGATTATTTTTATCGATGCAATACAGAATAGTAAATAGAGGGAAAACAAAATTGATATATAGTTTGGATAGAGGACGATGTGGCCCCATAGTTTATATCCCTTTACTCAAGATGTCAAGGGAATAAATCACTTAGTATCAATAGTGAGCAAGAAATTTTCCCTCATAATTTTGGCTTGTGTGAACCTCTTGAAACGTTTTTGTCATAAACTTAACCACCCCACACTGTTGAGAATAGTTAACCTTTGGTGAATGGATGTTGATGAAAAATAGTGATTGGATTTAGGAAAAATATTTACACACCACTCACAAGTACATTGGATGGTAGGATATACAATGAAGGAATAAGAGATTATGAGAATGTTTTGAGATCCTTTTCCTAATTGAGAACATAGAAAACATTGAAAGGAAATGATAAAATATTCAATTCATCATTTATTGACCATTGAGAGAATATAATTCGGAGAATGTATTCAAAGGTGAAAAGGGGTACATTTAAAGGCTCTAGAAAGGCTAAAGAAACTTCCGGAATCATCAGTTACATTAAACTAGGAATGGGCTACAATAATGGTCTTTCGTCCATATTTAATGTGTACTCAATAGAAACTTCTTGATGAAATATAGTATTTGATATAATCAATTGGCTTTATAGTGGGATTAATATATTAATAGAATGATGGAAATCCTCTACCTGCTAACCACTATCATCCAGTAGCCAACTGGTGTCCTTCATCCAGAATTCCTTCACACCTATTAGAGCCATTAGTTGGATAATGCTCCTTTACTGGATAGATTGTGTTAGTTGTGTAGTAAATAGCTATTAGCACCATTGCACTGGGTAGTTTGTGTAGTCTACATTGGATCACCTATATCATGATCCTCCTCCACCTCACTCCAAAAAATTATACGGTTCTTTAAAGTTTATCCCAAAGAATTTAAATTTATAAATAGATAAGTCTAACACATCATCAAGGATTTAAAAGAATATTTAATAGTTCAGTTAATTCACCACATTACATTTAATAAAAAAACTCACTTACATGAAAATTTTAGATAGATATGTTAGTGTTTGTGATTAGGAAAACACCGTGATAGATGGACGTACAATACACATGTGACAGATTGACTTAAGAGTCACTTCACAATCATTCTTCATTGTTAGTTGAGGGATAATGGATAAGGATTGAAAATGAGAGAGAGTTTGGGATTGAGATAAAATATGAGGGACCTATGATGGTGTCTTTTGACTATGTGGGATGGTCAATGGAGTATATAATAAATAATGTATGGATTAGTGATTGGTTCATCATGTTTATTGATATCGGTAATGGTTGAGTTGTAGTCTAGGAACCTTGGGGATTTCAAGAGTGGTTAATTATGAGATGGAAATCTGAATGATTTGAAGAAATCCAAATAAGTCCCATTTCATTAAAGATGATTTGTATACTTTAGTTAACTAATAGTTTGATGTCAGATAAATAGTTTTCCTAAGTGTATTATTGTGTAAAAGAAATATAAATGAGTCTTAAGAGTTATCAAATCACATATGATATGGTTTGTTATGGAGTAGTTGATAAGACACAATAATTGTTAATGGTAACCAAACAATATATCCCTATGAGGGGTGATTTTTAACTAGATCTTCCGTGATAGTTTGAATCTAAAGATTAAATTTCATAAATTGATAATTATTTATATGGAATTTATGTTCATATCAGATATGATTATTGGTTTATCAAGTAATTATTATCATGGTTAAAATATAATCAATTTTTTTTGAGATTTCTGATATTATTGATGTGAATATCATTAGATAATTTTCATGTATAGTTTATAAGGATATGATATTTATCATATATTTAAATTATAGCTAAAGGTTAGGATATGGGATGTGTGTTTTCAAGTATTTTTTACCTAACCTAATATATTATTTATTATATAACAATGGGATACAATCCAAAGAACCTGATGGTGTCGACTATGACCAGGAGATAACACATCTCTTATAACACCTAACAATGCTCCTTATAATTAGGGGACAAGATAGGTGTTGTTTCTACCCATAGTGTACACTATTACTAAAGCCTAACATGTATGATACAAATACCATGGAATATATTATGACACCCATCAGGTCACTATAACATCCAATTTTGAGTTTTATTTATTTTTCAGTCTCTACATGGAGTTCCTGGGTGTTGGGGGTCAAAAAAATAGTTTTTAGTAATACAAATTAAGGCTGACAGTTAGCACACAATTTTTCTAACTATATAGATAACTATTCAATGGGTCTATAGAGGGGAAAAATTGGCTTTTCATGTTTTGATAAAGGTATTGTAAACCTTGAGAGCCTAATAAGAAACTGTATGGATCAATTTTTTGGAGATAGTGGATCTTTCATGGTTGGTGCATGGATTTCTTAACTATGGAGCCAAATAATGTGCCCTTATCTAGTTCATTAATAAGCTTTCTTTTGCAATTTACCCTATCAATATTCTTATTATTTTTGGAAATCATTTTCCTTCCCCATAACATATATCTCCTACTCCTTGTCTTTGAATATTTCCATCTATTTTGGTGGTGGGTACCTCTTGAATTATTGGTGATTTGACTTGAGGTAAGATAAATTCGTCATTGTTTTTTCTTCTCTTCCTTTCTTTATACTTGTTCTTCATTTTAAAAGGATGTGTATAACCATCTAGGGTGTGGTTGGTTGAACCTTTTTTTATGATGAGGGATTATCTTTTTTTTTTCATGTGTCTAAAGTGTGTGAGGGATTATCCTACCTATTCTCTCTGGTAATCATTTAAGGTGATAAGGTTGGAACAAAATCTGAAGTTGGTGTCTCAATTTAATGGAATTCTCCATATATTAACTTTATATTATGAATTTCAATTATTTTATGTTTGTTTAATTTAAAAATAAATGTTTTATTGTTGATATATATCCAATATATGACATGTTTTTTAATTTGGTTTATAAATTGGGTTCTTAAAGAGGATTTTACAAATGGGGGGTTGCATGTGTGCACCCTAAGTGTTTGATTAAATTGTTTAAATAAGTTTTATGGATTTAAATTTAATTTTAGAACTATTTTACAATTTTTTTACCCTTTGGGATGTTTTTTTGTTAAATCGTCATTTATTTTTGTAAAATTGGAAAGTGAAGTGGATTTTGATTATATGAAACTTGTTTTTGATTATGTTCGCATGGAGTAACACATGGGTAAATTTGGTTATAAGTGAGGTGTTTTCTAAGGGACCATGAAATACTTCAGAGAGTAATATCATGAGACCATCCATTTGGTTTCCAAGGGACCATGGGATCCTTTGGTAGGAAGATTTTGAGATATTCCATTCATTTTCGAAGAGGCCTTGAGAGCACTTTGAGTTGGGCCCGAGGAAGACCATGGGGGAATCCATTTTTTTAACCAACTACCATAATTTGTGTACTCACACTCACATTATAACCTTATGGTAATATCCCTACATTAAAATACCCTTTCCATATAGGTTTATATTGTTTATGAATTTAATTAGTGCCAGGTTTGTTGTGATTACTTCATTATTCCTATTTCCATTAACATGGTTATATGACAATTTTATGATCACATTTATTATCCTATTTTGTATATGTTAAGAATATTGTGCTATTTTCATTATTATTTAATTAATCCATGATTGAAATTTATTTTTAATAATTGTTTTGTTTTAAAAAATAAACCAAATGGATTTTAATGAGGTTCGTTTTGAATTGAAATGTTCATGAAGTGGTTTAGTTTTGAAAAGTGATTTCAAAATTTATTTTATTGGTTTTCATGTGTCAAAGTATTAAATAGATTCATGGTTGTATCATTGAGGAAAATTTTACTCAAACCCTATATATGCCATTGGGAGTATGTAGAATTTGTTTTGTAGGAAATAGGTAAGGAAAAGGTCACTGGGTGGATCTTATTTATTAGCATCAGACATAATTTTGTTGGAGGAGATGTAGTCTTGAATAGATTGGATCATGTGGAGTGGTTTTGGGTCTGTATATTGGGATATGTGTTTATGCCTTTTTCGATTGTGTTCCCACTCTATTGATTTTTGTGATTTTGACTTCAAATACCATGTGTCTATATATATTTCTATGTGTGTGGGTTATGTAATTTCATATTTTATATGAGGTGTATTTTGATTTTTAGTATCTGGTCATCATTATTACATACCCTAGATGTTGTGTTTAATTATGTTCACTCTGATTATATTGTTGTGGCCATCCAATTTTTACGGATGGTTAATGCTGGGTTACTATGGGTGAAACCATTCCCATGATGTTTTTGAGTTATGATGTGTGGTTATTAGCAACCCATGGTAATCAAGCTCACGCATCAGGTTTTGTGATGTGGAAGCTTCGATGATCGGTGGGGTAAACTTGGGTCAATTCATTGAAAAATGGAACCAGAGGATGTTTTTATTTGGGATTTTATGGTAGGATGGTGTTAGGAGCTTAGGTACATGGGAGGTATGAACAGTTGATGCCTAACCATATCTTCTTCATGTAGAACCTCACGTTTCCATTGGTGGTCTGGGATTTTTATTATATTTTCAGCTAACCTATTGGTTTTTTGATGATATTTTTAGGTATTTAAAGGTCTGTGGTGATACCCAAGGTTATCCTAGAGTTATTTTTAATTTTTTGGGAGGAATGGGGAGGTCTATAAGAGGTACATGGTTAGTAGTGACCATGCTTAGCCGATGCGGACTTTCCTACCAAATCCAGTGACACCCACATGGTTGGTACACAGTATTCCATACCGTATAGCCAAAACATTCCTAGTGGGAAATACTTGAAATTTTAGATTTTTTTCTCCTTTTATGTTTATTAATTATTTTTATGTCAGTGTTTCTTATTAATACCCATGACTAAGGTTTTCTTAGTCCATTAAATGTGGTTTGAGATTGAATTTCATTTAATTCATGTTTATATTTTGTGTCTTATAAAAAATGCCTTCTAAAAGGACCCCGTCCAGGCATAAATACATTTTTCTAAAGAACATCCCATGGAAGAACCCTCCTCTTGGTCCAAAATTAGTTGAATCAGTGATTTGTATGATCCAATCCTTTGGTCAAGTTGGTGGTTTAGAGTAGGAATACATGGTGGACCATACTTATGAGTTCATAAGGAGAAATCACCAGTGATTTTTGGATAAAAGGGGGAAATGAGGAAGTGGAGTGGTTAGATCACATGGATAGGATATTTTAGTTTCTAAAGAACCCTAAGACCTATAACATGGGATTCAATATGTATCTTCTAGGACGAATGAGTAAAAATTTGTGGGAGTCAATGGTGCTAACTGGGAATGTAACGACCTAAATTTTTTAATAATATTTATTTCCTAAATTTATGTGTTATTTTATTTTATACTCAACAAAACTATATCCTTTAATTGTTGAAGTTAGTATAATTAAATGATAATGTTGGGTTTTGACTGTCATATGGACATTGGTCAATATGACTATTGGAAACTAAATTCTTAACATTACAATTATTGTTTGTAAATTCAAATGATCTTGGTTAATTAACACGGAAAGAAGAGTCAATGGCATCATCCAGTAGAATCAGGCCATATGAAGCCCATCTATCGGAGCTTGGGAAGAAGGTAGCATCACTGGGCTTTTCTCTAGACTAGGCCCAAGCTAAACATCAACATGTGAAGCTTGAATGGAATCACCTATGGGAGAAGTTCACGCTGACAGAAATCACCACTCGGGAAATGTTTTTTGATCCACCCCAAGATTTTATCACCATATCCCACATTATACTTAGGTCCTATGCTGGTGTTTTAAGGGGTTATGTAATGAGTCCTTAGATACTTTGTGTAATCCTTTTATAAATAATATTGTTATTTCTTATTATGGTAAAGTTTTTGAATTTCAAATGTCTGGATAAATATAGGATGTATATTATTGATGAATTTCAGAAAAAAGTGGTGTTTGAAAATATTTTTGTATTATTTAAATAATTAATAATGTGAATTGATTTTCACAAAATGGTCTTCTACAATTGTGTTTAGTAGGAAATTTAGAGTCTAATAAGATCAACATATTTTTTAGTGAATAGTAAAGTATGAATAGTAACATACTCGTATGAGTAGTAATGAATAGTAATGAATAGTAAATTGAAAAAAATAGAATCTTCACCCATGAATGTATAAAAACATTTTAGACATCTTAAAAGTGAAAAAATAATCATAGTTTATGTTTTGGTATTTTTGAATGTCATAAATATTTTATTTACTATTTTATAATTAATTTAATAATTTAAAATGGAAATTTATTTTCATAAAATTTAATCAAAAAATTTTACTTTCTTGTCTTATGGTTATACAATAATTTTATGAGACCATGATTACTTTTTTAAGGTGTTACAAAATGAGTTATAAAATTGAATTTTTGGAATAACTAATGATTTTATTTAAAAATTAAATTAAAAATATTTAGAAATTTTTTTCAAAAAATGAAGTTCGTTTTTAAATTTAGAGCACTGATATTAAGTTGGGGTGATGTTTTGAGATTTTTCTAAAACATTTGAATTTTCAATGAATAGTAAAAATACAGTTTTCAGTTTCGTGTGTTTAATGACATCATTAATGATGTAATAGTGATATAAGTTTTTTGGTTGACTTATGAATAGAGTGATATGCTATGAGGTGTCCTAAGTGTCCAATACCATGGGAAAATACTATGGGAAAGCTCATGGTTTTGTAAATACCACCGATGAGGTGTCCCTTAGAAATTAATAACTTATTCCCTCACTTTTCTTAAAAATAACAAGCCATTTCACTCATTCAATTCATTCAAAAATCCTCCTAAACGAAGTTCAGGTCTCCTTACCTCTCAAGGAGTCCTCCCAAGGTTCCCTCAAGCCACCCAAGGTCTCGACCGTCATTCTTTCGAAGTTACTCTTCAAGGTAAGGGAATCATTCACCCTCCTCTTTTAAGTCATGACTTCCATTATGTTATGTCTTATAGTTCCATTTTATTATTAGTGGGATTGTTCTTCTATATCATTAATACTGTCCATTTTATTTCCAAATGATGAGAGACCCTTTCCACTCTCATCAATTTTTTTTGAATTTTTAAGTGATTCCATTAGGCTGCCGAAATTTTTGTAAAAGTAATCACATCTTCCCTTTTCCTTCGAGTTTCATTTTCAAAGGACATTTCCTTCAAATCTCCATACCATGATCTTACTTATTTTTATTATATACCCATACTGTATTATAAGTAATTTATGAGTGGATGGCTCTGGTACTATATCTTTTCAATGTTTTCTAAAACCATGTCATATAGCTGTTATGTTGCAGAATTTTCGTCTCAAAATCTCCCTCTTTTTCTAAAGACATTCTCTTGTATTATTTATGTGAATAACCAATTCTATTTTCATATCCAAGTGTATTCATAAATACATAAAATTGATCTATCTGATTCTTTAATTGACATACATATAACCCTTACTCCCTTTCCATGGATATTAAATGACTTATTGATCTTGTTTTTAAGAACTTTTAAAACGCCAAGATTTTGAAATGAAACCAATTTATTTTATTTTATATGGGTTATTTATGAAATGTTTGATTATGATCTATGTGGATCACATGAAAATAAATACATATTAAGGGTGCGCCCTGATATCACTCCAATGAATTGGGTAAAGAATTTAATCTCTAGAGATAACAAGTTTCATGATAACTTGGTGAATAACCTTGGTAATGTTTTAGGACACCTCAGGGATAAAACATGGGGTTTTGTTTCATGAATATCTAATTTAAATTATTTAGCCCCATATTCATGTTATGATTAATGTTCTTTTTATTTTGATATTCCTATTTTTCCATTTCTCATGTCTTCATATTTTTCATCAATTTCTTATTGATATCACAAGTAAACTGATTCACTTGTTTTCCTTACGGAGCATTCTGCTCACCCTTTCCTTTGATGTATGTCTCTAGGTTATGAGATTTACTAATTGTACATAGGATAAACCTATGATAAATCATTACAAGTTTATTAGAAGGTTTTTTTATGTTGTTTTAATTTTTTATGTTCCTGATTTCCAAGACACTAGAATTTAAAGATCCTCTGTTTGTAAAATGTAATGAAAAGTTATGTAATAAAAAGGAGAGACGCCATAGTTGGTATTAAAATATAGTTTAGTTATTTATGGAAATTAGTCTATAAAAACTTTAGGATTAATCCTATAGAAATTTTAAATATAAGAAAACTTCCTGGTATTTTTGTGATTATTGAGTAAGTAGTTTATCAAGCAAATACATCCATTTCAGGATACGAGCAGGTAGAGGCGGATCTAGAACAGAGGTACCTAGGAGTGAAAACTCTGAAAAGGATTTTCAAGTTTGACTTGAGGTATCTTGGTACCTAAAAACGGGCTTTGCTGCACTCTTGGTTACGCCAATCTCGGGGGATTTTTTTGGTTAATCATAAGATTTTTATGAACCATTATAAAGGATTTATAGAGAAATGTAATTTTTTAAAGAAGTTTTAAGACATAAAATCCTTTACAGTTAAAAGATTTGTAAATGAAATATGTTTCTCACTAAGGTTTTATTCTTTTAGAAATGGAGGGAAATAGAAGAAATTGGGCAAATGGTGACCGTAATGGACCATGTGCTGACGACCCTTCGATGGAAGTCGGAATGAAAAATATCATGTGAATGATAAACCAATTGACTCAAGTTGTGGGAAATAACTTGAATAAAGCTGAGAGACTAACCTCACCATGAAGGGAACAACATTCTGTTGAGTCCTTTATGCATCAATGACCACCAACCTTCAGTGGATCAACTGACCAATTGATTGTTGAGCAGTGAATAAGCTCCATTGAGAATATGTTTTCTTTACTTTGCTATTCAGAGAAAGAGAAGGTCACTCTAGATGTCTATAACTTAGAGGGAGAACTTGATCAGTGGTGGGAACTGATTAAAACCACAAGGAAAAGAGTGGAGGTTGAAGCTATGGAGTGGGAAGAGTTCATACGGATCTTCTTCAGAAAGTATTTCCCTCATTCCATGAGAACAAGAATGGAGAAGGAGTGTATTGAGCTGAACCAGAAGGAGAATGAATCTTTAGGAAGCTATGAGATGAACTTCATTTGACTTTAATGTTACACCTCTAGCTTTATCATGGATCCAAATGGTAAGGTTGATAGATTATTTGGTGGAATGAGACCTCATATACTGAATAATCTAGCCAACCGAGATGATGATAGCTATGAGGAGATCGTGCAGAGTGTGATGAAAGTCGAGTTGGAGTTTTGTGAGACATAGTGGTCTGATATATAAAATGACAAAAAGAGATCAATGGAGCCCAAATTATGGAGGACCGTTGATCAAGGAAGTGGATGAAAGCAAGTGAAATATCCCATGTGTAATATATGTGGGAAGAATCATTCGGGGAACTGCCTGCTCAGGAGTGGGAAATGCTACAAGTGTGGAAGAGATGGATATATTGCGAGGAATTATTGTGGTGAGGTGAAACCTCAAATTCTAAACCCTATCAAAAAGAGGAAGATGGTGCAGGATCCACTTGATGTTCAGTGCTTTAAGTGTGGACAACTTGGGAACTATTCCAATAATTGTCCAAATCTGAGGGTAGTGGAGGGGAACCACCATCATCCTCAACAAAGGCCAAGGGAGAAAGGTCGTGTTTTTTATATCACGATAGATGAATTTGAAGCTCGAAATGATGTGGTAGCTGGTACCCTTGTTGTTCTCTCAAAGATAGCAAATAATTTGATTGATTCTAGTTCTACGCTTTCCTTTATTTCTTTCATGTTTTCAAATAATCTAGAATCAACTCCTGATTTTCTAAAAGTAGAGTTATCAGTCAAGACTCTTAGTGGGATTATCCAAGAATCATTAGTGTTTAGAAACTCTAGTATTTACTTTAGTGAGAACAATATTATTGCAAATATAGTAGTCATTCCCATGATGGAATTCGAAATTTTACTAGTGATGGACTGTCTCCCAAAATATAATGCTAAGATCAAATGAAGAAGCAAGGAAATCATAGTAGTATTGAATAGAGAACCTACAATTATCATCCATGGAGAGATATCTCAAACTAATTTTTGTATAGAAGAACCAATTATATCCTTATTTATGGAATTGATCAGTTAATAAGAATAAGGAAATGAGAGTTTGAGGATAGAAAATGTCCCCATCATCCAGGAATACATTGACATATTTCCTGAGGAGTTTTCTGGACTTCCCCTAAATAGAGAGGTAGAGTTATCTATTGAACTCGAACTTGGATCTCATCCAATATCAAAGACCCCGTATAGGATGGAAAATGTGGAGTTGGAAAAATAAAAGAAACAACTCCAAGATCTTTTGGAGAAGGGGTTTATCTGTCTAAGTGTGTCTCCATGGGGAGAACATGTTCTCTTTGGGAAGAATAAGGATGGATCGGTGTGACTATGCATTGATTACAGAGAACTAAATGAGATCACAATTAAGTAAAAATACCCTCTTCTATGAATTGATGACTTATTTAACCAACTTCATGGGTAACAATCCTTCTCTAAGATTGATCTTCGATCTAGTTATTATCAATTGAGGGTGAATAAAGAAGATATTCCAAAAACTACCTTCCAATCAAGATATGGGAATTATGGGTTTGTTGTTATGACCTTCGGATTGACTAATTCACCTGCTATTTTTATGGATCTAATGAATAGAGTATTTAAAGACTAACTCGATAACTTTGTGGTAGTTTTTATTGATGATATTTTGATATATTCCAAAAGTCACGAGGAGCATGAGGATTATCTTAGGGTTATTTTCCAAACACTATGGAATGAGAGGATTTTTGGAAGGTTAAATACATTTGAATTATGGTTACAACAAGTTTCATTCTTGGGGCACATTGTTACCAATGAAGGAATCACAATTGACCATGAAAAGATAAAATTTGTAGAAGAGTGGCCTCAGCCTTCCACAATAACTGAGATTCTTAGTTTCCTTGGATTGGCGGGATATTATAGGAGGTTTGTGAAAAACATTTCACAACTTTCTAACCCATTAACCAAGTTAACTCAAAAAGGGGTCAAGTTCATCTAGAAAAAGGAGTGTGAGGAATGTTTACAAGAGTTTAAGAAGAGATTGGTTATTACACCCATGTTAACTCTTCCCTCAAGTGGAGAAGGGTTTGTTATTTTTAATGATGCATCTTTAAAAGGGATTGGGTGCATCCTCATGAAAAATTACAAGGTAATTGCTTATTTATATCGACAATTGAAGACAGTCATGAGAAGAACTATCCTATGTATGATTTGGAGCTAGTTGTAGTTGTTTTTGCTCTGAAGATATGGAGGAACTATCTTTATGGGGAGAAATGTGATATATACCCAGACCATCAAATTTTGAAGTATATTTTCACACAAAATGAATTTAACATGTGGAAAATGAGATGGTTGGAACTTCTAAAAGACTATAATTATGCAATTCATTATCATCCTGGAAGAGAAAACAATGTTGTTGATGCATTAAGCAGGAATAACCCATTTGTTCTTTCCATGATGAGGAATCAAATGGATCCCTTGATCAATGACCTAGTGAAGATGGACATGGGAATTATAAGGGAAGGGACATCATCAACCCTATCCCAAATGATTTGCCAACCATCATTACTAGAGAATATCAATAAATATCCGAAAGAAGATCCTTTTTTATAGAAGAAGTTAGAGGCTGTGAAGGATGGGAAGTTTCCTGAGATCAATACTTATCAAAAAGGTATACTGAAATTTCCTACAAGACAATGTGTTCCATCTATTCCGGAAATAAAGAAGGAGATGATGGAGGAAGCTCATAGCTCTATTTTCTCTATACATCTTAGTAGCACGAAAATTTATAGGGACCTTTGTGATCATTTTTGGTGGGATAATATGAAAAGGTAGATTGCTGACTACACTTAAATATTCCTAGTATGTCAGAATGTGAAGGCAATGAAACAACTTCTTAAAGTGCTATTGCAATCACTGTCCATAGTAGCATGGAAGTGGGATAATATCACTTTGGACTTCATCACAGGTCCTCTAAGAACATCCAAAGGAAACAATACGATATGGGTTATTGTGGACCGTCTCACCATGACTACCCATTTTATCTCCATTTAGGAATATTTCTCTCTTGATCAAATTTTCAGGATTTATGTGAAGGAAGTGGTAAGGCTGCATAGATTTCCACTTTCTATCATATCTGATCATGATCCATGGATCAAATCAAAATTCTTGAAATGTCTTCAACAAGCTCTAAGCACTGAATTGAATTTCAATATGGCCTCTCACCCCCAACTGATGTCCAATCTGAAAGGACTATTCAAACACTCAAGGACAAGCTGAGAACATGATCAATAGAATTTAATGGTGGATGGGATCAACATCTCCCTTTAGTTGAGTTCTTTTATAACAACAGCTTCCACTCAACATTTCAAATGTCACCCTATGAAGCTCTATATGGGAAGAGATGTAGAACTCTGACATTTTAGGATGAAGCTGGTGAGAGAAAGCTTCTTGGGCCTTATCTTTGTGCAATAGATGATAGAAAAGGTCCATACTATCTAGCAACACATTAAGGATGTTCAAAGTCGGCAAAAGAGAAATGGCAACAACCATCAAATGGACATGAAGTTTGATGTTGGTGACAATGTCTTTCATCAGATTTCACCTTGGAAGAGAGTCATGAGGTTTGGGAAGAAAGGGTAGCTCAGCCCTAGGTATATTGGCACCTATGAAATCCTTGATCACATAGGAGTAGTGGCCTATCAACTTGCACTTCCTCCAAATCTAGCACAAGTTCATGATGTCTTCCATGTATCCTTCTTAAGGAAGTACATACCTAACACTTCAGATGTACTAAATCCAGATGTGTTTCAATTGGAACATGACCTCTATTATGAGGAGAATCTAGTGGAGATATTGGATCGTAGAGACAAGGTTCTACGCAACAAGACTACTCACCTTGTTAAGGTGTTGTGGAGGAACCACAAATGTGAGAAAGCCATGTGGGAACCAGAGGAGTCTATGAGACAGAAGTACCCACACAATTTTTAATCAGAGAGTACGAGTTATATTTTCAGGGATGAAATTTCTTAAGGAGGGAAGAATGTAACAACCTGAACTTTTTAATAATATTTATTTCCTAAATATGTGTGTTATTTTATTTCATACTCAACAAAACTATATCCTTTAATTAATGAAGTGAGTATAATTAAATGAGACTTTTGGGTTTCAAATGTTATATGTCCATTGGTCAATATGTCTGTTGGAAAATAAATTCTTAATGTTACAATTATTGTTTATAAATTCAAATGATATTGGTTAATTAATATAGAAACAAGAGTTACTGGCATCATCCAGTAGACTCGAGCCATATGAAGCCCATCTATCAGATCTTGAGAAGGAGGTAGCATCACTGAGTGTTTCTCTGGACCAAGCCCAAGCCAGAATTCAACATGTCGAGCTTGAATGGAATCTTCTATGGGAGAAGTTCAAGCTGATAGAAATCACCACACAGGAAATGTTGTTCGATCCACCCTAAGATTCTATCACCATAGCACACCTTACACTTTGGTCCTATGCTGGTGTTTTTAGAGGATATGTAACGAGACCTTAGCTACATTGTGTAATCATTTTATAAATAAATTTTATTTCTTGTTATGATAATGTTTGTGAATTTGAAATGTTCGAATAAATATAGTATGTATATAATTGATGAATTTAGGAAAAAGGGTTATTTGAAAATATTTTTGTATTATTTAAATAATTAATAGTGTGAACTGATTTAAAAAAAATGGTCTTCTACAATTTTGTTTAGTAGGAAATTTAGCATATAATAAGATGAACCTAATTTTTAGTAAATAGTAATGTATGAATAGTAACATACCTGTATGAATAGTATGAATAGTAATGAATAGTAAATCGACCAAAAAATAGAAACTTCACCCATGAATGTATAAATACATTTTATACATCATAAAAGTAAAAAACAGATCATTGTTTAAGTTTCAGTATTTTTGAATGTCATAAATATTTTATTTACAATTTTATAATTAATTAAACAATTTAAAATGGAATTTCATTTTCATAAAATTTAATCATAAATTGTTACTTTATTGTCTTATTGTTATACGATTATTTTATGGGACCTTGATTACTTTTTTCAGGTGTTACAAAATGAATTATAAAGTTGTATTTTTTGGAATAAATAATTATTTTATTTAAATATTAAATTAAAATTTTTTAGAAAATTATTTTCATAAAATGGATTTCATTTTTGATTTCAGAGCATTGATATTAGGTTGGGGTAAATTTTTGGTATTTTTCTAAAACAGTTGAATTTTCAGTGAATAGTAAAAATACAGTTTTGGGTTTCGGGTTTTTAATGACATCATTAGTGATGTAAAAATGATGTAAGATTTCTAGTCTCATGATTAATAGTGAGACATTCTATGAGGTGTCGAAAGTGGTAAATACCATGGGAAAATACTATGGGAAAGCCCATGGTTTTGCAAATACCACCGATGAGGTGTCCCTTGGAAATTAATTATTTATTCCCACACTTTTCCTATAAATACCAATCCATTTCCCTCATTCATTTCATTCTAAAATCATCCTGAGAAAATTTCTGGTCTCTTTACCTCCAATGGAGTCCTCCCAAGGTTCCTTATAGCCTCCCATGTTCCTGACCTTCAAGCTTTCAAAGTGACTCTTCAAGGTAAGGGAATCTTTCACCCTCCTCTTTTAAGTCATGACTTCTTTTATGTTATGTCTTATATTACCATTTTATTATGAGGGAGATTTTTATTATATATCTTTACTAATGTCCATTTCATTTCTAAATGATGAGAGACATTTCCACTCTAATATATATTTTCTGAATTTTGATGTGATGTCGTTAGTTTACCAAAATTTTTGAAAACAAATCGCATCTTCTCTTTTACTTCAAGTTTCATTTTCATATGGTATTTCCTAATAAAATCCATAACATGATCTTATTTTATTATTCTATACTCATATGGTACTATGAATTATTTATGAGCGGGTGAATCTTGTCCCATCTATTTTCAATGTTTTCTAAAACCATGTTATATAGACGTTATGATGCAGAACTTTTGTCTCAAAATATCTCTCGTTTTCTTAATAAATTCTCTTGTATTATTAATGTGAATACCCAAATCTATTTTCATATCCAATGGTATTCATAAATATATAAAATTGATCTATTTTATTCTGGAATTTACATATACATAACCCTCATTCACTTTCTAAGGGTTATAAATGACTTAATGATCAAGTTTTTATAAACTTTTAAAATGTCACGATTTTGAAATGAAACCCATTTATTTTATTCTATGTGGTTTATTTATGAAATGATTGAATATGATCTATGTGGATCACATGAAAATAAATAAATATTAAGGGTGCACCCTAATAGTGTTCTAATGCATTGGGTAAAGAATTTAATCTCTAGAGATGACAAGTTTAACGATACCTTAATACCATTGGTAATTTTTTATGACACCTCAGGGATAAAACTTGGTGATATGTTCATGAATTTATAAATAAAATTTGAAGCCACATATTCAAGTTATGATTCATGTTCTTTTTATTATGATATGCCTCTTTTTGAATTGCTCATTTCGTCATATTTTCCATCAAGTTCTTATTGATATCACAAGTAAATTGATTCACCTGTTTTCCTTACTGGGTCTTATTCTTACCCTTTGCTTTTATGTATGTCTCTAGGTTATGAGATGAAGTAATTTTACATAGGACTAAACTATGTTGAATCCTTAAAAGTTTATTAGAAGGATATTTTAGGTTGTTTTCATGTATTATGTTCCTGATTTCCAAGACTCTAGAATTTAAAGATCCTCTATTTGTAAAATGTAATGAAAAGTTATGTAATAAAAAGGCGGGATTCCTAAGGAAGCACAAGGATATAAAACTGACCAATTTCAAGGAGGAATTTAATTGGTAGTATTATTGAGAGACTTTGTCAACAACAAAGGCCCATGAGTTCAAAAATTAATAGTAAGGATTTTTTTGGTGAGGGAGTATACCACCCATTTTATCAATTTTATTCATGTTACTCTAAATATCCTCATGAATTATTACCATAATGTTAGAAAAAATCCCTCAAAGTGTCCCCTCAGTATGTTTTGGGTGTGACTATGTTTGTTGAAAAATCCAAATTCTCATGAATGAGAATGGTTAGTGTTTGCCGAAGATAGGTTTTTAAGGTGGCATAGAGTCCCAGTGTTTTCCAAATTTTTGGGCCTCAAAATTAGGAATATGTGTTTGGAAATGTATGGTTTTCCTCATATGACTATAAGGTGTGAAGAGTGGTGAAAGAAATTGGAAAAGGAAGAGAAACGTGGAGCCTAGGACATGGATTGCATACCATGTCTGTGAAGGGTACGCGGTTGCATAAAAAGTAGTAGGAAAGGTATAAAAAAGTGGTTCATGAAACCAAAAATGGTTCATAGCAGAAGGTGTTCTGGTACATGGATGACATGATTCCAGAGAAGGAGATCAACTATGTAGGAAAAAATGTAGTATGCAAACTATGTATGAAAAATGGTTCACTGGAAGGATTTTGGTTCATTATGGTAGGAGGATCAGTATACGGTAGATCAAAGATTTGGTAAATCTTCGATTAGAATATATTTCAGATATCCTTTCCTATATAAAAATTGAAAATACCACTGATTATAAGAGAGATAGAATATCATTAGAGAACATATTTTTGATCTGGGATTTTAGAAAAGTTTGAAGGAAGTTCACGGGGGAGAATTCCACAAAAGATGAAGTGGTTCGCGTAGAAGAAATTCCACCGAAGATTTTTGCAGGGAGATGTAACCTACATAAGATACAGTATGAAGAGGAAGAATTAGTTTTATGTTGTGGGTTAGTGAAGGCATCCTGGGAACAATGAACAGTTTGAAGGTAAGAGAGGTTTTGGAAAGGAGGTTCGCATGATCAATATGCAGAGGCGGTACCTAGAAGTATTCAGTACGTGTGAGAGGAATTTGGTTCACGATTTGAACAAGAAATCTTGTGAAAGTTTAAAATCAGTATTCAAAAGTATTTTATGGTACCTAGAAGTACTCGGGAAGGTTTAAATCATCTATGGGTGAAAAAAGGAACTTCAACAGTGCATCTACCTATAATTGAGGATGCTGGAATTCATGAAAATGAAAGTACCTACATTTCCATAAACTTTGTTTGACCTAAAAGTCTATAAATTATGTGTGGTTTCCTTTCTAGGAGCAGTGAGTGTAGGAAGAGGAAGACGATTACCCTTTACACCAGCCGTGATCTAAAGAAAGTGGCATAGGGAGTAACCCTTGGGGATGTAGTGAGCAGACAATAAACCTTGTAAAGGCAGTGAGCCTAGGTAGTGAAGATCTATCCCGAACTCTGTACTCATTATTGGTAGTGATATTTTGTGAATTTGGTATATCGGCACATCACCATTGTATACTCCTTGGATGTATCCTAGTGAGGGTGAACCAAGTAAAAACTTTTGTGTCCTGTGCATGATTTCATATGTGTTCATATATTACTACAAGAATAAGAGAGAATTAAGTTTTGTTTAACAAAAAAACCAGATCCAAATGGTAAGAGGTTTTAATCTATCATACCCTCATTCAACCCCCCCCCCCTCTTAGGGTATTCAACCTTATGGACCTAACAATTGGTATCAGAGCCAAGGGTTGAAGGTCAGTGGTTTTCTCTCATGAAAAAGAAATTGAGGTGGTAAATCATAAAAGAATTCCATTCTTTGAAGGAAATAATTTTCAACCATGGAAGATTTTGATGCAGCACTACTTCTGATCAATAGGGATGGATGTATTCACAACATCTATGCAGGGAATATCAGCTAAAATTAATATAGGTGATTTATCAGAAGGTGAAGTAAAATAATTGGATGTTGATTCAAAATAAATCAATGCCTTAGGGGGACCCCTATAAAATTAAATTTACACTAAGGTGATGTCCTATAAAACATCAAATGTAATGTGGGAAAAATGTTGAACATTTATGAGGGTGACAAAAAAGTCCAAGAAGCAAAGATTTTGGTTCTATGAAACAAGTTTGAGTTTCTAATAATGAATCCTAATGATACTGTTGATTCATTCTTTGATAGGGTAAATATTATTATAGAAGTATTCAAGGTCTTGGGGAAATCATTTAAGATATAAGGATTGTGAAATGTATCTTGAGGAAACTTCCACTATAGTTCAATCTGAAAGTTTCAATGTTGGAACACAAAGAACTGAAACATAAAGAACTGAAAGAGATGACACTGGACAACTTACACAGTACCTTTATAGCATATGAAATGAGAAATAATGATAACAATGGAGTAGAAAAGTGGAAGTCAAATTTAGTGGCGTTCAAGGCCATGAAGAATATCTCTATTGAAGATTGTCTTGAAGAGGAAAATATGTATGATGTCATGTCGTCTCTCTCATATAATCTTCAAAGGGGAAAGGGGAAGTCCAAAAGTAAACTCCCATTTTCATTCTTTCGATGCAGAAGTATTGGGAATTTTGCAGCAAAGTGTCCCAAGAAGTTTCATAATTAAAATGAAGAAAATGATGAAATTCTCCAAAATAATTATTCATCAAATGAGAAATGGAGGATAATTAATATAAGAATGTTCTTAAAAATATCAACTTTCAAAAGAGGATGAAATATTAGAAGAATTTGAGGATGCAGACTTTGAGGACTACAATGATCATAAAATAGATGCTTTTGTGGTAATTGTCAGAAATTCATTAACAAGAGAATAAAGGGACAATGAAGAAGGAGAAATTAAAGGAATAGTTGAACTTCAGGCTAAATTAGAAGCTTCCCTTAAAGAGGTAGATATTTTGATATCCAAAACAAAGAAATCTAACAAAGTTGTCTATGATTCCAAAATATTTATGTAGCGGTAGATAGAAGAGAGTTTTGAGTTGAATGCAGAAATTGAAAAGTTGAGGACTTAAATGATAGAAAGCACATAAAATGTGGTTGTGTACAAACTCAAAATTGAAGAAGAAAAATAGAACGTGATAGTTTTACTGAAACAAGAAATGATAAAATCAATCTTATTGAAAAACTTGAAGATGAAGTCATCAGTCTGTGACAAACGATTGTAGATCAGGAGAAACTATTAACTCTCTGTTTAATATTGGGAAAGAAGATCATACAAGAAACAAATAAAATTATATTTGAACAGAGTGGTCCATCATAACAGAATCAACGATCAATTCTAAATGATAAGGCTGGTATGGGCGTGATCTAAAATAGAAAGCAGTTATGGTTCAAGTCATACCAAAAGCACCCACTCCAATATTGATGATTGATTTGGGTATGAAGTAGAATTAGAAGATTTAGAGAACCCAAGGAATGACTAGTGGTGCTTTATTTCCACATAATTACATGCCTCAAAAAAGATGATATTGTTGTGGTAATATGGGAAAATCTCAAATTGTATGTTCCATAGAAAAGAGGTACCAAAGGGAACACGACCAACAGAGGTGGTCGTACAAAGTTCAAAATTCCAGTTCATCATTTGATGGTCATTGTTTTAGGTGTAAATGAATTAGACATATAGAAAGATATTTCACATAAAAAATATAGAGGAATGTGTCGAGGAAAACTTAATATGTTCATAAGAAGTGGAAAAATGTATCTTGAAGACCGTTGGAAATTCAAAATCAATTTGAAAATATGTATGGTGAAGATGGATTGTCATATATTTGTAATGATCATGATTATCATTCCCTGTCAGATATGATGTCAAATTCTTGGGTAAAAAAGAAAAGGGCAGAGCAGGCAGTGGTTGCAGAAATTGCATTCAAGGCATCAGATTACATTGGGATATGTTTCATTGATAGTGGATACACTTCAAGTATGACTCAAAATAAGGATCTAGTGACCAGAATCTGGTATGATATAGAAGGTATTATATTATTTGGTAATGATGAGGGACTGAAAATTATTAGTTCAAGAAAATTCTTGTTTGGTTGAAAAGACATGAGATGAGCAGATGTCGTGGTTGTTGAAGGGATTAGTCACAAGTTTCTTAGTTTTAGTCAATTGTGTGACTTGGGACATGTCATATGTTTTTCCAAAAAATTATGTATAATCAAATAAAATAATGGTGTTGTTGTGATGTAAGGAAAGCTTACAAAAGGGAATATCTACCACATTAGTGGAGAAGAAGATATGTGCTTTATGTCCAAGGATAATAAAAACAAGTTTTGGCATAATCATATTGGTCATATAAGCCAATCGTCTTTAGAAGATCTGGTAAAATGTGATGGTCTTCGAAATCTACCTAGATTATCACGTGATTGTACTCATACATGTGATTCCAACCAATAAGGGAAGACCATTTGAAATAAATATAATCTAAAGGATAAAAGGTCAACAATATTGTTAGGGTTGGTATATATTGATGTGTGTGGGACAATTTCTCCAAGGGATATTGATGGGAAGAGATATTATGTTCTATTTATTAATAACTATATCATAATGTAATGGGTTTCAATAATCACCCACAAATTAGAAGTGTTTAGTTTCATTATATGATATTGACGGGAATTTGAAAAGTTGATCGGTCAGAAAATCCAGACGTTTTGAACAGATAGTGTAAAATTTTTCAAAAATATCCAAGTAGAGGATTATCTTGAGAATAATGGGATAAGCAATCGAGTTTCAGCAGTAAGAACTACACAATATAATGGAGTAGTGGAGAGAAAATATCAAATTGTGAACAACATGGAAAGAATAATGCTCATTGAGAAAAATCTTCAAGAGATGTTTTGGAAAGTGGAAGTGTTGGCATCAGTCTACACATAAAATAGAGCCTTATTGTGCCCAAAAGAAGATCAAACTCCATATGATTTATGGTATGGAAAGAACCCATCATTGAAATAATTTTGATTTTTGAGAGGTAAGTGTTTCATTCTCAATAAGGAGAAACATGAGATGTTTGAATCTCGTGGAGATGAAGGAATATTTTTTAGCTACTCAAAGATGAGAAAATCATATCAATGCTTCAATAAGAGGCTATGAAAGATATTTGAATGTCATGATGTGACTATAGTGTAGAATGAACAAAGTATTCAGAAAATACATGATCAGACTCAGGAGGATAGTGATGAAGAGATTATAAGGTCAGAAGATGCTCTAGATCCAGAGGTTGATTCAGAAGAAGACTTAGATTATTATAACAAATCAATGTCTTCCCAGAGACCTGCAAGGTCTGAAATTGACATCCAGAACATAATTGGTGATCAGACAACACCAATGCAGACAATGGAGGATGAAGTCTCTATAGAAAGAATAATACTTATCACAAGTTGATCATAAATGCTTTGATGAATCAATTTGAGATGATAATTTCTTTCATGCAATGAATGAAGAGATTGACCAAATTTAGAAGAATCAGACATGGGAAATAGTTTTAAGGCGAGAATACAAGAATTTCATAGGGATGGAATTTGTATTTAACAACCAAATGAATGAAGAGAGTGTTGTGATTCAAAACAATGCATGCCTGGTGTAAAAGGGTACTCTCAGATAGAGGTTATTGATGTTGATGAGATGTTTGCATCTATTTCAAGACTAGTCACAATCAGATTATTCTTGGCCATAGTTGTGCAATGAAATTTTAAAGTTTTCTAGATGGATGTCAAGTTAGAATTTCTGAATGGAGTTCTAGAATAAGAAGAATACACTGATCCACCAAATTTATTTCTTGTTCATGAAGATGATAATAGATTTTTTTTGACTAAATAAGGATTTATGTTGCTTGAAACAAGCACCAAGAGCATGATATTCAAGTCTTGATCAGTTTCTAAAGAATCTTTGTTTCCAACGTGGTGAAGATGATTACAATCTATATTTCAACAATAACAGAAGTCAAATGATGATGGTGTTGGTTTATATTGATTACATAATCTTTTGTGGATCAGATGAAGCTCCATGCATATAGTTTTTTGAATATATGAAAAGTGAGTTTGAAATGTTGATGATTGGCGAGATGACATTTTTCCATAGATTACAGGTGATGCAAGGAAATAATGGCACATTTATTTCTCAATATAAATATTCAAAGGAGTTTTTGAGAATTTTTTGAATGGATAATTCCAAATAGATGATGACATCAGTTGCTACCCATCTGAAACTATCACGGGATAATGAAGGCAAAGAGATTAATTCCACAGAATATAGGTAAATCATTGAAAGTTGGTTGTACCTGATAGTGACAAGGCTTGATTTTGTATTTTCCACATGACAATAAGGAAGGTATCCAATAAATACCAAGGAGATCCATATTATTGTAGTAAAAAATAATTATTCAGAATTTCAATGGAAAAAATGAATTTTGGACTAATGTATAATGAAAAATCTCATCCAGAGTCAGTGGGATATATAGATGTGCATTGGGCATGATCGGTAGAAGATAAGAATTCAATATCAGGAAGTTCATTTTATCATGGAGTTTTGTGTATTTATTTGTAAAGTATGAAACAAGATTTCATTTAATTGAGCATCAGAGAAGTGGAATAGATTGCAGCTACTCATACTTGCATGCAACTATTGTGGATAAAGAAACAACTTGAAGATAAGTGAATTTAAGTGAAATATCCAACCTGAATCCATTAGGATAATTCAAGTTCTATAAATCTAAGAAAAAATCCAATCCATCACTCAAGGATAAATAAAATTGAAATAAAATATCATTTTATCAAAGAGATGGTGGATAAAAAGCTTGTGAATTTGGAGTATGTGCCTACAGAACAACAGGTTTTGGACATCCTGACAAAGGCATTACCTAAAAAAGTATTTGAAAGTCATCGACTAGAACTGGGAGTCCAATAGACCTCCCTGACTTGAAAAATTGTAGATGTGGTCCCCCTCTCCCTGAGGTATGTTGTTTTTTCCTAATGTACTGATATGTGTACTTTACCTTGTTGTAAACAAGCTTGATGTTCCCTTCTATTTCGTTGACAATGGGGGAGAAAGTGTGACTATTCAGTGGGAGAGGAGACACAGGGAGAAGCTATTAAGAGGAACATTGAGGTAGGGAGAGTTGAAACCAAGATGATGCTAATTAGAGAAGCTATAACCTAGGGGATAATTAAATCTATCGATACTTGAAGCGATTGATCAAACACTAGATATCACGATAGCTATGTTTTGGGATGAAAGCAGTTTATTAATTTCAGTATGGTATCAATATATAGTGTAAAAATAAAGGGATTAATCAATGAAAATTTCATTGTACTCTTGTTTTTCAAGCTTATCATGGATCATGTGGTCTTAGAGTATGTGTTCAGTAAATCCTTGATCACTATTTTAATCACATGAAGAAAATGGTGGTTGAAGATCAAAGGAGCTTTAATGATAAATGAAAATGTAGAGAATTTTTATGAGAAGAGTTTTCAACAAAACCAAAGGGGATATTGTTGGGAAAAATCCCTCAAGGTGTCCCATCGTTATGTTTTGTGTGTGATTGTGTTTGTTGACAAAGTTAGATGATAGTGAATGAGAATGGTTTGTATTTTCTGAAGATAGGTGTCTAATGTGGCGCAGTTTCCCAGTGTTTGCCAATTTTTTGGGCCTCAAAATCATGTTTTTTTTTGGAAATGTATGCTTTTACTCATAGGACTGGAAGGTGTTAATAATGGTGAAAGAAATTAGTAAAATAAGATAAATGAAGAGCTTGATACATGGATCAAATACCATGGCCGAGAAGGGTTTTTGGCCGCATACTAGGCAGTGATAAAGTTACATGGGGGTGGTTTGTGAAATAGAAAACAGTTTTCAGAAAGAGATAGTGTGGTATGTAGATGACATGATGCCAGTGGAGGATATCGAATACATATGATCAAATGTAGTGCACAAACTATAGGTGAAAAATGGTTTACTGGAAGGATTATTGTTCGTGGCGGCAAAGGATCAGTATGTGGTGGATCGAAGATTTGATAAATCTTGGATTAGTGGATATTGTAGATATCTTTTGCTATATAAGAATAACTAATAAAACCAATTAGAATAAAGATTGAATATCATTATACAATATATTTTTAATTCAGGATTTCATCAATGTTAGAAAGAAGTTCATGAGGGAGAATTCTAAGAAAGCTGAAGAGGTTCGTGCGGAAGAAATTCCGCCGAAGGTTTTTGAGGAAAGCTCTAACTCGCATAAGATATGGTACATAAAGGAATAAGGTGTGGTACATGGATTGTTAGCAAATGAAGTCAATGAATAAATAACTATTCATAAACATAGGGTGTTTCATAGTGGTAGTCCGCGAATAAAGAACAGTTCGCGGATAGGAGGTGTTTTGCGAAGGAGGCTAGTAGGATCAGTTTGTAGAGGCGGTATGTGATAGCAAAGGCAGAGGCGGTTAATGGATGAAAAAAGATCACATGAAGTGGAAGTGGTACATTATGGAGTTGTTTCGTGTACCAAACCAGATACTCAGTACGTGGGAGAGGAAGGTGGTTTTCGATTCTCACAAAGAAGTATGCAAAAGCATAAAATTAGTTTGCAAAAGTATTTTCTAGTACCTAGTAGTACTCGGGAAGGTGGAATTCATCTACCAGTGAAAAAGGAACTTCAACAATTAATGTTCCTATAGTTGAGGATGTATGATTTCAAGAAAATAAAGGGACCTAAATGTCTATAAACTATTTCAACAATAATTCTATAAATAGTGAGTGGATTTTTTTTTCAGGAGAAGTGAGTGTGTGAAGAGGAAGATGATGACCCTTTCCACTGATAGTTATCCAGAAAAAGAGTCATCAGGAGTGAACCTTGGGAATGTAGTGATTAGACCCTAAACCTTGTAAAGGTAGTGATCTTGGGCATAGAAGATCTATCCTGAACATTGTACTCATTATTATAAGTGATCATTAGTGAATTTGGTACATCGTCATGTCATCGTTGTATACTCCTTGAATGTAGTCTAGTGAGGGTGAATCAACTAAAAATTGATGTGTCATGTGCATGGTCTTATATCTATTCATATATTGCAACAGGGGGAAGAGATAATTGAGTTTTGTTTAAAAATGAAGCAAGATCCAAAGGGGAATAATTTTGTATCTGCCATACCCTGATTCACCCCCCTCTTAGGGTATTCGACCTTGTGGACCTAACACTTAAAAATTAGAATTTCAATATGGGATTCAGTCCAGAGATTATGTCTATTTTATTCATCTATATATATTGAACTACTCAAAGGAAGATGAAAAGGAAACTATAGAAGAAGATGATTTTATCCGTAACATATGTTTGAATTTTATTCTTTAAGTGGGTGGAATACATAGTTCTTTTTCAAAATTGAGATGGATGTGAGAAGAGTCTCACTGGGGTAGTTTAAAGACTATTCATCAGTCATTGAGTGAATCTATGATGGATTTTTCATGTCATTATCGTGTTGTTTTCTATCAGTGTGGTAAAGATGGTAACCCTGAGATTAATTTCCTAGAGACTCTGAAGGACTTCTTCTAGTGTGGATGTTAGGTTCATATTCAACAGATCAGACAGTTTACTTCATAGGAGAGTTGTGTAGGCCCAACAACCTCAAAGGGGTCCCAGGTGTAGTTACAGGATTCCAGGTGTAGAGGTTCTCTCCCTTAGGGAAACAATGATTATCACTAGGGGAAGAAGGTTTAGAGTGGATCTTAGGTAATTCATCTTCTTATATAATAGATTGTTCAAGAATATTCATATTTTCGACCCACCACTATGAGGGGGATGATGTTTATTTCTTCTTCCAGGGTAGTGGTTTTATTTGACACTAGTTCATACCATTCAATTATTTCAATTAATTTGATTTTTTATTTGAGAATTTGATCATACCTTATACCATTTGTTATGTATTTTATAAACCCATTTGGAAATATGAATAAACAAGGTTTCAAGTGCCTGAAGTTACATGTTTTAATTGTTGATGAGGAAGTTGTTTTGGATATCCTCATATTGAAAATGGATGTCTTCAACGTAATTATTATCATGGATTAGTTGATCAGCATCGGGAAGATTCTTAACTATTATCACCACAGGGTAAAGTTTCCTAATCTTGATGGGAGTAGTCAAATATTTCAAGGTGAGTGGGATCATTAATCCTAGAGGGTATGACCAGGTGTTATAGAATTGGGTTTTATTTCATGTCAATTGTCTTTATTGTTTCTTTATGATTCTGAGTAGAGTTCAATTAGTGGAATTATATTGGTTTTATACAGGTACCTAGATGTGTTTCTAGAGGAATTCATGGGATTTATTCCCCAAACATAGGTTGATATTACTATCAATTGTCTCCCTGGGATGAGCCTAATTTCTTTTAAATCATTCCTAATATATTTGGAAGAGTTGAAAGAGTGGAAATCTCACCTATAGGACCATGTGGGTAAGGTTTTCATCTTCCCCATTATTTCACTGTAGGATTCACCATATCTATTTTTAATGAAGCTCGAATTAATCATATGGATTTGTATTTAATTTTATAAACTCAATCATGTGACCATAAGTATTAAATACTCATTTCCTAGAATTAATGATATTTTTGATCAACTCAGAGGACCGGGTTTGTTTTCAAAGATCGTCCTGAGATACTGGTACCATCAATTGAGGGTCCAAGAGGAGGATGTTACAAATATAGACTTTTGAAGATAGTATGGATATTTTTTGTATCTATTTATGTAGTTTTGGATTATCAATTCTACTAAAACATTTATGTAATTCATGAATCATAACTTCCATTGATTGTTTTACTCCTTCATGGTCAGTTTTGTGGAGGAAATATTAGTGTTTTTTCAAGATAGAGGAGGCCCATGCGGACCATGTAGAGTTGTTTTGGGTGTTTTGAGGGAGAAATATCTATATTCCAACATTTCCAAGTTCTAGTTTTGGATTCATGAGGTAATTTGTTTGGGACACGTGAAAAATGTGGCAGGAGTTTCGGTGCATCCATAGAATCTTTGAGTAGTCATGTATTGGGAGAAGACCAAGAATGTGTTTGAGATCGATATATTTCTGGGATTGGTGGTGGATTATAAACAATTTTTCAAGAATTATACTAGATATATTCTCCCTTGATGAATTTGACCAGGAAAAGGGTCAAGAATGTGTGGGATAAGAAGTTATAGAGCTCTTTTAGTTACATAACCATCTGATATCCACACTAGTTCTGATTCTTCATGATCCTATGAATGATTATTCCATGTAATTTTATGATTCTGATTTGGGTTTGGCGGTTTTCATGATGTTCTATGATCATGTGGTGGCCTATTAATCATTGATCCTTCTACTAGATAAGAATAATTATCCCACCCATGAATAAGATTTAGAAGTTGTGTTGCATGTGTTGAAGACATGATGACTCTACCTCTTCATAGAGTGTTTTATAGTGTATTATGATCTTATGATCTTGAAGTATATTTTTACCCATAGATACATGAACCTAAAATAGATACATTGGGTGGAATTCCTTCAAAATTCTGATTTTTATACTACTTATACACCAAGAAAGGTGAATATGATTGTTGTCACAACGAGTTGGAAGCTTCCAGTACATGTTGTTCATGAATTAATAGAGGAGTGGGGTCTGATGGGTTTTTTTGTTGATTTTAATCTTGATATTTATTATTATAGAGAAGGTATTAATGGCTAGTGTGTAGGTTACACCATCTATCACTGATTGAGTTAGGAGTGATATTGTATCCAACCCTATATGATAGCGTATTAGCAATGTTCTAAATAGTAGGGAGGCCTTGGGTGATTGGTCTCAGTCTCTTGAAGGTACTAATCTCTGTAGTAATCATCTAGTTTTTCCTTTGAGCGTGAGGAATTTTTTTATGCATGAGGAAAATAATTCTAGTTGGGTTATTCACCCTAATGTGATGAAGATATTTTACACATTTAGAGCTCGGTACTAGTGGATAGGGACAAGACGTGAAATGAAAGACTTTGTTTCTAGATGTTTGAGTATCTATAGAATCAAACTAAAGAATCAAATAGCAATCAGGATTTTAAATAAACATCCCATCCTTGTGTAGAAGTTATACAATATCCATATTGCCTTCATGATCAGTCATCCTCATACTATGAGTGGGAGAGATTGATCATCTGAAAAAATAATCACAATTTATTCTAAACAAGGAGTTGATGGATGTAAAGGACCTCAGACTCATTTATGTTTGTGAGTTAATTTAGCTTCATGGAGTGCACTCTGTGAATTTTTCTGAATGAAATTTCCATTTTACATCCCATTTCATGAAAGGGATCTAGGAGGATTTTTGAACCTAGTTGATATTGAGCACCACATATCACCCAAAAAAGGATTCTTAGTTTGAGTGGACCATTCAAACTCTCAAGGATATTTTGTGAGTGAGTGTGCTTCAATTAATAGGCTTATGTTAAAGGAAACTGCCATGGGACAATTTTTATTTAAAAAATAGTTATCAACCCCCGAATAAGATGACCCCTTTTGAGGAGTCTTATGGATGCCCATGCCAATCCCATTTGTGTTGGGATGAGGTGAATGATATTTCTATTGGTTGGATTTATTCTCATAAAGGTGATGACATTGACAGTTTGTCAAATTTATAAATGTTTAGTAACAACATATAGTCACTGAAAGTTATACACCAACCATCATCATTGAGTTTAAAGTTGGTGTTCCATTATTTTGTAGGTATCAATTCAAATATGACTTTATCGTATGGGAAATCTGGAACCATATTATGGTATGGGGTTTCATATTATAGAGAATCATGGGATTTTATCATATTGGTTAGAGTTTCTACAATGGATTACCTTGATCTATGATTTCTTTCATGTATCCTAGTTTAAGAGTTTCCTTTTGGAACCATCTTATGTGTTAGAGTGGCAATATTTTGATGTTGAACCTGATACTACAATTATATAGGATCCAGTTCATGTCGTAGATTATCAATGAGATATGGTATGTTTCTACCTTTGTTTTTTATGCTATGGTAGTGAGGCAGTAATAACAACAAGATATTGGAGTAAGAAGTTGAGGTGAGGGATCCGTGGAATCACCTATTTTCTTTTAAGGATTCTTGGGGATTTTTGGGGGGTATAAAGTGGCATAGTGGGTAGTTTGTGACAACCTACATGTCACTAGTACATAAAATTAATTGTTTTATATATCCTTTTATTTTTCATTGGAGTTCCCGGATACTGGGGGTCGATAATTGGAGTTCTTAGGAAGATAAAAAAGTTTAGGGAATAGGTTTTCAAACCATGTGGAAAACTGTTAAAGGGGGGTGCATAGGGTGAAAGTGATTTTTTACCTAGTATGATCATGGTATTTCAAAAGGTGTAGAACCCTGGATAAAAAACATAGATCAATTTTTGGAAGAAAATGCCTCTATAATGGTTGGAATATGGTTTCCCTAATAGTGAGTCAGAACAATGCATCCTTATCCATCTCATTAAAAAGTGGTCTCTTGCCATTATTTTCCTATGGATTTTTATATATTTGGCCATTATTTTTCTTACCCATTTTGTACATATCCTCCTCTTTATCCAGGAATATTTCTCTCTCTTTCGGTGGTGGATTCATTATGTATTAGTGGTTATTTGGATTGAACTATGTTCAAATATAATTAGTTTTTTATTATTTCACCTCCATCGTGATTTTTCTTCCTTTAATATGGATGTTTAGAACCCAAGAGGGTGGGTTGGAAAAACATACATTTTTGATGGGGGTGTTGTTTTTTTCATGTGGTTTAGGTGTTTGAGGGGTTTTACAACCTATTATAGGTGTTTATCAATGAAGGAAACATGGTTATAAACTAATATGAGGTAGATTTCTCTATTTAAGAAAGTTTGACATGGAATGGATTTAGATTATGAATCACCTTTGGTTTATATTTATTTTATTTTACCATGATGGAATGTTTTTAATGAAACATGCATCTTTATTTATGAAATTTTATTATGAAATGGATTTTCAATATATGGAAATGTCTGTGATTATGTCGGCATGGAGTAGCACATGGGTTATCTAGGGTGTGAGTGAAGGGTTTACTAATGGACCATGATATCATTTTGGAAGGACAATCATGGGAGATTCAATTTGGTTTCCAAGGTACCATGAGATCCTTTGGTAAGAAGAAATTGAGACATTCAATTCAATTTTTGACAGACTATGGGAACTCTTAGAGTTGGTCTTGAGGAAGACCATGAGAGCTTCCATTTTTCATTGTCATATAGCATAATTTGTTTATTGTCACTCAAATTAGACACTTATAGTGAGATACATAAGTGAACTTACTCAAATAAAATTTATTTATACAGTTTTATGAATTTCATTAGTTACATCATTGATGTGATAACTTCATTATTTCCAATTCCATTAATATGGTTATATGATGATGTTATTTTCACCTTTATTATGCCTTTTTGGGTATGATGATCATGTTGTGTTGTAGTACTTGTGATTTATTTGATCTATGTTAAATAATTATTCGGAAAAGTTATTTTTTAAAGGAATAAAAATCGATTTCAAAGAGGTTTATTTTGAATTGAAATTTTTTCAAAGTGGTTCATTTTTGAAAAGTGATTTCAAACAAGTTTATTTGTTCACATGGGTAAGATACATAAAAGATATTTATGGTGGAATCATACTGGGCTACATTATTCACACCATAAACATTCTTATAGGAATATATAGACTTTATTTTTAGGAAATTGGTATGGGAAAGGGAACCCAGTATGTGGGTGGCTCTTCATGATTATTTTTTCCTATGTTTTTTTGTGGAAGACATGGTCTCAAAGGTATTGGATTGTGTAGAATCATTTCTGGGTTTGTATCTTTTGATATGAGTATATTTCTTGTTTGTTTATGTTCCCATTCTTTTGATTTTTGGGCTTTTGAATTTTGATTACTGGTATATATATATGTGTGTGTCCTATTATGGAAGGTTTTATTATGATGTATCATTTGATTTATGGTGTCTTCTCATATTTATTATTTATTCAAGATGCTTTGTTTTATTATATTGACTCTGATGATGTTGGTGTGGCTTCCCTTTTTTAGAGATGGGTTATACGGGTTTACTATGGGTTAAATTATTCCCTAGAGGTTGTTTTGTTATGCCTGGTGCTTGTTGTTTTCCTATGGTGATTAGGAATGTGAATTGGTCCATATGAAAAGACTAATTGAGTAATGGGTTAAGTAAACCCAAGATGGTTCATTACATATACATAACTAATTAAAGGGGGACAACATATCTATTATGGTACCCCATGATATGGATGGTGTGACTCGTTAATATTGGTGGTAGTATGTAGGTTCATACTTGTTAGAGGCTTGGTAAGTTCACTATGACTCAAAATGGAAACTTCATATTGAGTGATAATGCCTTGTAAATATAATTTTATATGTACTCATATATATATGGAATAGAATAACTTATATGTTCATTTTTTGGATTCATATTGTGTTTTAAAATCACACTATACATGTTCACCTTAATGGATAAGTAAAATTTATATTTGGGATATCATTATAAGGAATAATAAGAGGATATGTGTTGATATTGAGTAACTTAGTAAATATATGTATAGATTTTGGATGTTTGGTGGAGGAGAATTTAGAAATGTTAATATCCCAATTTTTTATCAGTTGTATTTGTTTTCAACTATTGTGATTTGTTGTCAATGGTGGTAAGTGACAGGGAAATATTACAACGATTTTAATATGTTGAAGAAGTTATAAAAAATATTTTTTGAAAGTGAATTGTCAAAGATATCCAAGATTGATATCACAATGAATATATGTTAAATGAATGGATGAAGAAGAAAGTAAACAAATCTTATTATCTTAATGAAGATATTTTAAAGACATTGAGTCTATAACTGTGATGTTTTTTGCAATATTTAGAATCTCAAGATCACATTTCACTAAGTGATTTTAATTACCATATTTTCTACAATTATAAATAAGGAAGATGATCTCTCCAATGGTGTTTTATGATTGGATGATACTTATGGAAGTTGAGTGTCAGTTGTTAAATAAGGTAGTGAAATAATATATCATTCCGTGAGGTAGAAGTTATATGTTAATGTGTTTAATTAATACAATAGAAAAACTTATTGCATGATAAGTTATATAAATTCCATGAAATAATTTATAAAGTAGAAGTTTGAGTTTATAGACATTATATTCTATACTTAGAATAATTCAAAGATTCATTTTTTGAGACTTTATTAAAACAAATTCCCAACTATAACCACCCATGGAGGTCCATCTCAAACAACATATCAGATCCTAGGGATCTTCCATCTGGTAATCATCCCATGTATGGGGAATCCATGGATTTATAGTAGTGGTATTTCATAAAACCCCATTAGGTGTGCACAGGTGTGTGTATAACATGTACAATGATGCTCTGGTGGGGTAGTGAAGGTGAGGAATGTATTGAGAAGGGTGTGTGTGAAAGTATTCCATGCTTAAACCCTTATGATATCTTGAGAAATTGGTATATAATGAAACAGTTATTATGGAGTGAGAGAAAGTATAATGCTTCTATGTGGGAAGGCTATAGGTTGGTATTGTTCCAGCATTTAAAAGGAAATGAATATATCATCACAATTTGATCTTAAAAGATCTAACATTGCACTAGCCTCCACATATTCATCTCCTTCCTATTGGCATAAGAGATTATGAAATCTATCATTTCAATAATCAGACATCTTCTACAATCAATCCAATCACTGATAATCAAGATACTGATTGAAATGAGCATGAAAGATTCTATTCTACTGGTCGATACACATGGCTACTACATTTTTCATGTAATAAAAGTTTATTCAAAAGAATATATTCTCTAATAAAATTATGGTTTTTGATGGATTCTCATGCATCTAATTTTTAGGGATAATTTTTAGATTTCAATGTATCATGTGATCATCATCATTTTCACATGACACAGTCACTTTGAGAGGTTTATTCACAGAAGAAGGAAAACAATGATTTTCAATGTCACATAAGTACAAAATATTTGAATTACTGAAGGATTTGTTAATATTATTATTGAACCTTCATATGACTTATAAAGGGGGATTGCAGTTGGTGAATTTCAAAGGCTAATTCAGTGGAGCCTCACTTATAAATACAAACCCATTGAACCAACAAATAATTGGTTTCACTCACATTTTATTTGAGAGATCTCATTTTTCATAAAAATAGAGCATATACTTGTTTCATTTATGTAAATAGGTAAAATATCTTTGATCCTCCTAGGCTAAAAAAATAAGGGAGTTTTACACAATGATTTGTGTGAAGAGAATGAATTGTGAACTAAGTTTCATGAATAAGAAGAAGAGATGTAGAAAATTGAACCAAGTTGACACATGCTATTAGTGTTTCATGATGAACATTTCTATGACCTACTTATTGAGTATTATAATCCTACTATCTATATGAAGAGAACACAATACATGTAGTTTTTAATATATGGATGATATTTAGAAGTATCATTCAGTGTTTTGTTTCATGAATAAGGAGGTAACCACATAATATACTAATTAAAAAAGTTTTTTCCATGATAATTGAAGTGTTATATAACTAGAAAATGTGCATATAACTAGTTTTCATGAAGTTGGATAAATAAGAAATGAAAAGTGAGGGGGAATTTAAAGTGTTATTTTTAATAAAATGCATATGTGAATGAGTAATACCTTGGGGAATGTTAAAAATACTTTAATAATATCATATAAAATAATAATAATAATAATACCTAGTATGTGATAAGTATTTTCAAGAATGATACACGAAAAAATTGAATGAATTTATCATCGCATTCAATATTTATTTCTTGTTAATTAAGTGAAGATAATATTTCATTATAATAAAGAAGAATAACCTACCCAAGCACTTTATTGAATAAGAAGATGATACAAAGCAATATTTAATATTTATTGTGTAAAATATCAGAGATATAAGAAGTGATGGTGACAAAGTTAATACATATTTATTATCACTTGGGTTAAAGAAAGAGTCAAATAATTCAATATGTAGTTATATTCAGATCATTGAGACTTAAGAAGATATATTTTTTTTCCTTGTTATAAATTTAATATTATTCATTGTAGAGTAATTATGAATATGTTGAGGTGAAAATTCATCATTTGGATAATCACAAAGGAAGTTTTTTTATTTATGAAATAGAATATGAAATTACTATTCATATTTGTTTTCATAGGATGAAGGAGAATAAATATTGAGATGCCTTCGGTATTCTACAATGAAGAAGGAATGTTTCTTGCTTGTTGTTGTGCACGTGACAAGTGAAAAAGTTAGTAGAAGAACAAATAAAAATTATGACATCCAACATAAGTATCACCAGGTGGAAGAATTTATTAGTGTTACAAAGTACCTTACAAATAAGGTGTAGACTATCGTAAAAGGTAATATAAAGAGCCATTTAAGAGTTATAAAGCTTGCTTTTCCATTTGACTAAAATGAAACCCAAGATAAAGTATATTCCCTTTGTAACATCCCAGGTAAATAAAGAATAAAACATTTTCATATTTATTAAAACTTGCGAATTAAATATTAATTTTACTTTAAAGGGGTTGCTATGTTCGATAGCATACCCGATACACAACAAAAAGTTTCTTTGAAATCATACGTTGCACACTAGTAATAAAATAATATTACATTAAATGGTAGTTAACACATAGCCATTGTATTGGAGGGAATGAATAGAAATAACTAAAATATGATTATATATGTTTGTTAAATGGTTTTACATTTATCCAATAAAGGATAAAGGCTTAAAATACGAACAAAAATCAATTTTAGGAATATATACTCTAATCTTCACTAAAGGTCCACTTATCGCCTTTTGATGGTGAACCATCATTAAATATAGTTTTGGTCACTATTATACATTCTATTGGACCAAATGAAATTCTTCTTTAGAATCGTGACATCAAAATTTGCTTTCTGTAAATTTTTGGTATTTTTCCGATAAAGTACATTTTTAAGGAATAGTGAAAAATGTTGTATTTTAATTCAAAACATCTTTTTAATCTAATTTATTTATATTATTAGATTATCTGTTGAATTTGTTTTAATGTTCAATTAGAATATATTTTTACCAATTAATCCAATAGTGGTCGTTAGAATTAATTTCACTTTGAAATTGGACTTAAACTAGTGTCAATCTTTTGATACTTATTGTTTCATAAAAACACGCTATTTGCTCTGATAGCGGATATTAATTATTATATTAATTAATGCAACTTATATGTTTTGATTATTTTAAAATAGACATCATTTTTGAATTCAGAATATCAAATATATCTTAGGGTGAATTTTTGGTATTTTTCTGAAAAACTTCAATTTTTGATGAATAGTGAAACCACTAAGTGGTACTTAAAAAAAACTTATTTTTCATTTAAATGAAATTTTACCACCTCTGTGTTTTGAATTTCAAAAATCCGACATACATGGTTGTCATTAAGAAGTAAAATGTGGTTCAATGGGATTAAAATAATTTTTTGGTGAATAGTAACTTTTATGTTTTTAATCGTGATTAGAGGTAATTTGTGTAGTTTAAGGTAAAAATAATGTTTTAATAATATTAAATGACCTAGACACATGTAATACCCTTATTGGATGTGTCATGGATGACCACGATAATCCATGGGTCAACTTGGGGACCCCATGGAGCCACTTTGGTAGGAAAATGACATTAATATCTTTTTATTTAAAGTTAAAATAAAAATGTCACAAACATGAGTTGTTTTACTAAAACAATTTTTAAATGGGGTTATACAGATAATATTTATGACTATAAATATTCATTAGAAATATAAAAATATTTCCTACATCATGATAGTTTTTTATACTTTTTAGACATTAAATAAATTAAATTATTTATGACACCATGATGATGCAACGATTACCTCATTATTTAAGGATTGAAATAAAATGAAAAGATAATGTAAAATATAAGACCTAAACATGTCAAAAACCTATTGGATGGGTGTATTTTGAACTCTTATCACCTTAGCCTATAAATATATAAATTTGTGACCCTTTTATCCAAAAATCATTTTACAAAAAAGTATCTTTTCTTAACTTTCCAAGAGTGCCCCTCCTATCCTCTTACAAAAGGCCCCCATCTCTACCTCCTTACCCACACCTATCAAGCCTTTGGTTCGGCCATGATCTGCTCATTTTAACTCTCCACATCCCTCTATTACTCCTAGAGGCCTCACTTTGGGTAGAAGTCTTACCAAGGTAGCCTTTGAGCACAAAAAAAAGAGTTACCCATTTTAAAGGTAGTGTTTTCTCTTATGTTCTTATGTTTTATTTTGCTTCTCCAACACCCTAAACTATTTTTATTCATTTCATTTGTAACAACTCCAGTATCTTAAATATACTAGGATGTTGTAATAATAAGCATTCTAGCTACACTTACACAAACCTACATCTATGGTTAATGAACATACTATTTCTGTGGATGGTGAATTTCTGCCTCACGAAACGATGATTGTTCAATATTCTGCTAACACCTTCAGAGGTGGCCATTAAGATGTCACTATATTTATATATGATATATAATATGTTTATGTTTTCCTTAATCTTCTGTATTTTTCATTTATGGCATACCTTTATGGCTTCCATTATGGGTATACATGATATCTTCATTTTAGGAAGTGCGGACTACCGCCCCCTTAGAGTGATTTGATTTGTTAATGCCATATGTGGGACATATAAAGGATGGATTTAAAGTTACTATATATAATTTTATACTGGAATTATAATATACCTTTATATCATTTTTATTTATTTACATTAAAGTATGAGATAGAAATGAAAGTAGCGTTCATGCGTACGCACGGCTTACCGTCTCCATGAACGGTGCATTGCATTTCTTATCCACAAATGTAATGTACTATTATAAGTACACATATATAATGGATATATATGATGTATGTTACATCTAAATGATTAATATAATTCTTGAATTAAAATATACATATCTCTCATTTAGTTTTAATTCCATTAATATGACATACAAATGAATGTAGCGTTCATGCTTACGTACGGCTTACTGTCTCCATGAATGGTGCATTTCATTTCTTACCTATAAATGATTATGTAATATTATAAATATATGTATATGCTGGATATATATGATATATATGATATCCAAATCATGAATATCATTCTGGATATAATGAACCTTTGACCACATGAACAACATGTAATTGTAAGAAGTCCACTTTCGACTTAAGAACCAAATATCGACAAAAAAAAAACATTATTAACTTAAATGATTACATAATGTTTATAACATGGTAATAAGTGATATAAAAGTAATAATGAACTTGAAAAAAAGGTTCTTAAGCAAGTAGAAATTAACTCAGGTTTATTATTTAGGACGTTAAAGAACGATCGAGTCAAGTCGGACCCAAGGTAAGGGACTTCGTCTCAATCTCCTTTCATTGAGGCATATTTCATTTTATACACATCATTACATTATACGGTGTATAAACCCCTTTGATTTTTACTTTTATACAAAAGTAATCTTTTTCTACGAAGTGTTTTATGAAAAGACAAAAAGGAATGTTTCTTTTAACGTACGTGGTGAAAACACCCTTTTCTGCCGCTGTGAGTATTATTTGGTCTATGGCTTCCTCAATAAGCTGTAATGTTTTTAAAATGAAATAAATACCATATACTCTTTTATGTATTTTGGTATTAAAAATGGTTTTTATAATGGATTTGTTATGTCAATATATTTAAGAGATTTATTTTGATCAAAGTGTGGAAATGTTTTCTTTCCATTATATTTGTTTTATGTCATATGATTTTATAATGGTACATGGACATTTGATGGGTGGTTATGTGATAAACCATATGAAGGGTGGTGTTGTGAATTCCAGGACGGGTGGTTACGTTATAACCTCCAATGCATTGGGTATGGAAGTCGGCCGTATGGATATTCCATTAAGTGATATGTGTGGAAGTCGACCGTATGGTTATTCCATTTAAGTATTTTTATGTCCCAAGTTACCTTTATATGTTATGTGATCTTTATATGGGTTTTATGGCAATATTTTGGTTATAAAAGGGTAAGTGATGATCTTTTATTCAGTGAATAGTTTTTACTACTTCATAAAGATGAAAAGTATTTCTTTGATAAAGAATACATGGTTTACTTGTTGTTTTGAATAACTAATAGTTTTCATTCATTTTTCATCCCTTACTAATCTTTTTATGATCACCACATGTTTATTTTGTAATGTTTTTCACAGGACTTAATGTGGAATAGGGTCAAAGATTGGATCAAGGGAAAGTCATGCTATCTAAAACATGGAACTAGATAGGTTTCCTTTTAAGAATTTTTATTTTATGGAAACTTAGTAGAAGTTTCTACTTTATAATATTTTGATATGTAATAGTTATCTGTTAATTCTCTAAAACTCTAAACCATGAAAAGATCCTCAATGTGAACTATTCATTTAATTCAATATGAAGTAATGTTTAAGGCCGAGGCCTTATAGTTGGTATCAGATGTCGGTTTAGAAAACTTTAAGAGTTAAAAAATTGTTAAATTATGAATTAATTTATTGTAGGATTGAAATGATATATCATTTAAAGATTACCATGCTGCTTCACCTAAGATATTTCCGTGTTCAGAATGGTTTTCCGCAGAGGAAAAAAAGCAGGTATGTTGGGACGACATCAGGAGGAAGACAACCATCCAAATCAGAAAACCGAGACGGTCAGAATTAGAACTGAACAGTTTGTTGCAGTGATGACACAGTTGACTCAGGCTATAAATGGTGGTGGTATCCATGCCCGAGATCAGCCAGATCAACCACAGAGGAACATGTCAGTGGTGGAACATTTCATGAGGCAACATCACCCATCATTTAGAGGATCATCTGATCCCGTGCTAGCTGACGGGTAGATTGAAGCCCTGGAGAAGATTTTTGATGTCATGGGGTGTTCAGAACATCAAAAGGTTAGTCTTGTTGTTTACCGTTTTGAAGGTGTAGCTGATCAGTGGTAGTCGATGGTGAAAAGATATCAGGGATAGTGATGGGATTGATGATCTTTACTGGGATTAATTCAGAGGTATGTTTCTTGAGAAATATTTTCCTAAGGTGGTTCGTCTTAGGATGGAAAACCAATTTCTATAATTGAGGCAGGAAGATGACTTAGTGGCTGCTTATGATGGAAAGTTCACTCTACTAGCAAGTTATGCTCCAAACTTTATACAAGATCTTGATAGTAAAATCAACCATTTTTACTCAGGGTTAAAGCCAAAGTATCAAAGGGATTTAGCTTCTCGTCAGGTCAAAAGTTATGAAATACTTGTTCGATGTGCAGAGAAGGTGGAAATGAAGTTAGCCAATGATCAGGTGTTCTTTGACAAACAACAGAATAAAAGATCCAGTTGGCCGGCAAAGGGGAAGAATTAATCAAAGAAGCAAGGAGGTTAGAAAAGCAAATATCCATCCTATGGGAAGTGTGGTAAAATGAATCCTGGAGAATGTTTATCCATGTCTGGAAAGTGCTTTCGGTGTTGTAAGTCTGGTCATATTGCCCGTAACTGTAAGGAAGATGATCAAGCAGGCAATGAAAAGTCAGCGGTAAGATGTTTTAAGTGTAATAAAATGGGTCATTATGCAAATCAGGGCCTAATGAAGAACTCAACTAGGGGAAAGCAGCCAGACTACAAGTAGAAAGGGGTCGTGAAATCCTTTTCAACTACTTCAGCAGATGTTGGGCCATCGAATGAAGTAGTATCAGGTACACTGTTTGTTTGTTCAGACTATTCCAATGTGTTGTTTGATTCAAGGTCTACAAATTCTTTCATTTTTTAGAAGTTTTCTTTTAAATTGATAATTCCATCTCAAGATATGAATCCCGATATTATGGTAAAAACAACCAGAGGGAATGTTGATACAAAATGGAAATATAAGAACCTTCCTATCCTTGTGTATGGAAAGAATATACCTACAAAAATTATTTTTTGCCTCTAGTAGAGTTTGATGTTATTTTGGGCATGGATTGGCATTCTGTTTATCATGATAAGATTGATTGAAGAGATAAAATGGTTTCTTTTCCGAAAGATTTTCAGTTTGTGTACAAGAATGAACCCTTGATATTGATAACATATCAGGAAGTTGAGAAACTAGTAAAATATGGAAATGAATGTTACCTTGCACATATTGTTGAAAATAAAGGAACTGTTTAGATTAATGATGTGCCAGTGGTAAATTAGTACCTTGATGTTTTTCCTCATGAGTTTCCTGGTATTATTCATGATCGGGAAGTTGAATTTACTGTTGACTAAGTTCCTGATTCTAAGCAAATTTCAAAACCCCCTTATCGAATGGCTCAAGTTGAACTTTTAGAGTTAAAGAATCAATTGCCCGAGTTATTAGATAAAGGTTTCATTTGACCTATCACATCACCATGGGGTGCTCCTGTCTTGTTTGTTAAAAATAAAGATGGTTCAATGAGACTTTGCATTGATTATAGAGCCTTAAAAAACATTACTGTTAAGAACAAGTATCAGTTGCCTCATATAGATGATTTGTTTGATCAGCTCCAGGGAGCTCAGTATTTTTCAAGTATTTACTTGAGGTTGGGATACCATCAGTTGAAAGTAAATGAAGCAGACATTATGAAGACTGCGTTCCATACTAGATATAGCCATTATGAATTTGAAGTTATGCCTTTTGGGTTAACCAATAAACCTGCTATAATCATGGACCTTATGAATAGAATTTTCCATGAATTCTTGGATAAGTTTGTGGTTGTTTTCATCGATGATATTTTGGTGTTTTCTGAAAGTAAAGAGAAGCATGAATGTCATTTAATGGTTATCATGCAAACCATAAAAGAAAATAAACAGTATGGAAAATTCAGAAAGTGTGAGTTTTGGTTACAACAAATTTATTTCCTTGGTCACATTATTTCAAAAGATGTCATAACTGTTGATCCTACTAAAACAAAAGTTGTTGAAGAATGGCCAAGACCCACAAATGTAACCAAGATCCGTAGTTTTCTTGGTCTAGCAGGTTACTACAGAAGGTTTGTTGAAAAGTTTTCATGGTTATCTAGTCTAATGACTAAGCTAACTCAGAAGGGTGTTAAGTTCACCTAGAAAAAAGAATGTGATGATTGTTTTTAGGAATTGATAAGAAGATTCGTGAATGCTCCAGTTTTGGCACTTCCTTCTAGGAATGGTGAGTTTGTTATCTACAGTGATGCTTCATTGAATGGACATGGTTGTGTCCTTATGCAGAATGATTAAGTAATTGCTTATACTTCACGTCAGTTGAAAATCATGAGGTAAATTACCCCACACATGACTTGGAATTAGCTGCTGTTGTTTTCTCTTTAAAAATTTGGAGGCATCATTTGAATGGAGTAAAGTGTGAAATATATACCGATCACAAAAGTTAAAAGTATATATTCACTCAAAAGGAATTGAACATGAGATAGAGGAGATGGCTAGAATTAATCAAGGATTATGATTGTACAATTCATTACCATCCGGGAAAAGCAAATAAAGTGGCTGATGCTTTGAGTCGAAAAAGTAATGCTTCATTAACAATGTTGTGTTTGGAACATAATCCCTTAGGTTAGGATTTGATGAAATTTGGCATAGAAGTTGTTTGTGCGGGAAGTCCTTATGTTTTGTTTCAGGTATCAGTGAAATCTTTTCTATCATACAGAATTAAGCAAGCGCAGAAGCAAGACAGCGAGTTGCAGAAAAAGGTAGATCTCCTTCAGATGGGTAAGTTTCCTGAATTCAACATTGATAAGGATTGTGTTTTGAGATTTGGGAAGAGATTGTGTGTGCCTTGTGATTCACAGTTGAAGAGAGAGTTGTTATGTGAAGCTCATAGTTCTCCATTTTCAGTTCATCATGGAAGTACTAAGATGTACATAGAGTTGCGGGAGTATTACTAGTGGGATGAAATGAAAAGAGATATTGCTGATTTTACTGTGAAGTGTTTGACTTGTCAGTAGGTTAAAGCAGAGCGGCAGTTACCGAAAGGGATGCTGTAGCCCTTACCAGTACCAAAGTGGAAATGGGAGAATATATCCATGGACTTCATTGTGGGATTGCCATAGACACCTTGAGCTAATAATGCAATCTGGGTTATTGTTGATTGCTTGACTAAATCTGCTCATTCATTTGCTATACGAGATACTTTTTCCCTAGATCAAATTTCCCATTTGTATCTTAAAGAGATAGTAAGGTTACATGGAGTTCCCCTATCCATTGTGTTTAATCATGATCCCAGCTTTACTTTTATCTTTTGGAAGGGCCTTCAGAAGTCGTTGGATACTGAATTAAATTTTAGTACAACTTTTCATCTGCAATCAGATAGGCAATTAGAACGAAAAATTTAGACATTGGAGGATATGCTATGTTCTTGTTCGATGGATTATCAGTGAAGTTGGGACCAACATCTTTCTTTGGTTGAGTTTTCTTATAATAATAGTTTTCATTCCAGTATACATATGGCATCATTTGAGGCATTATATGGGAAGTGGTGTCGAACTCTAGCTTTTTGGGATGAAGTGGGTGAACGGAAGCTGATTGGATATGAATTGGTAGAAGAGATGGCAGAAAAAGTTCAGTTGATTCAGAAACACATGAGAACAGCTTAGAGTAGACAGAAATGTTATGCAGATAACTAGAGGAAGGATCTGCCTTTTGGGGTTGGTGATCTTGTTTTTTTCAAAGTTTCACCATGGAAAAGTGTGACGCGATTTGGTAAGAAAGGAAAGTTGAGTCCAAGGTTCATTGGACCATATGAAATTCTGGAGAGAGTTGGATCAGTTTCTTACCAAGTGGCTTTACCTCCGAGTTTATCTCAAGTACACAATGTTTTTCATGTTTCGATGTTGAGAAAGTATATGCCAGATCCATCTCATATTTTGAGCCCAGAGGTAGTTCAGTTGGAGGAGAATATCTCTTATGAAGAACAACCAATCCAGATTCTTGACCAAAGAGAGCAAGTGTTGGAAATAAGGTAATTCACCAGGAAATGGTTTTGTGGAAAAACCATATGGTTGAAGAGGCAACATGGGAATCTGAAAATGCTATGAGGGATAAATACCCCCACTTATTTTGATAAGTGAATAAAATTGTGAGGACGCAATTCCCAAAAGGGGGGAAGGATATAACATCCCAGGTAAATAAAGAATAAAACATTTCCATGTTTATTAATATTTGCAAATTTAATATTAATTTTACTTTAAAGGGGTTTCTATGTTCAATAGCATACCCGATACGCAACAAAGAGTTTCTTTGAAATCTTACATTGCACACTAGTAATAAAATAATATTATTTTAAATGGTAGTTAACACGTAGCCGTTGTATTGGCAGGAATGAATAGAAATAACTAAAATATGATTATATATGTTTGTTAAATGTTTTTACTTTTATCTAATAAAGGATAAAGGCTTAAAATACAAAAAGAATTCAATTTTAGGCATATATACTATAATCTTCACTAAATGCCCACTTATCGCCTTTTGATGGTGAACCATCATTAAATATAGTTCTGGTCACTCTTATACATTCTATAGGACCAAATAAAATTCTTCTTTAGAATCGGGACATCAAAAATTAATTTGTGTAAATTTTTGGTATTTTTCCGATAAAGTTCATTTTTTAATGAATAGTAAAAAATGTTGTATTTTAATTCAAAACCTCTTCTTAATCTAATTTATTTATATGATTAGATTATCTTATGAATTGGTTTTAAAGTTCAATTAGAATATATTTTTACCATTTAATCCAATTGTAGTCGTTGGAATTAATATCACTTTGATATTGGACTTAACCTAGTGTAAATCTTTTAATATTTATTGTTTCATAAAAACACGCTATTTTCTCTGACAGCAGAAATTAATTATTAAATTAATTAATGAAACTTATATGTATTGAATTTTGTAAAATAAAAATCAATTTTTGAATTCGGAATATCAAATATATCTTAGTGTGAATTTTTGGTATTTTTCTGAAAAACTTCAATTTTTTAGGAATAGTGAAACCACTAAGTGGTACTTAAAAAACTGATTTTTCATTTAAATGAAATTTTACCACCTCTGTGTTTTGAATTTAAAAAATGAAACATACATGGTTTTCATTAATAAGTAAAATGTGGTTCAATGGGATTAAAATAAGTTTTGGGTGAATAGTAACTTTTAAGTTTTTAATTGCGATCAGGGGTAATTAGTGTAGTTTAATGTAAAAATAATGTTTTAATAATATGAAATGACCTAGACACATGTCCTACCCATATTTTATGTGTCATGGCCGACTAAGAAAATCCATGGGTCATCTTGGGGACCCCATGGAGCCACTTTGGTAGGAAAATGACATTAATATCTTTTTATTTAAAGTTAAAATAAAAATGTCACAAACATGAGTTGTTTTACTAAACCAATTTTTAAATGGGGTTATAAAAGTAATAATTTTGACTATAAATATTAATTATAAATATAAAACGATTTCCTACATCATGATATTTTTTTATAATTTTTAGACATTAAATAAATTAAATTATTTATGACACCATTATGATGCAGCGATTACCTCATTATTTAACGATTTAAATAAAATGAAAAGTTAAAGTAAAATCTAAGACCAACACATGTCAAAAACCTATTTTATGGGTGTATTTCAAACTATTATCACCTTATCCTCTAAATATATAATTGTGGGGCCCTTTTTATCCGAAAATCATTTTATAATAATGTATCTTTTCTTAACTTTCCAAGAGTGCCCCTCCTCTCATGTTATAAAAGGCCCCCACCTCTACCTCTTTACCCACACCTCTCAAGCCTTTTGTTCGGCCACTATCTGCTCATTTTGTCTCTCCACATCCATATATTACTCATAAAAGCCTCACTTTGGGCAGAAGTCTTCCCAAGGAATCCTTTGAGCTCAAAACAAAAAGAGTTACCCGTTTTAATGGTATTATTTTCTCTTGTGTTCTTATGTTTTATTTTGCTTCTCCAACCCCCTAAAATCTTTTTATTCATTTCATTTATAACTACTCTAGTATCTTCAATATACTAGGATGTTGTTATAAGAGTAATTATAGCTACACTTACACACACCAACATCTAATGATTAAAGAACATACTGTTTCTGTGGATGGCGAATTTCTGCCTCACGAAATGATGATGGGTCAAAATTCTTCTAACACCTTCAAAGGAGGCCATTAAGATGCCAATATATTTATATATTATATATATAATGTGATTATGTTTTCCTTAAGCTTCTTTATTTTTCATTTATGGCATACCTTTATGGCTTCCATTATGGGTATACGCAATATCTTCAATTTAGGAAGTGCGGACTACCGCCCCCTCAAAGTGATTTGATTCGTTAATGCCATATGTGGGATATATAAAGGATGAAATTAAAGTTATTATATATGATGTTATATTGGAATTATTTTATACCTTTATATCTTTATTATTTCATTCAATTAATTTATGTGGTAGAAATTAATGTAGCGTTCATGAGTACGTACGACTTACAGTCTCCATGAACGGTGCATTTCATTTCTTATCCCCAAATGTAATGTACTATTATAAGTACATATATATAATGGATATATATTATTTATGTTACATCTAAATGATTAATATAATTCTGGAATTAAAATATACATATCTATCATTTAGTTTTAATTCCATTAATATGACATAGAAATGAAAGTAGTGTTCATGCGTACGTACAACTTTCCATCTCCATGAACGGTGCATTTCATTTCTTACCTCTAAATGATTATGTAATAGTATAAATACATGTATATTCTGGATATATATGATATATATTATGTCCAAATCCTGAATATCATTCTGGATATAATGAACCTTTGACCACACGAACAACATGTAATTGTAAGAAGTCAACTTTCAACATAAGAACCAAATATCGACAAAACAAACCTTATTAACTTAAATGATTAAATAATGTTTATAACATGGTAATAA